>JALIGW010000001.1:169500265-170700265 GCA_023053685.1 Diadophis punctatus similis | reverse complement strand
TTCTATTCTATTCTATTCTCTGAGGCACACAGGGTTAGCCTTGTAGCTGAGGTATTGTCAGGCCTTCTGGGTAAACCATACAGGAAACACAACTAGGTGAGCTAAGTCTACTTTACTGTAAGGCTACACATTAAGAGAGTCTTCCAAATCTAAAGGTATAAACTTCTTGCTGCCTGATCAATTAGGATGATCCTTCCAAAGTTTCTTCCTCTGCCTGTTAAGCAACAGCCTGCAAGATCTTCCCTCTCTTGTCTGATTGCTCCCTAGCCAGCATCTCCTTCCTTCATTCCCCCAAGGTCATCTACCACATTCCATTACAGATATTTCCACTTAGGTTTGTAATATATTCGGGTCTGTGAAAATCTTTTCTTTTAGTAAGTGAAACTTAAGGCCTGCATGAGACCATGTGTGCCTTTTGATACATCCACTGGTGCTTTGCAACCTCTGTGTGATCCTCAGAAGAGAGGTTTACCTGTCGTTAAACTTCTCTACCACTGCTTCTCGGGAGAGACATATTATCACCAGCTTTATAAACTTGTAGAATTTTTGCAAATTGCCTTGGACAACAGATGGTTGAGAATCTCTGAGCATCTGAGAGTACTGGGCAAAGGATATTGTCAGCAGGCAAAGTGAGCTACATAATCACGATAACCTGGAGCTGGTCCAGTTGGCATGAAGCACTGGTTGTTGGGCTTCTGCTTTATTCCATATGGATGAAAAACTTACTTTAAGGAAGACTCCCTTAGCGATCTGGTAAAAGTTGCATTATGTCATTGAAGCAAGGGATAGGGTTATTAAAATAAAAATGAACTTCTGCGGGTCTTGCCAAGTTCTTACTGATTCTTACAGGAGAGACTGGTTGTACACTGTTTGCGGCTTTGAGTTCCTGATTAGGCACTCTCTTACTCTGAGACCACAAATTGTACTTCTCCCTTTCTTCTGCAGAAGGATTAGAAGAGGCTCTAAAGCACGTGTGACTATTGACAAAAATGGTTATTTGGAGATTTGGACAATATAGACATTCAGGAACGAAGATATGGGTACACAGTTCTGCATCTTCTTGTGTTATTGCTCTTGAAGAAAAATCGATATTTTAAGTACCAATACTTGGCACCCACCCATGTACAGTAACTAACTGCAAGCCTCTGAATTAATTTGACAGATTTATAGCAGTCTTTCCTAACCTCCTCCTTTCCAGCATAACCAGTGGCTGGGAACCATGGGAACTAAAGTAGGGGAACTTCTTTAGAGCCTGGTAGGGATTGATTGCGTTTTCACTCTCTCTTTCAGCGGACCCCTTTGAAACGATGTTAAAGTCCTTGTTGCAGTATCAGTCTGGCCTGGGTGGAGACATGGCTGAGAGCTGCTTGAGGAAAAAACTGTATGAAAACGGTGTCACCAAGCTGCTGCCGAGTAATTTTCCTGTCATCCAGAAGGTGAATAGCTTCATCTGAGGGCAGAGTTTTGCTCAGGTGTATGGGAGGGTTTTTTCTAGGAAGATAAAGGATTCAGAATAATCTCTTTAAAGGGCCGGGATGCGTGGAGCAGAATCAGATGTTTTCAGGTTTTTGAAAGTTGCTTATCTTGTGTGAGCATTCAGCTTTCTCAGAAGTGACTCCCCAGTATTAAATCTTATCTCTGCATTTCCATTTTATATTTTCCCTGTTTTTTCAAGACATGTTAAATTAAAACTCGAATGAAGATGCCTGCTATTGTTTTACCCCCCACCCTACTCTGTCACACAATGGATCTTAGCAGCGCTTATATTTTCCAAACTAAAAACAATTGACTTTTTATCTTTATTTTTTATGTCATATTGATTATGCTGTAATTTTTTGTTGTGAATCATCCAGAGATGCTGAGAGTCAGTAGGCATATATTTATTTATATTTATTTGTTTTTGTCAAGTACGTATTGGTGATATACAAAGATATAACATTGTTTATATACATAAGATGGGTACTAATAAAAGGGAACATTAGGACAGGGACGGTAGTCACGCTGGTGCGCTTATGCACGCCTCTTACTGACCTCTTAGGAATCGGGTGAAGTCAACGGTGAACAGTCTAAGGGTAAAGTTTTGGGGGTTTGGTGATGAAACCACAGAGTCAGGTAGTGAGTTCCAGACATTAACCACTCTGTTGCTAAAGTCGTATTTTCTACAGTCAAGTTTGGAGTGGTTCACTTTGAGTTTGTATCTATTGTGTGCTCGTGTATTGTTGTGGTTGAAGCTGAAGTAGTTGTTGACAGGAAGGACGTTGTAGCAGATAATTTTATGAGCTACGCTTAGGTCATGCTGAAGGCGACGTAGTTCTAAGCTTTCTAAGCCCAGGATTTCAAGTCTGGTTGCGTAAGGTATTCTGTTGTGAGTAGAGGAGTGGAGGGCTCCTCTCGTAAAGTATCTCTGGACACTTTCTAATGTATTTATGTCCGATATGCGGTGTGGGTTCCAGACAGATGAGCTGTATTCAAGGATTGGTCTGGCGAATGTTTTGTATGCTCTGGTTAGTAGTGTGATATTACCGGAGAAGAAGCTTAATTTAGTATTATGGTTGGTCACACAATCAAACAGATGTTTAGACTAGATTTAGCATTTTTATTCACTTATCAAATCCTTCCCAAGGATCTGCAAAAGGCAGATGTTTGATGGCACTAAAGGTGTCATTGGGATGTAAACTGTTCCAAGTAAAGCTGCCTTTTGCAAATGACTGATGGTGATTTTCTCAATGCCAATGGTATTCAAGTAATGCTTGAGATGTTTTGGGATTGAACCCAAGGCATTACTCCTATTAATATTAAACATGTTTTAAACATGATCAGGATTGCACAGGCAAACAGAGAGAGCTGTTGAAAAATTGGATTTTCCTTAATTCCCTTGCAGAAGCTCATAGTGAGAAGTTCTACTTTGAAAATCTTCAAAGTCTGTCACTTAAAATTTCATTTTTGAAAATAAATAGTATATCTAGACTTGTGCCAGTTGGGTTTCATATCAAGGCATGGTACAAAGCAGTGCAGGTTACTCTTGTCATGACCCTTGGCAGAAGAGAAATTGAGATGTGTATTGATCTCTTAGTGGCTTCCGATATTATTGACCACAGTATCTTTCTGGACTGGCTGTGCGGGTTAGGAGTGGATGGCGCTGTGCTGCAGTGATTCACCTCTTTCCTCAGTGGTTGGTTTCAGTCAGTGTTGCTAGGGAGAGAGAAGTTGCACCCACAGCCTCTCATTGGTGGGCTTGATGCTCTTCCCTGTCCTATTTAATATCTACATGAAACAATTGGGTGAAGTCATCCATCAGGTTGGGGATCAGTGTTATCATTATACTGAAGTTACTGAGCTTTATATCTCAAGGCTGGACTGTGCAGGTGAAGCTGTTGATAGACTGTCTGGAGACTATTTGGGTCTAGAGGGCATGGAAAAGATTTCAGCTCAATCCTGACAAAATTGAGTGGGTATGGCTGTCTGGCCCCTTGGGATATGGAACATTTTCATCATTGGTCTTATGGGGGACAGCACTTCCCCATTCCAGAGTAGTGCACAACTTGGCGGGGACTTGCAGCTATTGCTTAAAGAGCAGGTGGCAGCTGTGGCCAGGAGAGCCCCTGCACATTTCATCTCCCAGTTGCATCTTTTCTTGACCTAAGACTGTTTAGACAGTTACTCATACACTGGTCATGTTCTGATTGGATTATTGCAATGCACTCTACACAGGGCTACTCTTGAAGACTACCTGGAGACTACATCTGGTACAAAATGCAGCAATGTGAATAATAATTGCCGAATCCCAATATCCCTATGTCACCATTGCTACTTGAGCTGCATTATTGGCAAGTCCAGGTGCAAGTCAGGGTGCTGGTTGTTATGTATGAAGTTGTTTATGGCACAGGTTCTGGATGCCTGAGGGACCATGCATCTCTTTTTCTGCTTGGCTGGTACATTCTGATAAAGTGGATATACTCCATGTCTCTTAAATGTTGTAATTTTATGGGACTGAGAAAGCTTGCCTTCTCTGTCATAGACCCCATCTTCAGGAACAACAACAACCCTCCAAGATACATACTCTCTCTTGGGCTTCCTAAAAGATTTGGCTTTGTTCCTAGACCTCTAGTTGATGTGGTTGTGGGTCCCCTGATTTGAATTGTTACTGTTTGATTGTTTTAGTCCAGGTTGCCTGTGGGATTGTATGTTTTTACCTGCTTTTATTGTTTTGTATTGTAATTGTAAACCATCAAGAGTCTATGAGAGTGGGTGGCAATAATATATATAAATAAATAAATAAATAAATAACAATAACAATCTACTATTTGCCCGTCCCTAATCCCAATCAAGTCAGTTTTATTTGTGACATGGGTCACCAAGTTCATTTGTATAAGTTGTGGTATCACAAAGATTCAGAACCTCTGCAGTTGGCATTTCCATTTACTTTTCTTGGAGGAAACATCTCCATGCTCCTCATCTTTTTGATCATACAGATCAAATGTCCAGCTATGTCCAGTACAATTACTAGAGATCTGTAATTGTACAGATGCTCTCTGCATGCCTTAAGAATCATTGAACCTTTCCCAAAGCACCACTAGATGGGAGACATTATAACAGTAGCTCAATGCTAAACGGGCATTATGAGCAAAGATGGATGTCATCAGAATAGTTTAAAAGGTATTTACCTGCTTTTCTACTCAACAGGCCATGTAATAATATTTAATTTGTGTTTTTCAGTTTCATGGGAATGTGTAGGGATAAAGAGATTGACACATTTATTTCTTTTGTTTAAGCTGTCAGAAGAATTGCTAACAAAATGGCTAACCTTCCCCGAATCTCAACATGTGCCCCTCAGTCAGCATATGTTAGGTTTTGCAATGAAGGCTGTTACACAGACTGCTATGGGCATCAGATTTGAAGATGACCAGGAAGTCATCCGATTTCGTAGGAACCATGATGTGGTAAGTCTGCAAAAAGAAGAGGCAGGAATGTTCTCTTCAGTTCCATTTTCTACCACAGGGAGAAAAAGCACATAGCTGTGCATAGAAAGGCATGGGCTCAAAGACATAGCTTTGCTAATCTCCTTCAGTTATTGAATAAGTAGGTAATACTGCTTAGCTGACCTTGGCTGATCTTGAAAAATCTAAGCTGAATTGGATCTTGGGTGGAAACCACAAGGAAATTCCCAGGCTGCAGACTAGGCTGAGACATTTTAAAAAATGGGAAATCACTTCTATATTGTTGCCAAGAAAACCAACATGGAATGTACATGTGGTCACCAGAGGCTAAGTTCACCTTAAGGGAAATTTAGATTTCAGTTCTTAAAATAGGCTTAGATAGCCTCACTTGTGGGCCATTGCTGCATACCTTGCTTGTAGTGGAATATCTGCATTAAGAACTTTTAAATGAGGATCCTTAATCCTCTGAGCTGAGAGATATTTTCTTAAAGTCTGATCACACAGAGTAAACCAAGTGCAGATTTAAGTATGAGTAAAAACAAAAACAAGCCTTCATCTAAAACTAAAATGGCAGACAATGTGCAATTTCATTGCCTTCTTTCTGAATCAGCCTGCTCTATACCAATGTTATCTTCAGTTTCATCTCAGACTTGAAACGTAATACCTACAATAGTTATAATTAATATATTTAATTGCCCTATAGTATTTTGAAACTCATCTAGATACTTTTTAAAAATTGGAATAAGTACTGTACTATTTCATGTGTGAGGAAGTCCCTCGGTTCTTGTAATTAACAGAATAGACAGCCTATGAACTCATCATAGTATAGGTAGTTCTCGACTTATGACGACCATCGAACCCAACATTTCTGTTGTTAAGCGAGACAGTTATTAATCACTTCCCTTTTAGCACCAGCCTTACCTTAGTACAGAAACCATATTTAATATTCTGGTAAGACTGACATAAATACTTAACAATCAACTAAGAAAGATTATTATTATTTATTTATATTTCAGATCTGGGCAGAAATTGGAAAGGGTTTCTTAGATGGTTCACTTGATAAAAGCACGACCAGAAAAAAGCAGTATGAACATGGTGAGTTTTGTTTTCTATCTATTTGACACATATTCCTGGCAAGGTGATCTAATTGAACATTTCTGCATAGCATCATGTTTCATTGAATGTTTCAGAAATGCTACTGTTTTATCTAGCATGTATACAGATATATTCAG
The DNA here is from genome assembly GCA_023053685.1 of Diadophis punctatus similis. NCBI lineage: Eukaryota > Metazoa > Chordata > Lepidosauria > Squamata > Dipsadidae > Diadophis > Diadophis punctatus. The sequence goes on along the minus strand of JALIGW010000001.1, from coordinate 170,694,096 downwards.
ATTCTGGCATCTAGCATGTATACATATACGGTATATATATATATGTGTGTGTGTGTGTGTGTGTGTGTGTGTGTGTAACATTTTTTTGCTGATAAATGAAAATGAAGGGAGACTATTATAGATCTATTTCGAGCTATTTTGCTCTCATCAGATAGCCATACCCTATGTATATATACCATGAGCATTATTTGTTCATCTATTTTCCAAATGTAGGATAGTGTAATAAATCAATCCCATCTCCTCCTCCTTCAACACTTTGTAACACCTGTTTGTGGTATAAATTTTCTGTAATTGCTGGAGGCTGACAGATGACATTTTGTTTCTCCATTCATACTTGCACGTGCATACAGACACATATCTGTGGAACCAATGGACAGGGCTATGATGAAAATAAATGTGTTTCAAATAATTTTTCATGCACCACGAAGGAAACAGCCTTCAGAAGCCAAAGACCAGCTGCCTGACGTGATATGATGTGTTTCTAGGACACCCCACTGTGCTAGCTAGGAAATGACCTCATTATTCTTTGTGCTTAAAGCCCTGATGGAAATGGAGCTGGTCTTGAAGAAAGTCATAAAAGAACGACAAGGAAAGAGCTTCAGCCGACACATCTTCATAGATTCTTTACTACAGGGGAATCTGACTGACAAGCAGGTATCTGCATGTTTGGTGTAATTAACTATTAATGGAGTTCCCTCTAGATCAGCTGCTAATTATGTATTGTATCTCCATTGAGTACTTTTCCCCCCTTGCTAGAATCTAATGTATGTGGCTATTTTGGACTTTTAGGCTTGAAGCCTTTTTTAAAAAATAAAATACAGTAATACGTTATGGTATGCACTTAACGACTAAGGTGACATGGATAGGGCTTTGTTAAAATGGGAGAAGCTTTTTCCTAATGTATTATTTTAGCTAATTCCAAAATGGCAGGAAATTCTTTCTACCAGATCTAGGACTAGAGTGAATTTTTATTTTTGACGGGACAAGACCGTGAAAATCTTCATTGGCAGAATAATTGGATAGGCGATACAATATCTGCCATATCTGAGGTGTTAATCTGGCAGATACACCATGGAAATTGCATGAGTGGTCTACCAGCGTTGCTTTTCTAAGCTATGAATCTTATTTTTATAGCTATTTGGGTATAGAGGCATGTGACAAAAAAAAATCAGCACCCCTCCTTTGGGAGATCATTCATATGATACAGTATAACAGAATTAACTTTATTTTAAAAAAACAAGAAGGCTAAAAAAACCATTTTAAGTGGTCACATGCAATACAGCAAAGAAAAGTGTAAAAATAGAGAGTTCTGAAAGCCACTCATAGCATCTCAAGCAAAACTCCAAAGTCAAAATTACACGCAAAAAGTGAAATTGGTCTATTAATTAGGAAATATAACCATTGAACATTTGAAAAAGGAAAATATAAATCGGAAATGATATATATTCGTATCAGGCACCATAAAGCTCCATACGTTCCAAAATAAAAGTAATTTTATGCAACATTTCCAGTTGCCTAAGTTGCTATTATTTCATAGAGGCAAACTGAGGAGTACAACAAAGTTTCCTATTTCTCCCTTCGTTCTTCCAAATTCTATTAGATTCTCCCCTTTAATTGGACGCTCATGAGGTTTAGCTCCTTTTGTAGCCCGGGTATCTTGCTTCTCGCTAGAAATTTTTAAAAGATAAAATATATTTTTTTCTACAGAAGAGGAGGGGGCAGGAAAACTCCTTTTGCTAAGCATACTTATGCTGGTCTATAGCTGTAATAAAGATTTGATTGATGGGTCCTTTTGCTACGGGCAGCCTTTCTCAGGAGGATTTTGCTTGACACAGGGAAGATGTTTTGATTTGAACAATTTCCATGACACGCAGCTGACAGTCTGGAGTTCTCTGAAGGCCAGTTGGCTTCATAACAGGAGGCTTCTAAATGTACATGGTACTGGCAGACTTTTCCATCCATATTTTTTCTGGGCAGAGAGAAGGTGTATTGTTAACAATCATTTTCTTTCTTTTTGGAGCTATTTCTTCTGGAGCTAGAATTAATTTGGAATTCATTTCAGATATATCTGCTTTGACATATATAAAAGGTTTGATGAAATTTTCAATATTAGATTTGGCGCTAACTCTCAGTGTCTTTTTTCCCTCCTTCATGAAACTCTCTTTGTTTTTTAGATTTTGGAGGACACTATGATCTTCTCTCTGGCAGGATCCATAATCACTGCAAAATGTAAGTATATAAAGCAGCATAGTGCAAATCATTGGGTGAGGTGGGAGTCCTATGAAAATATTGACACAGTGCTTGCAGGGGTGGGTTCCACTTACCTTTGCCACTGGTTCGCATCGCAACGTTTACCCTCACGTGATTTGGCTTCCGCACATGCTCAGAAGCAGGAATTAGCCCGAACACAGTTGAGGAGCTCATCAGCTGTGCTTCGGGCGAAGAAATAAAGGTCAGAATTCACCCGTGGGTGAGCGGGAGGGCCCGTTTTCAAGCCGCGGAAAGGGAAAAATTCGCACAAAATCCAAAAAAAAGATGGCGGCGCGCACAGAATGGCACCGACAGTGACATCACCAGCGGGTCGCTACCGGTTCGGACAATCCGGTCTGAACCAGGAGGAACCCACCCCTGAGTGCTTGTTCCATTATACTATAGATAATTTGATTTAGTTTGTATGCTGCTTTTGAGAGGCTCCAGGCCTTTATAATATTCAGTTTTCTTTCTTGGACATGAAAAGTTAAAATAGGGCAGGTGGAGGGAACTTGGGCTTATGCCTGAAATAGCAAAATAAATGATAAATATCTTGAAAATTTAAATTCCAATTTCTCATCATCTAGAGTAAATAAAATGGTGTCAAAAGTCTTGGTAAATTGGAATTAGAAGAAGCAAAATCTCAGTATTCCAGGATAAATAAAAAAATTCAGGATATAGGGAGAAAAGGTCTTTATCGCCTTTTGCTTGGCCATGCAATGTGCTTGTCTGAATTCTTTGGGTTGTCAGGGTAACATCCCCAACGAAAGAAGACTCCAAGGCTAGAAGTTACCCAAAGTTCCATTTTATTAGAGATGTCATATTGGCACATCTGGAAAAACCCAAATCTGAAAGCTTCCAGGTTTTCCCCACCCAAAAGAAATCCAAAGTCCCTTCCCCTGCACCCACATGTCCATTACATAGTCCAATCAATGCACCGTCCCAACTGGAGATGCCTCCCAGTCACGCTACTCCAGGTGCAGGCCGAATGTCCTTGACTCTCTGAGAAAGGAATGTTATTTAGGCTAGATATCCCCGCAACCAGTAGTGGGTTCCTACTGGTGCGGTCTTGCCTGTTCGTCGCCGCAGAGCCAAAGAAGCTGTTGGCGTTTGCGGCGCGGGGCTTCCCCCGCTCGCCGGGACACCGCCATTTGCGTTCTTTTGCCCTCTGCGCAAGCAGAACGGTTTGCGCATGCGCAGAGGGCAAAAGAACGCAAACGACAGCGTCCCGGCGGGAGGGGGAAGCGGGCGGGGGAAGCCCCGCGCCACGAACGCCAACAGCTTCTTCGGCTCTGCGGCGACAAACAGGCAAGACCGCACCGGTAGGAACCCATCACTGCCCGCAACTCCATGTAATCCCCCCTCCCAGTTCCCCACAGCACTAAATGTGGCAGCCCTGAAGAATTCAAGAAAAAGTTGGCCTCCAGGGATGACATGAATTATGTTAGAGACAGATCTGAAAATATCATTACATGGTTTTCCTCATATTTTAAGGCAATTGCCTTCCTGGCTGATTATGATATACTTTGAAATAACCCTATAACCTTTCTTTTGAAGAGACTGATACTTGAGAATAAACAGAAATTCCATATAGTAGCCATGGCAGTATCCAAGATACCCTGGCAGATGCCCTCTAGTACTATGTCCAGTCATTAACGAAAGAGAATATTTGTAGCTCAGGGTTGAAATGAGGGGTCCTTGATGCTCTCTGAGCTTGGTTGTTTTTTTGCAGATGTTTCATTACCAAAACTAGGTAACATCAGTGCTAGTAGGACTATTTCAGAGTGCAGGTGCCATTATATAGCCTCCCATTATGCTTACTTTCTAAAAAAGCTTATCAGGATCTGATGAACAAAGCTTATGCCAGAGGCTGACGCTTTGCTCTGCAGCATGCAAGTTTCCAGTGAAACTTTTGCTTTTAATTAGGAAATATTAAGTGAAGCAGAGAGCCTATTAAGTGGTGCCAAAGGAGGTGCTGCCAGCACGTGGAGCATTTGGATGGGGATGAGCTGTTTGTGTAGATATAGAAGAGTTTGGAATGAATGAATGGTGTGGGAGATAAAAGGATGGAGGATGGATGAATAGATGTTTGCTTGCTTGGGTATATCTGAAATTATGAATTGGAGGTCTTGACTCTAAACTCACTGCCTAGCTTTAGTCAAGCCATTGTCTTTCAAGCCTCTTTATGTGGGGATAATTAAAAACCTTATTTTAGAGAGTAAAGATGACTAAGATAATAACTATGGTACAAATTGTGCACTTCACAAAAGGTTCTCTGATTGTTAAACTGTAGATTATGTCAAAAGTCTGCTCAGCCTTTAAATGGTTTAATCACCTATTATGCTTGTTCATTTTCTCACAGGCCACCTAATACTTCTTCCTATGGACTGCTTCATCTGGCCTGAGTTTTCTATTGAGTTACTCAGTAGGGGTTGCTTTTTCCTAATTTCAGTACATGAACTGTGAATTGTATACATGTGTTGACTACCTAGTCCTAGAGACTTTTATCCTCTGATGCTTCTTTTTTTTTCTTCCTTTAGTGTGTACGTGGGCTGTCTATTTGTTAACTACCTCAAAAGAAGTTCAGCAAAAGCTTTACAAGGAGTTGGATCAGGTTCTTGGGAAGAGCCCTGTTACACCTGTGAAAATTGAACAACTTAGGTGTGGGTCTGTTTTTATACTCATTTTTTTAGTGCCAGCAGATGTCAGCAAATGTCATACTCCTGATCTCTTAACAAGGTGTGAGAAGAGGACCCTTCTTCTTGCCCTATCAATTTATCACCACTTTTCTAAATCAATGTGAACCCTAGTATGGTACTATATTGTTAATATGCTTAACTTAAGACAGAGTTTGCCATGTGAGCTAGCCGACCCATTCCAGTACATGGGTAGTCCTCAACGTACGACCAAAATTGAGCTGAAAATTTCTGTTGTTAAGTGAGACATTTATTAAGAGAGTTTTGCCCCATTTTATGACCTTTCTTGCCACAGTTGCTAAGTGAATCACTGCAGTTGATAAGTTAGTAGCACGATTGTTAAGTGAATCTGGCTTCCCCATTGACTTTGCTTGTCAGAAGGTCGCAAAAGGTGATCACATGACCTTGGGATACAGCAATGGTCATAAGTACGAACCAGTTGCCCAGCATCTGAATTTTGATCACATGATCATGGGGGTGCTGCAAAGGTTGTAACCATAAAAAAACGGTCATAAGTCACTTTTTTCAGTGCCATTGTAACTTTGAACAGTTACTAAATGAACTGTTGTAAATCGAGGACTACCTGTATCTTATATCCTGTACCCAGCGGTTGGGGACCATACTTAATGGGGTGTTTGAGGGCAACAATAGGCAGAGCAGTGATGCAAAATGGGTGAGGCCAAGGCACATTCATGAAAGACAGGAATTTTCTGGGATATCCCCCCCTCCCCCAATTACGGGTTTCCTTTATTTGTAAAACTATGCTAAGCATTTTAAAAGAGGAAAACTGAAGTAGTTAAAAGGGGTGCTGAGATCTAAGTGACCCATGAGTGGCACTGCCCTTTGATTTAGAACAGAGGTGGAAGAGAAGTATAATTTGCTAGGGGTGGAGAAGAAGTGCCTCAGCCAACAAGCAGCCATTTGAGCTTCAAGAAACAGAATAAAATTGGGAATATTAAAGTGGATAACTCTAGCTAAGTTAAATGTAATTCATCCAAGAACTGATGATTGTAACACAAGTTGTGCCGTGACTGGATTAATGTTCATTAATCTGATTCTTGTTTGAATGCGATCTCTGGAAGTTGTAGAAATGTGTGTGTTTTAGGATTCTTTTTCTTTCTTTTTAATTCAACTGAAAACCTTGGAAATGATGTGCTTGCAGGTATTGCCGGCAGGTTTTGAACGAGACAGTGAGGACAGCAAAACTGACCCCAATTGCTGCCCGGCTTCAGGAGCTGGAAGGCAGAGTTGATCAGCATCTGATTCCCAAGGAGGTAGGATTGGAAGCTGGTGCTCTCGATCTTCAATTTCAGTTAAACTTCCATTTTAATTGGGAGGCTTCCTAGAAAGAGAAAATATACAAAGACAGAATGTTACTTTGTTTTTTTTAAGAGAGCCGCATTAGAGTCCCTAGGGAGTTGGGCGGCATAGAAATATAATTAAATAAATAAATAAATAAATAAATAAATTAGTGGCCATGTAAACCAGAACACTGAATTCTTTTTTAGTGAGCTGGTTCAAAGACATTGATAAGGCTGCCCATCTCAAGCAATGTGACTCCAGATGGTGTACAGCAAAAAAAGAAAAGAACAATAAATCCCCCAAATAACCATATAATATTTTTTTAAAACCCTACCCAATATATAAAATGGCAACTAAACACAATAATTAAACAACCAAAATGGGACTATACTCAAATGAACTCAAATGCATTTTTGGTTTAATAAACCATCATATGACTGAGAGTTTTGTTTATTCATTCAGATGCTTTGTGTGTCTGTGTGTTTGTGAACCTAATTTAGCCAGGAAAGATCCAATTAAGCAAAGTTTTCCTTTTCCTCTAAGTAGAACACCAATAACATTCTTAATTGAGAATAATTGGATCATGATCATGAGAGCCAGCTCAGTCTAGTGGTTAAGGCATGAGGCTTGAAAGCTGGACACTCTGAGTTTTAGTCCTGCCTTAGCCATGAAAGCCACTTGGGTGGCCTTGGGCCAGTTACTCTCTCTCAGCCCAACCCATCTCACAGGACTGTTTGTTATGGGCAAACAGGAAGAAGAAGATGTGCTGGATATGTTCACTGCCTTGTGTTATTTGCAAACATAAAGGCAGGATACAAATAAATAGATTTGGGTAAACATGAAGACGAAGGATTCATTCATAGCTGTTAAACTGAGCAACTTAGTAGGAATGCTACAGTATATAATAGTAAAATTTATGGTGCTCTGTGCTGAGTTATAGTAATGCAGTTGTATCATTAGAATGAGGAGAGATGGATGTTTTAGCTGTTCATAAAGTACTTGGGAGAGATGCTTAGGGAACAGAATAAATGCATGAAATTTTACTGAGGCTTGCTATAATCTTGGGGCCATAAAATGGGCCCTGAAGGAGCCACATATTCAGTCTGAAGTTTTCCATCCCTGTGGATGGAAAATAAAGAGCGAGAGAGATATTGCTGAATATTGCTGTTATATCTTTTGTTCCAAATTAGTAGGAGTTTTGATCAATAAAATATAAATACTCCATCCTTGCTTGTGCCATTTCCAACAAAAATATATCCATTGTAATTGATCCATTTACTTGGATGTGAGTTCCAGAATATCTTCACCATCCTTATAAACACGATTATGACTTCTTTCCTTAAGGTGAGATTATCAAACATCAGACTTCTGGAAAAGTAGTGAAAGGAGCTGATTTCAAGCACAAAGCTAGAAAAAGCATTCGATTTCTATCACTTCTGTTACTGTCTTTTTCCTCTTGTAAAATGCAATGATTGCTATAGATGATTACACACATACCCATTTGGAACTATTATGGTCCACCTTGTCTTGAAATGTTGTCATCGTGATACTGCTTCACATAAAGGAAATTTCTCTTAGAGGTTCCGTGGTACTTGGCTGCTGTCACCTTTTTCTGTCCCCGATCTCTTCTTTACTTGCAGATTGGATTAGTTTTGCATTAAGGATCTAAATTGAAGTTAAAGCAAAGAAAATATATACAGCTATGAATGCACATAACAGACTACTAGCTTGTGTATGCAATGTGATAATACTATTGTGCATGTCAGTGGGCTAATGTGATGCTTTTTAAATTCTCTTACAGACTCTTGTCTTATATGCACTTGGTGTGGTCTTGCAGGACAGCTCAGTCTGGCCGTTGCCCTACAAGTATGGAACACAGAAAACTTAGATGATAATGTTTTTTTAATGTAAATTCATTTTTTCCCTGCTAAATTCTGTCTGTTGGTACTATATGAATAGCGGACCTACCGTATTTTTTGGCGTATAAGACGCACCGAAGTATAAGATGCACCTTAGTTTTGGGGGAGGAAAACAAGGAAAAAAGGCCTCTGCCTCCCAGCAATTTGCCAAACAGCAAACAGCACAGATGATATACACTGTTTGCTATGTATTTCTGTGCATGTGTGCCTGACCCATAGAAATAGCAAAGAATTGGAGAAATGTACATTATGGCAGTATATTAATCCCAGAAAGTTTTCTTAAATGTAATCACACTAACTCCTCCCAATTATTTAAATGGATCTATTCCAAACATGACTAAGTCAGGGTTTGATTCAGCTGCCTTATTTTAATACTAATACTTAATACTAAAACAGGACATTTCAGATTATACTTTTACAGATCTTTAAAATTGATGTGGCTTTCTGGAAGGCTTTCTGCTATTTAAAAGAAGATACAATAGCACTGGGCCTCTTCAGGGCAAGAATTTATTTTAAAAAGCTTCTTCATTTTGTTAAGTTGTCTAGAACAATAATAAAGCAGTCTTTAAAAAATAAGTCTTATAATTTGAACACTCTACAAACATTTAACAAAATAATATATTAACAGAATCTGCCTCTACCTAGGATAGAACTCACAACCTCCTGACTGTGAGGCAAGAGCTCTACCTCTAGGCTACAGTAGCTGTAGCTTACTTTTTTTGCAATTTCAGCAGTGTAACATTGCCAGCAGTTTATCTCCCAGCATTTTGTCTCATTACAGCCACCATAGTTAGTTTCATTTTACCACGTGGCTTGCAAGCCTGTCAGCTGTAGATTGGGAGGCAAGTAATCTCTTAGTGTGCTAATAAGGCTTCTGTTTCTGTTCTGTTTGCTGCAAAGAGGTAAATTGTTGGCAGGCAGAGGCCAAAGGGTGGAGGTGGCTGGGTGGGGCTACATTCGGTGTATAAGACGCACCCAAATTTTCACCCTCTTTTTGAGGGTAAAAAGGTGCGTCTTATACTCCGAAAAATACGGTATATCATGACACATGGTTTCTGGGCTCCTCCATTTAAAATGTAGGTGTAGAATTTCATGTTTGATTCAAAAACAACAAAGTGCATGTAAAAAAACCCTCAGCAGATAAAAAAGTAGAATTATCCAGATGCATTATTTTCTCAGCAAGATTTTAAGAGGTTCATGATTTTATGGTGCATTTGTCAATTTTAGAAAATATTGACATTGCAGTTTACAAGGATGGAGAGCACCAAGCAGAAGCTTTACATCATTATTTCCAGATATGGCCACAGAAGAATAATTTTAGCCTCAAAATTTGAATTCCACAGACTAGAAGAAAACACTGTAATGCCTCCAAATGGCAACCTTTAATCTCACATTCAGCCAAGTAGAGCCAGGACTGGGGAGCTGAAATGAAGACATTGATTTTGAATCCAAGGGGAAAATACCATAGAATTGATTGAAATAAAATTAACCAAACAACTTAAAAAAATAAAATAAAAAATCTGACTCTGGAAATTCTACAAATGCATTCTTCATTCCACATCAAAGACATTTTTGGGGGATTAGGAGATGAGTTCAGAGAAGTCTGATTGCTCTCCCCCCCAAAAAAAGCTATATGAGCATCAGCCAGGCATTGCCATTTCCTGACACTTACAACTCTTTTAACTCTGCTAATTAAAACAAATTAAGGGAAACAGCTTTTCCAGACTCTGCTATTTCCCTGCAGAATATGGTTGGCCTTTTAAAGGGAACATGATGAGGTACAACCAACAGACAGCTGAAGGGTTGAACAATAGAAGATTTATTGCCCAATGAAGTATCAAGTTAATGAAAACCACACATGTGCTACACTACAGATTTTAATAAATATTGCAGCAGGGTGGGGTGGTGGGGTGGAGTTGTGTGAAAGTAAATAACCAGGTATCCTTTTGATTGCTTTGTCCATCCTTTCATTATGAAAACCCTACTGTTAGTTTTAGGCGAGGCTGAATAATTGCTTGTTTGCCCCTCCTTCCCAACAGTGACGGCGAAACATGCTTTTCTTTCTAATGAATCATCCGCTGCTGAGCACACATTTGCTTGCAGGCCAGCTGGATTGAGAAAAGATGGAGGCGGCCTGGTGCAAGCAGCAGAGAAAGACGAAGGGAGGAAAGGGGAAAGAGATAGCAGTTCTGTCTGTCTCTCACCAAATTGTGCCAAATCAGAAAATGTACATTGGGTGGATGCAGGCGGCCTTGGGTACTCTCTGCTGAAGAGCTTCTTAATTGCCAATTCACATTTCTTGTAGCTCATTTCAAGGAGTGGGTGGCTTTTGATCTTTTTCTTTTCTTTTTGATAGATTTGATCCAGATAGATTCAGTGATGAAGCTGCTATAAAAAACTTCTCTCTCCTGGGTTTTTCAGGAAGTCAGGAATGCCCTGAATTGAGGTGAGAGAAAATTAATAATTTTTAGAAAAGGGGAGGGGGGGAGGCGGGATGTGCTCTAAATGGAAGGGAGGAAAAGCAATACTCTCTTCTTCTTGTAGCTCTCTGAGATCTGTAAAAAGCCTCTTATGTACTTAGAAGATAGAACACAGAATAATAGGGTTGGAAGGAATCTTGGAGATCTTCTAGAAAAGCATCCAGAGGTGGTTGTGGCAGGAGAAAAATCTCCCAAATGAGTAAAAAATACCCATCCCTTGTTATAGCAATAGCACTTAGACTTATATACCGCTTCATAGTGCTTTACCGCCTTCTCTAAGCGGTTTACAGAGTCAGCATATTGCCCCCAACAATCTGGGTCCTCATTTTACCCACCTCGGAAGGATGGATGGCTGAGTCAACCCTGAGCCAGTGAGATTTGAACAGCCGAACTGCAGCTAGCAGTCAGCTGAAGTAGCCTGCAGTGCTGCACTCTAACTGCTGCGCCACCTCGGCTCCTCTTCCTTAGCCTCTCATTCCACACTGTCCAAAAGGTGACTGATCTATCAGATATTTTTTGGGAAGGATTCAGATGCCTGCGGTAGCAAGAAGTGGGTTCCTTCCATGGGTATCTTTCTGTTTCTTTAACTATGAATTCCAAGTATTTGGCTGATCTTTTTTTTTTCCATGGCTAGGTTTGCCTGTACAGTTGCTACAGTTCTTCTGAGCGTGATTGTGAGGAAAGTCCACCTGCAGCCTGTGGAAGGCCAAGTCATTGACACAAAGTATGAGCTGGTTACATCACCCAAGGAAGAAGCATGGATAACCATATCCAGGAGGAACAAAGGAGAGGAGTGAAATTGTTGTCTGAGAAGAACCCTTTTGCACAACTGACCACCTTCCAATGCTTCCTTTGAATCATCGTTAGGCATTCTTGGCTCAAAATATTTCCCTCCTTTCCTAAAAATTTCCTTGGATCCTATAAACAAATCTGTAGGATTAATGGGAAAACTGGACCTTGTGAGGCAGTGATTAATTTGCTCCTCACTTCCCATTAACCAGAGCAGCAAGAAGTCATATATTCTAACCTAGAAGTCCTCAGCCATAAAAGCCAAGTGTAAGCAGTCACATTGTGGAAAGGCACTGTGCATTTGGATATAGGAGCTTTTTTAAAAATCTATTTTTAAATTAAGTACAACTCAAGTTTTGAGTTATAGCAGAGAGAAACCTAAAGGTGAACCCTTGCTCTAAATTAAGTTCCAATAGGAGTAATGGGTTCATGCAATTCAATAAAAATGGTGGAATCACACCTCCAATAAGAAACATTCCTTTGTCAGTTGATTATTTCTCTTTCTTTCTATTTAGGGCTTGGGTGGAAATGTTAGTCATAACCGCAACCCCAATATAAATAATGGGAGCAGTTTATTGGCAATGCAACTTAATATATGTTCCATTGCTTTTAATGGGATGTAGTCGCAGTTAATTTTGAGGCCAATGTGATATTTGGGGTGGGGAGCGTGGAGAAAATTGGTACTGGTCAGTCTGGACTCTCTTAGCAAATGCATCTCTGCTTTTTAAAAATCTGGGCTTCCTTGTCTTGAGAGATGGGAGAGATGGCATGCTATTTCTTTTTGTTCTTTCTTTCCTTTGCTACTTAATTGTTGAAGCAATTGCACTGCCAGTGCATTATGCTTTTTTTAGTAACAGTTTTGATCAAAATGACTCTAAATTAGTCTTTATGTGTAATTAACCTATTATTTGTCAGTTGTTCCAAGGGGAGTTTCATATTCATCTATACCTTTTTTTATAGAACAGTGCTGTCACTCTGCCTTTCCCATTGCTGAATTTAATAGCAATCTTACCTACTATTTAAATATAGAAAAACCAAAATCAGTAAATTGACTATACAGAGCAATAGCTTGGAATAGCAACTGGGGGTTTTGCTTTCTCTTAGAATGTGACTCAACTTACGTTTGCTAGTGAGTCATATTTGTTATTTTACAAAACCATTCTTTAAATTCATAAGCATTTTTCCCAAATTTGGGGGGGGGGGTTTATCTTGACAGACTGTATGTATAAAAGTGGTGTGTGGGTGAGTGAATGGATAGATCTTCCTTTTTTGTATGGGTGTAAAATGAGAGAAGTTAATCTTCAGGCACCTTCCAGCATAGCCATTCCCCAATATTCTGAAGTCCACATTTAAATAGATTGCTTTGCAGAATGATAAAAGTTATTAGTATCAGAACTGCATGAGCCATGGAACAGTTGGATGAAACTGCTAGTACCGGTGATTATTGCTGCTTGTTACACTTCAATATCCATATATTTTAACCTTTTCTGGAAGGAATTCATGGGGTGAGGGCGGGGGTAGACAATGGACTGGTTTTGAAAGTTTTTTCTCTTGCCAAGGAGATCTTATTGTATAACAGTACAGCCCAAGTAAATACACCAACATTGTTTTACACATCTTGTTTAGTAAAATCCTGTTCTTCCAAAGCTCATGAAGTAGAAATGTGTGACTACCTGAAAGTTGGGGATGAAATAGTTTTACTTTCTGTTTTACCCATCAGTATCAAACTACACTGCCCTGTGGATTCTTTTTCTTGCATTCAGTTAATCAAAATTCTGACTTACTATCTTGCTATTCTAACTTGATCCTAGATTTATTTGGGTTTGCTATTCTGATTGTTTGTTTGTTTTACCTTCTTTAAAATAAACTTATTTTTGACATAGTTTGCTTATTCAAATTAGCATGCTCAGAGGACTCAAGGATAACTCGATGGGCTTTTTCTATAAATAGTAGTACTATTATTACATTGTTCAGTAATTGTATTTTACTATAGTTACTTATGCGGTGATATGTTAAGAAAAAGAAAGCTCCCTCGACTAATGATTTCCAATTTCAGTTGTCCAGATATTAGTCACAACTTGCCTGTGCCTCTGGATCATCTGGAGATCCAAAATTGAGAATTCTACCTTAAACTATCCTCAGAACGTCTTGCTGCACTGAATGTGTTGCTCTTAAAAGAGTGAAGTTAAAACAAGGCTCACTGAGAAACCAATTATTTGGATGTTCATGTAGGTATGAAATTGGAAGCAGGCATGGGATGGAAGAAGGGAAATAAAAGCTCTTGCTTGCTGAAGAATGCCAGTGAGAATTAGACACTAAACTATAGATCATCTAATACTCTCTAATTAGCACAGCTGGTTTTAAAGCAGCTTTTGTAAAAAATTTACATAATTACCAAAAATAAATTTTCTCTCAACTTCTGATTTATAGTTTTTCAACAAGTGTCCATAAAATATTTGGTGCTATGCTTAATAGAGGTAGTTCTCAGCGTACAATAATTCATTTAGTGACCGTTCAAAGTTACAACGCCACTGAAAAAAGTGACCTATGACCATTATTCACACCTATGACCACTGTTCCCTCTAAGATGCGCGGCCACGTGGCCGCGCACATAATGAGAGAACGCCGTGCGGACGTTTCTAACTTCCGTGTGGCATTTTCTAATGGCAGAGGCTGCGCGCCTGCGCGGCCGTGCAGATGAAAAGAGAACACTGCGCGGCAGTTTCTAACTGCCACGCGCCGTTTTCTGATATTACAGGGAACATTGCTTATGACTGTTGCAGCATCCCTGTGGTCACGTGATTTACATTTAGATGCTTGGCAACTGGTTCACATTTATGACAGTTGCAGTGTCCCAGGGTCATGTGGTCATCTTTTGCAAACTTCTGACAAGCAAAGTCAATGGGGAAGCCAAATTCACTTAACAACAGTGTTACTAATTTAACAACTGCAGTGATTCATTTAACAAATGCAGCAAGAAAAGTCGTAAAATGTGGCAAAACTCACTTAACAAATTTCTCACTTAGCAACATAAATTCTGGGCTCAATTGTCATAAGTTGAGGACTACCTGTATAAGCTTGCTTTCAGAATGCTATAACTCTGGAGACAAGATTCTACTGGAAAGACAGTATCATGTGTATTTCCGGAAATAGGATCAATAGAAGAATGCTGCCTGAGTTCCTTGCTCAATACCAAGAAGATGGTCTAAGCATTGGTAATAGAGTCAATTTATGCAAAGAGAATGGGGATTAATCCAATCTCCTTTGCCCCACCCATTAACGTGCATTTAGGTGTAATACTAGAACTAGATAATGCCAAGGGCCATTCGACATACAGGTTTATCCACAAAAGGAAAGGTGGGAAATGAAAACAAGTTGTAGACTAAACAAGACCAAAATACTATATTGCATTTCTGGAGTGTGAAATGACATGTTGAGAAGTCTGCAGGCAAGCAAATCATGTTCTACTCATTGATCCACTCCTTTCAAAATAACAAAGTACTGAGATTTGGGGAAATGTTATCTTTGCAACAGAAGTGCTTGCCTTAAGGAAGACGCTTCAAATGTGCAGTACTGTAGCCCCTTAAATGAAAGCTAATTTGGTGCAGTGGTTAAGGCATTAGGGTAGAAATTGGAAGAGTGATCTGACCACTGGAGCTGGGTGATCTTGGGTGATTGAGACACATTTAACAGTAGGAAAGAGACCCATCTCCAAAATCTTGTCAAGAAAACTGCAGGGACTAGTACAGGCAGTCACTAGGAGTCAAAAACTGTCTCAAAGCTGCCCTGTTCCCTCCTTAAAGTGGTAAAAACTCCTACAGCCTCTTTCCATGAATAAATTGTTTAATTGAGTTTAAAGGGTGAATGAGCTTCCATGGCTAAGGATAGTCCACAACCTGAATCTCTCCAATCTCTGCCAATACCGCTCTAACTTCCCGCTCACATCCAATGTAGGCTCTCATTTCATTGCATATTCCAAAATAATTTTCTTTGGGTTCACACATCTTTTAAAAATGATTAAAAACCAAACCAGTTAAAAGTTTTAAGTTCTGCGTAAAAGAGAAAAAGAAATGTTGACATTGGGTTTTGAAAATTACATGGGTTATTTTTATAGTGGTTATAGTGGCTAGTGGTTATTATTTGACATAATTAAAAAGTTGATATTATAATTTTACTATGTATTTTACTGTATCAAAAAAAGTCAGAAATCATTGCTTTTTGTTTCTTAATTATTTTTCTCCTTCCCTTACTTTATCCCCTCTATTCCCTTCTCCATTTTTCCATTATCTTTTATTTCTATTTGTTTTTTATATTAAGAAATATATATCGGTATATATTTCAATTTGACAGAATAACATTGGAACTTTTAAAATTTTGTCTGGGTATACCTAATGTCTGTTCAGAATTCAAACAACGTTATTGGCTATAGCAGAAAGGCATTTCGAAGGCATTTCAGAAATAATTCTTTCAAATTGTTCATATAATTTAGGAATAAATCATTTGGTACATGCAAATACTTCCACGCCTGTTATTTCTTTTAGATATTTAATTTATATACAAATATACATGTGTGTGCTTGTGCAGCAATGAGTGTTGCAAACTCCAGTGTTGTTAAGCACAAGCTTTTGGCATCATCTTTATTTACAAGTGTGCCTCTGGGCTCATAAGTGTTCTTCAAAAATATAACTGGCTGATAGCTTCAATCAAGTGCAACAAAATTATTGGTTACCTGCTGAAGACATTTTTTTGAAAAAGGCTTAGCTTAAAAAGAGGCAGTAGAGGGAGGGGCACTCTAAGAAGAATGATGGGGAACGGGAGCAATCTCACCAGTTTGCTCTCAGGGAAATCTCAGAGGGTATTTTGTAGCAACTATTCTGTGAAAGCATCTGTCACATGTTCCCAACATTCGCAGTGTGTCTACCGGCATTTCTACTTATTGAGTCAAAAGATAATCTCAAAAGGAATATAATTGTCACACATGCTATCTGACTGTGTTTGCATTGTAGTGGTTTCAGAAAGGCTTATTCTGGGGAAACGGAACAAAGGTATGAATGCTTATCTCAGATGAAGCATTTCAGCAATCTGAGAAAAAATGTTTCAGAGACTCCACCTTAATTGACAAGTTAGAGCTAAGGCTACCAACCTATGTTGAATAGGACTTAGAACATGGGATAGACTAGAGACTCTCTTATGTACCTACCATTACAATGCTGGGCCGAGTTGACTGTGGTTGACAGTGGAGTATTTTAGATTATTCCTGGTGGATTATTTCAATCCATTTTGGATATGGCTCAAGAGTTTAGAGCAGCCATGATAACTAATCACTACTGATCACATCAGTAGTCATATACTCAATTACTCTTCTTTTGGCTGGGATAGTGTTTCATGGGTGATCCCATTGATATAAATGAGCCACTATCTGGTTAAAATTGGATATATAGCCATTCTCATGTAGTACATGACAACTGATCTAGCCAAAAATGCTGTCTGAAGGAAGGTTCCTATAACTGCTTCTGTTGATGTTTCAGTTGAGTCCTAGAATAGGGAACTCATTAGAATTGTATACACATTTGCCTCCGGCACTTTCAGAGCCACCACAGAGTCAGCCCTATGGTATCTGGAAGGGTTCAATAAGCTGAAGCAGCAAAGAAGACACTACAGCTCAGGTAGGGAAAATTTGTCTCACATCTGATAATGTAGAGCAGGGGTCTCTAACCTCCTGGTCCATGACCCAGTACCGATCCGTGGCCCATTGGGAATTGGGCCATGCAAGCGGTGGCCAAACGTAAAACCATCTCCTCTCCCCCCCCCGCCCCGCCACTGCCGCTGGTCCACAGAGTTGGAGAGGTTGGAGACCGCTGATGTAGTGAGTAAGGAAGATGACCATGACAGAGATAGGCCAGATCCATTATCAAAACAACAAGGGGAAAACATGGCTTACGCCCCAAGCAAGAAAAAGTGATGCTCAAAAGATTCAAGCAGACACCTTCCTAATTCACATGAATGTAAAGCGGGGGTGGGCAAGTAAAGCATAGACAGATTTGGAAGATTCTGTTAATGTAGCCAATGTTGATAAAAATAGTTTTAGTTTTCATATGGAGTTGATTGGTTTGGTCTACATACTGGGACTGACAATCTTGTAATTCCTAAAGATGGGAATAGGCTGTTTGGGGCAGTGTCATGTGCCCACTTCATCCTTGTCCAACCTGTTTTATATCTACATGCCTTGAAGATCTGGGAACGGACCTGCCAAATATTATTAATCGCCCCCTGAGGAATTGGTGGTGGGGATTGCCTTTCTGTTTAACAGAGGCATTTGCAAAACAAGAAGATCCACTAGTCTCCCAAGAGATCTTTCAGAGGTAATCCCACTGCTTTCAAGGCTAACAGCCACTAATCTCCATGGCTCCATGAATTGGTCCAACCCTTTTTTTGAAGTCAGCCAGGCTGGTTACCAGGATATCTCATGGAAACAAATTCCAGAGCTTAATTATATGTTGTTAAATAATTTTTTAAAAATCTCCTTTTGTCTGTCCTCCAAGATTAAATGGGTAATCTTTGCTTCTAGTATTTTGGGGAGGGGAAATAGTCTACTGTATTTAGGTCACGCATAATTTTGCAAACCTATTCCCTATTTTTACAAACTTTGGCTACCTTAACAGAATCTTCCAGATCTGTCTATGCTTTGTAGATTAAAAAGGCTCCGATATTGCAACCTTTCCTTCAACTCCTTGATTATCTTAGTTGCTCTCCTCTGAAATTGCACTATTCCAGATGCAGTCATATCATTGATTTATAAGGGTATTATAATATTGGCACCTCCATTTTCATTAGCATTTCTTCTTAACCCTAACATGCTGCTGGTTTTTTTTTTCAGCAGATGAACACTATGTGGGCACTTTCATTGAACAATTTACCATTACTCCAAGATCTCTCATCGGTCTCTACTAGCTCTGATACCCTTTGTTTGTAGTACTTATGATTTTCGGCACCAATATGCACTGCATTATACATACTGGCTCATGTCAGATGACATCTGTCTTTTTCATGCCCACTCCCATAATGCAGATATTCCCCCAGCCATACTTAATTCCTGATAATATATCAATTCACTAAAAAGGACCGTTTTTAGGACAGGTGGAGACTGAGCTCAAGAGTAGTTTTTATCAGCTTTGGCTGTTGGACCATTTGTGTCTTTCCTAGACAATAATAATCTCAAACTTTCAGGTTTGATTTCCCTAATAAGCACTATGTATGACTTCCTTGTGTATCTCTTGGAAGCTTCAAGTAGTATAAAATTAATCTCTGGAGTATCCTGCAGAGACCATTTTATACCAATTTTGACATCTTTATACTGGTTGCCAATTTGTTTCCATTTAATATAAGATTTTACTATTCTGGAAGCCCTAAATGGCTTTTCCCTAAGACCCCTGATAGAAAGCCTCCTCTTAGGAGATTGGGAAGACCCTTCCTATGACAGTCATTGCTTTCTCTATGGTTGCCCTATGGTTGTGGAACTTATTTCTCAAGATCATACAGTGATTGCCATCCACACAGACCTTTGACAACTTTTAAAAACACCCTCTTTCAATTGGCCTACAAAGAAAAACAAATAGATCTTATAAACAGGGATTAGCAATGCAACACAGCGTTCATGAATGCCAGGACATCTGTAATCCACCAATAATGCCTGTGCCTCTCCCCGATTCATTTAAATGTGGTGTAGACAAAGTCTTGAAGGATCATCATATTACATTATATAAGACTTGGATAGTTTGGGTGGGTGGGTGGGTGAGGGGGGATTGCAAGTTACTCTGAATTCCCTGTGGTTGTTTTTTTTTTTATTGTGCTCAGGAGAAGCTTTTGCTAGGATAAATAAAAGATCCACGCTAATTCCAGAAAAATATTTATTAATCCTATAAAAATAAAATTCCCCTTAAATTGGGAGGATTTGGTGTGACTATGGATATATTTTTGTGGTTTTCTTGGAAAGGGTGAACCACTGTTTTCATTCAGAGTGTTGTTTTTTTTCAATCTCCAAGTCCAACCTGGTGTTCCCTGGGGGTGTAACTATCAAACTATTTACTAGGCTCAATCCTGCTTAGCTTCCAAGCCCTGACAAGGTCAGTCAGCCAGCCTATAGATAATCTTTTAAATACAGGAAGGTCTCATGTGAGTATTGCAGGTTGAGTTAAGCACAGATATGCTAGGCATTTGTGCTTTTTTCCCCCCTTAGTACAAATATCCCACTGACCCTGGAATCTGATAGCAATCTGTGAGACGCTGATAGTAACTGAAGGTGTAAATGCAAAGTTTCTCTCCAGTGCTGCAGCATTCAATTATTCCGTGCACTGCATATGGAGTGTTTCTGAAATTTATGACTCATCATTTGCTTAGCAATATAAGCATCCATTTTTCAGTGCTGAATAATCCAGTTACAATGCCAGTGTTCTTTATTTAAAAATATGTGATCCGCTAGCAGTGCTTTCTGATTTTTCAAAATAAAAAAAAAGAACTACCAGTATGTTTTTGCTGCTGCTGCTAGAACAAAAAATTGTAATTAGCAATACAAATGCACATTCTTTCTTCATTAGTGTGATAGACCATGTTCTATACAAGAGCTGTTTAAAATTAGCTGTATATCAAGCCAGATCAGCCTTGCTGTAAGGCAGTGTTTCCCAACCTTGGCAACTTGAAGATGTCTGGACTTCAACTACCAGAATTCCCCAGCCAGCGAATGCTGGCTGGGGAATTCTGGGAGTTGAAGTCCAGACATCTTCAAGTTGCCAAGGTTGGGAAACACTGCTGTAAGGAAAAGATGGGGATTGCCAGTCCATGCCTTGCATCTCCACTTTTAGGGTTAAAATCATCATATGCTGCACTAGGGTGCCACAAGGAAGAAAACTAGAGTAGGGGCCGTCACAAACAGAAATACGAAATAGTTTTTACTCATAAGATAAGGAGGGTGTATGGGAAAAGGATAAAAGCTAAGTGTTGCCATGGCGATTTTTGCGTGAAGGCACTTGTTCAAATCTATTTGATTCCAACCCTTCTCTCTCTTTTGAAATGGTGTTCTCAAAATTTCCTTCATGCCACAGCTCTTCAGTGAATAATCCCTGCATAAAATGAAGATGAAGGATGTAATGTTATCTCCTCTGTTAACACTTACTGAAAATGAGAGCTTCAGGGGAAGCCGGCATTCCTATTGCTATTTTCTTTAAGGCTCGCAGATGGCCTTGCTCTCAAGAAATCAGAGCTGGGAGGGGCTTCTGATTTCATTTAACCCAACTTCCCCCACTGAAAAAAATTCCACTGCTACAAGATTCTTGACTGGGGGCATCCAGTCTCTACTTTGAAATTTCTATAAAAATAAGATTGCAAAGCTGTGTTTTTTAATCTGTATACCGATTTAACAACACGAGGAACGCGTATCCTGGGTACCCAAAGCATAATTTATAACCTGATTAAATGTCTCCATTCATGCATGAGAAAGAAATACAATCATTCAATGTAAAGTTATATGAACTCTTAGTAATACAATATAAACTTTCCCTTTTCTGCTGGATTTAAGCCTGCTTCCTTATCATTATGCTCTATAGTAAATAGAATTAACTCATCATTATTTCATTTGCAGAGAAGAACAAATTATTATTCATTGGGCATGTTCCTATAATATACTTAACTACCGTAATTCAGGGTTACTATGTTGTGGGAAAGCTAACAGTGGGTCAAGCGACTGAATCAACCATTCTAAGGAGTTTTGGTTTAACCCAAAATAGTCTTAGTAATACATAGGGAATGCAATCCTACATCTACTAAGTCACTTGTGTGGTGGAAACATCTGTCTACATTTTTCTTTCATTCAGTCATATCCAATTCACAGAGACTGCCTGAACAGGTTCCTGCACTTTTCTTGGCAAGGTTTTTCAGAAGGTGGTTTGCCATTGCCTTCTTCCCAGGTGATTGGCCCAAGGTCACTCAACTGGCTTTTTGCCTGAGGCAGGACTAGAACTCAGTGGTGGGTTCCTACTGGTGCGGTCCACTCTGTCGTTCCGGTAGCGGCCACCAGATGGCACTATTTGTGCGTGACCGCTCCGGTGCCGTCTTACCATCTTTTAAAAAGAATTTTTGGGCTTTTTTGCTTCTGCGCATGCGCAGAAGCAAAATCTCGCCGAAAACTCACAAGGGGACGCACGAGACAGAGAGATTTCAGTGAGATTTTGCTTCCGCGCATGCGCAGAAGGAAAATCGCACGAGGGGGTGCGCATGCGTAGCGAGCGTGCGCATGCACAAAATATGGAGATGCACGCGCAGCGCACCGGTATCGGTAACTGAGCAACCCACGACCCGCTCCTGCTGGAACTCATGGTCTCCTGGTTTCTAACCTGCTACACCACTACACCAAACTGGATCAGTTTGAAAAATTTAAAAACAATTAAAACAACATTTGCACCATTATTGTTTATTTTAGCACTAGAGGTATTCACTAGGGACAAAAGACAGGATGATAGAAATATAGGAGTGCAAGTGAAAAAGGAGACATATAAATTAAGAACATTTGAAGATGATCTAATTTTGATACTAGAAAATTTCCTGGAAGGAATAGAAATACTAATGGATAAATTAAAAGAGTTTGGTGAGTTGGCTGCTTTTAAAATTATTTTTTAAATTAGAAAAGTTAACTGCAGGTGAAGCCAAAACAAAAAGATAAAATTGGCTTTCAAATTGAGAAGAAGGTAAAATATTTAGGTATTACTAATATGCTGTAATATGAATTATATGTTGTACCAGCATAATTATGTTAAACTGTGGAATGAAATTAAGAAAAATATCTTAAATAGGAAAAAGTTAAAACTCACATTGCTTGGTAGAATATCAGTGATAAAAATAAATGTACTATCCGGAATAATGTTTTTATTCCAGGCAATATCAATATTGAAATTATGTAGCTTTTAAACAATGGCAGAAAGACTTATCAAGGTTTATATGGCAGGAGTAAAAAGAGAATAAAATAAGTTTTTACAAAATGCAAAAGAATGAGGATTAGTGTTACCCAGTCTTAAATGTTGTTTAGTATGGACGAAGGAGTGAATATTGATAGGAAATAAAAGAGTGTTTGAGTTGGAAGATTACAATTTGAGATTTAGATGACATAGTTTCCCATGCTGTGACAAAGTGAAAATGAGTATAAATTTTATCTGAGAACTATTTTATTAAGAATATGGAATAAATCCAAATCTGGTTAAAGATGATTAAGAAATGAGGATCTATTAATACAACATTAGGGAGAAATTAAGATGAAGACAACAATTAGCTACAGAAGGATATTATTTTCAAAGTTTTTTTTCATGAAGTAGAGATTTAGCATGCACAAAAGGGCAATAGTTGAGAAGAAAACAGAATTTGAAGTAGAGCCATGTATAAATGACGATCAAAGATAAAAATATATACATTATTAAGATTTGAAACAAGATGAACAGATGAAAGACTGTATGGTGAAATGGGCTGCAAATTTTGATTATAATAAAACTATCGATATATGAGTGAAAATATAGGTGGTTACTGAGGCAATGGCATTGTGACATCACTATGAAAGGTTGAACTTATATTGTGATGCCACAATGCATGTTTCATTATGGTTAGGAATGTAGACCTTTAAAGGTTAAAACCAGTACTTTGAATTGCACCTGGAAACCTATTAGAAGCCACAGAAGTCCCTCTCATCCACCAGCATGTGTGGCTGTATTTTGTATTTTGTATTAATTACAGTGCTTCAATAGTCATTAAAGGCAGCCCAAAACACATTACAGTGAGCAAGTTGTAGGTGCTCAAATGGTTGCAATAAGGGGACTTGTTCAATTATAAAACAGATGCCACATTGAAGCTCTTTTCCCATTACACATTTAAGCCAATGAGTCACTAATGTAGTCAGAAGTGGCAACATATTATATTATTATAGTAACTGAATAAAAAGTCACCACCTTGGGAATATAAAGTCTCATCCACTTTCTCTTCTATATGCCTGCAGTGAGTTCTTTTGAATTTAATAAAGGAAATAAATCTTTGAAATCTACCTATCTATATATATTATCTGAAACATTCCGCACAAAATGTTAAAATGTCTCTGCAAATAAAATCATAGAGAGTCTCTTGATATATTAAAACTAACATATTTGTTTTGACCTATGCCTTAAAAACCAAATACTAAGTGAGACATAGTTGTTCTCATGGTTCCGAGCCTAACCAGTAAGAAACGAGGCCACACCATTTGTTGGTAGAGCAATTCCCCTTTACTGGTCTCTCGACTCAGCAAGCAGTGAAATTTGGAATCTAGCCAGCATTACCAGCTTCCACCTGCCAGCTGATTATGAGGGCTAGGCAAGGCTGGCTCCAGGCTTGCTCCAGGCTTGCTCCAGGAGATCCAGTCTTGCTGGAGCAAGCACGGACTCTTCAGCTGCTGCTGCTTCGCTCTTCCGGGGCCCCTCCGTGAGTCTGTTGCAACACCCAACACCCAACACCCAGCACTGCACACCATGCGACCCCCTTCCCCCTCCTCGCTTGTGGCAACTCCGAAACAGTGCGCAGGAGCATAGTTGCGATGTCGCCATCTTGGATGTTGACAGGTATGCTAAAAAAAGTCGACTCAGTGTCTTCCTGTTACTAGGACAATGCATTGAAGAAAGTTAACACCCACCCCTCTTAGAAGACTGAAATATTCTAGGAAATATTAAAAAGGCAGAATATTATATTTCCCTGGATGAGAAAAGGAGAAACATGTTTTTAAAGACAAAGCAGCTCCCTGCAGCTCCCTGCCCCCCCCCCACTTCAGCTCCAGGGTGATGGGATTAAGACATAGAATTTGCACATGATCCCTACAGCAACCAATGGGATACCTGCCCTTAGACAGGAACAGGAAGCTCAAAGGCGGGTCCCAAGAGAGGAGATATGTATATGTATATGTATATGTATATGTATATGTGTATGTGTATGTGTATGTGTATATGTATATGTATATGTATATGTATATGTATATGTATATATATGATTTTTTGCATATATATGATATATATATATATATATATGATTTTTTGCTGATAAATGAAAATAAAGGGAGACTATTATAGATCTATTTCGAGCTTATTTTGCTCTCGTCAGATAGCCATGTGTGTGTGTGTGTGTGTGTGTGTGTGTGTATGTATGTGTATATATATATATATATATATATATATATATATATATATATATATATATATATATATATATATATATATATATATATATATATATATATATATATATATATATATATATATATATCTCCTCCATGTGTTGTTCTATCCAGAATCACATGTGCTTGGTGGTTCTTCTTCATCATTAAATAATCCTTCCAAGCAGCCTCCATGTTTCCAGTGTCTTTCTCCCCACTTGGTACTGAACCCAAATGGACATTTCTTCCAACAGCATATACAGAGAAAAGTGCTTAGTGAAACTGGGATTCACCTTAAGGGCACAGTCCAGGAACTTTTTGAAATCTCTCCATCCATATCTTAATAAAGATGAGATTCCTAATAACAGTAGCAGCTGTTTTAGTCCTTAGATCTGGTTTTCCCTCTGTTATGGAACCCAAGCCAATCCTTTCTCTCAGAAGTTTGAAGATGAGAGACTAGATTCCAGTTCAACCTCTTGACGGTTTTCAAATTAACCATGACTCACTGATTGCAGCAAGATTAATATCAACTACACCTCTTGAACTGAAATGCAGAACATAATAAATTTTCTCATAGATGTTTTATTGTATGGACTGAAATATCAATATCTTTCATAAATACAGGTTCTGATGCATATGTTTTACTGCATCTTGCATCAATGGAAAAATATTGGGTATAAAATTATTACTCCATTTCACCTCTGTGAGAATCAGTTTATCAACTGTTAAGCTTTCTGTTCCCAAATCTAAAGTCCAATATGCCCTATACATATTGATGGGGTTAATAGTCAAGCATCAGTTCCCACACAAAGTCTCATATTGACAGCTCTAGCTTTATTTTAAAATAAATGCTTTCAGTTCTTTTTATATGTACATTTCTGTCAAGATGTACTTACTAAAAAAAGAGAATGTGAAGACAAGGGAAGTTTATTTTTAAAAAAAGAACTCCTAAATATTGTAGCATTTTAATGTCCTATTCATACTAAGATATACGTCACTACCTCTCTAGGTGACTTTGCCATTAGGTACTCTAGCCTAGGGTTTTGGGCTACAATAAAAAACTGGTAGTACTCATCTGATTTTGGTAATAAAAGGAATAGTCAAAGTCTACCTGTCTTGTGTAACAGAGATTTGGAGGAGAGATGGAGATGGGCTGGTATCTATCTTCCCAGCATCTAGCCTATGCTCTCTAATTTTCTTTATTGTACCTTTGTTGGAAGAAATGTCCATCTGGGTTCAGCTCCAAGTGGGGAAAAAGACACTGGAAACATGGAAACTGTTTGGAAAGATGGTTTAATGGTGGACAGCAGGACCACATGGTTTGAGGTCCAGGGGAAAAGGGGAATCATATGCCTCAAAGATGTTGAAAAAGAAAAGAAGGGTGTTGCTGAGAGTTCCTGAGTTTTTTATACACTCTGTTGGGTCCCATCTTAAGAGTTTCCTGTTCCTGTGTAAGAAATGTATCCCATTGGCTTTCAGACTCCCAGGGGGCGGGGGTCTTAGCTAACTCTGTAGGCTTTTGTCTGTGTCCCAGGCTTGGCTGATGTAATCTTCCCAGGTGCCATTGCTGAGTTTCTTTTTGATAGATGGGTCTGCCTATAGATCTTTGTTATGTAGTATAGACTGCCCATTGACAAAGATGGGGGGGGAATGAGTGAGTTAGCTCTGGCCTTAATGGTCGATTGACAAAGGTGGGGGCTATTAAGAGTGAGTCTGTTTCCTGCCTAAAAACATGTTTCTCCATTTCTCATCCAGGGAAATATAATATTCTGCCTTTTTTAATATTTCCTAAAATATTTCATTCCTCTAGGAGGGGAGTAGGTGCTAACTTCCTACACCTTTGAGTCAGTTTTTTTTACTCCTGTGACTCCCTGGATTAGTTCTTGCAGTTTTCTTGGTGATATTTCAGGAGTGATTTGCCATTACTGTATTCCTAGGGCTGAGAGAGAGTGGTATACCCAAAATCATCCATTCCACTTTGTGCCTAAGGTAGGACTAGAACTCACGGTCCCCCAGTTTTTAGGCTGGGGCCTTAACCATTATGCCAAACTATTCCTCTATATTCTTTAATAGGGCAAGCTTATCTATCTATCATCCATCTATCTATCTGTCTGTCTGTCTGTCTGTCTATCATCTATCTATCTATCTATCTATCTATCTATCTATCTATCTATCTATCTATCTATCTATCATCTATCATCATCATCTATCAGATTTGCTTGCCGCCCATCTCACTTCGAGGAGACTCTACCCTGTTTCCCCCAAAATAAGACATCCCCTGATAATAAACCCAATCGGGCTTTTGAGTACATGGCAATAAGGCCAAGCGCTTATTTCAGGGTTCAAAAAATATAAGACAGGGTCTTATTTTCAGGGAAACATGACTAGGTGGCTTACAGCAGTCAAGCTATAAAGAATGGAAAGGATGGGAAGGTTATATGATTGTGATTTATAAGAATAAAATCTTCCTTAGAAATAACACACACAAAATATGATACCAATAAGAAAACTGGACTACATAAAGTGTTTATATTTCAGTCTTGGGACCAAGGATCCATTGAGGAGTCTGTTACTATCCTACTGCCCCCTCTCTCAATCAATCTCCAGCTAAGCTAAAAAAAAATGATCTCAAAGACTGGGATTCCTAGATTAATAGTGCTGGGTGACTTCTACTATAGACCACCTACTTCAGGTCTGGGATGGCTAAGGAACTCATAGCAGTCAGAAACTATTTCAGTTAGTCACAGGTGCACCGTGAACTCACCAGCTCTAAATCAATATTTTATCCTGCCCAGGAGTTGCCGTTTGGAAAAGTATGTCTCTGATCTTTTCATTGCTCACTATATGGTTATATCCAATCCTAGGTATAGTCAGAAGAACTATTAGGATGATCCACTCAAACAGACCATTGAATCCATGATGGGATAATATAATCAAGAGAGTGATGGTTCTCAGCTTCCAGTTGCTTTGCACAAAACAGATTATTTTATCCAATTTTAACCTGACTTCTATAAGATCTATAGGTTAAGACTATCTTGGCTTGAAAGGGGGATTATTTTTCTTAGTGGATAGATAGAAGAAATGTGATTCTGTTGGTTCTTCTTGATGGCTCAGTGGCTTTTAATACCACCAATCATAGTAGCCTTCTAGATTGCCTGATAGATCTGGGAACAGGGGGCATTGCTTTGCAACAGTTCTATTCCTATCTCTCTGATGGATTTCAGGCAATGTTGCTTAGAGACAGTTTGGTCCTTGAAATGAAAATTATTTTCCTCTGGGCTCTAGTTTGTCTCCCAATGCTTTTCAGTATTTTCATTAAACCTTTAGATTTGGATTGGGGGCTGCCAGTAGGGTGAGGACTTCACTACCAGTCAGATTTAACAGAGTTGGAAGGGACCTTGCAGGTCATCTAGTCCAACCCCCTGCCCAAGCAGGCGTAATGATATGATTTCCTTGAATGTCTGCTTATAATTAGAAATAGGTTGACAAGGGAGAATGAGTTGGAACTAAATTCAGACAAAGGTAAGATACTCTTTGTGAAAGGTCATAGTTTCAAAGAGATGGTAGATCTGGCTTTCTGAATGGGATTATGTTCTTCTAAAATAATCAGTCTGGGGTACTTTTAGATCTGACTCTGCTTCTCTAGATTAAGGCAATATCAGGGTTACCTTTGATAAGCTTTAGTGGATAACCTAATTGCTTCCCTTTCTGGAAGAAAATAGCTTTAAAACTGTAGTGTATGTGCTGGTAACCTCCAAGTTTGATTACTCTAAGACACTCTACATGGGGCTGCTTTTGTGTGTTGTCAGAAACTCAATTGGCGCAGAACTCAGCAACCAGAACCAGTCACAGACTGCATTATTCCTCTGCTACAAACATTGCACCGGCTGGCAATTTGTTTCTAGAAGGAACACAAAGTACTAGGTGTTATCTTTAAAGTCCCTGCTAACTTGGCCTCAAAATAGTTGGGAAGACACCCCTTTCTACGTTTCCATTACCTGTTTACTGAGAGAAGTTTTTATCTAATTAAAATAATAAACACCCCTTATATGATTATATTTTTCAAGCCTATAAAACTGTTCAAATCATCACAACATGTGTGAGGCGATGTTTCCTTCTGCAAATCCCTGTAAATAAGAAAAAGAGTTATCAATGATATTTTACGTTGATTTTAATTTCTGCGATTAACAGACTCACCTGAGACAATCATTTTCATTCTAAAAGGTGATGACAATACCTTGGGTGCTTGTGTATTTAGTTTTACATTTTTGCAGCATTGCTCTTCCTCCCAATTCAGCCCAGGGCAGTTTACAAAAGAGCAATAAAAACACCCTTTAAAAGAATAATCAAAGTAAAACAACAATGCTTAGAAACAAGAAATACAAAAATTAAATTAAAAGGTCCAAATGAAATTTAAAAAGGAAAAAAAATGACAAGATTACTACAGGAAATGTAACAGACAGAAAAGAGCTGAAACAAGTAGTCATTTTTTTGTCCTATGAACTTCCCATGGTATTGGCCTCCCTCTGTTTTATTAACTGGAATATACTGCTGAATAAAATTGACATGCATGACATTTTCAGTAAACGTTCTCTCAACTTGTCTGAGTCTGGGGGAGTTCCCAATTGTACTGTCTTGTTCTAATCTATAAGAACCACCTGTCATTTCCAATCCCTGATCTAATCCCTGATCCCTGTCATTTCCAATCCCTGATAATGTAGTAGCTCCGCCCTACGAGAAGGGGCGTTCAGGTAAGTAACAACGCCCCGTTCTCCATAGTGGGCGGAGCTAGCCTCCAAGAATGGGACATGCCAAAGCAGTTCAGTCCCTAGGGTGGGTCAAACCCCTATTCATGCTGTTCCTCCGGTATCAGGGCAGTACGGAGAAGCTGCCGTCCGAATTCGGCCTCAGCCGAGGCGAATTGATCGGATAAAAGCAACTGGAGAGGACCATGTTGCCGCTCTGCAAACCTCCTCTAGAGAAGTACTGACCGACCACGCTGCCGTGGTGGCCGCACTACGTGTGGAATGTGCAGTTAAACCCTCAGGTCGGGGAAGATTCTGAGCAGAGTAAATGTCTGAGATCAGGGTCCTGATCCAGCTGCCAATGAGTGCTGGTGATGCCCTGTTACCCATGGATTTTGGTTGGAAACAAACAAACAATGCTTCCGAGCGTCGAAATGTCGCCGTGCGGACGTTATAGATTTTGACTGCCCTCCGAACATCAATGTTATGCCACTGTCTTTCCGAATCCGTTGAGGGCTGAGTGTAGAACGCAGGTAAAACCAACTCCTGCGCTCTATGAAAAGGTGTGTTAACCTTCGGTATGAAGGTCGGGTCCAATCGGAGCACGACCTTATCGGGGTGAAAAATACATAAATCATCCCGTACCGATAAGGCCACGAGCTCGGATATCCGTCGAGCCGAAGTTATGGCTACCAGAAAAGCCACCTTGAGAGTTAGTTGTCTCAGCGACACTGTACGCAACGGCTCGTATGGTTCCGCGGTCAGTGCAAGCAAAACCCGCGATAGGTCCCATGTTGGATAGCGGTGTATAACCGGAGGAGAAATGTTAACGGCCGCCTTCAGAAATCGGCGAATCAGCGGATGCGCTGATAGAGACACCGCGTTATCACAGGTAAGTACTGTAGACAAAGCCGCAATTTGGCAGCGCAGTGTATTGGGAGCCAAGCCTTTGTCCAGACCAGATTGCAAAAAACGTAACAAGCCCACAATAGTAAGCTCTACCGGACATAATTGCACGGTTGAACACCAAGCACAAAATGCCTTCCATGTCGCGGAGTAAATCCGGTTGGTTGAAGGTCGCCGTGACGACATTAACGTGTCGATGATCGCATCGGGCACTCCATGATGACTCAGGCGACACCGGTCAAGCGCCAAGCGGTCAACTGAAGCCATTGCGGATCCGGATGAGTCAAGGACCCCTGGGAAAGCGAAGACGCGGTCTGAGGAATCCTCCACGGAGGGCTGGTTGACAGTGCCCGTAGGTCCGCGAACCACGCTCTCCTGGGCCAATGTGGGGCGAGAAGAATTACCTCCGCCTCCTCGGCAATGATCCGACGGATGACCTGTGGAATCACTGCCAGAGGGGGAAAGGCGTATAGCAAGCCCCTCGGCCATGGGCAGCGGAGCGCATCTATGTCCTCGGCACCTTGTGAGTGGTATCGAGAGACAAACCTCAGAAGATTGGCGTTGAGGGGAGTTGCAAAGAGGTCGATCACCGGAAGGCCGAATCGCTGCACCAACTGCTGAAAGATGTCCTGGTGCAGACTCCACTCCGCCGAGTCCACTGCATTGCGACTGAGCCAGTCCGCTGTTGTATTGTTGACTCCCGAGATGTGCTCCGCTCGAATCGAGAGCAAGTGGCGCTCCGCCCAAAGTCCCAGTGCTTTGGCTTCCGACATGAGACCCCTGGAAACCGTCCCACCCTGGCGGTTGATGTGCGCCTTGGTGGTGACGTTGTCGGTCAATAGTAAAACATGTCGGTTGTGAAGGACATTGTGAAATTGTTGAAGAGCAAGAAACGCTGCTTTGAGTTCCAGAATATTGATATTCAGCAGTGTCTCCGAATGAGACCACGTTCCTTGGGCTACGTGAGAAAGGACGTGAGCCCCCCATCCTTGCAGGCTGGCGTCCATTGTCACCGTCACCCGGTTGGGTTCGAAGAAGCTGGAGCCTTCGGACATCGCCGGGGAGCGCCACCACTGGAGGGAGCGACGGACAGAGGATGGGATGCTGATTTTTGCTGCAGAGTTACTCTTACCCGCCCTTTGATATGGTAACAAGAGCCATTGTAGGTCCCTAGAGTGCAGTTGTGCCCAGGGAGTAATATGTATGGCCGAAATCATTTTTCCTAATAGAGACGAGAGCAGCTTCAATGGCGCTCTCCTGAGGCAGAGAACCTGCTGGACCATGGTAATAAGATTGTCCTGTCTCTCCTGGGAAAGAAACACCCTGCACTGCAGGGAATCTACAATAGCCCCAAGATGGGTAATTCGGTTAGTTGGCTGGAGCTGGCTCTTTTCTATATTTAAGGAGAAGCCATGCTCTTCTAAGCACTCCATGGTTAACTGAAGGTCGATCTCCGCTTGTGAGACTGTGGATGACAGAATCAAAATGTCATCTAAATAACAGTGTAGTCAAATTGGAATGGCCCGCATGCTCGCCGCAAGGGCGGCTAGGATCTTTGTGAAGACCCGCGGGGCGGATGACAGACCGAATGGAAGTGCCGAGTACTGATAGTGATCAGACATGTAACAGAAGCGAAGGTACTTTTGGTGGGAAGGCCGAATTGGTACGTGCAAATAGGCCTCTGACAGATCAATAGAGGCCATGAAGTCGCCCTTTCTTATACACGCCAAGATGGACTGCAGCGTGTGCATTTTGAACCTCTTATAGGCGACGTATTTGTTTAGTCGCTTGAGGTCCAAGACTGCTCTCCACCCCCCCGAGGATTTTTTGACAAGGAACAAATTGGAATAGAATCCTTGCCCCCGTTGGTCCTCCGGAACCAGTTGGATAGCATGGATATCCAACAGATGCTGGATAGCGGCTAGCATTAGAGACCGCTTTTGGGGATCAGAGGACTGGGGGCACCTCATAAAAAATCCCGGTGGGGTGGAAAGGAGGTCGAGTGCGAGTCCTGATGTAATGGTATCTCGCACCCAACTATCCGAAGTAGTCTCCTCCCATCGCCTGGCAAAGAACTGTAGGCGACCCCCAATGGGAAGGACCTCAGGATCTACTTGTTGCGGCAGTAGGAGCGTCCGCCTGCACCCCGAAAAGGGCGCTTGGCCGGAGGTTCCGCCTTAGGTCTATCCTGTACCTGAGTTTGTCCATTATTTTGGTTTTGAGGCTTTTAATTTCCTTTCTGCATCAGGTGAGCAAATATGGGAGAAATCTTTCTGAACAACTTCCTTTGCCTTGGTAATTATAGCTGAAGAATGAGGAAAACAAACTAAAGGATTAACATAACTATTCTGTTTGAGGTTGGCCACAGCAAAAAACGAGCTACTCAGCCCTCTGTGTATCATAAAGGTAAAGGTAAAAGTTCCCCTTGCACATATGTGCTAGTTGTTCCCGACTCTAGGGGGCGGTGCTCATCTCCGTTTCAAAGCCGAAGAGCCAGCGCTGTGCGAAGAAGTCTCCGTGGTCATGTGACCGGCATGACCAAATGCCAAAGGAATGCTGTTACCGTCCCACCAAGGGAATTTTTCTACTTGCATTTTTTACCTGCTTTTGAACTGCTAGGTTGGCAGAAGCTGGGACAAGTAACGGGAGCTCACCCCGTTACGCAGCACTAGGGATTCGAACCGCTGAACTGCCAACCTTTCGATCGACAAG
This sequence comes from Diadophis punctatus similis, assembly GCA_023053685.1. Lineage (NCBI taxonomy): Eukaryota > Metazoa > Chordata > Lepidosauria > Squamata > Dipsadidae > Diadophis > Diadophis punctatus. Next base: position 170,661,090 of record JALIGW010000001.1, on the reverse strand, counting down.
CTCAGCGTCTTAGCCACTGAGCCACACAGAATCCCTCTGTGTATCATAAACTATCTAAAACTATTTCCTGTGGGAAGGAGCCTTTTGCTGTTTCTTAGAGATTAAGTGGTTGAAGGGCTCTCCCAAAATCAGTCTTGCTGCTCACTGTGGGAAGTCAAAAGAGTAGGGGATTGTTTTGAATCTGGGACCATTGTTATTATTAGACTTTTATCCCACCCTTCTTATATATACCTAATGTTGTATGGCAGGAATTTGCAAGTTTATCTCCCAGCACAAAGCTTACTGATGAACTGCAACAAAAGGAAGTTATACATCATCAACATCTGGAGAACGACAGATTTCCCATCTCATTAAAGGGGGATTTTCCTTCCTTTCTTCCATTGTATTCCATTATCAAAACAAAACAAGATTTCACTAAAATAACCCTAAGTCTTTTCACAAAGTTATTAGGGCATTAAAGCAAATGATTTGCCCTCTTATTCAAGTGGCCACAAGTATATGCTCTAGATCTCTCTAAGCAAACCCCTTCTTTGTGTCTCATGAGAACTCAACTAAGGCCAATCTGTCAAAGTTGACTTTAATACACTAAATTTGAATTGAATTTCAGCCATCTGAGTAGCTATTCCTCAGTTCTGGAACTCTAATTGAGCAGGTCTTACATTTCTGCTAGGCAAATTAAGAAAGATATTGAAAAGTTTCCTTGTTAAGTTAGCAGCCTTATGATGGAATGGAGGTATTATGTTCAGTAGCAGCAAAATATCTTCGGCCTGCTCTTGTTTCAAGCATGACATGTCTTTATTATGAACATGATCATTTAGAAACAAAGAGTTTATTTATGCAATAGTGATTTCAGTACTTTTTTAATTTAAGAAAGATTGTATAGGCAGTATTAAATATGCAGTAGTAATGCTGTTTTATAAAATTGGCTTCTCCATTAGAAACAAGAGACAGTAGGCAGCAAAAACCATGTAAAGGAAGACGTATATTTTATGCATAGAAAAACATATCTTTTCTAGCTCTGGATAAAGAGACATTTGTTTAACTGTAAATAAGGAGGCATCTGTTTTCACTTTAAGGTAAGGGAACTCCATTGCTATATATTATAATTTTTTGATAATAACTCAAGCATTCTGTTCCATTGATCATGACTGGTTAAATCTCTAAACTACAAAACTTTACAAAAAAAGTAGATGGGGAGCAATTCTTTGCAGCTGCCTTTTCAAAGCTACTTGACAACTTTGTGAGAATAAATATATGTTCTTTGACCTCCACTGATCGTCTGGTGATTTTCACTCAATTCCCAGCTTGGGAAATGAACCAAGAGAAAAATAAATGTTTGATCTTCCTGACAGTACATTTTATATAATTTCGTACATTAAAAATACTGATACTATCTTACAGAGCTTCAACTTTGCCATTACTTTTTTTTCAGGTAAGACTCTGGCACTGGGAACAGTGAAGCGACAGCACAAATGTAACTGCAGTTGAGAGGCAAAAAAGCTTCAGTTCTTAAATTCACAGTCAACATGCCCTCAGTTAAGGCACAGAAATGCTATTTTTAAATACAAGAGAAGAAACATTCTTGTAAAGTAAGCTCATAACAATGCATTTTTATGCTAGTTAGACATGGAATCTTTAATTATGTAAAACAACTTTTGAATCCTACAGCTGTTTTTTTTTTTAAAACAGCTCTGCTGGGGGCATGGATGGGAGAAAACCAGATACAGTATATTCTCCTCCATCTTCCCTGTAGTTACCCATCTTCCCTGTAGTTAAAGCATTGCATTCTGTAAGATAAAGATAGTGTTTTGTGACTAATTCAGGTGGGCTTGCTCATGTCGGCACAGAATTTAGATAATATAAGCAGCTAATGGCAATTGACAAGATATGTACTGATTTGTCTGGAAAAAAATTAGGATTGCTTGCATTTTGTCAAAGATACCACTTTATTCAGGAAAGTGTGTCAATGCTTTAAAATATACCATTTAGTTTGCCTTAAAAAACACTATTGCTCAGGGATAAAGCTGGAAAATAAGAGCATGCGTTATACACTTCTAATACATCTTCTAATCAGTCAAGGTGCTATGTTGGAGGTGCGAGCCCCCTTTTTTTGGACAGGTTGCCTAAATGATCATATGGAACTCAAGCAAATCTGAAAAACTACTCTACATTACTTGCTGTTCTATAATGTGAGCAGCAAGCAAGTGTCCTAATTAACGTTTGTTAAAAATTCCAAGGAGTACTGACATGAAATAGATTGGTGGAAAATAAATAGTCCTTTGAAAATCTGCACATGCTGCAAGTCAGCCACTCTAATTAAAATTCAAACGCCAAAGAAGCTATTCCAAATTACTCAGGTTTAAACAAGGTTGCACAGTTCCACTTCTCTACAAAAGGATCTCTAATATGCAAGCATTTCAAAAAACAGAGTAAACTGCATATTTTGAATTCTCTGTATAGGATTGGTATGTTTTCTTAAAGACAAAAGTGCAAAATGAATCTTAAGAAAACATAGTATCCAGCTATTAGCCGTAGATGATAATCACACTTGCGGAAGCTGAGAGGTTGGGATAATTGTGTGCCAGAATTTATTCAAGTCCCATATAGTACAGTATTAAGACATGAGGCAATGGAGTTTTGTTCCTCTAGAATCAGTAGTAGTTTGCGGGGGGGGGGGTTTGGAGGGGTTCCTTTTGGACTCTCCATTAGCATTTTGAGAAATGTAGAGGTGAAGATTTGGGGGTGCATATTTGAGGGACCAAGGAGTGGAAACAGTAGCAGTGTGACAGCCCCTCAAACTCACTCCATTAGCAACACTGTCTGGGCCCTCTATGTCCACCCTGGATAGGCCACAGGGACCGAAAAGTAGAAGTGTGAAACAAGTGGGAAAGGTCATAATATCCTGTCCTCCTGGCCAGATGAGGTTTCGGTTAAGCTTCCACTAATACAATAAATGGTGAGTGTTTGTGAAAAGATTAATAGGAAAATTGCTTGGCTACGCACACAGCAATAATGACCATGGGAGCTGTTAGACAGGCAGCCAAAATCAATGTTACATTTCGTTGTGTGAATTGGTCCTCAAGGCCTACCGCTCCTTTGCTGCCAACTGCCAGAAGCATTTACAATCTCTGCTTTAAATCCAACTTCTTTTCAGCTCCTCTTTGGGGCCGACCCCAGCAGACATTTATGTTTGGCTTGAATGAGAGTTTGGCAAAATTGACTGATGCAAAGCTGAGCTGTCTTCTGGAAACAGGAAACCTACCACATGCGTGTGGAGGAGGGAGCTCTGCTCTCTGATGATTCATCCCAAGAGTTTCATGCTTCTAATGTCTACATCAGATGAGAATGAGTGGAAAATGGCAGTTATCCTTATGCTTTTTGACTGAGAAAGATCTGCTGGTTCTGCTTTGTCAAGTGCAAAGGTATCTGACCAGTCATTGCTATGATCGGTGTACATAAAACACATTTTTATTCAGACTAGTGCAAGACGTCTCATTAAAAATATTCATGAACATTGAGATATTTGTTAGAAACAAGCTATTTTTTTAAAAAAGTCAGCTGATGAGAAGAGATCCTATTGCAAGGAGCCGGATCTTCTGTGTGGTTAAATCTGTCCTCCAAGCCACATTTAATCCTTATGGAATTTGATTCCTGTATCACATTCAAATCCACATCTGTTGTTGCCAGTACTAATGATCAATAAGTGTCTGTCCCTTACAGTTCACTTTCCGGGCACTAAACACTTTTCATTAATTTATCTCAATTAGGTCCACCTGTCCCATGATCGTCCAGGTCTTTATTGTTGTAGTGTGGTCCCCTCTTTCTTAATCTTCAAGTGGCATCTATTGCTTTCTTCCATCAATCAATCATAAAGCAGACTCTTGACCTAGGGAGAGATGACAGAACATATTGATCGCTCCCAATAATCACAAAGAACATTGGCATTCCCCAAAACTTGCAAAATGGCCCCAATGAAGACAGCATGAAGATACTCAGTTTCTCGGAAGTGTAAGATTCACTTAAATCAGTGTGAACTTTTTACCTGGGCTTTCAATGGTTTTAATGTGATACTTTTTCTATCTAATATATTAATATTGTATATGAATCCTCTCTGATATCAAGTGCTTTGAATACATATTGTAATTTATGTACCTGAAACATATAACTTATTTATCCAATCACCGAACAAAGACTAAGAAGTCAGCACAATTTGAAGTGAAATCTAAAGAGCAGAAATTCCGGTCTTGATAAAAGTCTCATGCAGCTAAATCATAATAACCACAATTCTTTGTTTTATCTCAGGGGGTTGGTGGCAACGAGGGAAGAAGTATTCTTACTCATGACCCAAACTGAAACTGCAAAAGATATTCCCAATAATTCCCTATGTCAGATCTTTGGTATCTTTCTATTAAATCACAAAGTCAATGAACCTCAACTTTTTGGAACAAATTGATTTATTAGAAATTTTGCCCCATATCCCATACAACTGAGTAACAGAGTTGAGACCTTGGGGGGGGGGTCTTCTAGTTTAACCCCCTGCTCAGGCAGGAAAACTCTATACCATTTCAGACAAATGGTTGTCCAATCTTTTCTTAAAAACCTCCAGTGTTGGAACACCCACTACTTCTGAAGGCAAGCCATGATTAATTGTTCTCCCTGTCAGGAAATCTCTCCTTAGTTCTAGGCTGGTTCTCTTCTTGATTAGTTTCCATCCATTGCTTTTTGACCTGCCTTCATGTGCTTTGGAGAGTAGGTTGACCCCACATATTGAAATAAATAAAGAACAGTCTTTGATGTATATTTTGTTGTTTATTTACATGTTCTTGTTCCCTGTCTGTCTAATCTATTCCCAGTATTAACCAGTGATTAACTTATACCTAAAGTGGCCATGTCAGGAATCCATTCAGCTTGCAAACTCTGCCAAAATTAAAAATTGAGCCAATATAATATAATATAGTATTATATAATATAATAAAGAAAAACCAGAAATCAGAAAACATCTACATGTGCACAGGTCCATGCTTACATGCGCACTCACACACATATATATGACTAATACCAGCTGCTTGTATATATATATATATCTTAGATTGGTCTTTCTTTAGATGACATGTTTATTTTCCTGAACATATACCTCTGTTATGCAAAAACCATTTTAATATTAGATGTTCTTCAAAAATGTTTATTATGATTATAAAGACTGTCAGAGTAAAATTTTATCCACTTTAGCACAGCATCTAATTTTACATATGGAAACTAATTTAATGGAAATAGTGAAATTAAATGGGATTCAATTACAGCCTTCTGAATTTGAACACTGTATTTCATCATCACCACCACCCCAATGCATAGCCAGGGAAGTTGGTTATGAGAAACCACTGACAATGACAAGTAAATTTTTTCATATTTAAATGAAATATGTTGTAGTCTTTTGTTAGAGGCTTACAAATGATTGTAGGGACAGCCCTGTGTGTCTCAGTTCACAAGAGAGGATGAAAAGCATCCCAAACGTTCTGCTCATTCCTGCCACCAATAAAACAATTCTAGCAGTGAAGCTTAAAATAAAACTGACAAGAGATTTATCTATTTCCTCCTTCCCTTTCAGACTTGCTTTATTGGTAGCTCTGCAGTGCAGAAACTGTATTCAACACATTACTGGATGCAGGAAAATCCTTCCTTCCTGCCAGCACAATCTTTCCTATGTGTGAGGGAAGGAAGTATCGTATATAGAAATATTTTTCTGTGTGTGTTTTAATTACCTTGTTAAGCAGTAGCCATTTTGTTCAAATTTTGCAAATGCTATAAGTGAACAAAAATGATTATATATAATTGCAGAATCTTTCAGACTGCTGATCTTTTCCTGAAATTTGCAGATGTATCAGTATGCTGAAAAAAAAACCTTCATTGGGAGAGCTTGCCCTTTGCAAAATGGCTGCCATGGAGATCTAAATTTTAATCTCTTCACCCAGGGATTCTCACTTTGTCTTTTTTTCTGAGCAGCTGGATACATTTGCAAACTATGTTCTGTGCATCAGTTAACCATGCTTTTTCTTTTTTTTAACTTTCCACAAAACTGACGAAGTACCTTTGGGGCTCAAGTGCATTCTTGGAAATAAAAGTGAAGCTGAAGGTTAGCAGCTGAAAATTTAAAATACTAACTTTTTAGATGCAAAATGCAAAGCAGTTTCTTAAATGTACACATTTTGGAGGAGATGGAGGAGCCCGGACAATGCCAAGGGAGAAATTTGAAGCATGTTGGTACCTTGGAATTGATTTTCATTTCTACAAAGGTAAAGGTTCTGAGAAATTACTGCAATAGAAATGACAAAAAACTGCAACAGTCCACTGGACCAGCGGCGGGTTGCTGCCTTACCGGTGCCGGTGCGCTGTGCGCGTATCTCCACGCTTCGCGCGTCCCCTCGTGAGATTTTGGCGCATGCGCAGAAGCAAAATCGGCCAAAAATTCAAGGGAAAAAATGGTGACGCGCGCAATGGACCGCAATGGTCAGTGCCAGTCCGTGGGCGCTGCCATCTTTTTTGGGGGGATTTTTTCCCGAATTTTTTACTGTTTGGAAGTTTTTTCCTCTGCTGCTGCTTGAAAAAGGGCCCTCCTGCACAAGACAAAAAATATGTACAATACTTTTAAGTGATAGTGGAAGCATTTATGGTTTGAAATATTTACTCTATATGAACCATCTTTTATTCTAATTCTCAAGGTTACACTTGCATGTAACATCTTGGAAAATAACTTATCATTTTTACATGTAAATTTCTTAATAATATTTGAATTATTTAATTGTTTGTGCATAACAAAGCACAAAGCAGAAACAAATAGGCTTTTCTAGGCTTCCCCACTTTTTTTCAATTTGTTCCCTTGGCTCTGAAATAGATTCAAAATTGTCCCTGGTGGGAAATATGAGCTAACATCTCTTTATTTTTTTTAGATAATTCAGGGATATCTGGCTGCTGCCAAAAATCAAAACAGCTATTCCTCTATTTTGTACTATCTCCATGGTTACTTTTTCAACATTTTGAAACTGTCCTGCGATTATCACCAAAAAGAAAAAAAAAGGTTCATTAAAGAAATCTAAGAAAATAACTGAGAAATACCTTTCAGCTAAATCACTGAAGATACAGTATGATTGAATGATTAATGTGTTTGATTAAGATCCAGGAGACCCAGGAAAAACAGGTTTTAAATTTAATTGACAAATAATAAATGTCTGGAAAATGCAAGTAAATAAATTTAACCACTTTTGATCTTGAGCATAATGGCAATGTTTTATTCAACGTGCCTCTTTGCCTGTGGATATCTGATTAATAAAATGTTACATTCTACAGGTTTTATTTTTATTTATTTAAAACATTTGTATAACCACCCATCTTTCAACCAACTCCAGCTCCCTTTCAAAAAATTAAAAGATACATAAAATCATTTTACAAAATATAAAAGTCAACCAGGGATCCTCAAACTACGGCCCGCGGGACACATGCGGCCCGAGGACCACACTCTATCCGCCCCCCCAGTGGTGGGATTAAGCCCCGCCCCTCACCTCCCAGCCACTCTTTGCAAGGCTGCCTTTTTCCTCTGCCCTCATTGCCTCTCCTCCAGCCTATAATACCTTGCAGATTGCAGCTGCATTTCATTGAACTTCAGCTCATTGCTGCCCGAGGTTAGAGCTTTGAGTGTGTGTGTGTGTGTGTGTGTGTGTGTGTGTGTGTGTGTGTGAGAGAGAGAGAGAGAGAGAGAGAGAGAGAGAGAGAGCTTTGAACTCTTGGGGGGGGGGATTTGGAGAAGCTGCCTCAGTCCTAGGTGGGAGGGATGAGAGGGTGGTTTGAGCTCTGGGGACAGGGTGTTTGCAGAAGCTGCCCAGCCTAAATTCAACCCTCACATCTGAAATTTTTAACTCTTTGCTTGCAGCGCTGTGAAGCCTTTGCCTGGAACAAAAGGGGATCAAATAGTGATCCCTATTTTTTGTAGCTCTGTATTTATTGGTAACTTACTAATAGCAATTTTGAATCCAACTTCCCATTGAATTAGTATATTTATGTTGGTTAAAATTGTTCTTCATTTTAAGTATTGTATTATTTCATGTTTTTTTGCACTACAAATAAAGATGTGCAGTGTTCATAGAAATTTGTTCATTTTTTTTCAAACTATTACTATAGTCAGGCCCCCAACAGTCTGAGGGACCATTATCCCTCCTTAATTCACCATTGTAGGCTGGGGGGGTGGTTTGTGTTGATTCTCGCCTTCTTCCACCTGCTTCCAATGTCTCTCAATGCCCATCTTGGGGTTTTTAGTTACAGTCTTAATTGGTGCAGTTCTCAGTCTGGTTTATTGTGTGGGTCATCTGAAACATATGATCAGGAGTTATTTTGAAGGAAATCCTGTTTGTTTTATTCTTTTTTTAATGACCTATTTTAAGGAGCCTGAAGCTGCTGCTGTAATGAAGTTAGGCAAGTGGCAAGAAAGTTTGCACTTTTCCCCCCTTTGCGGTGGGGTTCTTATTAAGTAAATAGATTCCTTGGGTTGAGCAAATACAGTTTATAAAGGACAAAGGCAAAATGGACTGCTAAATTGGCCACGCCCACCCAATCACATGACCACCCAGCCATGACCACCGAGCCACATGACCACCCAGCCACGCCTGCCCACCAGGTCCGGTCCCCCCAACAGTCTGAGGGACCGTGAATCGGCCCCCTGTTTAAAAAGTTTGAGGACCCCTGAGTTAAAGCATAAAACATCAGAAACAATGCCAGTCTGTGCTAATGTGCCATCACCTAATCTCCCAATGCTTGGGGGAAAAAATCAGGTCTTTAAAGCCTTACAGAAGGCTAAAAGGATGGAGGCCTGCCGAACTTTGGGGGCGAGATGTTCCATAGGGCAGGGGCTGTACAGGTTGTACAGAGTTATATACATCTTGTCTGACCCTGCTTCCTCATTTTTTTGTTCAAGAGAGCCATCGCTTTCTCCTTCTGCACACTCAGTGGCTTTACATTGCAACCTATAACTATGGCTGCAGCTCTTGGAAAAAACAGCTGGATGAAAAACTAGGCTGTTATGATATGACCACTGCTTTCCATAGAAATCTATATATGGAAGAATGTCTTGACAACCTCCTTATTAGCACTCAGCTTTGCTGCAGAATATTCACATGCATAGAGTACTGTATGTACTTGTAGTAATCATGGACACGTAGACATGATTTCTGAGCAAAGCTTTTCCAAGCTAAGAAGTCATCTCTCCCCTTAGTCAGCTGCAGTTTATTCTTATAGCAAACTTCTTGTGTACACAATTACAATGATTGGTTTACCCCAAAGATAGCTAACTAGTAATAATGGATAAATGGTTAACATACAGCATACAGGCAGATGTCAAGCATATAGGTGAGTGCATGATTGTATTTAACCTTTACTCTTAGATAGAACAATAGAAAGAGCTGAGGACCTTTACTCTAAATAGAACAGAGAGCAGAGTGTTTGTTTAGTCAATATAGTGTCAAGATAGGCATTCCGTATCGTTGAAAATGATTGACAATAACCTACATGTATTATAGACAAGAGAGAGGCAGTAAAAGTTTATGTTTCCGCCAAGCTGCCGTGGAGTGCATGGGGATTTATGTTATTCATAAATCTGCTGTCTTTCAAAAGGTTGCATAATTAACCCTCTCTGTTGCCTAGCCGGAGAAGACTGATTAGATATTGTGTTTCCAATTTCTTTTCAATATTCCAGGCTGCACAGATGAGTTGAAATGCCCCCTGTACAGAATTTCTATGCATGCTAAAGGGCCAAGTTCCCACACAGGAAAAAAGTCCATTTGGATGCTTTCAGATACTGGCTTCCTCCACATAGGAAACTGGTTTAACCTTCACAAGCGCCCAGTTGTCTGCAGAATGGTGGGGAAGACTTTCGAAACAAGTTTCTGTCACTGATGGGACTGCGCAACATGTGAAAAAGGCAGCTAGAATTGTCACCAGGTTCTTGTGGGAAGTTAATATTTCAGATTAAGAAAATAATATTGGAAGATAATCCTTTTCTGAATGTTAGCAAATAAAACTCTTAAATATCTAAGTTATGCTGGGGAAAATCTGCTATCTTTAAAACTAATACATATTTGAATGTAGATAAGTATTATTTTAGTGGTAGGTGTGCAATTATTTGCAAGCTATTTAAATACTCTGACAACTTCCCAATACTCTTGACAGATTCAAGACTAGTAGAAACATTACTATATGAGTGTCTCATTTGAGTCTGTTCTCACTATTGGCTTGAAATATAGGAATGTGAACAGTATTCCATGCTTATATTCTTGCAGTATACCTGCACTCCACAGAACAGCCAGTTTTAGATGGTCAGTGTGTGAACTGAAATGCACATCAGTGGACAGGCTGATAGGATATGCTGTGTCAGGCTATTAGCAGTGGCAGCAGAGAGGTTAAAAAGAACAGAAGGTCCTGGAAAAAGTGCGGAGACCAGCTGGGAGATGCAGAAGGTGGGAATGACAAGCAACAGCCTTGCCCTACTCAATTTTGTTTCATCTAAAATGAAATGAAAAGGTTATATGTGTCACTGGGCTCTCTATATCCTTTTTATGAAATATTTTTCTACTTTTGCAAATTTTAGAAGTTGTTCTGCTTTTTCTCATATCATGTGGTTGAGTGTGAGTGGTGCAACTTTAGCTACATAAGCAGGAATATTCTTCGTGATGTAGGATGCTTCTCTCTTTTTACTATTTTTAAACATTTTCTTTCTTTCTGTTTCCCCTCCTACACAGTAGGCTACTGAAAATTGGATAGATTGCACTTTCCTCTGGATTGCCTGTTCTCAATTCTAGACAGCCAGATTGTTCATTCTTGGTATATAACACAGAATGCAGACATTGCTCTAACTGAATTTCACAAAAGAATGCAATATGTTTTAATACCCAGTTTGCTTAAGTATCTTCAGTGTGGCTTACAATGTGGTTTTATTTCCAAAACCACTGATTATATTTTGCACCACAGGTGGGTTAATTTTAATTTTGTACAAAGTTTACAAAGGTCCACCTCTATGTTTACCTCTAGAAAATGTTCTCAGTCTCCGAAAACTGTAACCAAATTGACAGTTTTGAAAACTATGAAGGTATGAGACTGGCACCAGGGAGACCCAGATTCTAGTCCACTCTCAACCAATGGAAGCTCACTGGATTACTTTGGGTCAGTCAATCCCTCTCAACTTAACTATAAAGTTGTTGATGTGGGGAAAATGGAAGAGGCTGAGCTCCTGAACAAATGTCAAGGTACAAAGCTAGCTGCACCTCCTCCAAAAATATACACTCTTGTTTAAGAACAAGATAAATGGTTTTCAGATTCAGATTATGATTCATAATCTAGTTTTTGAAAAAATGTTGCCGTTATTAATTTGACAAAAGTTTTAATGTCTTCAGTTGAATCTACCCAACACTGCAGTTAGTAGAATAATTCAAGCAATTCCTCAAATTAGGTTTACTTCTGATACAGTACATTGGCCCATTGTACTCAAAGGATGTAGCCCTTTGAAGCCTTTGATATAAGCCTCTCTGTATATTATTATTTATTAAGGCATTTTAACTGTACCCTGATCGTATGATTATTATTGACTTTTTATACTATATTGTTCTATGTTGGACTTCGGAAATAATAAAATTTAAGTTTCATGATTGTGGAATCCAACCCTTTTCATCAAATGGCTGAAACTATGAGTCACAAACTCTGACAAAGAATAGAATAGAATAGAATAGAATAGAATTCTTTATTGGCCAAGTGTGATTGGACACACAAGGAATTTGTCTTTGGTGTGTATGCTCTCAGTGTACATAAAAGAAAAGATACATTTGTCAAGAATGGTTGTCATAGGGTTCAAGTAAGCAATCAGGAAACAATCAATATGAATATAAAGCAGATCTAAAGTTGATTTGTGATACAGACACAAAGATTTAGGGCTCAATCAATATGATAATTTTCTGACTATCAAGTAGCATGCTGCTTAAAATGCCTCAAGGTTCTTATGTTCAGATGGTTTATGTTAAAAAAAGTAATACAGTAAAGAAATGATTAAGGACAAAAAGAGAATTCAGGTAATATGCAGAACTGTGCTGTGCTGAGAATAAAAAGCATTAAATCTGAATGGGCAAATGTATAGACAGAGAGTGGGAGACATTCTTTTTTCTCCCGCCTCCTCTCCAGTCACTATCCCGGTACCCTAGTGACTCGTCGGACGCAGTCTGAATACAATCCCTCGCAAACCTTTTCCTACGCATCCTTCTCCTCCTGGAAGCCAGAAACAGCACCCCTTCTACTCTCCGGGTAGCCCCCTCCCTTCACTCCCCCCCCCCGTCGGGATGCAGGCACCGGAAGTGGGAACAGAAAGCGGTGGGCGGTAGGGAATCGCCGGGAAAGGGGGCGCGCGAAAAAGAATTTTCATGGAAAGCTTTGGCGCATGCGCAGTGGCTACCGCTGCTGTAGGTGGTTTGCGCCGCGCCTCAGCTAAGGAGCGGGCGGTGGGTGGGAGGGAGAGTGAACTTGAACCCCGCGGCCAGCGGGGTGTCGGCGAGCGCTGAGCGAGCGGCGGAGGACGCGGACCTAACTGCTGCAGGCATTGTGGACAAAAAGCGGGACGCCTGGTTTTTTTGGGGGGTGGTGGTGGTGGAAAGGAGGGAACAGAGGGGCGGGGCTGAGCGCGCACGCGCGCGCGCGAGGATGTGAAGATGGCGGAGCTGCAGATGCTGCTGGAGGAGGAGATCCCGGGAGGGCGCCGGGCCCTCTTCGACAGCTACACCAACCTCGAACGGGTGGCCGAATACTGCGAGACCAACTACATCCAGGTACGGTGCGGTCGCTGTCTTTCCTAATTGCCCCCCTTGCTGCAACAAAGAAGGGGTGAACGCTCGGAGTGCGCGCTCGTATACATGCATAGATGCATGCTTGCATGCATGCATGCCATACGGAATGTCGATGTCCCTCTCCTCTCCATCCCAGGCATCTCAACTGGCCTTTGAGGCCTAGAAGGAGCTTGGAATGATATGAGAACGAGGGGGAAGTGGAGAAGAGGTGGGTGCCTATTGAACGCCCACGCAAAAAGCCGTTGGGTCTAAGATTTGAGAGGTGCCCCTAATCCAGAGATTTCCTTTCAGAAAGATGTGTCCTGTACACGGCTGTAATAACGCCTGGAACTCATATCTATCTGGGATCGTTGAGATATAAAATGTTTCCCATTCTGTAACTGGAATAGTGTGCTGTATTTCTGCTTGTTACACCTTGGAAATAAGGGCAAAAGATGATTTTGGACTATTAGGTGAGGAAATTTTTCACAGGCGACAAGAATAAACCCCTGACCCCACGTGTGATGCTACTCCTCAAGAGATGTTACATGTACCTTTATTAAGGATTCCTTTTCTCTCCGTGAACGGTGTGCTCCATTTAATAACTACTGCCCTGTAATGTTAATGTTGTGTTTCTTACAAGAAGGTATTGATTAATAACATAATTCAAAGCTATGGTTATCAGACTGCCTCATTTGCTAAAATTGTGATTTGGCACCAGTTCTGAATGTGATGTCAAACTGTACTGAGCTTCAAGGCTCCTACTGAGACGTGGTAATGAGCTGAATATACGGCTGGCTAGCTGATTACTGTTCTGATTTCTACTGATTCTTCAAAGGAAAAAAACACCCTGATTTTCTCCTCCATAAACAAAGCTAGACTGACATGATGCTTCAATATTTAAATTGAAATCATAAGGAAATTTTTTTAGCTTACAATTTTGTATGCATTTTAGTGTTGCTTTTAGTGAAATGGGCAGGTATATAAGGTGGAGGGATAGATGGATGGATGGATAGATAGATAGATGATAGATAGATAGATGATAGATTAGATAGATAGATAGATTGATAGATAGTCTAATGGCAACCTCTCTGTCTCATTTATAAACAGGGAGTGATGTTCGTATCTATTACTTAGTGTGCAGCCTTATTAATATAGCATATGGTAATATAATTTAGTAGCTTTCTGCTTGGTGATTAGAATTTTGTGTTTCAAATATTTTTTCAGAGAAGTTAGTATCACCAGTTAAAACATTATTAAATTCTAAGATGTAAAAAAAAAAGTCAGATTTTGCTGGGGAGACGTTGCAAATTAAGATTTAATTATGGCTTTCTGTTGACAAGATGTGTCAAACAATTGAATGCAATGAATTTGCTTCATGGGTGAGTTATGAAATTGCAGTTTCTTTTTGATTATCAGATAGGTTTATTACTTATGATATTGGTTTAGTTAACTATCTAATCTTGAATGCGAGGTTTAAATTATCAATCATTTAAACACATCTTGTGGTCTTAAGGAATAGGCAAAGAAAAGATGGGTAATTCTCTTATGCAATATTTTCCTTTTCATCATATCAATTTTATAACATGTTTCTGATTTGAAGACTAAAATGTATGTGGCACTGATAAAAATTCTGAAGTTTTAGAACTTTTCTTTTTCTGTGTACAGTGTAAATAAGTAAAATGTTTTTGGCAGCAAAGCATATTCATAAGTTTCTATTTTCATGCATATGAATGTACATATTTGAAGATCAAAAGAACTGAGAGTTTTAAAAATCACTAAGAAAATGTGCAGTGTGACTTGCTTGTTTTTCCTGAATTGGATATTAAATTCTATAATCTGAAAGGTTTTGTACTTATTGTAGTCTGTCATGAGGCATGTATGGCTTCACCATGTTATTCTTCACATACAATGACTTTATAGTCCAAGGCGAACATAAGATTTTTCTTTGTGATACTGTAACATAAAATGAATAAAATATAATGCTTAAAGATGAATTCTGTTAGCTTCACCTGGGAATGATTGGATTTTTGAAAGATTTTGCTGAAATAATATGTGCCAAGGGAATCTTTATCAGTATGTTATATTATAAATCTGAAGTATTCCAATGAAAAATATAGAATTTAAGGGACAATGGTCAAAGAAGAACAGTTTGGGATAGCACTTTATATATTAGCCAGCTGTAATGTTAAATAAAATAAATCCTCTCAATTGCTTTTGGGCAAATATTTGTACAAAGGCTCAGTAGATTTCTTTAGATTATTTCTAAATTTCCTGCTGAAAAGCAAAAAATGCAGTCTGCACCTTTGTGGCACATTTTCAATTTGTTTCAAGCAGCTTGTTTTTTTTTTTTAATTCACTCTTCATTTTTTTGGTGGAGATTATTTTCTAATTTTTTGTATACAGAGCTCATGCTGACTTTCTATGAAGTTATTCCATTTTCAGTCTAGTTTCTTTCACTCACTTCTTTCTTTTTTCCATGGTCATTTCCCCCAAGTTACACTCTTGACACTACCAAGAAAAAAAGAAAAAGAAAAAAAAGGAGGGGCTATCCTGCATATGGAATTGCTCATTGCCTTGCATCCTTCATTAATTCTGTAGTAAGGAACAGGTTTTTTTTAAAAGCACATACTTATTAAACAGTCATCTTTCCCATTCACTCTCAAATATGCTTTCAGGTAACCTAGAATACAAATTTTTCCCATGTTCGTTCAAAATATTCACAATTTTCCAAAAAATGAGCTTGTCGCTGTAAGTATTCATCAAAACACCCCATAGGATCAGGCCATGTTCACTTAGAAGTACTACAACTTTCCTGTATCGCTTTCCTTTCCTTCCTTCCTTCCTTCCTTCCTTCCTTTCCTCCCTCCCTCCCTCCCTCCCTCCCTCCCTCCTATGCTCTTTACCATTTCCATATGCCATTGTTGTCACCTGTTGGATACATAGATACTACTAATAGTATAGAGAGATTATAAATTGGGTTACCAGCCTTAACTATACCCCTGTCACATGCAGCATTTCCAGCTGAGGACAGTTTTGCACATTTTGGTGTCTATTTCATTGGGGCAATCAGCTAGTTTTACCCAAGCATGCTCATACTTGAATGTACAATCTTGCATCTTTAAGCTATAGATTTCCTTGTAATCCAGTATACTCTTGTTTTCATCTCACAACTGAAGAAGTAAAGGCGGTTATTGATATATAGACTGAGTGCACAGAAGAACTTTAAAACATATTTTTATTTCTTTTAAAGCCTTTACATTTCTATATAAATTAGAAATCTGAAAAATTATGACATGCAATTTTGCTCCTTATTAATTTGGTGAATGACTTTTGAATTTTACTTGATTTGGTTTTTTTAGGGTGGTGTTTTATTATGAACAATCCAGAAAGCTTTGACAATTGGGCTATTTATTTATTACAAACAAGTAAATAAAGAGACATGTTGTGGAATGAGATTACAATATCATGGGTGAAAACATGGATAGTATTACTGGTATTATTTTACCTTTGCTTTATTAGGTGAATGAGGGATATATTACATATTAATCAAAATTATGTCGTAAATGATTAATATAAGCAGACCCTGGGTTACAAATGAGATCTGTTCCTAAGTCTGTCTTTAAATCAAATTCGCAGATAAATCAAAATACTATTACGATTAAATAGTGTGTTCCTACTTAAAATGATGGACATCATTCTTCTTTGAGCCAACAAATTACTGAAGCAGTACAATGTTTTCATGAGTGTCACAAAACAATGTATGTTTATTATTCAAACCATTTGTATTTGTATTCAGTTTTTTTAATATAATAGGCTTTAGGGCAATACAAAAGTCCGAAAGTCGGATGTTCTTAACCGGGAGTGGGGGAACTATCTGTTATCATGTAATACAGTTCTCTTTTCAAGAGAAGAAAACTAAGAAAGTCTGAACCTGGCTTGTTGCCTTAATTTGTTTTGACTCCTGCTAAACAGAAAATAAAATTATATTTCAATTTATATCTGAATTTTCTTGTGCAATATTTTCTGAAAGATGGAGCGATATTCTGTGCTTTTTTACTCAAAGCAACCTTGTTGCATGGTTGCAGGTATACCAAAAATCTTTATGGAGTACATCAGGGGTGTCAAACTCAAGGCCCACGGATCAGATCCGGCCTGCAGGCTGCTTAAATCTGGCAAATATCAAAGGACCAGCCCGCAATGCCTCTGCTGGCCATAAATGGGCCGTGCAGAGGCTTTCCAAGCCCCCCCCCCTCGCAGCTTGTTTTCGGCTGGCAAAGTTGCTGGAGGCAGGGGAGGCTGAAAACAGGCCATTTTTGGCCGGCAGAGTGCTGCAGGGGGCTGTGGGGGGCAAAAATGAGGCATGGGGGGGCCACACACAGCCCCCTGCGCCCCATTTTGGCCGGCAGGGTGCTGCAGGAGGCATCCGTCCAGTCCCCCTTCTGGTCCCCGCGTCCCCCCCAGCCTGCAGAGGAGAACTGCAATGCTGATCTGGCCCTTGAAGAAATCCAGTTTGACACCCCTGGAGTACATCATCAATTTAATATATTGGTTGGAGTAATGTGAGGTGTTCATTAAATCAGAATATCTTTTAAATATCAATTTACACCATTTGCATCAATTTACATCATTTGTGTAATTATATAATTAACATAAATGGCCTCATTTGTAGCAAAACTTTGATTTAATGGATAAACCCTCATTTTCATGGCTTAACTGTCAATTTAACAGGGAATAGACATCAAACGGGATAGAGAGTGATCAGAAAAGTTTTCCATTGAATCTAATGTCTGCTAAACCAGCTACCGTATTTTTTGGACTATAAGACGCACTGGAGTATAAGACACACCTTAGTTTTGGGGGAGGAAAATAAGAAAAAAAAATTCTGCCTCCCATCATCCATCTGGCTAGTGTCCTTAGCAAACAGCCTGGAACAGGTATATTAGCCTTGCAAAGCTCCGTTTGAGAGGCTGCTTTTTCAGCCTTGCAAAGCTCGGTTTGAAAGGTTGTTTTCAGCCTTGCAAAGCTCCGTTTCAGAGGCTGGGCGGAGCTACATTTGGTTTATAAGATGCACCCAGATTTTCACCCTCTTTTAGGGGGGGAAAAAGGTGTGTCTTATAATCCAAAAGATATGGTATTTAGTGGACAAACCTTTGATTTAACACATATTCAATATAAATAAGGAGTGGTCTCCAAATTAAAAAAAATGTTTTACGTGCTAATTGAAGTTCATAAAAATAATTTTCTGCATTATCATAAGATTAGAAACATCCCAATTAATGGTTATTTTTTTAAAAAAGTGCAAATATGGAAACAAGTGGTGCTTCTGGTTGATTGATATTTTTGCATCCTTTTAAAAGATTTAAAAGTATTGCTGTTTCAATACCAAATGCAAGTAAAAACTCACTCTTCTGTTTTCCACTAAGCTGTCTATAACAGAAAAAGTTGTGATTTATACATCCATGTACCCTTCATTACCTTTTCTGAAATGCATGTGTATTTATAAAATATTAGAAAGAAAATGTCTTCTAGATAAATAGATATGTAGCAAAGCCAGATTATTTAAGAAAATATTTAAAAAATGTATGGACAAGAATTACTTCATTTAATAGTACTACAATTATCTTCTAAAATTGATTATGCAAATTCTTGCATATTTTACAAAATAATTATTATTTTTAACATTTTTTGAAAATATGTATTTAAACATTAAGATTTTAAAATGTTCAGTATTGATCTAATTACTTTACATTTTATGAAAGAAATTTGTATTTTAATTCTAAGGATGTTGAATTTCTGAATTTCCAGGGTGGAAACTGTTGAAGCCTTAATTAAATCTAAGGTTCTTCAGATCGGTTGCGGGAGAGTCCAAAGTGTGGGTTGACTCTTCCTTCCTGCATGGACTGAGTCGACAAATTTTTCTAGCCACGACTTTCCAGTTCCTTTCCTCCCCAATTATTCCACTCAGTCCTTGCAGAGTGGATGTGTTCAGTCGATGAGGAAAACTTTGGACTCTCCCGTGAGACTTTAAACAATTTTTTCCCTTTAACTAAAAAGGGGCTTAGCTAGTGAAAGGGGATGAAATGGCGGTGTTTGCGCTGCTGTGATCTCAGGCGGTTGCCAAATTGTGATCGCCTGAAAGCACGAGGGGCTCAGCCGTCCTGAAAACACCCCAAGAGTGGTGCGGGCTATCGCAGACTACTGGGTAGGCCACCGACTCAGATAAGAGCACATTGGGCCCAAAGTCGCCCAGTACAGCCAGCTTGCCATTCCGATTTCCCCAGAGGGGATATGATATTCCCTAGATCTAGCTGGGAGGGCCATTGCAATTATAAGAGCTCGCAAAGGGCGAGACTTGACTGGCTAACCCATGGTTTGCATTGCCATTTGAAACACGAACTTCAGGAGAAGCCGCTAGCATGTGTGCAGGCTAACCCAGGGCTCCTGGCACTGCCGCCACCGCTCTAATTACATTGCCTACCTCCTTTTTTTCACCCAGGCTCCTAATCTATCGGCTCTATCTAACGGAGCTCAATATGGCTGAGAGGGAAACTCCAGAGCAGGGGGATCGCTTCCCTGCGCTGCCTGGAACATTGGCTGGGCCTTCAGCAGCTGGTAAGGTCCCTGCAACAAAAAGACGACAAACGTTCCTCTGCTAAGAAGAACTCTAAGGCTGCAGTTAGAGATGCATAGAGGAGGCAAAGAGCTCTTGAAAAATGCATCACTATGGCTGAAAAAAAGCAAGCTGAATTGGAAGGGGGATTGGTTTCCTCCCCCACACTTCCTGCAGCCTCCTGCCCTTTTTCTACTGAACAGTTGGTTGTTACCAATGCTGCAGCTTTGCAAAACTGGCCTCCGGAGGGCGTGGGAGAGCTGTCTCCACAGTTGTCCTTGCAAGGCAACAGAGAGCAAGATTTTGATCCCTTTGCTTGCCTAGCTCCTAGCAGCTGGCAACAGGATCATGTGGCTAGAAGCCAGACCCCCTGAGGCTACATTCACACCCACCGCAGCTGGATTGCGCCCAAGGGAAGACCAGGGAGGCGAATTACCAGAAAAATTTAACAAAATAATTTCAAGGGCCATATCTCAAGGCATTGCTTCAGGCCTGCAACAATGTTACCAATCCAGATCCAGGACTTCCATGGAGCTTTCTGGCTCTGTTCGCCAGAAACTGGGCCAGGCTGAAATTCCATTTGCACAGCCACCTCATTTGCCCTGCCACTCTTTAGAAAGTGAGGGCTCCCTAATAGGGGAGGGCAGTCAGGCTGACTTTCAGCTATCGGAGGACGAAGGATTAATCCCAGACCATCCAGCATTTACTGGATTCCTCCGGCCATGTTCCAATACCTATTACACAAAGCCAAATCGACTACTTGATTAGGAGGAGGACTTGATCTGGCTGAGATGCCCCCGAGCACTCAGGACCAAACTGAAAACTTTTTTTCTGAACCTAAGGTGGAATAAGAAGAGATCCCAATCCCTCAGTTTTTCACTGATGTGATCCAAAAACAATGAGACAGGCCTGGCTACTTTCCCACTCCCAGTGGGAATGATAGGCGATTTTACAGCCTGGGATCAAGCCTCTCTGAGGAACTCCTCTTGCTGGAGGTAGATGGTTCAGTCACTTCCCTGGCTTCTACATCGACAATTGTTTCTGGAGACATTGCAGATAGTTTGAAAGCTGAGGACAAAAGGGGAGAAGAACCTATTAAATATGCGAAGAACCTACCAGGCGGCCACCTGGGCTATTAAGGCAGCCTCAGCTGCCTCATTCTTTAACAGAACCACCCTCATCTGGCTTCGCCAGTTGCAGTCAAGGGTGCCACAACAGGAGGCTAGGCTACACCAGGATATTAACAAACTGGTAGCCGCCACTCAATTTTTTGCTGATGCCACATTGAATGCGGCAAAATACGCCTTCAGGGCACTTTCATCCACAGTGACATCCAGATGCCTGCTTTGTTTTCGCCAGTGGCAAGCCGATGTTAAATCCAAGTGGCGATTGGCTTCTGCCCCTTATACAGGGGAGGCTCTTGAGCCTATACTGGTGGAAAACAAGGACAGACGGAAGGTATTACCATCCCTGTCCAGGAGAGCAGACAGACGGCCCTCTTCTTATTTTCGCAGACCAGTGTTGCACAATTGGGAACAGGAATACCCACAACAACAGATTTTTTTCTCCCAGAGGCCCAACCATCAAATGGATAGGGCAGGGTTTCATGACAGGCCCAGGCAGCAGTTCCAGGGCAAGCGTCCATTTCGGGGGTCAGGAGGGCGACCCTTCAGCAGGACAAAGTGACAGTCAATCCAGCCCTCCCATTGAGGGTCGTCTGGCCCTATTTGCGGATCAGTGGGAAGCGACCACTATGGATTATTGGGTCCGCAGCACGGTCAAATCAGGGTTAGCCCTAGAATTAATCTCATCCCCCCACCGGGCACTTCATTTGTTGCCCGGTCTCCACGAATCAGGTGAGCTCATGGAGACAGCCATCCAGGCTATAGGGGCAGTACACCGGGACCAAAGAAACCAGAGCTACGACTCCACCCTATTCATGGTACTGAAGAGTTCGGGGGGGTTGGCGGGCTATCTTGACTTTAAAGGAGCTCAACAGCTTTGTAATTTACAAACGATTCAAGATGAGCTTACTCCAGTCTATCCTGGAGGGCATAAGAGAATGTGACTTTCTCGCTTCAATAGACTTGACGGAGGTTTATCTCCCACTCTTTGGACTCACCCGCAACCGATCTGGAGAAGGAGCATTTCTCAGACGGTTGCAGGAGAGTCCAAAACCCACCCTGTCTCTCTCTCTATATGTATATTTCATGGTCCGGATCTTTAAGGAGATTAGAAGGTCACTGGAGAGACACTGCCTTACTCAGCTACGCCTTCATCGAATAACTGGAGAGGAAAGGAACCGGAAAGGCGTGGCTAGAAAAATTTGTCAACTCAGTCCATGCAGGAAGGAAGAGTCAATCCACACTTTGGACTCTCCTGCAACCATCTGAGAAGGTGCGTCTCAGGTAAGACCAACGTTCCTTTTTTGTGTATATTATGCAATCATCAGGATTCAAGTTGAAAAAGTTAATTATCTTCATCAATTCTGGACTATTAATTATTTTTCTTAAGCTTCTATTCTGTGAATGGAAACACAACAAGCGTAAGCTAAGGTTAGTTGGAGAAATTTCTGATTATACTTGGTGATTACTCCCAGCTTTCTGGAAAGCTTCTGCTGTGACTGCCACTGGCTTGTTTAAAGCTTATCATGCCATGTTCTTATGACTCCCATGTGCTACCAAATAAAGGAAATCAGCTAAATGAAGCTGTAGGATATTTGAGGTTTGATTTTCAGTTAGTGAAAGCAGCAGTGCATATGACATGATAAAGAATTGAATTAGCCATTGGTGGCTGTTGAGAAGCATATGAAATAATAGGAACTGGTAGCTGGTACAATAAGGGATGTTACAATTTATGTTTATCCCATGTGAATGTATCCAAGAAGTTCTTTAAATAGAGAATATTTGGCAGAAAAGCATGGGTTAATAACATAGAATTAATCTTTCATTTCTTATGAAGGGTTATAATTTAGATTATCAGTTCATATGAAGCTAACTGAAAGTTTTCCTTTTTTTAAACAAAAAGAATAATAATCACTCTATCTTTCACAGATTTGTATCACATAAAATTAGTGCCTGAATATTTGTACTGTCTGCCTGAAGAATAGGCTGCCTTTTTCCCTTGGAGATAAAAGAAAGATGATTTAAAATGCACTTTTAATTATTTTTGGATAGTCAGAAGGTATCTTCCCTATGGTCATGCTGCCAGTCCCAAAAATGTAGCAAAAATTCTCCCACTGCTATTAATGCCATGTAGGACATTAATATATAGAATCATTAGATTGAACTGTTTGGGAGGACTGCCTCTTGCCGTTTTGCCTTGGTTGGGTAAGCCCAAGCTGACTTCTTTTGGTGCTTTCCATTGGCTTCACTTATGGTTACTTAAGAATTTGTTGTTGTGTTTCCTCCTTTAAGGCAACTATTTCATATGCTGCTATGGGCAATCAGGTTCTTGCAGAGTAGCTCAAGTTTTGTTTTTAAAAATCAAATTTCCAGAGAGTAAAAAAGTCTTGATTCATCTAAGAGATTAATTAGAATCATATCATAGGGCTGGAAGGGACCTCAGAGGTCTTCTGGTGCAAAGCCCCCTAATCCAGGCAGGAGTCTTATACCATCCCACTCAAATACCTTTCCAGTCTATTTTTGAAAATCTCCAGTGATGGAGCAATCACAACCCCAGGAGTCAAACTAGTCTACTGATTTATTTCTCTCTCTGTCGGAAAATTTCTCTTTACTTCTAGGCTGGATCTGTTTTTAACAAGCTTCCACCGATTACCTCCTGTCCTGCACTCTGGTGCCCTAGAGAATAAGCTTATTCTTGTAATCACAAGTCATAAAATACAGCATGGATGTGAATATTCTTGTTGATGAGCTGGTTAATCTGCATAATCCAATAAGAATGTTAGTTTCTCTTTAATACGAAAGATATAATATCGAAAGTTGAAAAATGTTTTGGTTTCAAACAACCTTAACTGTTTTTTGAGTAGTGCCATTTCTATTGCCAGATTTGCCAGATTCTATTGCCAGATCCTTTTACTCCTTTATACTGAGATTGGCCAATGTTTCTAACATAGAAGACATTTAAGAGACATTGCCATAAATCCTCCTCTCAGTGTTGCTATTAGTCAGCCACAAAGATGTGGGCATTTCCTCTGGCAGCATTATTGCACTATTTAATAATGTCACCTACAGTATCAGGGATATACCGTATTTTTCGGAGTATAAGACGCACCTTTTTACCCCCCAAAAGAGGGTGAAAATTTGGGTGCACCCTATACACCGAATGTAGTCACCCCCCACCCACCAGCCCCCACCCTTCGGAGGTTGCTGGCCACCGCTGCCGCAGCCGTTGCTGCCTGGAGCCACTGTCCCCGCCGCAACTGTCCCCGCTGATGCCGACGCTGTCCCCACCGCCATGCCGCTCTCCCCGCCGCTGTCCCTGCCTCTGCCGCCGCCGTGACTATCCCTGCCGGCGTCCCCGCTCTCCCTGCCGTCGCTGCCGCTCTCCCCACCAGTGTCCCTGCCTCCGCCGCCGCTGCCCCAGCCGCGACTGTCCCAGCCACCGCCGCTGCTGTCCCCGCCGCCGCCATAGCCGCTGCCCGAAGCGAGCCACCACCGCCGGTACTGCCCACCCCCCACCGCCTGAAGCCACCACTGCCGATACTGCCCACCGCCTGAAGCCTGAGGAGCCGCTGCTGCTCTTTTTGCAATCAGAGAAGGGGATCTAGTGCCTGAAACGCGAGGAGGATTGTGGAGGAAAAAGTTTCCAGGTGGCAGATTCCCCCTCCCCAAAAATGGAGGGTAATCTGCCACCTGGAAACTTTCTCCTCCACATCCTCCTCCTCGCGTTTCAGGCACCAGATCCCCTTCGCCGATTGCAAGAAGAGTGGCAGATTCCCCCTCCTCCAAAATGGAGGGGAATCTGCCACCTGGAAACTTTCTCCTCCACATCCTCCTCCTCGCGTTTCAGGCACCAGATCCCCTTCGCCGATTGCAAGAAGAGTGGCAGATTCCCCCTCCCCCAAAACGGAAGGGAATCTGCCACTTGGAAACTTTCTCCTCCACATCCTCCTCCTCGCGTTTCAGGCACCAGATCCCCTTCGCCGATTGCAAGAAGAGTGGCAGATTCCCCCTCCCCCAAAACGGAGGGGAATCTGCCACCAGAAACTGCTTTTGTTTAAAAGGCTTTCAATGCAGTTCCCTGGACTGCTTCGGCTGCTTTGTTGACAGAGGCAGCAAAGGCGCAGGGGCTTGCTGGGAAGCCTGGTAGCATGTTTACGAAATGGCAGGTCCAGGAGAACTGGTGTGCTGCCTCTCTGAGAGAAAGCCCGCCTTTCAATGCCTACAGCTATAGGTAAGAAGACCGGGGCATTTTGGGAATGGAGCCAAGTCTGTCTTCTACCCCCATGAAAATCATACCCCACCCCACCCACTCCAGTTAAATTCCACCCCAATTTCTGCAGAAAAAAATGTCAAAAGATGCATGATAAAACAAAGTCTGATTAAAGATTTGAAGAATATGTGCTTTAAAGAAATCTCATTATTCTTCTAAGTTTTCCTAGTATTACCTGAGGAGGCTTTTCTTGGGAAATTTAGTTAGTCACCTTATACAAGTAAACTGACCACTTCCATAGCAGAAATCTGAGATTTACCTTATGCAACAAAAGTGGATTCTGAAAAATCAAGGAATATCTGCTACTAATATGTTTTATTAATAATACAAAAACACAGATGATTATACAATCATATATGACTACTTGTAATTCCTTATTCACTTCATATTTCTGTAATCTTAGAAAGCAAAATTCATTTTTATTGTTAGAACAGATAAAAAGATCTGTGCTGCTCATTATCAAAATCCGTGTGGAAGTGAGGACCCCGCTAATCCTGATGCTGGTAGGCAGAGGCAGAATTCTTTTTTTCCTCCCCCAAAATTAAGGTGCGTCTTATATTCCGGTGCGTCTTATACTCCGAAAAATACGGTATACTTGCTTACCTTTCATTGAGTTATATGCTACTATGTGACAGCAGCTGTAGAGAAGTATTGAGATAGCCTTGAAAAGAAGTAAGGCAGGAATAGTTAAATAAACATCAGTTCAATCCTGGGAAAGAAACTCAAAGAGTATTCCACCTTGATTCTCTTTGATGTAAGAGCTGGCATAGGGCTTTAAAGAGTCAGTTATTAAACTCTACCTACAACAATAGAGTTCTAGTAGTCTTAGCAGTGTCTGTTTCCTGACCTGGCCAACCTCAAAACCTGGCAGCATTTCCATTTCTTTTATTGTTTCCCTTTCCTACACATATGTATGAGTGTGAGTGTATGTATCCCTTTGTATGATGGAGATATACATTTTTTTCTTGTTTGTTTATTCAATTTATGTAGGTTATTTTATAATTATTTAAAATTTATGTAATCTTGTCATTTAGACATACTGGGTATGGAGCTTGGAGTTCAAAAACATGCAAACTAACTTTGATTTAAATGATAATTATAGCAGTTTAAAGGTTGGGCCTTCTTTAATCAAAGGCAGGGTTATGTTAGTATATTCTTTCTAAACTATCAGGAGGATTAGTATCAAGTTTTGATTGAACTATGATTTTGGTGGATTTTCCTTCCATTTGTTGGATTTAACCAATCTGTTATAGTATATAACGTTAATTTTGCTATACAATATTGAAGTGCAAGCAATATTAAATTCTATAACAGACTTTTATGGTAAATATAGGCAAATAATTTGGGATCCATAGGAATTAGCAATTTTAATAACCAACTGCTGTATTATTTATAGTTTTTATTGACTTCTACTTTGTTCCCTGCATGGATAATGGTCATGGAGAGGGAAAGCAGCTACAAATATCTTTGAAGCCTGAACATTAAAATGATCATGGATCCCTGTTTTTCCAAATTTTCATCACTTCAGAGATGACAAAAAGAAACCAAGACCCCTCTCATCATTAAGGTTTTTTTAAAGAGTATAAAGAAATATGACAGGATGAAGATTTCTATCATTTTATGTTATATACAGTGTCTCTCTAGAAATGAGATATGGAATGCATACATTCTAATTAAATAATCCTTTAGAATTGTGCATTTTTGCTTCTATCAAAAAGTACCTCACATGTTCATAATATGGATTGTGCTGAACAGAACAGCTTACTCTGATTTTTTTAAATTAATACTAAAAAAAAAGGAAGGAAAAATGTAAAAATAAAAGGACTGGAAATAGCACAGAGTATTAAAAGAATAAATAAAAGAAAAAGAAAACCAGCTTCATAAAATAAAATACTATTAATTATGTCACTATATTGCCAAAACCGTAAATGAGACTGCAGTCCTGAACTGGTTGAGGGAGGGAGGAAAAGGCTCAAGGTAGCTACATCCTAGAACTGTGATGGCGAACCTATGGCACGCGGGCCACAAGTGGCATGCAGAGCCATATCTGCGGGCTGCGAGCAGTTGCCCTAGCTCAGCTCCAGCATGCATGTGCACGCCGGTCAGCTGATTTTCAGCTGACTCCGCTCTCCCCTCCCAGGAGTCTCCATGCGGCCCATTTTGGATGCCAGGTAAGTAGAGGGCTCACATGGAGGCTCTGGGAGGGCATTTTCGGCCTCTGGAGGCCTCCGGGGAGGCGGGAGAAGCCGTTTTCACCCTCCCCATGCTCCAGGAAAGCCTCTGTAGCTTGGGGAGGGCGAAAAACGAGCCTATTGGGCCCACTGGAAGTTGGGAAACGGGCTGTTTCCAGCCTCCAGAGGGCCTCCAGGGGGGCGGGAGAGGCCATTTTCACCCTTCCCAAGCTCCAGGAAATCATCTGGAGCCTGGGGGGGGGGGGAAACGGGCCTACCAGAAGTCGGGAAATGGGCCGTTTCCGGCCTCTGGAGGCTTCAGGGAGGCCTGCTAGGTCCAAAATGGGGCACGGGGGGGTCATGCGCACATGCATGGGGGGATGTGCGCATGCGAGGGCGTGGCAGTGCAAGGGGCATTGAATTATGCCTGTGGGCATGCGCGCTAGTGTGCACACACAAACTTTCAGCACCCGAGGGAAAAAAGGTTCGCCATCCCTGTCCTAGAATCTCTCAGAGTATAACTATTAGGTCAGAAGGTTATAGCTTTAGTCTAGCAAGATTCTGTCTATTGGGTGTAAGCAAATCAAGAAATGGACTTCTTACCCTAGCCCTAACCCTAACCCTAACCCTAAAAATCAACAATGGTAACAATGCAATTCATTTTAAACAAATACTTTTCTTCATGAACTATATGAGTTTCTTGCAAAAAAGACTCCTATTATTGGTTTTATCATCAATTTCTAAAAAATAAAATCAGGTGGAAAGGCATACCATGGTTCAAAAATGACAACATTATAAATAAAACAAGTTAAATACAGATTTTCCGTTGGAAAGACTCAAGTGATCCCAGATCAACGTCACAACATAGACTGCATAATTTTCAAAAACTTGAATCTTGTTCACATTTATCAAAAAAACCAATTGAAAATACATAATGTGAAATAGATCCAAAGTAATATAAAATAAACTCTAGAAAAATCCATAATAGTATGGATTTTTCTCTCATTTATCAAAGAGAGAAATGATAAATGTAAAAGTAAAAAAAAGTCTTATGTATAAATAAATATACTGTATTTTTCGGACTATAAGACGCATTCCCCCCAAAAGTGGGTGGAAGTGTCTGTGCATCTTATAGAGCAAATGTTGCTGAAGCCCCGCCCACCTGCCAGCCCCCACCCTTCGGCCTCTGCCTCCTAGCAATTTGCCTCCTTGCAGCAAACAGCCTGGTCAGCTTCAGCACAGCCTGATTTAACACGAGCAGCTGATTGGTGATTGGATCTGCCTCCCGGAATACCGCCTATCAGCTGTTCCAGGCTGCGGGGATCGCCACCGCCCACCGCCATCACTGCCACCCATCACTGCTGCCGCCTATCGCTGTTGCCGCCCATCGCCTCCTCGCGTCCCATTTTCAGCCCATTCCAGGCAGCAGGGATAGGCAGCGGCGATGGCGATATTAGCTATGAAATTAAGCATGTGAATCAAATTGTTATCCATTTTACATGTTGTGTGACAAAATTTGACCATATTTAAACAGATTGAATCATGTGAATTTGAAAGTATTTTCTGTAAATTTGTCAAAATAACTGGAGAATTTGGTTAGATATAGCGTTATCAGTTGACAGGGTGTTGGCATAAAACAAACAGTATAATACGCCACATGTAGTGGTTTTAGTTGTTCCTTCTCTGTATGGACATAGTCTAGATTTGAATGAAATGCCCCTGTGAAGTTTCCGAAAGATGCCCTAATTAGCTCCTCTACAAAACTGGTGATGGGAGTGCATTGAACCACACCAAATTTAGGGCCATTCTGAATTTGGAGATAATAGTTTGACTTTAGTAACTAAGAGGTCTGGAAAAAGTGAGGGTTACTTAAAAATATGTCTTAGGACATCAGATCTGATTGAATACAATGTCTGTCATGTAGTGAATATTGCCAGTTGTATGTCTATGCAGGGTGATGCATCCCTATCCTAATATTATGGTACATTCCAATACAAGCAGTGATGTGATCTTCTGCGCATGTGTCCATTCCTGATTCTCCATTATTATTATTCTGCCTTTGATTCTGACCGGAGCGGTCACGATTTACTAGCAAGATGTAACTATTCATAATTTATTGTTTTTTTTGTACCAAAATAAATATTTTCTATTAGACTTTTAATCTCGGCTTTATTTTCTAAATGTCTGAATTCCAAGAAAAGATCCACTTCGCCTCTATGAGATTTATTTTCACCTTAACAATGTCCTTAAGACATTGCTTGATTGTCTCTCTAATGCTTATTTATTTATTTATTTATTTATTTATTTATTTATTTATTTATTTATTTATTTATTTATTTATTTATTTATCATATATAAGAAACAACCAAATACTATCAAAACATACAATAAGACAACAATAGTAAAATAGAAGTTAAAAAGATAAAAAACCACACAAGCAACAGTCACAATCATGTCTTGGATACACACTTAAATTAAGGGGAAAAATCCAGGGGTGAAATCCTCCCGGTTCGCCCTGGCCCGTCCTTCGGCTTCCCCCGCCCGCTTTCCCGGCCCGGCTGAACGCCGCCATTCGGGTTATTTTTCCCTCTGTGCATGCGCGCGCATGCATAGAGGGAAAAATAACCCGAATGATTGTGTTCAGCCGGGCCGGGAAAGTGGTGATTGTGTTCAGCCGGGCCGGGAAAGCGGGCAGGAGAAGCTCCGCGCCGCGACCGCCGCCAGTTCCATTGGCTATACACCGAAGGACTGGCCTGGGCGAACCGGGAGGATTTTACCCCTGGAAAAATCTAAATATACATAAACAGGTGTTTGTATTAAAATTACTCTTGGAGAGATTTCTTGTGGAGACATTCCTAGATCATAGACTTTACCACTTTCCCCCAGTTAAAAATCTGAATCTCAAACTTCAGAGTCAAAAATAACATCTTATTTTTCACAGTTGGATGTAAAAAGGGAATAGAAATTGTCTTCCTCCTTTTTAGTTTTAAGGATTGTTGCTATTCCAATAATTTGGGTTTCAGACCTTCATTTTAAATAATTGATTAATTGTAGTTGCAATATCATAGAATTTCCTCAGTTCATTATCCAATGATAAATAAAGTGCAATTTAGAGGGAAAAGGTCTTTATTTCTTGCCTTATCCTGATGTTACAAATGTAATTGATTTCTCTGTTTTTAAAATAACTGTAGAAGACACATCATTTTTTGCTGATATATTCCCAGCAAAACATCCCCCAAATAGGAGTTGGGGTGCAATAAGGATTAAACTTTGTAGTTGGTATGCAGCTTTTAGAAATTCTCTCTAATCCAAATTGAACCCCAGTAAGCATTTCTTTCTAAGAGCCACTAGAGGTAGCTCATCTTCTTCTTAAAGTTTAAGATACAGAATGCTTTAGAGCAGTGATGGCGAACCTTTTTTTCCTCGGGTGCCGAAAGCGCGTGTGCGCGCGCTATCACGCACATGCGAGTGCCCATACCCATAATTCAATGCCCAGGGAGGGCAAAAATGGCCTCCCCTGCCCCCGCAGAGGTCCTCTGGAGGCCGGAAATGGCCCGTTTCCTGACTTCTGGTGGGCCCAGTAGGGCCGTTTTTCGCCCTCCCCAGGCTCCAGAGGATTCCCTGGAGCCTGGGGAGGGCAAAAATGCCCCCCTGAACCCCAGAGGCCCTCCGGAGGCCCTCCGGAAGCCTAAAATGCCCTCCCAGAGCCTCCACGTGAACCAAAAATCAGCTGGCCAGTGCACAAATGCATGCTGGAGCTGAGCTAGGGTAACAGCTCGCGTGCCGGCATATATGGCTCCGCATGCCACCTGTGGCACGCGTGCCATAGGTTCGCCATCACTGCTTTAGAGACATTGAATCTTGAACCAATTTGTTTTGATAAATTGCAACTATTTTTCAATGTTGTGTCTTTCACCATGGTCCCTGGAATCCTGTGTGTGTGTGTGTGTGTGTGTGTGTGTGTGTGTGTGTGTGTGTGTGTGTGTGTGTATGTATGTGTATGTGTAATTCCAACATATTTCTAACCTCTTTCGAATCATTGTAATGAAATTTCTCTGTATTTTTTTGAACACTTTAATGCTTATGCTTCTTATTTATTGTCTGCAGCACAACCAACTACTCAAAATTTGTAACCCCTTTTGGCTCAATTCCGGAGAGTAACTCAAATGTCAAAAAAGTTCCCTGGATATCTCAGGACTGATAATCACTTGGGCTACTTGCCAAAACTGTTATGTCTTCAGAAGTAGCCAAAGATTCTGGCATTGAGAATTTGGATCATCAATTGATACTGTAAAGAGTTTTTCTGATTGTGAAGGAAACTGCTGTCCAAGTGGGTGAGCCAGAAGGGAAGGTTGCTTTTTACGATGACAAGATATGTTGTCTTCAAAATTACAAAGTTAATAGACAAAAATTTAATAAATGTTTTTGTTTGATAGTTAGTTTTTAACAAGTGGTTTCAGTATGGTGTTGAACAATTCATTAGAGGGAGGAAGAAAAAGATGAGATCTTGTCATCTTAGCCAGAAGTCCAGTTTGGTCTGATTCTACTACTATTTCCCTTCTCCATCCTCTGAGGAGCCAGCAGTCAGGATGGGTTGTCTCCGCCCACTAGCAGTTGAGGACCGAGTCACTTTTTTTTCTTAAATCCCCTGGATCCGCCCTCTGAGACCCCAGTTATGACTCGTCCTCAGCAGAAGTAGGACGTGGCGAAGACATCCCATCCCAACTGCTGGTTCCTACAGAGGATTTTTCTTGGTGTGATTGAAGAAGATCATCAGGTTGTATTTTTTCCCTTTTTGCCTTGGATTACCTGTTCTACTAGTGAGTGAGGGAGAGTGGCAAGCCGTTGGGGGCTTTAGTCCAGGCTGCCACGTGGGGCTTTGGGCCTCTGGCCTAACCCCTTCCGATCCCCCCCCCCAACACGAGGTTTGCCGTTCCCACCAGGGAAGCGAAGGCAGGGATCTCTTGCTCCGCGGCTGCAGCCAGCCTAAATTCTGCCGTTTGAGCGGCTGCTCCGGCACTGGCTGCAAAGGGTTTATCCCATTGCCGCGCCCTCGCTCACTAAGAAGAGGAATTGGAGCGAGCAAGTGCCGCTGTATTGCCGGGGAAGCGAAAGCGAAAGCGCAGCCGGCATCGCACGAGGTTGCCGCTTCGGAGCCGGCCACGAGAGCCGATCTCAGAAGGCATTTTAATTTGAACTTGCCGCCTTCCGCCGTGCGGCTTCCATCCGGGCTACCACACGGCTATTTGGAGCGCGTCTTCAGGGGGCTCTTCTTCGCGGACCGCTCCTCATTGCATCGGCGGAGCCAAGGGACAGGCCGGAAGAGGATTCTTGCACGGAGGGGGGGGGAGCGGCCCTGCAATTTCAGCCATCCAGCCTCCAATTTGAGAGGGAAGACAAATTTTTCCAGAATAATGGCAAAAGGAATGCCACCCACCTCCTCAAAGCCAGGTGGAAAGCGCAAACAAAAAACCAACCGGCCTAACGATGATGAGGCTGCGGCCTCCTCTTCCTCTCAAGCAGGCAGGGCGGAGCCCACAAGGGCAGAACAGCGCAGGGATCGCACCCTGCAAAGAATCCACGATAGAGCTGCAAAGGCTACCAAGAGTTCCATCAGCACTGCAGAGGCACCTTCCCTGGAGGCCACTACCTTGCCCCAGATTTCTCCTAATCTGTGGGGCCCTGGGGGGTTGGGAGTTGCAGCTGCCCCTCCCCAGGTCCCCACTGGCCAAGGGGTGGATCAGGCCATTCCCACTCCTACAGCCTTAGGCCAAGAGGTGATTCAACCTCCTCCTTCCCCTTCTGGGATTCAGGAGGCCAGGCCCCCATCTCAATCGGACCTGGGCCCCGTTCCTTCGGGCCTTCCATTCAATCCAGCCTTGATCCAACAATGGATCGCACTGGCAGTCCAGTCCAGCATCACTGCCAACCTCCAAAGCCTAGCGGCCTCTCTGCCACCTGTTGGATCAGGGGCCTCTTCCCCTCAACTACAACCTCAGCCAGGAACCAGTGCTGATTTCCTGGCAGCAGATCAGCTATCTAACATCTCTGAAGAGGATAATCTCGATGATTTCCCTACAACACAGTTGGATACCATGGGGGACCTGTCAGAGGATGAAGCACCTTCCACGTCCCAGCCCTCGTCTGCGGCTCTCTTTCCCCCTGGGCTTTATAAGTCTCTACTGAGCAAAGCCAGGGCCGCAGCGGGGCTCGCAGCCCCGGCCACTCCGGCTCCGGCATTGACCACCCCCTTGGGGCCGATCTTCTCCTCGGTTACCCCGGAACCGGATTCAGTCCCGGCTCCTTCGTTATTCTTAGATACAGTAAGAAATCAGTGGGCTGCGCCTGCTACCGGGCTAAATCCTTCCACTCTGGAACGCCAATTCTTCAACATCGCTTCTGAGCTGGGGGATCTCCTAGAGGTTCCAACTGTAGATCCTCCTGTCCTGGCACTCCATGCTCAGACTACACTTCCAAGCGAATCGGAGGAAAATCTCAAGCCTGAAGATCGAAAACTGGAACAGGCTCTAGTGCGGGCCCACCAGGCAGCGGCCTGGGCCATCAAGGCGGCGTCCACATCTTCTTTCTTTGCCAGAGTGGCTCTCCTTTGGCTGAAGCAGCTGCAAGACTTGATTCCGAATACCAACTTACGGGCACATCAAGATCTCAACAAAATTTTCGCCACATGCCAATTTCTTGCTGACTCAACACTATACACATCTAAATTTACTTCTAAAGCAGTGGCGTCCACCATCGTTGCCAGGCGCATGCACTGGCTCAAGCAATGGCCCGTAGAGACTCGCCACAAATGGCGACTTGCATCTAAGCCCCTCAAGGGCAAACAGCTTTTCGGGGACTCCCTCGATCCATTTCTCGTCGAGTCGAAGGATAAACGGAAGATCTTGCCATCGTTATCTCGCAGAGGCCTCCCGCGACAGACCCCCTACTTCAGGCGGCCCTTTCGCCACACTGACCAGGGCTCCAGCTTCTCCCGGTCCCCAGGTCAGTATACAGGCAGGTTCCGTTCCAATCAGGATAGGGCCGGCAGGGGGAGACATTTCAGGCGACATCCTCGTGGAGGCGCCGGCGGGCGCCCCACCAAGCGGGGGAAGTAACTCCTCCCTCGCTCTTACAGACGCCCCCATTGGGGGTCGACTGAAATACTTTGCGGACCGCTGGGAGTCTACGACAGAGGATTCCTGGGTTCTCAACACAATTCGGCATGGTTTGTCTCTAGAGTTCCTCTCCCTTCCCCCTGGAGCCTTCATTAGGTGCCCCATGGCCAGGAACCCGGCTAAGCGGGCCCTCATGGCAGAGGCGATACAACACCTGCTGGATATTAGGGCAATTCAGCCGGTGCCCCCTGACCAGCTGTTTCAAGGGTTTTATTCCATCCTTTTTGTGGTCCCCAAGGCTTCGGGGGATTGGAGAGCGATTCTAGACCTCAAACGTTTAAACCATTACGTATCTTACAGAAAGTTCCGGATGCATTCCCTTAAATCCATCTTAGCCTGCATCCGGCCGGGGGACTTCATGGCCTCGCTAGACCTAACAGGCTTATTTGCATATTCCCATTGCGCACCAGCACCGTCGGTACCTTAGGTTCTGCTATGCCGACAAGCATTTCCAATATAGGGCCCTCCCCTTTGGGCTTTCCTCCGCGCCCAGGGTTTTCACAAAGATCCTTTCGGTCTTGGCCGATCATCTTCGCGCCCTCCCGATCAAAGTCCAATGTTACTTAGATGACATTCTGGTGCACGCCCCCTCCAAGGTGGTGGCACAGCAACACCTTCAAATCGTTACCATGGTCCTAACTGACCATGGTTTTTCCATAAACTTGTCCAAGAGCCAGCTGTCCCCTTCTACGTCCATAGTTCATTTAGGGTCCGTAATTGATTCCGAGGCAGGGAAGGTTTTCCTTTCACAGGATAGACAGTCAAGTCTCAGGGAGTTAGCCACGCAGGTTCAAAGGGCGGCATCTTCCCCCCTCCTCACTCTTTCATCACTCCTGGGCAAAATGGTTTCCAGCATTTCCATAACCCCGTGGGCAAGGTTACACGCCCGGGATCTGCAATGGTTCCTTCTTCCATTTCAGAAAGCCAGATGCGGATCGTCTCCTCGCAAGGTCCGGCTGCCCCCGTCAGTACGGCGTTCCCTCACCTGGTGGCGTTCTCCCGCCATCGCGAAGGGTACTCAGTTCCTCCCTCAATCACCCGTCACGGTCACGACAGACGCCAGTCTCTCAGGTTGGGGCGCCCACTGCGAGGGCGTCACGGCACAAGGCCTGTGGTCAGAAGTTCAAGCCAAATTCTCCATCAATTGGCTCGAGTTGCACGCCGCCTCCCTCGCCCTCAAGCAATTTCAACATCTGATAGAGGGATCTCATGTCCTTCTTTTAACGGACAACATCACGACCAAAGCGCATATAAATCGCCAGGGGGGCACTCGATCACGGACACTCATGGACGAGGCGAGGAAGATCGGTCTGTGGGCGGAACGACACCTCCTATCGCTGACATCGGAGCACATCTCCGGGGTGGCCAACGTTCAGGTGGACTGGCTGAGCCGATCAACGGTAGACCAAGCCGAATGGCGTCTGGACCCGTCGGTCTTCCAGTCCATCTTGAGGAGGTTCGGCTCCCCGACGGTGGACCTCTTTGCGACTCCAGGGAACGTGCAGCTCCCACGATATTACACCAGGTATCAAATGCGGGGGTCGGAGGGCACCAACGCCTTATTATGCCAGTGGCCGGAGGGGCTCCTCTATGCCTTTCCCCCCCTTCCCATCCTACCCCTAGTCCTCAGGAAGCTGCTGCAGGAAGAAGCGGAAGTGATCTTAATTGCGCCATTCTGGCCCCGTCAACCCTGGTTTGCCGAGCTCGTAGCTCTCTCAGTGATGGACCACTGGATTCTACCTCCCATTCCGTCTCTTCTCAGCCAGGGAGAGATCCTCCACCCGGATCCCAGGTGGTGTCAACTGACCGCCTGGAGATTGAGCGGCGCTGCCTGAGGACTCAGCTCTACGATCCGGACGTCATCCACTACATCCAAGCGTCTCGCCGTCCTTCCACCGAGCGTATCTACTCGGCGACCTGGCAGGCCTTCTGCTCCTGGTGCTTCTCACAACGTCTTTCCCCGCTCAATGTTCCATTGCCGATGGTCCTCCGTTTCCTCAAACGGGGACTGGACCGGGGTCTTTCACCCAACACCCTCCGCCGCCATCTCGCGGCCCTCTCTTCAGTCCTGACGTGCGGTCATTGGGACTCCCTGTCCCACATTCCAACCGTAAGACGTTTCTTGAAGGGGGTTTTCAACTGCCACCCTCCAGCTATCCACCGATATCCAACCTGGGACCTTCCCAAGGTTCTACAGTCCTTGACGGGGGCCCCGTACGAACCGTTACGAGACGCCTCTCTGCATCATTTGTCCCTCAAGGTTGCCTTTCTCCTCGCCATCACCTCGGCCCGTCGAATCTCCGAACTCGGAGCCCTTTTGGTACGCGACGACCTATGCATCTTCCACAGCGATAGGGTCGTTCTACGTCTGGATCCCTCCTTTATTCCGAAAGTTAACTCCTCCTTCCATCGCGCCCAGGAGCTCATCTTACCGTTCTTTTGTTCTACCCCATCACATCCCTCCGAAAGGATCTGGCACACCTTGGACGTCCGCAGGGCCCTGCGCATCTATATCACCCGCACACGTCCCTTCCGCAGGACAGAAGCGCTCCTCGTTACCTTCTTGCCCCAGACCATGGGCCTCAAGGCGTCGTCCACGACCATCGGGCGCTGGATACGAGGGGCCATTGCTAAGGCCTACGACATGGCCTCGCTTCCGCGACCCGCTGGCATCACTGCACACTCTACCCGCAGCGCAGCCACTTCCGCCGCTTGGGCGACCCAATGCCCGTTGGAAGACCTCTGTAGGGCTGCGACCTGGGCATCTCCTACTCCATTCATTCGACACTACCGGATCGACAAGTACGCATCGGCTGATGCGGCCTTTGGACGCAGAGTGCTACAAAGAGTTCTCATCGACAACGCTTGATTCCTGTCCCTCCCATGGGTTCTACTGCTTTGGTATGTCCCATCCTGACTGCTGGCTCCTCAGAGGATGGAGAATGAGCGTTGACTTACCTGATACGCTCTTTCTCATCAGGAGGAGCCAGCAGTCAGCTCCCTCCCTGTCATGTTCGCGTTGTTTGCTTCTGCACTCTGCAGTACGGTTCCCATTGGACCAGTTGGCATATTGACTCTTCAGGAGGCATCGACCCTTCTTCTTGTTCCAAGTTATTAGTTTGTTTATAAAAAAAAAAAAAAAAAGAAGAAGACAGACACGGCATTTCAGTTCCCTTATTTTACCACGAGTTTTTGCCAATTTCGAACCAGTCAACCAGTTGGGATGGCCAGGACGTCGCTCCTGCTGTTTTCGCCACATCGAGTCGTCCCTTCGGATTCGTCATAACTGGGGTCTCAGAGGGCGGATCCAGGGGATTTAAGAAAAAAAGTGACTCGGTCCTCAACTGCTAGTGGGCGGAGACAACCCATCCTGACTGCTGGCTCCTCCTGATGAGAAAGA
The DNA here is from genome assembly GCA_023053685.1 of Diadophis punctatus similis. NCBI lineage: Eukaryota > Metazoa > Chordata > Lepidosauria > Squamata > Dipsadidae > Diadophis > Diadophis punctatus. The sequence goes on along the minus strand of JALIGW010000001.1, from coordinate 170,623,495 downwards.
GCGTATCAGGTAAGTCAACGCTCATTCTCTCCTCCCCCACCCACACATTTGTTAAGTCAATTATTGCAGTTGTTAAGTTAGTAACATGGTTGTTAAGTGAATCTGGCTTCCCCATTGACTTCGCTTGTCAGAAGGTTGCAAAGGGGTATCAGATGACTCTGGACACTACAACGTCATAAATATGAGTCAGTTGTCAAGCATCTGAATTTGATCATGTGAACGTGGGGATGCTGCAACGGTCATAAGTGTGAAAAACAATCATAAGTCACTTTTTTCAGTGCCGTTGTAACTTTGAATGGTGTACAAACTGTTATAAGTCGAGGGCTACCTGTACTTTGCTTGGCTTTGGATGCTGTTAACTTACTGGATTGGCTTTGAGATTTGGAGGATGGTGTGGTTCCACCCTTTGTGTAGCTTGATTCTGGAAATGTTTTTTAATTACATCTGTTCACCTTAGGTATTCTGTTCTGAGTGCTGTCTTAACATTTGCATTTTTTGTATTTTATCTTACTAATATTAATACTTCTTTCCTGCACTAGTCATCAAGAGATTTGGAGTTGAGTGGTGTAACTAAACCGATAATAGTCATCTCGTAAAGATGATAGTTCAGGGAAGATTGGATTTCAACCCCATGAATTGGGTAAGCAGTCTACCCTGCATGGGATTGCAAAAGAGAAAATACATAGTCTGAAAGTACTCTTAGTTTACAGGAGGCCCAAGTATGCTACAGTACTTTTGATTAGCTTTGATTGGCCCACCAATTAAAACTGTTTATGGAAGGGATAAGTGATCACAGTGGTCTCTGCTCTACGTTTCTTTAATGTTCTGCATTCATATATTGATAATAATGCAAAAAGCTTTTAGGTTTTTGGTTAGATGATTGTGAGAATCATCTTACTGGAATAGCAATTTTACAAAAACTTCATTGGCTTCTAAAACATTTCTGCCATGTTTCCCCGAAAATATGACATGTCCTGAAAATAAGGCCAAGCCTGATTTTTGGGGTGGGCGTAAATATATGCCCTCCCCCGAAAATAAGCCCTAGTGAAGGGGTTGGCACAAGAGGCAGCCCTTCCCTTCCCCAGTCAGCTAATGGCAGCTGGGCCCCTTAATCGTGACCCGTGGATCAGCTGAGGTGATCGGGAGCTGCCTCTCTGTTCTATCTCTCCCCAGTGTTCTTGGTGGTCACTTGCCTCCCATCCATCCATCCATCCATCCATCCATCCATCCATCCATCCATCCATCCATCCCTCTTGCTTGCAAACTCCCGCCCCGCAAGAGAGCAACCGCCTGGCACCTCTTGCCACGTAGTGCCCACCCAGCGGACATCCCCTCTCCAGCCGGGCAGAGCGCCACTCACCGACCGAACAGTAAGAGGCCGCCTGCTGCCGAGTCTTCTGGGAGCCGGGGCAGAGAGTCTTCCGACAGCAGCCGCTCTGGGAGTGCGCTTCCTGCTCTATGGTTCCAGCTCCATGCGGGACTGTGGCTCCCTTCACCCCTCTCTGTCTCTCTGCCCTGGCTGCCAGAAGACATGGCAGCAGGTGGCTGACCCAACCGGCCTCTTCTCTGCTTCCAGCGGCTTCCAGCCGGGGTTTACATCTTGTGGCCCAGCATGGCCCATCCCCCGCCCCACCTGCCACCCTCAAATTGCGTCCCACTGCGAGATGCGCATCTTACTGGAGACTGGCAGCTCCGTCGCATCTTTTGGCCGGTCTGTGCAGGGAAACATCTTGCACAGTAAAGAAAAACTTCTCGCAGGTGCGAGCAATTAACAACTTCTTGTGGCCAACACCGCCCCATCCCCCGCCCCACCTGCCACCCCCAAATTGCGCCCCACCGCAAGACACACATCTTACCTGAGACTTGCAGCTCCGTCGTGTTCCTCACTGTTGTGTCCAGGGACAGACGTAAAAAAAAAACTTCTCGCGGGTTCGAGAAGTTTGAACTCGCGAGAAGTTTTTTTTTGCAATGTGTGTCCCTGGACACAATGGCGAGGAACACGATGGAGCTGGAAAGGTAAGACGCACGCCTCGCTTCTCGCCTGCCCCGCCCCCCCCCTCAATAAAAATGCAAGAAATGAGTCTTTGTGAAACTTGTTGTGCCGCCGCCTCGTGGAGCAGGACTCTGCAAGGTTTGTGCTGTTGCACCCATGAACGGCAGCACTGCTGCGAGGTTCGACATACCGGCGCAGCCGCGAGCAGCAGGACGCCAGCTGTGCTGGTATGATAAAGTTTGCGGCGGTGCTGCAGTTTGTGCGTGCAACAGCACAACAAGCCTTGCAGAGTCCTGCTCCACAATGCGGCGGCAGCAGCACCGGTGCGAAGAACGGAGGGGAGGCGATGGCGGTGACGGGACATCTGGTCCCACGCTCGCCGCTCCTGCACCCTAAAAATAATAAGACCCTCCCGATAATAAGGCCAAGCCCTTATTTTGGGGTTAAAATAAATACAAGACATGTCATATTTTTGGGGAAACACGGTAGTACAAGTTCAAGTTGTTAGTATTGATATTTAAAGCCCCTGAAGTGAGCATAAGCCTGGCCATTTTTTTTCATAGTATTGAGATTTTTATGGGAATTTTTTTATTAGACTTAGGAGACTTAGGAGTCTTTCCATGATTTAAATCAAAATTAATCATATAGTGAATTATTCTGTTTCTTAGCAGAAAGAATCTTCTTAACTGTAGTGTCTTGGTTAAAGAATATATTTTCCCTAGAAGCTTTAGTCAATTGTTAAAAGCCAAGATATAAAAAAATCTAGAATAGATCAAATTGAAGGTAGTATTTTCTTCAGAGAACTGAACAGAAAGTCTCCCAAGTATTTATTACTATTCCAGTAAGAACCTATTCTCCTGTGCGCTGCTTGGAAAGTCCAAGCATGGGTTTCAAATCGTCTGATTGGCCAGAAACTGAGTTGCAAATTCTTTGGCCACGCCTTCCTTTCTGGTGACCTCCCCAGTTCGGCGAAAGCGTAGCGATGATGAGGCTTGTGACCTGTAAAAACATTAGCCCCTCCAGGACTGTGGACCAGACAATTGTCAGGGTGGGGCTGGCTTCTCTCTCCCATCTCTATGAGAAGGAGTGTATCAGGTAGGACCAACGCCTCTTCTCCATAGAGCTGAGGAGAGAGAAGCCAGGAATGGGACATACCAAAGCCGGCATGTCCCTATGGGTGGGGAGGACTCTGGTCCTAAGTCCCCCCGGCATTGTGGACCCTTTGGAGGACGCGCCTACCAAAGGCCGCCTCAGCCGAAGTGAAAATGTCCAACTTGTAATGCCTAATAAACGGGGAAGGAGATGACCAGGTGGCTGTTTGACACACCTCCTCTATGGAGGCCTTTGTTGCCCATACCGCCGTAGTGGCCGTGCTTCTAGTGGAGTGGGCTGTTACGTGTTGGGGTACTGGGAGAGCCCTAGACTCGTATGCTGTAGCTATACACGCCCTGATCCACCGTCCCACCGTGGATAGAGTTAGCCTGTTTCCTAAAGTAGAAGGCTGAAAGGAAACTAATAGGGACTCAGTCCTCCTGAGAGGGGAAGTCCTTTTAATGTATATACGGAGAGCCCTCTTAACGTCCAAAGTATGCCACTTCCTCTCTAGGGCATGTTTCGGGCCCGGCAGAAGTTGGATAGGATCAATTCCTGGGCCCGATGGAACCAGGAATTTACCTTGGGGACGAAGGAGGGGTCCAACCGCAAGACAACCCTGTCAGTGGAAAATGAATAGGTCTTCTCTTACAGAAAGTGCCACCAATTCGGAAATCCTACGGGCTGATGTAATGGCCATGAGGAATGCCACCTTAATTGTGAGGAAGTGCAGGGTTGCCGATCTTAACGGCTCGAATGGTCCTTCGGTGAGGGCCTGCAGAACCTTAGTCAGGTCCCAGGTGGGGTACCTGTGGACCACAGGAGGCCGCAAATTAGTCACACCCCTGAGAAATCTGCACACGTTGGGGTGCTTGGAGAGGGACTCCAAGTTCCCACAAGACAGGACGGAAGACAGGGCTGCCACCTGTCTCCGAATAGTATTGGGTGTCAATCCCCTGTCAACCCCCTCCTGGAGAACTCCAGAACTTGGGCCACTGATGCCGTAGAAGGGTCAGATTGAGTCCTTGAGCACCAGGTGCAAAAGGCCTTCCAGGTGGCATAATAAATCCTGACAGTTGATGGCCTTCTGGAGGCCTGAATGGTTCGAATAACCGTGGAAGAAAGGTTGTCTCGACTCAGGACCCTTCACTCAACCGCCAGGTGGTCAGTTGGAGCCACTGGGGGTCTAGATGGATCAGATCCCTCTGGCTGAGGGATATCCTGTCCTGAGGTATCTGCCAGGGTCGAGCCATTGACAGGTGGACCTGGTCGGCAAACCATGGCCTCCTGGGCCAATGGGGAGCTAATAGTATCACCTCCGCTTTTTCCGACAACACCTTCCTGATCACCGCTGGTAGGAGAGGCAGGGGAGGGAAGGCGTACAGAAGACCCCTGGGCCAAGGGCTGCGGAGGGCATTGACCCCCTCTGCTTCTGGAGAGGGGAGCCTGCTGAAGAACCTTGGCAGTTGTATGTTGCAAGGTGAGGCAAATAGGTCCAGGACTGGAATGCCGTAATGATTTGACAGTTCCTGAAATAGAGTGGGGTGCAGGCACCATTCTGAATGGTCCACTGTTGCCTTGCTGAGGCAGTCTGCCTGCATGTTCTGCACTCAGAGATATGTTCTGCCCTCAAGGACAGAAGGTGTCTCGGTCTTCCGGTTTGGAGCGCGCCATCGCGGACGTCCCCTTGTCGGGCGCCTTTCCGATCTTCGTTAAAAGCCGCCAGAACAGCTGTCTGGCGGCTTTGAAATCTCTTCCCCGGGCAAAGGGGAGAGATGAGAGCTTGACAGGTGGGGTAGAGCCCCCCCAGCGCCCTAGGAGCCATCTGGTAGGGCGCGAAGGGAGAGCTCCCCATGCAGCCTGTCTCCAGCTCCGAAGATCAGGAAACCTCCGCCTTTGCGGAGCTAGATGTCGTGACCAGCCGCTGCTTCAAGAATGGGATTTATAATTACATTTAAACTACAGAAGCAGACAGAGAGAAACAGGCGTGAGATGGGCAAGTACTGAAACCTCTTTTTTCTTTTTTTTTCAACTCCTGAGCAAGCTTTCACTTCGGCAAGGGAACAAAGGAAACAAAGTATCAATATGGTGATTGAGAAGTGAAAGTGACTTTCGTTTTCCCAGAGGCTTTTTTTTCCCTCTCTCTTATGGAAACTTTTAACTTGGAAAAATGGTTTTTTCCTTCTCTGTCTCCTAACCCTGGATTAAAGTTATAATTGAAATATTTTCAATAATAAAAGACTACCTGGTTTTTAAACTGGAAAGAATTTTAATCAGGCACCTGGCTTTCTTTCTTCTTTGTACTCTTTTGAAACACCATAATGGCTTCAAAATCTGGAAAGATTGTTTTGACTAAAAGAAATGACTATTCATCTGGATATAATTCTAAAATGCAACTTAATACTGAGTTAACACCTCCACAGCCTTTGACACCTGAAAATTTATTAAATAATTTAAAGATTATGAAACATGAACTTACTTTGGAATTTAATCAGAAAATAAGTGAGATAGACAAAAAAATGCAGGCTGCTTTGAAGAATATGAATCAACAACTCAGATTTGATGTGTTAGAGGTTTGCAAAGGTTTAGCAACAAATATTGAAGTTTTGGCAGAACGTATTGAAACAAATAAACAAGCTTTGGCAACCTCGGTGAATTACATAGATAAAATCCAAAATGATATTGCAAATTTTGAAAAAGAGGTCTTGATGACACAGTTCAGATCCATGGAAGTTGCTATAAGGATCAGAGGTTTGAAAGAAGGATTATATGAAAATTTAAAAGGAAGGATGGTTGATGTATTGGATCAGGTGTCTGGAATTTCTAAAGTGGAATTGGCTACACAAATCGACAAAATATACAGAATCAATTCGTGGTACGCTAAACAAAAGCATTTACCAAGGGACATTGTCATATATTTTACCACAAGAGCTTTACGGAATAGAATTATACAAGCAACGTTTAACAATAATCTCATGGTGAATGGTCAGGAACTAAAGATTTGGAAAGAAATCCCCTCTAAAATGCTCAAAGCCAGAAAAAACTATACTTTTTTGATTGATGAATTCAAGAGATTAAATTTACAATATAAATGGGAAGCGCCAGTTGGAGTAGCAGTGAAATTTTCTGGAAAAAGATACCGGCTCAACACGATAAAAAAAGCTACTGAATTTTATGTCAATGTTTTAAAGGCTGATATATCCAAGATTCCAGAGGAAGGATGTATGAAAATAAAAGAGGAGGAGGAGGGGAAGCCATCTTTGCTGGATCAAAAGGAAATAGATTTAAAAACCCAAAAGGAGTGCCAGAACCAGATAGCTGGGGAAAAGGAGATGGAGGTTTGGGATCAGATGGGAGACGAGTCGACAAATTCGAATTTATTGAACTATTAAAAGATGAACTATCAAGATACAAAACGATGTGATGTTGAAATATATTGGACGGATAGAGACTAATATGATTGCATTTTTCCTTTTCCCTATTTAATGATTACTTATGCAATATTTAGCTAAGTTTTATATAACTTTGAGGTTACTTTTAATGTTAATAATGTTAGATATATATAGTTTGTTGAAGATTTGTTTATTCTTTTTTCCCTTTCTTTTTTTTGTTTATTGAAGTTAGTAAGTTAATTTAGAATATTATGTTATTAATATCGTGATGAAATCTAATATTTGATGATTACTTATGTAATTTTTAGTTAAGTTTTATCTTAGAGGTTATTTTTAATGTCAATAATATCACTTTAAGATTTTTGTATTTTATATCTAGTTATTATTTATATAACATTTACTTTGTATAAGATAGAGGATTGAAGGGAGGAGGTAGGAGGTTTGTTTGTTTGTATTGTTAAAGAGATTTCTCTTTCTCTTTTTTTTTCTTTTTTGTATCTTTACTATTGTATATAAATGCGATATATTATTAGTGTATAATCTGGAGTTGAAGTTTTTTAAAAAGTAGTGTTCTTTTTTTTCTTTTTTTTCTTTTTATTAACAATTTAAATTTATTATTATGCCCTGTATTATCTCTGGGAAGTCTGGGGGGAGGTGGGGAGGGAAGGGGGTGGGTTTGGGGGGGGGAGAAAAAAACAAAAATGTACTTTATATTTAATATTTTGCTACTACTTATGTAATTCTGTACTAATAAAACTTTTTGAATAAATAAAAAAAAAGGACAGAAGGTGTCTCTCCGCCCAGAGACCCAACTGTTCGGCTTCTCACATGAGGAACCTGGAATGGGTACCCCCTTGGCGGTTGATGTGAGCCTTGGTGGTCACGTCTGTTAAGACTAGAACGTAATAGCCGACCACAGCACTCTTGAATTTTTGGAGAGCCAGATGAACCGCCCTGAGCTCCAGCCAATTGATATTGTGGCTCAGGTCCGACAGACTCCACTGGTCTTGGGCAATCAGAGACTGCAGATGAGCCCCCCCCAACCGAAGAGGCTGGCGTCGATCGTGATGGTCAGATCGTTTGGCTCTTTGAACAGGCACACCCTGTTGATTGCTTGGTACAACCACCACTGGAAGGACTGCAGTACCTCCTGTGGGACCCTGACTGTCAGGCCAAAGCCATATTTTATTTGAGACTTTGGCCTGCCACACTCTATGCTTCAGAATGTATTCTTGATGTGGGAATTTGGGAGGGGCTGTTGCATGAGCAAAGTAGACATGTAGCCGTAACAAATTCCTTTTAGGTTTTCAAGGTCATCCTTTGTTCAGCACCTGGCCGGAAGCTGAGGGGAGTAACGGATACGTTGGCAGAAGACAAATGGTCAATGTGATGAACTTGTGGGTGTGGGAACAAGGGAATGAACTTTAAACTGGGTGGAGAAACCCTCGTAGCTTTAGATTTGGGTTTCTCACAGATGTGCCAACATGGCTCTGTTAATAAATTGGAACTTTGAGGAATACTTTGCCTTGGACTCTGATTTAGTTTTGGATGCTATTTGGAACCCTGACACTGACCCTATCTGGTGAGTGGCTCCTGCCGGATCTCTGATAGGGTAGTAGAAATAATTGAAGACTCTTGGCATGTAGGTGTGCCCACGGTACGATGGAAATGCATGACACCATCTTGCCCAGGAGTTGTGACAGGAGTGCCAGGGATACTGTACCTTCTGTCATGATGCATCTTACCAAGGATTGCAAGCTGTCTCGTCTCTCCGGTGAGAGGGAGACCATGCACAAGTAGGTGTCTATGATGGCTCCCAGGTAGAGCAATCGGGTAGTTGGAGAGAAATGACTTTTCTTGGGGTTGATCGAAAAGCCATGGTCCTGTAGTACCTGGATTGTTGTCCGAAGGTCCGCCTCTGCCTGAGCCGCAGAGGAGGACTGGATTAGAATGTCATCCAGGTAATATTGGACCCTGATTGGCAGAGACTGGAGGTGAGCTGCCAGGGCCACCAACAGTTTTGTGAATGTCCTTGGCGCTGATGACAGGCCGAATGGCAGGGCCTTGTACTGGTAATGTTTGTTTGCGTAGGAAAACCGGAGAAATTGCCTGTGAGCAGGCAAGATCGGTACATGGAGGTATGCCTCCGTCAGGTTGATGGAGATGAGGAAGTCACTCTCTCGAATGCTCTCATTAGCAATAGCACTTATATACCGCTTCATAGTGCTTTACAGCCCTCTCTAAGCAGTTTACAGAGTTCAGCATATTGCCCCCAACAATCTGGGTCCTCATTTTACCGACCTCAGAAGGATGGAAGGCTGAGTCAACCTTGAGCCGGTGAGATTTGAACAGCTGAACTGCTGAACTAGCAGTCAGCTGAAGTTGCAGTGCTGCTTTTAACCACTGCGCCACCTCAGCTCCTAGTATTGACTGGAGGGATTGCATCTTGAAGCGCTTTTAGGTGAGGCACTTGTTTAGACACTTTTAATCTAGAATCGCTCTCCACCCCCTGGAGCTCTTTAGGACCTCTGGAATGCGGGAAAAATCAGCTCCTCCCCTTGGAGGGCTTCCCATTCTCTGGCTCTTACCAGCCTTTTGGGCTTTGGCCAGCTCCTTCTCAATAGCCTTTTGGCGCCTTTTAGCGTCCTTAGCCGTTTTAGAGCCTCTGCCACTCCCAGTGGTTGCCTTATTGCTCCTTCCTGCTGCTGCCTTGGCAGCTGCCCTTTGGCTTGAGGGACCCTGTCTGTAGCTCGGGGAGGCTGTAGGGCAAGCCCTATTGTCCCCTTCCTGAGGCTGCAGGCTAGTGGAAGGCGCCGGAGCTGCCATTTTCCACAGCAGCGAGGCAGATCTGGCCCACAATGGGCAACTGCAGTCGCGGCTAAAAAGTCCGCTAAACACGCGCTCGCCGCAGTCAGTGTGCCCAGGTGAAACTGGACAGTGACGTGAGTCCCCTCCGCCCACCGACGGAAAGCCTGGGGCGTCGGCTCGGTGATTAAGAGCCGTGTGGAGTCCTGCCGCTAACACACGGCTGGCAGGGACCTCGGCTTTTCTGAAGCCGGAAAAGACGGCTAACTGGTGGACCAGTTAGCCGACCTGATCGCCGAAGCGATTTTAGAAATAGTTTTCCCCTTTGCTCATGATTAGGTGAAATCTGGAAGATAGGAGAAGCCGTTCTATTTTCACGTCTCATCTGGCTGAAGACTAAGCCGAAGTGGGGAGGTCACTAGGAAGGAAGGCGTGACCAAAAAAAATCATGTGCTCAATCTCCAGGCAGAGGAATAGAGCTACATCCATTCCTGGCTTCTCTCTCCCCAGCTCTATGGAGAAGACTGGGCCACAACCCTCTTAACTTTTTATATGTAATATCATATAATTATATTTCACTTTGCCATATTTCATTTTCTGATTGAAAAAGGTGAGTGAGTTTATGCAAGAGATTGGTGGGTATCAAGGAAGGTATCTATAAGCAATTAGATTGGCAAATTGATCAGTGGCAGGATATTTTTATTTTAATTGCAGTTTTTAAGACATGCAAATTATATTAGTATTCTTAATAACAAATTCCTATGTATAATTAGAGAGTTCTAAACTTTTCTTTTTGGCCCTTTGGCTAAGATTATGTGTAGTATAGAAAAATTCTTATAGCTTCTCCAACAAATGATGTGGATGGAATTGACTATAAGACATTTCTTTGGTGTCTTTTTAGAAAAATAAGAATAAACAAAATAGGACAAATTGAACCTGTAATTAAAAAACAAAAATTAACATTTTTATATAAACTATGCAACATTTCAGGGACATAATGGGTAAAAAAGAAGAAACCTTTGCTAATACAACCTGAAAATTTTAACCTCAAACCCACATTATGGCTTTTCTGAGAGAGTTATCCTCTGTAACGTAACCGCATTTTTCGGCTTCCTGATTCAAAGATATGCTTGTGTCTGGCATATGACCAGTTATTTGTGGAAGACTTCATTTTCATCATTGCCAAGTCGGACAATATAATGAACTATATTTAAATATGTAAACATTGTTTCAATTTTCTAGATTCTAATACAGGTTTTAAAGGAGCTAGTATTGTTTATTTAGAGCCCAGCCCTTTCTAAGAAAAAGAGAATTTTGCCATCTTTGGTGAATATTATTTTAAAAATATTTTACATTGAGATTATTTTTATTGTGACAAATACATTAGAGATAGGGTTAGAGTTAGGGTTAATCCTCCAGTTGTTAGTGGTAAAAACAATGTTTTTATGCAGCCAGATGATCATCCTTTCAGCTTTTTATAAAAAGGAACTGCTAAATTATGAAACTAATTCTATTGCCAAAACTGGTTTTACCAGTTAGTTTATAAAGCAAATTAAAACTCCAAATTGAAAGATAACTAGAGTAGTCTATTGGCTTTTTGCTCAATTAAATATACTGCTGTTCAGAAATATGCTGGTTTATTGACAATGTATATCTGACACGGATTGTAATGGTAGATCTGAGAAGAAAGGACATTGTAAATACTCGCATTGTTCTGTTTTTGTTCTGTGCTCATAATGTTTTTTAATTGTTAATTGTCATTATGGTTATTTTATTGATTGTCAATTGGATGAACATAAAATATAATAAAGAAACATTGTGCTTAGAATGAAGATAATAAACCTATGTGGTCAATTCATATTCCCTAGGCCAGTGATGGCGAACCTTTTTTTCCTCGGGTGCCAAAATAGTGCGCACACGCGCTATCGCACGCTCGTGCGTGCCCACACCCATAATTCAAAGCCCCCCACTTGCCCCATCCCCCTGTGCATGCGTGCGTGACCCCCCCACTCCCCCGTTTCCTGACTTCCACTGGGCCCAGTAGGTCCATTTTTTGCCCTCCCCAGGCTCCAGGGGCTTTCTTGGAACTTGGGGAAGGTGAAAATGCTCCCCCCGCCACCCCAGAGACCCTCCGGAGGCCAAAATTGTCCTCCCAGAGCCTCCGCGTGAGCTAAAAATCAGCTGGCGTGCACGCACATGCGCGCTGAAGCTGAGCTAGGGCAACGGCTCGCGTGCCGGCAGATATGGCTCTGCGTGCCACCTGTGGCACCCGTGCCATAGGTTCGCCATCACTGCCCTAGGCCATAGTTAAAATGTAATGTTAATAGTGAAATAATTTTTTTTGCCTAAATTAAATTCTATGAAATTCTATGAAATTAAATTCTATGAATTTAATATTAATTTTTTTGAGTTATTCAGTTTTAGCTTTTACAGTAATCTGTTTTCTAGAAGAAACAAAAATTGCAGATGGTCTTTGATCAGCAATGTTGACAGCAAACCACTATGATTCAAATCTGATGAATACACACATGGAACAAAAATGTAACACATTCTGCCATTAGATATTGCATTGTGATGTCTGATATAAATATGTCAGTCATATTATTTGTCATGAAACATGTTTTATTAATCAGCCCCCCGATATACTTGCATGAAAAGCACTTATTGCTTATAATTTCCCCAAGCTACAGTGGAAAGGAGAAAAACTCTTCAATAAAGGAATTACTAAAAGTTGAAAATCAGGATGGTTTTCAGCCCCATTTTTGGCCCGTTCCAGGCGGTGGGGATCGCCACTGCTGCCTATCCCCACCACCTGGAACAGGCCGAAAATGGGACGCGCCGAGGCAGAAAATGGAATGCGTGGAGGCTGAAAATGGGGCACGCATCATCGTCAATAGGTGGCAGCGGCAATGGGTGCTGACAGCGCCGATGAGTGGCAGCGATCCCCGCAGCCTGGAACAGCTGATGGTATTCCAGGAGGCAGATCCAACTGCCAATCAGCTGCTCGTGCTAAATCAGGCTGTGCTGAATCTGACCAGGCTGTTTGCTGTTTGCTGCAAGGAGGCAAATTGTTGGGAGGCAAAGTCAGCGGGTGGGTGGGGCTTCAGCAACATTCGCTCTATAAGACTCACAGACATTTCCACCCACATTTTTTGGGGAGGGAAATGCGTCTCATAGTCCGAAAAATATGTATATCTCACCAATAAGGCAACCTCTGGGAGGCTTATATATGTTGGATGGTGCATAAATCATATACCCAGTGTAGCACTCATAAGAAGCAGATATCTATCTTGAAAGCATTGTTAAAAAATGAAAATGACAACATTCTCTACTAAAATGAAAGTCAGCCTAGTACTTTTTTTTAAGCTGCTGGAGGGTGTCATGTATCGCAACATTACCAGCTCATCATCTAGTATATTATGCAGCATAGTATTCACTTTTTGGTAGCTATTTTGTGAAAATGCCAATAACATGCTCTCAGTATTTCAAATGAGCCCACCCTGATAGGTTATACTCAGCACTACTTTAAAAAACAGGTGTGCTTCTGACTAACTGTCAGGTGTGCTTCCGTTCAAAACCCAGGAAAGAAAACCCCCAACTCCATAATGATAGAGAAGAGTACTTTTACTGAATGAGAACTGATAGTGACAAAATGAAAGCAAGCAACCTCCTCTGTACCGATCTCTGGCCTAGTCAATCTCCACCTCAGCTGCCATCACATACCAACGTTGCAGGTCTCTGGGGCCCCCTCGAGAACAACAGCCTTGGTAAACGTCCTCATTGAGGCCATTCTTGTAGCATTCCATCAGGGCCTCGGCGCCCCCCCCCCCGCATATGGACCACCAACTGGCAAATTTCCGGGTGTATTCAGCCACCGATCTCCTCCCTTGGGTCAGGGTTTTCATCCTGGTTCTAGCTTTACGTTCAGCCAGGGAGTCATCAAAACGTACTCAGAGGGCGGCCATAAATGCATCATAATTCCTCATCACTGGGGAATCCTCATTATGGAGGCCCACCATCCATTCAGCCGTGGTCCCCTCCAGGGCCATGGTGGCACACCTAACTTTAGCTGTTTCTGTGGGAAAATCCTCTCCATATTCTTGCATATGATTCCAAACCTGGGTTAGGAAGAAACCCAAAGCCCCACCGTATTTTACTCCCAGAGGAGGAATCTTTGGAATCCGACGCCTCTGGGGGATCACCCCCCTTATCGGGGGGGGGGCTTGGGCTGCTGACGCTGCTTGCATTCCTGCTGCCTCTGTTGGTTCTGGCTGGGCTCCCAGGGGCACTTCAAGGTTGGCTGAGGTCCCCTCCTCTTCCCCAAATTCTTCGGATTCCCTCCCCGCAGGCAAAGCATACCTTTCACGACCTCTCTGACTCTCCAGTGCTTCTTTCAGCAGATGCAAAGCCTGGGTCAGCAGGAGGTCTTCTTTGTCCTCCTCCTGCCAGGCCGCCTCACCTTTTCGGCGCCTGGCTGCAGTTACTCTGGAGGGAGTAACGCCCAACGACCATTTGGTTCTCACCGGCTTCACTTCAACCTGTGGCTCACACACCCACTCCGATTTCTCCAGCCCCGACGGGACTGGGGTGGTGGTGGACCCAGCCACTCCCTGGTCCTCCTGGTCGCTGCCTTGGCTAGACATATTTTGCTTAGCCCCCGCAGTATAAGGTCTTCTCCGGGTTGGCTAATAAAGCAGATCTTGCTTAATGTCAGGTGTGCTTCCATTCAAAACCCAGGAACGAAAACCCCCAACTTCATAATGATAGAGAAGAGTACTTTTACTGAATGAGAACTGATAGCGACAAAATGAAAACAAGATCTGAGGCAAAAGGCGCGTAAATTGTATATAGAAATAATCCAAAATCCGTCAACCTCATAACCCCCTGGGCTAATCATCCAATCCCCGTGCCCCACAGATGTCATGTGGGCACATCTTCAGGTGGAGCTTTCACATCTGGTCTGCCAAAGCCATTGACCTTGAGCAGGCTGTAAATATGTCCATCCAGCCTGGCCATACGTGATGAGAACTTTTCTCCCTAATCAGACACATGAAGAGACATCTCCAGCACAGCTTCCCACCCCTCCCAAATACCTAACCTTCCCTCCTCCCCCTGTTTCTATGGCAGCCGAAAGCAAGCAGGCAGTGTGGAGGCCGACAGTAAAGCTTTGAATTATGTAATTGAAGTCAGTGTTAGCTGACTTCAGGTAATCAGCTTACAGTAGTAAGAATACACTTGAGATTGGTTGAAGTAGAAGTATAATTATGTACTGAAGTCAATGTTTTCTTGCTGGTAGACAAATCAGTTGAAGGTAGTCTTCAACTTATGACCACAGTTAACTCCAACATTTCTGTTGTTAAGTGAGTTTTGCCAAATTCTACAGCTTTTTTGCCACAGTTGTTAAGTGAATCACTGCAGTTGTTAAGTTAGTAACCTGGTTGTTAAGTGAATCTGCTTCCCCATTGACTTTGTCAGAAGGTCGCAAAAGGTGATCACATGAACCCAGGACATTGCAACCATCATAAATACATGCCAGTTGCCAAGGGTCTGAATTTTGATCACAGGGATGCTGCAACGGTCATATGAAAAACAGTCATAAATCACCTTTTTCCAGTGCTGCTGTGACTTTGAACAGTCATTAAATGAATGGTTGTAAGTTGAGGACTAGTTGTACAGTACAGAAAACCCTTGACTTACAATCATTCATTTAGTGACTGATTGAAGTTACAGTGGCACTGAAAAAAGGGACTTATGAAGAGACCAGTCCTTGCCTTTATGATCATTGCAGCATCACCAGAGTCACCTGATCAGAATTTCGGCTTTTGACACTTGGCATGTATTTACAATGGTTGCAGTGCCCCAGAACCATATAATCACCATTAGCGACCTTCCCGGCCAGCCATCTTCTGACAAGCAAACTCAATCAGGAACTGAATTCACTTAATCACCATGTGATTAGTGAGTAGTAAGAGCCGAGGTGGCGCAGTGGTTAGAGTGCAGCACTGCAGGCTACTTCAGCTGACTGCTAGCTGCAGTTCAGTTGTTCAAATCTCACCGGCTCAAGGTTGACTCAGCCTTCCATCCTTCCGAGGTCGGTAAAATGAGGATCCAGATTGTTGGGGACAATATGCTGAACTCTGTAAACGGCTTAGAGAGGGCTGTAAAGCACTATGAAGCGATATATAAGTCTAAGTGCTATTGCTATTGCAAAAAATAGTAAAAAAAGATTGTAAAATCATGTGCAACTCATTTAACAACTGCCTGGTTTAACAATGGAAATTCTGCTCCCAATTGGACTATCTGTAATGCATTTTAAATTATGAAATAATTTGGGAACTGAAAAAGCAGAAATGCTTTTTTCTTCTGACTATGAACAATACTAGAACTAAGTTACCAATAGCATCTGAATAGATCATTTTTTTTGCATTTTAATGAATTGGTGATTGCTCAGAATTACCAGGTGTGATTAACATTTGTTACTTTCCTAAGTGGTTTGAAATCAATTAGAGGTAGGAAACTCCTATCTCTATATGGCAGTTTTTCCTTTTAAGTCAGTTCTTTTATCTTTTCTCTGATGCCAGCAATTTATATAATAAAACATGAAAGATCAATTTGACCTAAGAAAGAAGTTGTGAGAAATGACTATAATGTGTCTATTACCTTAAAAAGTTGGAAGATGCACAGATTGTATATGAAAAATGTAGAGTTTTGATTATTATTTTTCTTTTAGTCACCAGATAAACAACGGGCTCTAGAAGAAACCAAAGCATACACAACTCAGTCCTTAGCTAGTGTAGCCTATCTGATCAACACTTTGGCAAATAATGTTCTCCAAATGCTGGATATCCAGGCATCCCAGCTTAGGCGAATGGAATCGTCAATCAACCACATTTCCCAAGTAAGATGATATATTTACTCACTTTATATTTAAGGCTCAGTGAAATACAGAGAATATTGCACTGTTTCATGTAGGCAGATACAATCTGCTGTCTTTTAATTTTTATGGAAATATAATTATTCTTCTTGAATAAAATAAAATTGGCACTTTTTGAATAATAAAAAACTTTATTAGCCAGCTTTACGGTGTAAAATTCATACTTGAAATGTATGATTATTGCAACAAATGCTGAATATTACTATTTATTATTTCCTTGGGATGTTTTGCTAAAAATTTTAATCTGAATTACCAGTTTCCCAAATTTATTCAGTTATTGGGATCTATAGCATTAAACAAATTTCTACAAAGAACCTGAAAATATAATTGTTTTCTATGACACTGTCTCACATTAGATAAAAACAATATTAGCAAGCATGGCATAAATTATTCCTTTCATTGCAGGAAGTCCATATTGGGACAGTAAATGGAAGTAGTATGTTTTGCACAGTTGTATCTAATGTTAAGTTTCTGTAGAAATCTTAGAGAGCAGCAGATCTAGATATTTATAATAGACGGTGATCGATGTATAGAAGGAATCCATGATGTAACACTGTTAATCACATAGAATGATTCATGAACATAGAATCATGTTTCTAGAAGGAATATATTTTCACTTAATGTTAGGGAAAATGTAACTGTTATGAAAATGAATGTTATTATTGTATTTTAAAAGAATTTGCTTTTTTCTTTAATTACTTAATATAGCATTAGTATAAGGACTATTCTGTATATCTCAGAAGTTTTTGTATGAAATAAAATTTTATTATACCAAAAGAAATAAAACATGTAACAATTGTAGCTGTTTTATTTAATGATCTTTAATGATGATTTTTAACAACGTATATATTCATTATGCCTGCAGACAGTTGATATACACAAGGAAAAAGTGGCTAGAAGGGAAATTGGCATCTTGACTACAAACAAAAACACTTCGAGAACTCATAAAATCATCGCACCAGCCAACTTGGAGCGACCTGTTCGTTATATCAGGAAACCTATTGATTATACAATTCTTGATGATATTGGACATGGGGTAAAGGTAAGTAATAAGATGAAATAATTCAAATGTATTAACCTGCCTGTATGTTTTAAGAATGCAAAAATGTTTGTGTGGAGAGGCTCCCTTGCATTCTTCAATTAATAGCATGGTTTATTTACCTTTTATATTATTTATTCTGTACTGTATTGTTCTTTGTGTCTCAATGAGCAAAAAATAAAATAAAATTCATTTGTCTCCTTGATTTTGATTTGGTTATCAAGCAGTACTGACTGACAATGTAATACTTCTTTTCTGTTTGCTTGTGAACTAAACTCTTGTTACAATACCATTGCAAGCATGATATTAATCTTTTCTTTGGTCAGACCAATTTAAATATATTTTATTATATGGATTTGTCTGCTGCTTGCTCTCTTGATTGTAGACTCAATTAATTCCAGAATTGCATAATAAATAAAATTAAGGAGCTAATCTTTGAATATCCCTTTAAAACAGAAAAGTAAGATAAACCAGAGAAACTATCTAGGAGCCACTCGGTATGTGGCTCTAACAACACCTATGATTTAAGTGTTGCTAAATTACAGGTAGAATTACATATTAAATTTGTATGCATGCACTGTGTAACTACACATTTAATTGCATGTGTAAAGTTTGTTTATTTTCTTGCATGCATCTCTGGAATACAACCTTAAAATATACAAAGTAATTAAAAGATGTGAAAACACCAACGAGAAGGAAAAAGTTAATGTAAAAAAGAACAATTTACAGTACTTGTAGCATTTTTAGTCAGCATAGTAGCAGAAAGGACAAAATAATACGAAGTAGTATTTCTAGAGAATTATTTACCTTGCAAAAAAAAAAATGCATTTCTTTGTGCGGTTCTTCTTGAACTAAGTATATTACTGTTTACTTCACAATCCAGAATGTAATGATTCAGATTCTTCGGTGAAGTTTGTTAAATTTGAAATATATTTAAATACATCTTTCTTCAGTGAAAACATTTATTATGTTGATTATAATATAAAACTATTCTGAAAGTGCACAATAACCTTTGACTGAAATTCTCACTTTAAACAGTGAATTTTCTTAAAATTGCATGCAAAGGACAGTCGTATGGTGAAGATGATATATAAACTACAGTTATTTTTCTTATTGTTATCATGTCTTCAGGTTTTATAAAACAAATATAGAGAGTTTCTGTAGCTGTTACACATATTTAAATTTGGATTGTAGAAATAACATAACATCTTTGATTTATGAGATAGCATGTTTGGTTCTGTTTTTCTTTCAATAATGCCATCCTGGAGGCAAACAATAATCAAATATATGTATGTCAGTTTGCACTATCTGAAATAATATTTGAAATGCAAGTTTAATTTGCAACAACAGCAAAAATATATAGCCATGTTATATCATCTTTGGTAATCATTATGAGTTCTATCTAATATCAAAAATTCCTGTTCTTCCTTATATCTTCTAAATCTGTTCTGGAATGTTAATTAATGTTCTGGAGCAGATTAAGGAGTGTGGATTGCTCATACAGAAAAGGGAAATCTGCTTTGCCAACCGTTTCTCTTGTGCTAGTGGATAGACTGATTAAATGCAGCTCAGTCACTGCGCCTACCTACAAGATAATGGCAATGAATAGTGGAGGTAATGACCAAATAAATCCTAATTTTAAGGGAGTATACAAGCAATTAATTATTCTGTAACACGAATACTATAAATAGAAAATCAGAATAAAAGTACTTAGAAATAAAAATTATTTATGGAAAACAATATAGTCAGAACAGATTTTGATAATGCCCTACTTTACCTGTGCAAAACAGAAAGTCTTAAACAGAAGCTGTGTCCAGTTTATAAGTTACTTGTGATACCTGTTTGAGAATCCTGATGCAGGGAACATGCTGTGTGCTCCAAAGCATCTATTTTTCTTTAAATCTGAAGTGTTGCAAAGCCCTATTGGGTGACAAGCTGCTAGGCTTTTTAATCAAGTGAAAGATTATTATTTGAGAGTAACTTTATAATTGAGTCTACACATGGGCAGGGGTATGTACTTCTTCAGAATATTAAATAGATTTATCAATAGAAGAATGGATAAATAGCAAATCCTTTATAGCTGAATAAATTCTTTCAAACAAGATGTTTCAGAATATAAGGAATCATGTATGAAGAATCTCTTTTTGATTTATTAAAATAGCTGTGTCCTTTTGTACACTTGTGGCTGCTTCAGAAGCTATTCTCAGTTGTCTCTGCATGTGTGTGCATGCAAGCCAGCCAAAAAGCAATTGGAAGCGGCTTGTTTGTGCAGGTATATAGAGATAGCTGGCACAGCAGGTGTGGGAGCCTGGAAAAAGATACCACTGTTTTAATGATCCAAAGAGAGCTTTGTTTTAGCATGGATTGAATCACTTCTTCTGAAGGATTTTCATAGCCCTTAAAATCTATATTTGGTGAACTTTTTTTCTCAGTATTTTTAGCATGTATGAGATTTATGAATATGTGCAAAATAATAATTTAGAATTCAATTTATTATTGTTATTTGTTAACAGATTTGTTAACAAATTCTGTTAATAATATTTTAAAACGTTATTCATTTTGAAAACCTTTATTCATAACACCTTCTGCTTTAATCACTCTTTCTATGATCTATTGATACATTATTTAGTTGATGCTAAGTGCTTAACTTTTCTTTTTCCCTTCTTTCTTCATATCCTGAAATTTCAACTAACCTTTCAATGCTTTTCTTCCTTACCTCTTTT
Source organism: Diadophis punctatus similis (assembly GCA_023053685.1). Taxonomy (NCBI): domain Eukaryota; kingdom Metazoa; phylum Chordata; class Lepidosauria; order Squamata; family Dipsadidae; genus Diadophis; species Diadophis punctatus. The sequence goes on along the minus strand of JALIGW010000001.1, from coordinate 170,603,517 downwards.
ATTTGCTTCATTTATGCATTAAGTGGTTGCTTAGATTTAAGGTAAGAAACATCAGGGCTGGATTTCATTCTTATATTTGACACTATTACATATGGGGAGAATGTTGTTTCTTGCCAAGCTCATGGGAAGAAAGTAATCTTTAATGTGTTTCTTGTGTCTTAAAAATATGCTAGATGCTGAAAGAACTAGATAACTAGCAAGGCCTTCAGCAATCAGATTTTGCATGAAAAAAATATAAATATAAGTTTGTGACAGGTCTTCTCTCCCCCTGTGTAATAATATATTATTATTTATATGATGTGATTGGATCTCATTTATGAGCCAAGTTTGAATTTGCAAACTTACTTTATTTTGCAAAATCAAATATAACTTGGGGCATGTTTTATTTTATATGTTTTGAAGTTATACTATCAATTATTAAGCAAATTTTTGAACTGCTACACCAGTCCTACTGTTAGGCTGGTGTTGTAGATTCCCTCGGATAAATATACATTTATATATTTTCTGCTATGTTTGTTGTCTTCATTATATTAAGTAGGATTTAAGGTTACTTTTAATGTTCTCAATATTTTTATATTAAAATACACTCATGCCCAATATGTTTACAGTTAAGTAATGTAGAACAGAAAAAATGTGTGTGCCTAAAGTCCATTTGCAATCAACTCCTTGAGTGCACAGAACTAATTGCCTACAAATTAAACAATTGGGTAGAGAGTCATGCACTGAGTATTTCTTCCCTTTTTTGGGGGGGAGGATATAAAGTAGTAGTAGATATAACAATATTATAAGTACTAAAATGAATCTCCTAATTATCCTGAGCCCTTTGATTATACTTTATTAGTAACCTTTGTTGCTTTAAGAATGTGAACAGTCCTCATGAAATTCAACCTAGTGATGGTAATTTGTCCCTTGTGGCTAACATAAGAGATGTAGATGAAAGATGAAAGGACAATAGAGCCCCTAAAGTTGTGCTGAATTGAACATAATGGGATTTGGAACCGAGTAGCATGTGCTGTCAACTTTGGCTTATTTACATAGTGACTTTTATCATGTAATTAACTAGTACGTGCATTTGGAGTTCAGTTCTGTACTGTGCTAACTATAATCTTCAGCCACTCACATATTCATTTAAATGTAGTTTACAAAGTTCTTGTGAGTCTAAAGTGGGATTGTCCTTAGGGATATTACTGTATCTTCGCCCCTGGAGGAGTTGGTGATTTAATAATGTGGAATTGGTTTTTTTTAAGACAGTATAACTGATGACAAGAAATTGCATTTATGCCAAACACACCTTAGTTTTTGAACATTAGTTGAGCTGAGAACTGTGTTTAAATATTTTGTTTTCTTCATGCCTTAGCAGACAAATATTTTGATGGCAGGGTATTGACTATTTGCATTCCTCTTTGTGGCATTTTGCCGTTTTTTTTCTGAAAGTGAATACCTTTAATTCCTTCAGAGGTAATCCATAAAAGCCTGCATGTCTGCAATGGGCACAGCCATAACTGCCTCACATGGTCTTTACTAAGGTCACCACAACCACTATTACTTCTCTCCTATATTGCTGATGTTGTGAGGAATAGTGAAGCAACTTGTGTGCATTTATACTTGCTGGAAGATTTTTTAGAAAAATCTTAGAATACATTCAGTAATCTTAAATTAATATTTCTGTATATTTGGCACTAATTCCCTGGATATTGTATATAGATAATCTAAAGTTACCAAGTATTCTGCATATATTAACTACTAATTAATTATTAGAATTGACAATCTTGTTTAACTTGATGCCATCCAAATATTAGATATAGCTTCCGTCACCTCCAGGTTTCATAACGTTCCATTATAATGGTAGCTACAGAATGCCATGTTTCATGGACTTTATTTATTGTAAAGCTATCCCCTTCCTTCTATATTTTTTTAGATAAATTCAGAAGCTTTAAACTGTAGGGTATCCCATAAACTTACAGACACTGTGAATGCATTATTAGTGTTGCTTTTATGGTAAGGAAATACAGTTGAATAACTTTCCGAACGCCATGTCAAATCCCAATTTTTAAACCTAAATTGACTGACCCTCCAGTGATTCCTTCACTTAATAAGCTTTTAATCTACAGAGAAATAATCACAATTTCTGTCATTTATGATTGATAAAAATCCTGCTTATTTCATAAAACATTCTGTTTAACATGAGAGATTTACTGTTTATACCTTGAATGTCATTTATATAGTTTGATTTACTGATTTGATCAGTAAAATTATTAACTGAAAAATTGAGGTAATTAGTGTACTAATTATAACTTGGGTTTTTTTGTATTTACTATTAAGTTAGGAATTTTTTTTTTTACAGTCTTGTATTTTATTTATTTATTTTATTTTATTTGCAAATTGCTGCAATACAATTATACATTAAATATTCATGGTAAAAATAATTATGAACAAAAATTAATAATATCCCAGCAACATAATAAATATAAACATATTTTTCCTTTGTTACATAACACATCATGATATGCTTTCTAGAATTCAATTTATAGAAGCTTCTGGAAGTGTAGTTATATTAGTGTGAATTTAATGTTAAAATTTACAAGTATATTTAATGTGTAACGCTTATGAAAATCATTTCAAGGTTTATTTAAATATTTTTTTCTTTGGGGCAATATTGGATTATTTATCCTATAAGCTCAGAATGAACCGTCCCTTCAGAAGCTACATGCTTGAAATTTTAATTGCCCTTTCAATGTATGATATTAGTGATATAACCTAGTTTATTTCTGTTTTATTAAGTATGGCTTCAACAAATTTATATAATTGCAACTAAATTTAAATTTAGTACCTGTTCTTTGGGTCAAATTCTTCTGCTCTTCATGCCAAGAATGAATCCCCCATCTCAATATTCTTGGGGAAATGGCTTATGAAGATTTACATCACAAGCCATATAAAGGAAGAGGGACTGAATAGAATTCTTACCATGATGATGAAAGGACTTTATATGGAAAGGGCAAGGGAAGCTGTTGGATTGGCATTTATTACTACTTCCTGTTGCTGTTGACTCCAGCAAACCTTAGCGTGCCCGTAACAAATGGTGATATATGATTAATTGGATTGAAAAAATAATTGGATTCATGTTTCTCATTCCAATTTTGTTATAAAACTTATTAATGAGACCTCATACATTTCAGGACTTCCTTGGAATATCTTATAAAATTATATGTAAGGCATTAATGAAAAGAAAATTGTTCCTGAAAGACACCACTCAAAGGCAGTAAAATCATATTGGATTTTCATATAATATGCAGTTGTAAATTTATATTTGTTACCAAGAGTATGTGTAGTGAGAATCAAGCTCCAAACCAGCTTTTGAGCATGTAATTGATTACATGTAGTTGAAAAACTCACATGTACATAGTATAATTAAAGCACAGCCAATAAAATGTTTCACATACAGTTACCTTCCAATCTTATTGGAGTAGATAGTAGGTACTGCATTATTGGAATGGTAATTTGTCTAAAACTCCTAAGTTGAGCCTAGAAAGCTCAACAACTTTCATGGAGATAGATTTGCTATGCCACATTGCCAATGATCTATTCTAAATGTAAATGTGATGGCCTTAGGCAAACTCTGTCTCAAAACCACACCACATATAACCACAATTTAAGTGCACCTAATAATTTTAACAAGGGTAGAGTTAGCACATATATGTATGACTAGTTTGGTTTTTTTCTTTTCCTTTTTTTGATTTGCACATTTCCTTGTCTCTTTAATGTAGTAGATCAAGTCTTTAAGGACTCTTGTTTAAGTCTGAAAAGTTTGTGAGGTTATTTTTTCCCATTACCTCTTACACAGGTTAGCACGCAAAATATGAAAATGGGTGGTCTGCCTCGTACCACACCACCCACCCAGAAACCACCCAGTCCACCAATGTCAGGAAAAGGAACTATTGGGTAAGCATAATTGCATTTACATCAGAAGGTGGAGGGAGAGAATGTAAAGGGGAAATCTAAAACTTTCTTTTAAATTTACAATTGTCTCTTGGCATAAAGGTACTTAAAAGCTGCAATCTGGGGTTTGAAGGCATCTTTCTTGCAAGCATAAACTTATCCATAATATCACCAAGAGGTGTTGCATAGTCATTCTGTGGAAGCCTTTGGCTAGTGCTTGCAGTTTGAATAGCTGTACACTATTTTCTGCTGTATTTGGAAAAAAATGACCAGCCTGAATACCCTGTAGTAGACGAAATATAAAATTTCATGACCGTGTACCATAATGTGGGGATTGTTTTTTATCTCCAAAGAATCCTATTCTCTCTTCCCTTCTTCTGCATAGGGATGCCTGTTACACGTAGCATGACAGACCATCAAGGGGAATAGGAACTCTGTGCATGCCTCTTATAACCTAATCCCATCTGTCCTTTCTGCCCCAGTACATAAATAATCTTGACGAAAGAGGGAGGGAGGGATAGTTTATGGCAGGCAGGTATGGATCTCTTTGTGAATTATCTACATAGATGCCAGCTGGGAAAGCTGGTCTTTAAGGAAATCCTACACATATGCTACTCCTGCAGTGCATTGGATCCAGCCCTGTGCATTTTTGAGCAGAACAATCTAGCAGGAATTCTGCACTGCCTTGGCCAAAAGGTTTTTGTATTTCATTGTCTGAAATTGCTTCCATACATGTTTTTCTTGTGTAGGCGTCACTCTCCCTATCGCACACTGGAGCCAGTGCGTCCTCCAGTGGTACCAAATGACTATGTACCTAGCCCTACCCGTAATATCGCTCCCTCGCAGCAGAGCCCTGTTAGAACAGCTTCTGTGAATCAGAGGAATCGCACTTACAGGTATTCACTCTGCTCCTGCGCAAAATATTAACAATTAAGACAAACTCGGTTTATAGCAATCTGCTTTTAACCACCCCACCCCACTCCACCCCACCTCTCCACTTAGAGCTTCATAAATTCATGTGATTTCCTGGGAAATCCATTGGGAGATAGAGAGACACCATGCTGCTTATACTACGTGTTGTGTAGTGTGAAGTTGTTTGTCTTGGAACAGGTTTTTGTTTTGTTCAAAAGCAATATACTACTGTATTGTGTAACAGATATACTATTGTATTTGATGTATTTATTTTTACTGCCTACTTTCTCTTTATAACCGGTGTGATACACAGCTTCTAAAATGTGGTACCTGCTAACAAGAATACTGCAACTGTGAAGTTTATGTACAAAATTCTGAAGTGGTGAAATTTTGATGCTTGTGAAAGTGCTGCCAATTTTAAACAAATGTGTAGTTCAGTTGACTTGAAATGTGGCTAATATTATTTATTTCCATTGACCCTTAGAAGGTATATTGTAACAGTAGGAAAATAGCCTTGGTAAAATAGTTTTTGCAGTGTGGAATCAACCTGCAGAGCAGGCCAGCAGTACACAAGGAAAAAAAAGTTAGCATATACTAGAAAGCTCTCATGGCCATTTACAAAGAAAACTATTTTATACATAGATGTTTTTACTTCAAAGAGCATTATGCACTTTAAATGGAACCAGCTTCTTTCCACCAAAGGTCTATATTACCAAGACTTTCAGAAAATGCTCTTGAAGTTGTTTCTGATCATTTCATCTGTACTATTAATCCTGAATGATGTTTCCTAATTTTAGCTGAGGCATTGGCAAGACATTTTATTAACATATCCAGTTTTTATTGGTCTCTGAAATGGCAAATTTAGCAATCTTCTATAAATGTTGTGTAGCCGTGGTTTACCTGTTAGGGAATGGAATATAGTTACTTTGGTGGTTTGGATTTCTTTTAGCAGCAGCGGAAGCAGTGGAGGGAGCCATCCCAGCAGTAGGAGCAGCAGTCGAGAGAACAGTGGGAGTGGTAGTGTCGGAGTCCCTATTGCTGTCCCTACTCCATCCCCTCCCAGTGTGTATCCAGGTAAAGTCTCTTTTGTTCCTAGTCTTATTTTGTTGTTTTGATTACGTGCTCAATTAGCCAGTGGTTTGGAATTGCGATGAAGTGTGTATAATTTACCATATCTTCTTAGTACTGTTTAAATGAAAGTGAGTATTTTACATTAATTTGGAATGTTAAGATTTATTTAAAATCTTAGCTATTTTGTTTCACTATTCCATGTGACTCAATGTTGTAAGCCTCCCAGAGCAGCCTTGTGGCGAGATGGGCAACAAATAAATTTAAATAACAACAATAATAATGATGTGACAAATAGCAGATATAGTAAAGCTAGATTTTGCTAGTATTATAAAATACATACTGTTTATCGGTAATCCTTGACTTATGATCACAATTGAGATGAGAATTTCTGTTGTAAATTGCAATCGTAAATCAAGTCATCATACACAATCAATTTTATGACCATTTTTTACGGTGACCATAAGTCGAGTCACATGCTTGTAAGTGTGAATCCAGTTTAATCAATTATATTTTTTGCTGGAAAACAGTGAAAAGTGTCATATCTAGTAATCATGTGACTGCAGGAAACTGCAAACAGTTGTAAATCGAACTGGTTGCCAAGTGCATGAATTGTGATCATGTGACTATAGGGACAGGATGATGGTCATAAGTTCAAATGTAGGTCTTAACTGACTTTTTGGGAGGCCGTCATTAATTCAAACCATTGTTATGTGAACAGTCATACGTTGAGGATTACCTGTTACAGTAGAACCTCTGGTCACGAACCCTTCTGACCACGACCAAATCGGGTTCCGACCAAAAAATGCACAATTTTTTTTCATGGCCGATTTCCCCTTCCATGCCATTTTTTTTGGTAAGCGCCAAATTTCCAAAATTAGGTTCGGGTCACGACCAAATTGGTTTGCGACCAAGGTTATGGAACGAATTATGGTTGTGACCAGAGGTTTTACTGTACTTTGAATTTCAAAAATTCCTCACCGAAATCTCCTGGACCAATGTAGCATTCATGAGAAGAGAAGATAGGTTCTCTTATAGATTGGTAAATGACTCAAAATCAGGAACCAAAGATCAAAAATAGATTGATACTGGGGTCCCCTGAACAATTGTTTTGGGATTACAGCGTTTTCTTCCTGTCTAACCAGATGTAACAATGAACAACAATGTGGCCAACTTTGAGGAAATGGCTTATTTATTTCTGTGTTTGTTTGTATCCCACTTTATTATTTTTACAAATAACTCAAGGCAACGAACATATCCAACACACCTTTCTCCTATTTCCCCACCACAACAGCCCTATGGGTGAGTTCTTTCTACTTAGAAAAAAAGAGAATAAGAAGAGTCTGGTATAGGTTTGGGGACTCATAATTGTAGATTGTAGAGCCATTTTCTCTTAAGCATGTTGTTGGAGCCATACAGCAGAATCCTGGTCTAATTCTGTGAGCTTTTGTTACAATTTTACAAAAGCACATTAGTCATACACTTCTAAAAAGTCCTCCTTTGGTTTCTTAGCAAAAACAAGTCTTGTTATATCACCACCAGAGCCATATATTTTGCCAACCACAATGACAATAAATATGCTTTTGCTACAATTAAATTTTTCAAGGCTAAGGTACCTATTTGTTAAACAGCTTACAAATTTGTTATAAGGTATATAGAAGTCTATGGAGGCATTTCTATCTAAATTTTTAGAGCATTGCTATGAATTCCTTATTGGGGTCTTTCTGAATCTCATGAATCTGGCCCAATTTCTGTGGAAACTTGTACACAGAGAAACTTCGCTGCTTGAAATAGCACTTTTTTGGGGGTGGGGGTGGGGCGCAATAGCTGAAGAATGTTGTGGAAGTGAGGCATTCTCACAACTTGAAACATTACCAGCCCACTGTTTCACTTTGTGCAGCCCCGAGAGAAGCTGCTATAAGCTGAAGCAACACATGCTCAACACTGATACTCAGTATGACCTAAGCAAAATTCCAGTGCTGTATGGAAGGAGAACGTTTTGGGAGATTCTTTCTCATACTAGATACTCAGCAAAGATCTCTTGCCCATTCTATAAAAACCTTTTCACTTTTTTCCATTACAGTGTTTTGCCATCCTTGCTGTTAGGAGGGAGAATTCAATAGTTTCCCTATTTTGCCTTGTCTGCTTGCAGAAATGGGAACTATCTGTATAGTTTGGTGATCCAACCTAGTAAATGCTCTCCTTACTTCATTCTCATGCCATTTCCTTTTAGCTAAGACATCACTATCCGATTTCTAACTATTTAGCAATCTTGATAACTTTTGAGAGTTTCTATACTGTATCTGTTTCTATCTAATCATCTGGTTAGTATAGTATTTCCTTGTTATGTTTATTTTGGTCTTTAGTATGTTTGTTTTGGTCTAGTTGTGGGATTAAATATGGAACTTATTTTTTTAAGAGAGATGGATTTTCTGTAGCAAAAAGCTATATAGCTTGCATGCTAATTAAAAGCTTTACACTCCTTTTAAATGTAATGTGCAGTTTACCATTACTGAATATATGACTATCTCTACTGAAAGTTTATCTATTGTGGTATGTAACTAGCATACAGGATAAAATAATGCAAAAGGAATCCCAAAATTAATTGCTGTGGTACTTGATGTTTGTGAAGTTTTTTTAAAACAATAGAATACCTATAAGATACAATCTATACATTAAAGTCTATAGGTGAATATGTATGAATCTAAAATCTCTATCTCAGGGTTGTCAAACTCGATTTCATTGAGGGCCACATCAGGGTTATGTTTGACCTCTGAGGGCCAGGGATGTGTGTGGCTGGGGGTAGGCGTGGTCATAGTGGGCATGGCCATGGTGGGTGTTTGACACAGGCTCAAGATGCATTTTTCCCTTCTTTCTTTCCACAGTTCTTTACTATAACCATTTTCCTATCTCTTCTACCAGATATTACTGGCAAACATTTATTACTTATACTTCATACTCCACTAAACTTTTTATTTCTAAATTTATACCCCACTGTTTAATAGTAAATTGCTTTTCCAGGCAGAAAAGCTATTTATACTATTGTATTTTTATTATTCAAGTAATAATAAAAATACAATAGCATAAATAACATAATAATACAAGATCTAATAGCAGAGGTAAATTTCCAGGATAGTAAATAGAAATGGCTGTCAATTATAGATTGTTGATTGTAGATTAAGTGGACCTACAGTATGTAAAATGTGGCATTAAACTGTAGTATTAACATAGGATGTTGCTTCTTTTCTATCCAGATCAGGCACTTACTTAAGGCCACATAATTGTAATCCAGTCCAATCCAGTCCTCCTGCAGCACTCTGCTGGCCGAAAATGTTTTTGGCTGGCAGAGTGCTGCAGGAGTCCATGGAGGCCGAAAATGGGCCGCAGGGGGCCCCCTGCACCCACCTGCCCACAGCCCATTTTGGCTGGCAGAGGCACCGTGGGCCAGTCCTTTGATATTTACAGGCCAACCCCATGGGCAGATTTAAGCACCCGGCCCACGGGCCTTGAGTTTGACACCCCTGCTCTATATTGTAAAGTTTATATAATACCGTAGCAATAAGGCTAGAATCTATATAACTATAAATATAGATTGTACAGGCTAAGATATTGACATATCATTCTCCATTATACAGTGAGTATAGTATTAATTTGAATACTGTCAAATTATTCCATCCAGATCAGAATATTGCTTGGTTCCAGAGGTTGTGGAGAGTTGGAAAGTTTCTCACTCATACCTAAGGATACTGTACATTTCATCTGGCACTATTTGACTGGAATTTATGCTCTTTTTCAAACTGTGTTCAACTTACATTTAACATTTTTAGCAAGATGGGAAAAGCATTTTATACAATTGATTACCACTTCATTTTTTTGAATCACATAAACAATAATCAATGTCTACTTCAGATTATCACTAATATAACGGTTGGGCTGTGAGATGGCTGGCTTGTTGTATTAGCATTTATAAAACTTGTATTTTAATGAATTTCTCCCTCAGGTCCTTATGGCCCTGCTCCTTCTGTCACTGAGGAAAACTTAAAAATCCTGGTTCTCTCAACATGCCCTGGGCCAGGGTGATTTGTGATCTTATATGTATTTACATATATGTAAATACATTGAATCAGGGAAATACCATAACAATTAAAATAAACATAATACACATATGTATGTAAATACATACATGTATTGTGTGTATTTTAATTTTTATGGTATTTCCCTATTCAATGGTTATTTTAATCTGTTAATTTATTTTAATCTGTTTAATGTTTTATGATGTACTTTTAAATGTTTGCATGTATTGTTTTGAATTGCTCATGCTGAAATGGCCTTATGAACAATAACAGTAATAATAATAGCAGCAGCAGCAGAAGCTGGTCTACAAATAATCAAGTCCTAAGTTTTAATGTTTAAACACAACATTAATTTATACCTATAAAAAGTTAGTAGCCACATTGAAACCTTTCATTCATATTCACATGTATCATGCAAAGTAATGAGGGTGCAGGCTGATTCTATCTCATATAGATAACCCAGTTGTTTTTAAATTTGAATTCTCTTCTCTACAGCAACATAACAGAATTAGGAATTCTAACAAGTTATTGCCATAGTTAGAAATCTCTTATTTGAATTGTTGGAGCCAGCCTATCAGTTGCACAACAGCTACCAGAATCGAATGCATAACCAATTGCATTTAAAACTTCAGAATATGATAACACCGTTTAATGCAGTGGTCTTAAGGTTTTTTTTAAATTGATAAGCAACAAAATATTTGCAAAGAAAAAAACAAGAAGTAATGAAGTTATATTATTCTACATGTTCAAAAGACAAAGATTATCTCCATGCATGGAGTAAAATAAGTATTTTTATTGAAATATAAAACACTGCATAGCATTTGTAGTATTTTCTTTTGTAGTAAATCTAATTTTATTAAGTAAATGAAATAGGTCTTTCTTTAATTTTGTGTTATTTTAATGGGTGGAGTGATTGCACTAAAAAGAAAAATTCCACTCTGAACCCCAAATAATCAGAAGCTTTTCTCTTTGTTGGTGACATGCACCTTGACAGTAAGATTGGGTTTCCCGTCATAGCTCCTTCACCTGATAAAAAGAAAACTGCAGTGCTGTCTTGTTTCATTCCAATTGAACAGAACATTGAAAAAATGTAAATGTCTTTGTAATTCTGTCTGACGGTCTGTCTATCAGTAGGATAGAACAACAGCAAAATTGGTATGGGGAGAAGAACTAGGGAAGTACAATTAAGTGCAAAATTGAGCTGGATTTGACTGGCGGCTACAGCAAAATACATTCCAGAATATCACCACCCTTGTGTGTCTCCCACAGTTGAGCAGTAGCTTAGAATGCTGCTGACTGCTCTGTTATAAGATGTCCTGTCCTGCAGCCTACCTATTGCTGTTCAGTACTTGTAAACATAGATGCAACATGAAGCGAGAGCAGAAAGACATATATAGAGATGCGTCTGTCTGTCTGTGTCTCTGTCTGTATGTCTGACGCCACCCATCTACCCACCCACATACTGTATATTAGGCTGCCTGACACATATACAAAACCAGGTAACATACATGTAGTCATTCTAAATAGACCTTTTTCATGTGTACCCAGGCAATGCACATGTATTCACTCTGATTGGACCCTGAGACACAAATGGATGCAATATGTACTTATGAGGAGAAACATACATCTATCATGTTACTTTGTTACTAAAAAAAGTCAGGTGCCACCTCTGGAAGTTGGAAAGAATTCCAAACAACATGTCTGTAGAGATTATCAGTCATCCAAGTCATGGTTGTACCAAAGGTACTTTTTCAGGAGGCAACTGGACTTTCTTATTTTTTCTTTTGAAGACGTTTCGCTTCTTATCCAGGAAGCTTCTTCAGCTCTGACAAGATTCATTCCATTCCATTCCCCACTATCCTGTCAGAGCTGAAGAGGCTTCTTGGATGAGAAGCGAAACATCTTCAAAAGAAAAATAAAGTCCAGTTGCCTCCTGAAAAAGCACCTTTGGTCCAAACAACATTGTTTCCCTTTTTCCTCCTCCTTCCTTTTCAAACAGGAAAGTAATTGCAACCAAAAGAGGGAAGTTATTAAAATCGTGGGGTCAAATACCTGCTTTTAAAATTTTATTTTGCGTTTTGGGATGGGCTTTTGTTGAATTTGATTAGGAGTCAAATAGTTAATAGGAAAAATTGGCCTGGGACCATAAAAGATGCAGTAGGTCCAATTTGCCCCCCCAAAAACACCAACATGCAAAAACCCATCAAACCCTCTTCCCCTCCACACACAAATTTTGGTCCTGCCTTCTCTGAGAGCTGCAAAGAACCACATGGCACTCTTGTTGTATATCAACAGCTAAAACAGGACATGATTTAGATTTGTCAGGTTTTTAATGTATAGAATGCATTCCTGCTCCTTTTTTACTTTGGTGTTTGGCTGTATATGTAATGGGAAATCCCTCAGTGTAAACATTCCTGCTCTGTTCATTTTCTTTTCTTTTTTTGCTAATTTTTAAAGAATAGAGCGAAATCTAACAGCAATGATTCAAAAAGCTTTTCTCCTCCTTGCTAACCTGAACTACTCCTTAATGCTGCCTCTTCCTCCTCTTTCAACATAGCCCCTGCCAGTTCTGCTGGCACTTCTCCTCTTCCTGCTACTTCTGCCTCTGCTTCCGCCCCTCTCACTCCTGCTACTGCCCCATCCTCTGCTACCCCAGATGTTGCTGCTGCTGCAGGGGGTCAGCCCCTTGCTGATGGCTTCACTTCTCCAACTCCCCCTGCTGCCTCTTCCAATCCCTCTTCAGGTGAGTTTCTGCTACTGATGCTGACAACTGAAAAGTGCAGTTCCTGCCTAAAGCTGATCAGATGTTTTGAGCTTTTAGATAGATGGATATATACATTATTTCTCTTTTTTCTTCTTGATTGAGGAAAAATGCCTTTTCCCCTAGAAACCTATCAGAATGAAGATGATTCATTTTGCAACTAATGGCTTTTATTTTTCTGATGTTCTGGACAAAATTAGAAAGATGGAAGCTACATATTTCCCTTCGACCTGTTAGATCCCACAGAGAGGGTCTCCTCCAGGTCCTGTCAACCAAACAATGCCGGCTGGCGGGGCCTAGGGGCAGAGCCTTCTCTGTGGGGGCCCCTGTTCTCTGGAACCGACTACCCCCAGAGATCCGAATTATCCCCACCTTGCTGGCCTTCCGAAAAGCCATTAAGACATGGCTCTTCCTGCAGGCGGGGTGATTGGAGACCATTTAATATCTTAGGTCTCCCCCATGAATGTATGGTTTGAATGTTTTTTAAAAAAATTAGACTGTTATTTTTTATTACTACTGTTCTTTTTATAGTTGTTCTTTACATGTTGTACGCCGTCCTGAATCCCCAGGGAGTAGGGCGGCATATAAGAACTCAAATAAATAAATAAATAAATAAATAAATAAATAAATAAATAAATAAATAAATAAATAAATAAATAAATAAATACAATTAATTAATTAATAATTAATATTAATAATTAATAATTAATAAACAAACAAACAAACAACATGCATTTTGCCAGATTAATTCTGTGACTAGCAAACTGGGATATACTCTAGTTCGTGCTATTAAATTTATCTACAGTTTTATTTCTTCATATAATACAGCTTCTGGTATCAGCTTGGCTTATTTTATTCCTATATAAGAAGTACATAGGTTTGGAGTGAAAATAAGCCTTTCATATGTACTAAAGCACAATTAGGCTATGTGAAATTCATACGTTTTAAATTATAGCTCTTAGAAACTCTTATCATATTTGCACATAGAACTTTGGATTTTTTCCCCTTCCATTCAATCGTGTCTGATTCTCAGAGACTGCCTGGACAAATCCCTGATGTTTTCTTGGCAACATTTCAGAAGTGATTTGCCATTGGGGTGTTCAGCCCAAGAAGAGCCAGCTGATGTTGTGCTAATGCAGGACTAGAATACAGGGTCTCCTGGTTTCTAGCCCAGTGCACTACACCAAACTGGCTCTCATTCTGCATTACAGTACTTTATATTTGTTCTGTTAACTGTTCTAACAACTGCTCATTCATTATGATCACATATTTATATTAAAAAAGCTGAAAATGATTAAGATCAAATATCTCACAAGATTTGAGATGCTAATGCTGAATGAATACTAATAGTTTTACAGTTTGCAATATTTTGCCATTTTAAAAAAAATATTTTTGGCAATCAATCAGGAGAATATTTACGATTCCCAGGAGCCACCGGTGATCCTGAGACCACCAGTTCCAATCTGTTGCCCTTGATTTTACCTTGGTCCTGCTTTTGAAATGTTCAGCCAAGTGACCTCAAGCTGGTCAATAATAAGATTGTGGAAACTATTCGAAGGAACATTTGGGCAAAGCATGTTGGCAACATACTGTCCTGTACTTCTGCGAAAGAGCTGTGCATGCAAATACATGCAAAAACAACTGAGGAAAGTCCAGAAATTAAACTTTCTGTAATTAGCAAAACCCATTCATATGGTACTTGAGCAGTACCCAACTGCTTCACAATGCAATATCTGACATGAGATTCTTCTGCATTCTGACTCTTTACATTTTCACTGAGAAGCACTGTGGCTGAAAGAGTAGAGGATGTAGATATTTCAGTTCATATTAACTCATTCACATATGCTGGTTATTAAATCATTAACTTGCATGTTATGTGTGTATTATATTGGAATGCTGATTTCCAGATTATCCATCAAGTTATCTACTTCTATATTTGGCCAAGTTTTTTTTTCAGAGTCAAGAGAATCATCTCTAAGAATGTTTTCTTCTTAAATTTGTTTAATATACTCTCATCCACATAGGATTTTTTTCCATTAGAGAACTTGACGGAAACATATGTGTTTTTAAACACTTAATTTGAATTGCCATGCCTAAGTTGAATTACTTCATCTAAAAATGCATTGCTCAAGGTTTTATATTTTTTCTAACCTGTCAAAATAGGTCATCCTGTTCAGTTCTACAGCATGAACAGACCTGCTACTCGGCACACACCCCCAACAATAGGGGGCTCTTTGCCATATAGGCGCCCTCCATCTATCACTTCACAGAACAGCCTTCAAAACCAGGTCAACGGAGGACCGTTTTATAGCCAGAATCCAGGTAAGATAGGCCCCTGCAGAATTCCCAGTTCTGATCCATTATAGAAGAGCATACTAACCAGAAGTAACTGGATATGTTTAGCAATGTCAATGCATATAACTAAGTCCTGGCTTTAAATTTTTTTAGTATGTTTGTTTATACTAAGGAATTGGTAATGGAAAAAACAAATCCAAGAACACGTAGTTCACTCACTTTAAGTGTCTTTTGACATAGTACATAATTGCATTATCATAATGCCTCTATAATGCCTGTGAATAGAAAGGTACCGTACATTACAGCTGGGGTGCCGCAGTGGCTGGAATGCATTATTGCAGGCTAATTCTGCTAACTGCCAGCGGTTTGATCCTCATGGTTGAGACTGCCTTCCATCCTTCCGAGGTCAGTAAAATGAGGACCCAGATTGTTGGGGGCAATATGCTGACACTTAGAGAGGGCTGTAAAGCACTGTGAAGCAGTATATAACTCTTAAGTGCTATTTATATATATGCACAAGTACATACATGTTATGTTCAGATACATATATTCCTCCTTCCCCAAAACTTGCATGTACTTTTTAAAAATGTAAAGTAAATTTCTTAGGTTTGGACACTTTTTCTTCTGCAAAAACTCTTATTTTCTTACTATTCAATATATTTGGTAGAATACTTTGTAAAATAAACTGTTGGAAGATAAATTGTTGACATTTGTTATTCCTTTGTTGAGATATCATGGAAGGTACCCAATACTGTATAATAATAGTCATGTAATCCCAATTCAATTTATCTAATCAGAAGAAAAAAATTATTTAAAGTTGTTGCTTCCATTGATTGTAAACTTACAAAAATGTAAGTATTTTAGTTTATGCAATTCAGGACTTAGCCACATAGTCACACTCTTTAAATGCAGTTAAATCCTCAGCCCTAAATTAATTTTGATTAAGCAGAAATGGATCAACAGTCCATATTTATATCAAATTGATAAATATGGAAGAAGAAACATTTTCTCTTAGTAGCATTAATAGTGTAGCAATATTTCTATTTGCAACAATAATGTATCACATTTTATTAGTTATAATAAAATAAGTATGATTTGAATGGGGCTGTTTCAGGAATATTATTCTGTAGTTACTGTAGATGTTTTCCAGAATTCTAAAAAAATTGTTTCTTAAAAAAGCTGGTTGTACATTTTCAAAGTTCTGCGCAATTAATATTACCTAGTTTTTAATTATCCAGTCACTCCATTGCATTTAGTAAGATGCCACATTATCTATCCAGTTATTTCATGTTTTTATACTATATTTCTGATTGGAGTCTTATTTATTTGTACTTCTTCACTGCAGTGTCTCTTGCACCACCTCCTCCCTCCATCCTACAGGTAACTCCTCAGTTACCATTAATGGGATTTGTGGCCAGAGTTCAGGAAAACAGTAAGTTTGCCTTTTTATTGATCTGTGACTTAAGTAAAGGTCTTTCAGTTTTTGTTTCTTACCTTAATTTACCTGTATGCACTAGCTTGACTGATCTCTGGGTAACAGGCAATTTTGTGCAGCCATATCACTATTCACTCCTGATCTGGTAGAGATTCCATGTTTAGATGTGTTGATCAGATTTATCTGGTAAATTCTGTCCCAATTTCAGGCAGCAGCTAAGACAGTCTTTTTTTCTCCGAGGATAGGGTAATTGACTTTCTCCCCACCTTCTACCTTTCAGATATTGCTTATCAGGTGCGAAAGACGAGGTCCACACCTGAAGGTCCAGTTAAACTGATTTATTGCTAAAAAGCCTGTTTGTGCACAGGAATCTTCTCATCTAACGATTAGCACTTGCTTGGAGTTAGATAAGGGTCAACCGAATTGGGGGTGGGGGTGAGGTTGGACTTAGTTCACTTGTGGCTACGTAGAGATCCTACATCATCCCTCTTTTAACTCCACCCCCAGGTTCTGCCGCTCCTTTCCTTGCAGTGCTAAATGGTATATGAAATCATCAGAGTCCTTTGGGAGTTGGGCGGCAAAGAAGTGTGAACAAATAAATAAATAAATAAAATAAATCTTTGACATCATACTAGCTAGGAGTTGGATTTTAATAGCTGGTGGATACCAAAATCATTTGCTTATCTCCATTAAACAGATTATGTACATTAGAAGAAGGGAAGCAAAGGAGTCTTGCAAGTTCTTTGCTACAAAACAAATCTATATAAATGTTACGCATATAGCTTGCCCTCATTATCTGTAGTTTTATTAACCACAAGTTTGTGTATCTGTGGCTTTGCTCATCTATCAATGAAAGTTTTGAAGGATGAAGGAACATTTAAAGCATAATATCTAACATTATTTACAAGACATCTCTATATTTCCACTTCGGGTTTCATGTGTAAAAATTATTACATTGCTATTTATATAAACATCTAAGTCAGGAAACTTGAATATTTTTTATTTTTTTAGTTTCAGACACACCTCCCCCTCCACCCCCAGTAGACGAAGCTGTTTTTGATGAATCTCCACCTCCTCCTCCTCCTCCAGAGGATTATGAAGAAGAAGAAGCAGCGGTGGTGGAATACAGCGATCCTTATGCTGAAGAGGATCCACCATGGGCACCAAGGACCTATTTGGAGAAAGGTTAGTTGGTTGGAGTTGTAGGAGGGGTGGAAGTTTGTCTCCCTCATTGGTTCTGAATTCAGTGCAGTACATTATACAGATGCCTTTTTATCCTGAGAGCTTGAGAGTCTCAGGTTTTCTACATGTTGCCAAGTAATAGCACTAGAAAAATATTTTGCTTTCTTATGTGATGTCCCAAAGTGTGACTTATGATGTGATCGTGAAATAAAATTGTTATTAGCCATCTCCAACTCCTTTTAAACAAAATGTAACTGGCTCCTTTTCCCAAGAATCCAAACCACATCCAGATATGAATGTAATTCAGAAATTTAATTTTATGCATTCAGTTTTTAAAAATGTTTCCCTATATCAGTTACTAATAACTGTGATTGTATTCCATTTCATCTGTGTGTCAAAGACTGCTTCATCTGTGCAGTCTTTGACCTACATCAGCAATTAGGAACAGACTTTCCATCATCAGGCAATGCAATAATAAAGTATGACTGCATCTTTTAGTGATGCAGTCCGTATAATCCTGGTTGCCATTGTTAATTGAAATCCACAGTTGTTAGGTGAGGCAACTTCTTGCTGGTTTCTTACACCAAACTTAGTGGAGCTGACAGGAAGTTGCAAGTCCTAGGCTGGCAGGTAGGTATGTTGCTGCAGCTGGGGGTGGGTGGGTGGGAGCAGAGAGCAAGGAGGGGTGTAGGGGTGTAGGGAGGGGGTCTGCAAGAGGTTCTGGTCAGGGAAAGTGTGAAGAGTGCATGAGAAGCTTTGTGCCGGTCAGTGAGGATGTGGTGGGCTGCCTGAGAGTTGGAGTGAATCAGATGCATGAGGTTGCATGAGAATGAGGTGTGAGAATTGCATGAGGGCATGCATGACATGTAGATCCAAGAGGGTGTACAGGGAGGTGCAAGTGGCGGGCACGGCATGATTGCAGGGGGCTGGTGCACAGGTGAAAGGGACTTAGCCCAGTGACTTGTGACATTCTCTGCTGGCTTCCCCATTGACTTTCTTGAAAAGTTAGCAGGGGAGATTACAGATGGCCATCATATGATCACAGGGTACTTGGCAACTGGTTATGTGATTGACTGATTATGTGAGTGTTGGTTTAGCTAGAACACTGATGATGAGTCATAACCACCATCATTCAACACTGTCATAACTGTGAACAGTCGCTGAATGAATGGTCATAGTTCAAGGATTACCTGCATAGTATCTTGGTTTTTGGGGGTGGGGGTGGGGTTTGCTTTGACTCAGGGTTGACTCCTGGTTACTGACTGGACAACTCCGTTTATTTTTCTTGGCAAGATTTCAGGAGTGGTTTGCCATTGCCTTGTTCTTAGAGCTGAGAGTGAGTGAGTGGCCCAACTGAAATTGTGCCTAAGGTGGGACTAGAAGTTTGGTGTTTGAGCACAAGGGAAAGAGGTTTTTGAAAAGTTCTCCACTAAATCATTTTTGTGCTTTTCATTTCATTTTCAGCCATATGAGAAATAAATAGAATTTTATTAAGTCAGCAAAGCATTGTTAGTCCTGCACCACATACCCTGGAAAATCACTGTTAAAGGAAAGATGTATGGATTGAACTCTCATTTCTATTATCAAAGAAAGCTTGTTGCCCCGTCAGTGGACAGTTTTGAGGAATTAGTCATTTAGTAATACAGTGTGTTTTTTTAAAAATTTAGTATTCCATCATTTTAGAATCAAAATGTGTACATGTCTACATGTTTTGCAATTTTGTGATAGCAACTGTTTTTGTAAATGGGAAGGAACTCTTGCATGAATAGCCAATAAAGAAAATGCCTACTTTTTGATACAAGAGAGCACTTAAGTGAAAGCTGTAATTGGTTGGGTCCAAATGCTTATTTGAAATGCTAATCTTGTTTTTCTTCTTGTTCCTAGTTGTGGCAATTTATGATTACACTAAAGACAAGGAAGATGAACTTTCCTTTCAGGAAGGTGCCATCATCTACGTCATTAAGAAAAATGATGATGGGTGGTATGAAGGTGTGATGAATGGAGTAACTGGACTCTTCCCCGGAAACTACGTAGAGTCCATCATGCACTACTCAGAATGAAGACCACTATGGCGAGAGACAGAACCAAGAGATTGTTGAGCTGCCCCAGGTCCCATTGGCAACTTGGGGGAAACCTGGGCACCTGAAGGAAGGAAGGATCATTGTAACAAAACCACTCCCCTTTCTTCCTTTTTATAAAATTGTGATTTGAATTGTTTTGAAGAATGGCTCTTCCATTTGCCAGCAGCGACCAAGCTGAATGACCAATATTAATGAGCTGACTGATCAACATGTAGATACAGAGATGTAATGAACTTGCCAGTAAAGGGATCCATTACTCAAATTGAGACCCATTCAATCAAAATATGGGATTTTTTTTTCCTCAGGAATACCATGCCTGGTATTGGGGCATCTTGGATGTTAGCGCTGAAGGCTTTGTTAGGCTATCTGCCATCTCTTTCCCCCTCCTTATTCTGCACATATTACTGTTGGATGTGTGTTATTGTACTGGCAAACATTCTGAGATTACACACCAACTGGGTCTCAGCTTGGTTCCTTGCATCTCTAATACAGCAATTCTGCAATTGTTTCACACATAAAGCTTGATCTAGGCTTGTAAGGAGCTGTTTCATTTCTTCTTACAGGAGGACGTAACATCAGAGATAATCTCCCAATATATCGAGACTTCCAAGTCATAAACTGGGCCTCTTTTGTATCATTCAATTATTTTTAAGAAGTTGGAGTAAAGATCATGAAGGACGATAAAGCTTGACATTTTAAAAATGGCCTCTGTCCTTCATATAATTATATAGCAGCCTTATTCAGTCCTCAGTATGCAAAATATTTGTGAAATGGTTTAAACCCTGCCCTCCTGATAGTGTTCAAAAACTGCTTTCAGTCAGGCTTTAGCTCTGATTGTTGTTACAAACGTTGACAGCAGTCTTCTAAAATTACCTCATGTTTCATAATTTGGGAGTTAGAAAGGGACATAAGTATTTTATAGAGAAAGGCTTTTGTCTGAATTGATTAGCCTGCTTCAATTGACTATAGCTTGTCCAACTCAGCATAAGTGTGTACTAGTGAGATTGGCCATTTGTTCCATTTCAGATTTTGATACATACCATTAAGGACCTGTGAAAGCAGACAAATATTGCCCAAAGATTCCCAAGGGCTGTTGGTTTTCTTTGAACGCTAATTTAGAAACTGGCAAAAGTGTAACTGCTTTTTCTCCCACCAGTAAATATGTGGGTGATTTTCCAACATGGGAATGAAAATCTTCTATAATGTCTGTAGGCACTTTAGCAACAAGCTAGAGGATATACAGAATGTGTTTATTTTTGTTATCCAGCAATCATGGAGCTATCAGATTTAGGCATGAAGTGAGGGGGGAGGTGTGAACTCTTTTCTATACTGTAGACATAGTCCTTATGAAACTTGCTTTTGCTTAGCTGCTGGTTTTATGCTGATAGCAGCTGAATTGGGGGGGGATTATGAGAAGGACCTGAAGGGTTTTGTATTAGCTCTGTGGTGTATTGTGAGAATTTAAGTTTACCTATGCCACAATCCCAGTCCAATTCTTCGCTGCTGATTAACATAATAAAAGTTTTCCCAAATACACAGAATAAGATATTTCTTTTTAAGGCATTGTAAACATTTCATACTTCTTACTCTTAGTTGATTTGCTGGGTATATTGCTCAAGATAATGTTCAGTAATCATGTGCTTGGAACACTGATTGTAGTTGTCAGCCTTCCTTTCTCACATAAGCTAGCCATAAATTTACTAACCACTTTCTGAGTTATGCAGATTATGTTGGTATTAACTTCTGTGGCTTCCTCTATTGCTTGTTTGTGCCATTAATAAACCTCAGGTGCTACCAAAAGTCATTAACTTAGCATCGATTGTTGTAGCTCCCATTAGTAGGACTGCTAATGAGATCCAGGTCCCTTCAAAGATTACTGTTTCAAAGCTTGAGACCTACTGTGATAATGTTTGTCACTGGCATCCCTAAAAAACAAGATAATCATCAAAGCTGCCTCCCCTTTTTAATGGTGTTGATATTGCAGAGGTACAGAGGAGTGAGAGTTCAGTTGCATTCTGTGACCATCAGTTTGGCACCCCCACTCCCCAACAGATGCCAGTGTTTATAGTATAAAGATCACCGAGGACTGGCTTGTTTGAAGGCATCCAGATTTGATTTGTCCAAGAAGGATGGGTATCTCTGAAAGCTGGATGTATCTGTAGATGTTGGAATACTGGAGCCAGCTTCTTGCATAAACACTAGACCTCCAATTGAGAATGAGTTATGAGAGCCTGATCTGTTAGGGCAAAGGGTAGATTTCTACAAAGGACCAAGCATGATGGGTATGCATATATGTTTTACTGTATAATATCTTAGGTGTGGTGTTATGGTGTACAGTCTTGAGACACAACCTACCATATGAAGATGGGAATGCATCCTCCATCAATATGCTTGTTATTAGTGGCTGTCACTGTTCCATGGGGACCCAGCTAAGAGAAGACTCTGCTCTGAGAAGTTGAAAATGCAACTGTAACAGAGGTGGGTTCCTGCCTGTTTTTGCTGGTGCGGTTAATAGCTGTTGTTCGGCGCAGAGCCGAAGACGCTGCTGCCGTTCACGGCGCGGGAGCTTTCCCCAGGCGCTTTCCCTGCCCGCATGGACGCCGCCAATTGCATTTTTTTGCCCTCTGCACATGCAGAACGCTTTGCACATGCGCAGAGGGCAAAAGAACGCAAACGGCGGCGTCCATGCGGGCGGCGGCAGCACCCGGGGAAAGCCCCTGCGCCGCGAACAGCAGCAGCGTCTTCGGCTCTGCGCCAAACAACAGCTATTAACCGCACCGGCAGGAACCCACCTCTGAACTGTAATACTTGTTTGAAACTTTGGAGTAGGATTCTGCTTCAAAGATCATCAGTGGCGCCCTGCTTTCTCCTTAAGTTTTGCAGAGCCTGCCAAGACGATGAACAAAAGAGATGAGTGGTTATGGCAAATTATTCTGCACAAATTTTGTGGACTTGCGTGGGCTCAGTTCTGAAAAACTAACATTTGCCCGTTTTAAACATATTGGGTGTTGTGCCTGCAGGCTATGAGCTGTGTTGCAAACAATTTCTTTAGAATTGAAAACCTGAGCCACAGCTGATTAGGAAAGCAGCATAAAAATACAGCTTATTTAAATTTCCTCTCCCAATTTTTCAAATTCTGCTTTTTTTTTTTGCCATCATTGATGCAGTTATTGTCTGGTACTGCGCTTTTTACTGGGCTTCAACTTTTGAAGAGTGCTTCCCCTCCCCCCCCATCTTATTTTCCTTTTTCAGA
The DNA here is from genome assembly GCA_023053685.1 of Diadophis punctatus similis. Taxonomy (NCBI): domain Eukaryota; kingdom Metazoa; phylum Chordata; class Lepidosauria; order Squamata; family Dipsadidae; genus Diadophis; species Diadophis punctatus. The sequence goes on along the minus strand of JALIGW010000001.1, from coordinate 170,580,521 downwards.
AACAGGTTGCCTTAACAATCCTTCACATGTGGTGTCTTCTCTGCTGTTCTGGGAAATGTGACACTTGTTTTTGGTTGTGGAAAAGACTGCTGTTACACCTGGAGCTCTCATGTTGAAAAGTCAGTAATGTGAATTCTTAACTCTGTCCCTTTGCAAGACCTCAACCATCAAAATTTATTCCTAGAACAAATAGAAGTTGGATGATGATTCTGCGGCAGAACATAAATGAATCCTGGCTATGAAAGGGAGGGTTGGAGAGGGTTTATTTTTTATTGATAGCCTTTTTGTTTTTCCTGTTTAAAAGTGCTTTCAGTATCACATGATTTTTATAAGATGCTACTCATTTGCTTGTTTGGGGAGAAACTGTACGGCTTCTATGGAGGGCAGAGCCACAGTTCCCTTATAAGAATTTGGAACTCTCTGATTGTATGACTGCTTCCTGTATCCTTCACGGGCCAAGATCATCTTCCTGCAAACTGCTGCAGAGGGTGTTTACAGATTCCTTGCCTCCTGCTGGTTTAATGCTTTTATTCTGCAATACTAATGTTGTGAAAATAATCCTTGGATTTTATGCTTATTTTTTATTTTGTACACTTTTGAATTGTATAGAATGCCTATGGATGATGCTATGTACAAGGCCCAAAGTAATCAGACTCTGTGTGTATGTAATGTTACATAGACTGCATGTTATATCAAGACAGTGAGAGTGGTTTTTCAAATATCATTTACTATTTTTCCCAACTTACTTTTTCCCCCCACTAGTGTTTAATTAAGAAAAAGGGGTGAAGAGGAAGGGCCTGGATCTCTCTCTTGTACCTATCTTCTTTCCCTAGTCCTGCTGTAAAGCTATTAAATATGTTGAACATTCCACATTCTGTTTCAGTATCTTGTGGGGAAAAACACGTAGTGGGGAGACCAAAAAGAGCTCAATGTCAATTTTTTAAGCTTTTCCTTCACCATAAAATGACTTTGATTCCCTCAGCGCTCATTTTTCCAACCATGCAGTTATGGCACATGTATCCATATTCATGAACATTCTTCTGCTTCTTTTAGAGAGCAACATTTGTTTGCTATGGTACAAAATTAGCAGCCCTTTGGCTTCATGTAGCTTCTCAACATCCAGTTTGAACCCCTACCACTCCGAGACATGCTGTCCAAATTCATAAGCCAAGTAGTTGAATTTAAGATGGGATTTGCCCAAATTAAAGGTGCGAATGAATGTGGAGCATGACAGCCCTAATTCTTATCTTTCCATCCTCAACATATGAATGATTTGGGGAGATACCCACAATGTAGGGCCTTGGATGCATTGAGGGCAAGAATAGGAGCCTCTCCTGTTCTTATTTCCACAGGTTAAAGCTCTTGACCCTGTCAATTCCGGGAGAAAAAGATTGCTCCTATAGCCCTCCAGAAAATTGGGAAGTTGAGCTTTGGCCCAGAGCCTTCAAATATTGCTGTCCTAGAGGATCAAATCTTCCCCTATGGAAAAGTGCTTTTTGTTTATCATACAAACAAACAATATGTTGGTGCCTTCAGGCCTAAGGATTATCCTTTTCAGGGGGTTTCTTTCCTCTCCTTCAGTAGAAATGGAACATTTCTTTTCCTCATTTGAGAACTGGCATCATAGTATAGGAGGAAGAGGCAAAGAATATGATCCAGAGTCTATTATATCATTTGGCTGCTCTCTTGCTTGAATTTTACATGGTTTATAAGAATGGCATAGAGATGTTGCTTGTGGGTTTGTTATTTTACCTTGGTTAAATTGGCAACATTTGGGGAGGAGAATTTAATGAGAAAAGTGAATGTTCTGGGTGATCTCTTAACAGATAGGCTTTTGTAGGGAAGTGAGGGAGATCTAACCTTTGCAGATTGTGTTGTGGTTTTAGCTTTATTATTTCCGTAATTTATTCCTGATTTCTATGTGGAGTGAAAAGTGAGGAGTTAAACTTTTTCACATAAGAACAAGGATTTAAAAAGTGTTTCTGGTGAACAGGACTTTAGGCCTGTTTTGCTAGAGAAAAATTAAAGGTATAGCTAGTTTAGATGGTTTTGCACCGCTCCAGAAGTTAAAATGTAAAAGAAATGAAGGTGTTAAATTAATTAATAATGACAGCATATTCAGCAGAAGAGCTGAAGTGGTGCAGTGGTTAAATGCAGCCATTGCAGGCTGACTGCTAGTTCAACAGTTCAGCTGTTCAAATCTCACTAGGCTCAAGGTTGACTCAGCCTTCCATCCTTCCGAGGTCGGTAAAATGAGGATCCAGATTGTTGGGGGCAATATGCTGAACTCTGTAAACCGCTTAGAGAGGGCTGTAAAGCACTATGAAGCGGTATATAAGAAAAGTGCTATTGCTATTGCTATATGTTCCAGTTTTGGGTTGTTGGAGCAGCCTTTGTTTATAGGAGTATTTGAAAATGTCATGAATGAAGGGAATGTTGAACTAGATAGGATTAAATTAGCTATGTGATGACAGATTTTGAGCATCAATACATATTCTGAGAGCTGATGTAACAATTAGAAAAATATAGAAATTCTCTATGATTATAGATTTTTCAGAGATTATGCACCTGTCTTAACATTTACAGTATTATACATCACTTTTACTAGACAGGATACTGCAGAAAAAAAAGTTGCTCAAAACAAAGAACTTAGACTGGTGCATTTTTTTTAAAAAAAAGTGCTGATAGATTCGAATTTGACAAGTGAGTCCCATTGGAAATTCAGAAGGAGCTGTTAGGTTTACCTATGAAGAGAATTTGTAAGGTCTTCTATACCTAATTTATATATATCAGATCAATGGCATTGCTAAAATCCATGCTATAGAAGAATGGTGCTTTCCCCTCTTAGTGCAGCAGAATAGGCAGCAATTCAAGGCAGAAAATATGACCAGTCCGGCCTGGCCCTAATGCAGGACTATCAGCACTATCACTCTTTTATTCATAGACTCCATTATATTCTTAATCTATAACATGAGAAATAGCACAGAGTGGTTTCAGTTGGAGTCTTTCAAGAGTTCTGGTTGAAATTTCATAAACATTGGGTGCTGTTTTTCAGATATTGAATTATGTTCCTCGTGTGGCAAACTTCATTTGTTATCATATAAAAAATAAGCATTTGATTTAAAATCAGCCACTTTACTAGTAGTGGCTATGGGCTCTGAGCTCTTTTAAGTATCCCAGTAGGGTGAGAACAGTGTGGGATTTTAGGGAAGGAAGCCTTTCTGGTTTTGATTTATTGTGTGTACCATTAAACCATTTGGGGGTGGGATGAGGGAGGAGACATAAATTTTTAATTTTTTAAAAATTGTATTTGGAATTAACTGTTGCTGTGTACTAAACCCTCTTGTTACAAGTCCTAATAAATAAATTCCCCAAAACTTGCACTACCCTCTTGACAATTGTCTTGAACTTTTTCATGATTAATTTTTTGCTGTACACTTAAGTTATTATAAGATATAAACCTATTGGTTTCTGGCTTTTTATATATGCATCTCTTTTTAGTAGTCTAAGAATTAAAATCAAGGCTCTCATAAATATTTTAAGTCTAAAAATTGTATGATGTGTGCTTGTTAACACCGATGTCCTTAAAGAGTGTTTGGAAGAGGAAAAAAGTAGATGTATTGAACTGCCAACCTAGATTGTGGTCAGTGTCCTTCTTTGAACATGGACAGGTTAATCAATTTGAATATCTGCATGAACAGGCTGGTGTCCAATAGCCACCTGAATCTCATCAGCTAAACCAGTTTTCTCATGCAATGTTATACTAGCATATCACCTCTACCTCTAATAGTTATACCCGAGACCCTACTTTAAAACTAGCCATTTCTCCAAATTGTGTGTTATTTGATATCAACTGTTCTCTTTAGTGTGTTCACAAGAAATGAACAGTGACTGTTTTATGCTCAAGAAGTAAAAGCACTTGGTGAAATTTCATTGCCCCTATCTTGGGTAACTTTGTTTTGGAAATATCTAAATATAGGTGTATAAATATCAGGGTGTTACTAAAAGATCACATTTACAAGATAGTAAAAACACGTGCTGTCAGATACAAAAAAGTTGCTTTCGCATTTTCAGTATGCTACTAGTTCCTTATAAGGAGAGCTGAAAAAATGATAGTTTGGGCAAGGTTTTAAACCTCTTGATACTGTTTCAAGGCTTTTGAAAAAAGGGCTCCCAAGATTTGGTGTGCTTCATCATTTGTAGTTTCCATGCAGCATTCTTTCACTGAGTTCTACTTTTCTAGTTTAATAACTATTTGGCAAACCAGAAATAGCAAAGACAGGCAAAATATTAAAAAAGGCGAGATATTCCCACTCCTACAATTAGAAAGAATAGAATAGAATAGAATATAACTCTTTATTGGCCAAGAGTGATTAGACACACAAGGAATTTGTCTTTGGTATATATGCTCTTAGTGTACATAAAAGAAAAGATACATTTGTCAAGAATCATGCGGTACAACACTTAATGATTGTCATAGGGTACAAATAAGCAATCAATATTAATATAAATCGTAAGGATACAAGCAACAAGTTACAGTTATACAGTCATAAGTGGGAGGAGATGGGTGATAGGAACAATGAGAAGACTAATAGTAATAGTAATGCAGCCTTGGTTAATAGTTAGACAGTGGTGAGGGAATATTTGTTTAGCAGAGTGATGGTGTTCGGGAAAAAACTGTTCTTGTGTCTAGTTGTCTTGGTGTGCAGTGCTCTATAGTTTTGAGGGTAGGAGTTGAAACAATTTATGTCCAGGATGCGAGGGGTCAGTAAATATTTTCACGGCCCTCTTTTTGACTCGTGCAGTATACAGGTCCTCAATGGAAGGCAGGTTGGCAGTAATAGTTTTTTCTGCAGTTCTGATTATCCTCTGAAGTCTATCTGTCTTGTTGGGTTGCAGAACTGAACCAGACAGTTATAGAGGTGCAGATGACAGACTCAGTAATTCCTCTGTAGAGCTGTATCAGCAGCTCCTTGGGCAGTTTGAGCTTCCTAAGTTGGCGCAGAAAGAACTTTCTTTGTTGTGCTTTTTTGATGATGTTTTTGATGTTAGGTGACCATTTTAGGTCTTGAGATATGATAGAACCTAGAAATTTGAAGGTCTCTACTGTTGATACTGTGTTGTCTAGTATTGTAAGAGGTGGTAGAATGGGATGGTTTCTCCTAAAGTCTACCACCATTTCTACGGTTTTGAGTGTGTTCAGTTCCAGATTGTTCCGGTCGCACCACGAGGCTAGTTGTTCAACCTCCCGTCTGTATGCGGTTTCATCGTTGTCTCGAATGAGACCAATCACTGTTGTATCATCTGCAAACTTCAGTAGTTTAACAGATGGATTGTTTGAGATGCAATCCAGCCTGGGGGGGGGGGGCTGTGCTAATTGTACAGGTATCTGATGTGATTTTGCCTAACTTCACCTGCTGCTTCCTGTCTGTTAGGAAGCTTGTGATCCACTTACAAGTGTGTTCAGGTACCGCTAGCTGATTTAGTTTAGTTAGAAGAATGTCCGGTATGATGGTATTGAATGCTGAAGTAAAGTCTACAAAGAGGACCCTTGCGTAGGTCTTTGGAGATTCAAGATGTTGTAGGATGAAGTGCAGAGCCATATTAACAGCATCATCTGTCGATCTATTTGCTCGGTATGCAAATTGCAGGGGGTCTAACAGTGGATCCGTGATGGTTTTCAAGTGGGACATCACTAGCCTTTCAAAGGTTTTCATAACTACAGATGTTAGAGCAACTGGTCTGTAGTCACTCAGTTCCTTGATGGAGGGCTTCTTTGGCGCTGGGATGATAGTGGAGCGTTTGAAGCAAGAAGGAACATAGCATATCTCTAGTGATTTGTTGAAGATTTGGGTGAAGATGGGGGCCAATTGGTCAGCACAGACTTTTAAGCAAGGAGTTATCTTGTCTGGGCCTGGTGCTTTTCCTGGCTTCTGTCTGTGAAATAGATCTTGCACTTCCTTTTCTGTGATCACCAGGGGTTGTGAACCCAATGGGATGGGGTCAGTTGTAGGAGGTTTGGCTGTTGTTGGTGTGTCTGGGATGGAGGTTGTGGAGATAGGTGGCTGTAGTTTCCTTTCAAACCTGCAGTAGAACATGTTCAGGTCATCTGCCAGTTGCTGATTTCCTTCAGCTTGGGAAGGTGGTTTGCGGTAACCGGTGATGTTTTTAAGAGTTTTCCACATGTTTGCTGGTTCATTTGTTGAGAACTGATTCCTTAGCTTTTCAGAGTAGCTTCTTTTTGCTGCTCTGATCTCCCTTGTTAATACATTTCTGGCCTGATTGTACAGCATTCTATAACCTTTTCTGTGGGCTTCCTCTTTGGAATGACGTAGCTGCTTAAGTTTAGCTGTGAACCAAGGTTTATTGTTACTGTATATTCGCAAGTTCCTGGTTGGCACACATAGGTCTTCACAGAAGCTGACATATGATGTTACAGTATCTGTGAGTTCATCCAGGTCTACAGAGGTATCTTCAAAAATATTCCAGTCTGTGCAGTCAAAGCAAGCCTGTAGCTTTAACTTTGCCTCTTCAGTCCAAGTCCTCACTGATTTAATTGTTGGTTTTGTGGCTTTAAATCTTTGTCTGTAAGCAGGTACAAGGTGAATCATGTAATGATCAGAGTGGCCCACAGCTGCTTGTGGTAAGGACTGATAAGCATCTTTTAGTGTTGTGTAGCAGTGGTCTAAAGTATTCTTGCCTCTGGTGGGATAATTGACATGCTGAAAATATTTTGGAAGCTCTTTCCTTAAGTTACCTTTGTTAAAATCACCTAGAATAATGGCCAATGAATCTGGTTATTTGGCTTCAGCCTCCATAATCTGATCAGCTAGTTTGTAAAGCCTTGTTTATACAGGCTTGTGGCAGAATATACACCACAATTAGTAGAAATGATGTAAACTCACGTGGAGAATAAAAAGGTTTGCGGTTGATAAGTAAAAGACTCTTAAGTTTTCATCACAGAATTTGTGTATTATAGTTATGTCCTGAGACCAGCTGTTGTTGAGATAAATACATAAGCCTCCTCCCTTTCCCCCCCTCATAGTTCTACAATCCTGTCTGCTCTAAGTACCTGGTATATGCATGCTATTGTCATCAATTTCCTCATTTAGCCAGGATTCAATAAAGCATAGGGCAGATGCGTTGTAAAAATCAGAATTGCATCTGTTTAAAAGGAGTATTTCATCCATCTTATTAGCAAGTGAACGTAAATTGGTAAGAAAGATTGAAGGGAGCGGGTTTTTTAAAATTCCCTTATTCCTTACTCTATTTAAAATTCCCGCCCTTTTACCTCTTCGTCTCTGCCGTCTACGTTTGCTTTTGGTGATCCATAGTTCCGGGGAATTAGCTTCCTCCTGTGTTAGAATCTCCTCCGTGTTTGTAAAGACAGGTGGGGGTGAGGTTACAGAGAGCTGCTCCTTAAAGAAACATTCCTTAATTCTTAGCAGATGGTCTCGTGAGTATGGAATCCGTAGAGAATCGCAGAGAATAATAGAAAATAAACCATTTGAGAGCATTTCACCGAGGCAGCCTTCATCGGCGTCATCTTGGATGTGCTTCAGTGCTAACCAGAAGAAAGAAGATAGTATTCCATTTTTAGAAATGTAGAATTCAACACTGGTGAGAATCATAGATCCCTTGGCAAATAGAAAGTTGGAGATAATTTAAGGTATTATCCTGGATAAAATGATTGAATGGAATCCAGCTCAGGTGTGTAGTGATTGATGGACTAGAACCTGCAAAAATGCATTCCTTGCATTAGACCCGTGATGTCGAACCTATGGCACGCATGCCACAGGTGGCACGCGGAGCCATATCGGAGGGCACGCAAGGCATTGCCCTATGTCAGCTCCAGCGCACATGCACGCGCTGGCCAGCTGATTTTCAGCCTTCTTTTCGGCCATTTTCGCTCTCCCCAGGCTTCAGGAAAGCCTCCTGAAGCCTGGGGACTGCGAAAAATGGGCCAATGGGCCAACCGGAAGTTCACTTGTGTGCATCACCCCAAGCCTCCTTTTTGCTGTCAGAGGTCTTCAGGAACTTCTTCGGCTTTGGAGCCAGGCCTCCCACATCTTGGCCCATTTCTTCTGCAGACAGCAAGGTTTTTCTGAAGGCCTCTGCAGCTGATAACAGAGCTCCAGATCGATCCGGAGCTCTGTTATCGGCTAGAGAGGCCTTCAGGAAAGCCTTCCCCGCTGCAGAAGAAATGGGCCGAGGTGTACGAGACCTGGCTGCAACTATCTGAAGGTAAGAGTAGGGCAGCTCCACTTCCATTTCGTTTACGAACTTCCAATTGGTCCGTTGGACCATTTTTCACTGTCCCCAGGCTTCAGGCGGCTTTCCTGAACCCTGGGGAGAGTGAAAAACAGCCCAACGGGCCTACTGGAAGTCCGGAGGCTTCAGTGAAACCTGTGCGCATGCGCGGGAGCAGTGTGGGTGGTTGTGCGCATTGCATTATGGGTGTGGGCATGTGCGCGCAAGCGATCGCGCGTACCCTTTGGGCACCTGAGCCGAAAAAGATTCACCATCACTGCATTAGACCATACAAAAGTTTCTATATAGCATTAACAAGTTACTTTTACTAATTATAGGGGAGAGGTTAGATTATGTATTTCGCTATGACTACATACAGGGAAAGCCCTTGAGTCTTCCAATTCAAAGTTCTAAATTGGGGTAACTGTTCCCAGAACATTTTTTAAAGAAAGATTACATTAAAATTCAGTAAAAATCATAATGTATAAGCTTTTTAATGATGCGTTTTACTACATTTGGAGGTGGGAGGGTAAAAAAAAAACTTCTGGAGTTGCTTAAAGAACCCCTCTTCTCAAAAAAGAATAAGTGCAGGCCCATCCTCTCCTAAAATGTTGATGTTGGAAAAGAGATGCCACTCCCTCTGCTGCAATCTTGGTTGCTATATACACTTCATGATGCTTTAATTTCATTTAATTTACATACTGCCTTTCCTCATTAAACCGGGAACAGTTTGGAAGCAGTACTGCTTACAAGAAACTGAAGTCTGCACACATTTTAAGAAACATTCTGGGTCCTGGGTGGATAAGCTGTGGTGATCTCAACCTTGCTGAAATTCTACTATGAGAAGATCCAACTGAACAGCCACAAGTCGGAGGAGAAAACTATTTCAACTTCTAAAAGTTGACTGCTCAAGCTGTACAGCAGCACCCGGCAAGGTCTTCTACTTCACTTTCGACTGCCCAGGGCCCCCGGTATCTATGCACAAATTAGCCAATACAGTAGCAGCAGTGATGCTTTGCTTGTTTTTGGACGCTTATGTGGCAAATAATGCTATGGCCTCTAACTGTTCAGCTTTCTGTCCCTACCTTCTGTTATAGAAACTTTAAATTTGGATATGGTAGATAGAACACGCTACTAATTTCCCATCTATTTGATGAACAAATCTTAAATTTTTATTTGGAGTCTTCATATGAAATAATATGAATTTCCCGAATACTGGTGGGCAATTTTGCCAGGTGGATGCCTTCTAGAGCAGAAGCAAATTATCCCTTGAAACAACCTCAGACAAATTTAACTATATCTTTATTGACTTGTGCATATTCCATTGTATAATGATTTCTTAGTACTTTCCATGAATGCATTTTTATTTCTTTACCCATGCTTTAAAAAAGTATATTTATACATATTTATAGAATATTTATATAGAAAGAGCTCTTCTCAATCTTAAGTTCTTACTTGCAATGAGATTTCATTCTTGAAAGGATATGGGGAGGCAGTTTTTCATTCAGAAAAAATGTGCAATTTTTTTCCTGTAAAGTGGTAAACATATGAATATATTTACAGCACATAGCACACATTGGCTACACAGACAAAATCATTGATTTAACATTGGTGGTTTACATGTGCATAATCAGATACAAGAATCGCCACCACAGACTCCGTCCAATGGCTGCAAAACAAATCAAATGTTCTTTCCCACAATTTACAATCTTAAAATTTACAATTACAAAATAGGAAAAGCAGGAATAAGCAGACAAGTATTGACCTCACCCATTTTCTGATGACAAAATACGAAGATTGGGGGGGGGGAATGTTGCAGCACAGTCACAAATAGGTACCGTAGAACGATACACCCACATTAAAATAAAGGCAATACCCATTTGGATCAGAAACCTTGTTTTCCAAAACATTTGTACTATGGCCTGCGTTCATGAAGATGTAAGCAATCCTTGAGAGAACTACCGCAGACTATCCTATTTTTCTTTGGTAGACAAGGTCTTCCCAATTTTGCGGGGCTGTCCTATTCACTGCCGAGAGCATTGAATACCATACAGAGATTCTCTTAACTCTCCAATCTACACATTCTAATATCCACCAGGCAGAGTACGCCAGTCATAACAATGCAAGAAAGTACTATATGAGCCAGATGCTCTTTCCTGTTACATTTGTGGAAGCTTCTGTAAGCTTCAAATGTATGAACTAGGGAAGAATACAGTATAATTAGTTGAAGGAAATCCAGGAACCAAATTTAAACTGAACCCTACACTGAAGCAGCAGATACCAAATAACATTTTGTACATCACATAAGACTGAAGATTACTGATATGATTGAAATATTTTGCTATCTAATAAGTTCCATAACCACAAATGGCAAGCATTTTATGCTTTAACAAAATGAGAGCTATAGTTTTAGATGACAATCGGTTCAGCTGTAATGTATCAGGACCAACCATCCATTCATGTAAGGTTAGAGGTATACATGTATAACATATGCAGCACACACAGAAATAGTTAATAGTAGGAGAGAGATAATTGTTATGCACAATTTTCCTGCCCAGGGACCTCAGCCCAACTGTGGGCAGCCATAGGGATTGATGGAAATTCCCTTTGGTCTTAACACATTCCTCTCAATAAAGATAGAGTTTCATCATATTTTAAAAATATTTTTAGCTTTTATATATTTTCAAGAATTATTCAAAAGAATAATTTATTAATAGGTTTAGAGGGCATATAGAAGTCACTTAAAATATTGTGAAGAATCATTTCATCCTATTGTTATTAGGCAGTAGCTATGTATTTTAGACATACCTGCTTGCAGAATAATTCTAACAGATTTGCTTTTGGTTCTAACCCTGTTTTTTTAAAATCTAAAACCCAATTTATATATTTTAAGAATTAAGTATTTAAGGCTAAAAAGCTGTTCAAATTTATATTTTACTGATCAATGTATGAACAAAAAAAATAAATGCCAGTGGAAATGAGATGTTTATTCATCAAAAGCTGAATTGAGCATTAATTCAGACATTCTCTCTTCATGATATTTAGGTATTTAACCATCTCTGGGTTAAATATACTTGCGCTTTTTGACTTCTCAGTTTGAAAGTTGATATACCATAATCTCCCAGATTAGAGCCTTTTGGGGAAAATTTTTGAAGTAAACTAGCCCTGAGCTATAGACATTAAATGTATTTAAAATCCTAATTCAAAAAGAAAATACGAATGCTTGAACAATCTGATACAGAACGGAGGCCTTTGGAAAGGAATTAGAGATATATTAGGCTCAGGGCAATGATTCTAATGGAAAAGGCAGCCTACCTATTTGGTTCAAAACCAATCAAATTGACACTGCTCTGTGATGCTTCATCACTTCTCAGATACTTAACCAAAGGCCCTTGAGAAGGGTTGAAAAAGGAAGAGCCTCAAGGGCAGAAACAGTGATGTACTAAAGCCAGAGGAAGTTAACCAAAAGGGGCAAAGAAAGTAGGTAATGAGACTTCATTATGTTGGTAATATCCTGTTTCCCCCAAAATAAGACATCCCCTGATAATAAGCCCAATCGGGTTTTTGAGTACATGGCAATAAGGCCAAGCACTTATTTCAGGGTTCAAAAAATATAAGACAGGGTCTTATTTTCCGGGAAACATGGTAGATACATACCTCCTTAGAGAAATAAAGTGTAGAAACCTACCTGCAAAATGGGAGCAACCAGGAAAGAAAGTTCTATATTAATATTCTTTTTAAAAGACCAAAAGTCTGGAAAAAAGGCATCCCTGTGCTCCTCCTCCTGCTGCTGCTGCCCAGGTCAAATTTTGTATCAAAAACCTTCCTTAGAGCACATAATTTAATTTGATGGCCTCAGATATTTAACTAGTACAATTTTTTTGTCATAGGTGGGTACTGCTTATTCTTTGCATATGACAATATTTTGTTACAATTAGTGAATTCAGACGGTACTTCAACACTGCCTGTCTCCAAAGGAACATGAAGGTTCAAAGGAACGAGGTGAACAAACTGCCCCACAGAAATTTTCTGTTTCATATTCACAAAATGAGACCTTTCTCTCCCAGAGCCAACAAGCGGCAGCAGCAGCAGCAACCAACAGGAATAAAAAGGCAGAGCACCAATGCATTCTCAAAGCAAAATTAAAAAAAGAAAAAAGACCATAAGACATAAACCAAATATGTGTTAAAGTACACTAATGCAAATGTAGTTAATAGTTAAGGACACTTTGTAATCCCAAACACTTTGAAAGATAAAAAAAAGTGCCTTCTAATAGCAGTACTTTAAAAATGCACAAAATGGTATATTATTATTGCTCAGATAAAATATTGTCAAATAGGAAAAATATGCCCAGGATACTTCTGGGGTAGAGCAAATCATCTATGATTTCAGCATAGCACCACTTTTCTGTTGTTGAGAGTTATTTTTGAAACCAAGTTCTACAAAGGAAAAAAATGTCACATTTTCTTACTTCTTTCTAGAACAAATACTCCGTAATGAACAATTTTGTAATAATTCTAACAGAAGTCCAGGTGTGTGTGTGTGTGTGTTTTAGTCATTTTAAATGTCTAATCTTCAGAAGTAACTTCTGGTTACTACATCCATACCTGGATGAGACTGTGCTAACCTTTGAGGGTTCAAACTCTAATCCAAACTAGTAACTCTGGATCTTCTTTTAAACCAGTGATGATGTCTTCATGAACTATCCGTTACAACTGCCAATTTAAAAACACATTTTTACAATCCCTTGTATTGCACAGCACATGCACAGTAGTTCTTTTAAGTTGTTTTATACATCCTAGGATATTTCTGGTTAAAACAGTGGTTCTGTAATTAGCATTTGACTTACCCACAAAGCTTAGCTGAAGAAGAGCTATTTCACTTAAAGGCCATAAATTGTAAGATGGCTGAAACCAATGCTTCTCTTAGAGTTTACCGTATTTTTCGGAGTATAAGACGCACCTTTTTCCTCCCTAAGAGAGGCTGAAAATTTGGGTGCGTCTTATACTTCGAATGTAGCTTTTTCGAAGCTTTTTTTTCCAGCCCTAATGAGGTGCTAACAAACTTCCCTGCTTCCTATTCCCTCCGAAGGTTTTTTCCAGCCCTAAGTCTTTGCAGGCTTGTTTTCATTCCTACTCCCTCCGAAAAAGTGGTGCTTTTCAGCCCTAACATGGTGCTAACGATCTTCCTGGCTTGCTGCATTTATTTTTATTCCTACTCCCTCCAAAGCAGTTTTTCCTGCCCTAAGTCTTTGCAGGCTTTCTTTCATTCCTACTCCCTCTGAAAAAGGCTTTTTCAGCCCTAACCAGAGGATAAAATAATGTGCTGAAGCTGAACAGACTAAGGACGCTAGCCAGATGAATACCTGGTAGGTAGATCCCCCCCCCTATTTTCCTCCCCCAAAACTAAGTTGTGTCTTATACTCCGGTGGGTCTTATACTCCGAAAAATACGGTAGTGTTTATACCAAAATGCACATCACTCCTGTCCTTTCAACACAATTTTATAGTTGCTTCCTCCGATACTTTTGATTTAAGCTGTGTTACCCCATGGTATTCATCTGCCATGTTCTTTTAAGGCAAGCTATAGCATCCTCACTATTTACTGGTTTTGAATGTTCATAAAGAATTTTCCTTTTAAGAGTTTGTAATATTTGTATGTCTGATGAAGTTTTATTCTGAAGGGAGGGAGAGGGAGAGGGAGAGGGAGGGAGGGAGGGAGGGAGGGAGGGAGGGAGGGAGGGAGAGAGAGAGAGAGAGAGAGAGAGAGAGAGAGAGAGAGAGAGAGAGAGGGAGAGAGGGAGAGAGAGAGAGATGCACCCGCTATATGTAAACTTGTACACAGGCAATTTGATGAGCAGCACCAGTTAAGAGAGATGGTGATCAGACATGACAGCAGCATATCTCGAGTGCCTTCTGGTACACCATTTTCACTTAACCAAAACAGACATGTACGTGATAGTGAATTAAATGTTGTTAATTTAAATCAAGCATCACCAGTCCAAATAATCCCATTGAGGGTTTGGGGAATGATGATCCGGTTTCCAATGCACAACATTTTGATATGTTCAATTCCTTACACATTCCTCTTTAGAACGTGTGACTAGAACATTAAGTTTAAGCCCAATCCTACCATTGTTTATTTGGGAGAAAGTTCTGATATATTTTAAGGGGCTTTTCCCCCTTAAATAATTCTAGAACAGAATGCCTTTATTACCCAACATCTTAAACTGCAGCCCCACTGTACAGCATTTTTCTTCTTCTCTATATGGATTTCTATTCAGTAGTATTACAACCAGAATGTTTTGGTAGACACTGTCCACATTTTTCAATCAATTGATTCTGCACAGACTGGCAGAATTTGTCAGCCCTGCATACCCGTTACCAACTGCCCAAAGATGTTTCCAATGATCTAAGGTGCCCCAACATTTTTGTTTTCAAAAGCAAATGACTTTTCTAATACATCATCCAATTTCTGATAAAAACCTCAGTTGACTGAAACAATAAATACAGATGTACAAAAACATTCTGGTGAGCCTCTACAATTCCAACAAAATATTTCACATTATATACCTACATTTATAATACATGCACCCACATGTCCCACACTGACAGACAACAGTTATTTCCTGAACAGCAGGAAAAATAGTGTTAAAGATTTTGGTCCAATCCTTACGTAGTATTTGAACTTCGAAGTAGTACTCATCCCATCCTTCATCCCAATACACAGAACACAAATAAGCAAAGCTTCAGGGACTGTTTCTGGAAGTGAACATAGTCACTACCCACAGCTACTGTTAAAACAGACTTCAGTTCACGGCTATTAAGATGAGGCGTCTCAGTACCAGATGTGTCCCGGTTAGGGTTTGCTGGCAACGCAGAGGGTCTCCTAAACATCACCAGTCCCTAGACAGTTTGGTGTTTTGATCCCTCTTTGGAGGTGCTGGAGGTGGGCCCCTCCGTAAGGTTGCATAGCCTAATATATGACTACCCCCAAAGTTGCTGGTCTTCTGCTTGTCTGTCAGAAGTTCTGGTGGGGGTGGGGGCAAGGCCATGTCATCCATTGTAGCAGTTGGCTCAGCTCTGGATATCCGGGCAGAGGAGAGAGAGCTATGTCGAGTGATGGACTTGCGCTGCAGAGTCCTATTCAAATCAGCCAGAAAACCAGGCTGAACGCTAAGGCCGGACTTGGGCGAGGTGGGCACTTGTGCACTGACAGCAGCCTGCGACTCCATAATTTCTGCTTGCGTGAGACGGGTGCTGTCATTGCGTTTGGGACGTGTTGGAGGGGGAGCTTTCTTCCCAGATGACTTAGACCACGGCTGAGGTTGGGGATTGACAACAGCAACCTTTGGCGAGGTATTGCCTGAAAAGACAGCAGGAATTTCTACGGGAGGTAAAGGAAGATCGATTTCAGGTGGTGGAGGGGGAAAGTCTGAATCTGATGGAGGAGAAGGAAATTCCTCGGCAGCACCCTTGCCTAGTGCTCCTGTGGCAGGTGCTTTTGTTGAAATACCTGCCTGCTGAAGAACGATAGGCAGGCAGAGCTTTCCTGGCTTTGGAGGAGCTGCAGGTGGAGTTGGGGATTCCTTGCCAGGAGATCCGGAGGGCTCCGGGGGATGTGCAAATTTGCTAACTAAGACATCCACTGAAGGTCTCTTAGGTTCACTGGACTCAATTGAACTGTTTGATTTTATACTGGAATTGCGCTGAGGTGTAGGAGGCGGCTTTTTTCCTCCCGGACTGGAAGTCTTACTACCTTTTTTGACTGGAGAACCTCCTGACTTATCTGGTGTAGGGGATACTATCAATGGAGAAGAAGGAGAAGGCGGAGGAGGAAATGCTAGGCTACTTTCAGGGGGTGGTGGAGGAAAATCAGGGGACGGAGCAGAGGTTGGCTGCCATTTTGGCTTGGCTTTTACAGCTGGAGGAGACTGAGGTGGTACACTCAGAGGGGCAGGTTTTAAAGGCTGGGGCTCTGAAGCTGGCATGGGAGGAGGGGGAAACTGGCTGGCTATTTGCTTCACAACGGATGGCACAGGAGACTGTGGAGAGGGAGGAAGCTTACTAGAGTGATTCTGCTGCTTGGGCAGAGTAGGTGGAGGAGACGGACCTAGTGAAGCAGGAGATAATGGAATTTGTGGCGTGGTGAAACTTGGCTGCTTCTTTATTGCTGAAGGAACAGGAAGTGGCAGCACTGGATGTGTCACGGCTGCCGAGATAGATTTTGCACTGTTTTGTGTAGGGAGAGTCATAATAGGCTTAGGAGGAGCTTGTGGAGGTGGAGGTGCTGGCCCTGAAGGTGGTGGAGGTGGCAAAGTTGCAGACTGAACAATGTTCTGGTGAACTTGATGAATTTTGAGAGGGGGAGCAGGAGGTGGCGGCGGTGTGAATAGTGGTATTGATGGGTTGGAAGGCACAGGTTTCATGAGCTGTGCCATTGCTGATCCTGGCGTAGGGGGAGGAGGAGGAGGAGGTGGGGGTGGGACCAAACCATTTGGAGGTAGTAAAATCTGATGTTTTCCTGGAGGTGGGAGGGGGGATGGTGGCTGCTGTATTGTGATAGGTGATTTGTAGAGAAGCCCACCATGCTGAGAGGCATTCTGTAGTCTTGTTATAGTGCTATATTTCACAAACACTGTTGCTGAGCTGGTTCCAGATGGCACAGACTGACCAGGAAGAGGTGGAGGAGGTGGGGGTGGAGGAGGCGGGGGTGGAGGTGGGGGAGGTGGAGGAGGTGGGAGGGGAGGGGATGGTTGTGATGCTGAATATGGAGTAGCTGTTTTAGTTTGTGGAGATAAAGGCGATACAAGTGAAGTGAAAGGTCGGTTTATTGAGTCCATTCGAGCCTAAAGGAGAAATGAAAGCGAAATGTTCAAAAAAAAAATTCATGCAAATATCATTTATACTGGCAATTATGATCCTGTGTGCTCAATATACCTAATTAAGCTGAACTATGAAATACTGAAGAAAAAGTGTCATTTAACTAACAAATAAGGGTAACAAACAAAAAACTACGCAGCAGCTCGTGTGGGATCGCAATTCCACTAAGCAATGTGGACACTGCAAAAAATCTCCCTTTGAGATATTTCAAAGTGCAATTCCTTCACAATTCTAGAAAAAAAATATATGCCGAAGAGCTGAAAAAATACGTGAACAAGCAATTATGATCAATAGAGTGAGCGCAGAGTGAAAACTATCAAAACCTCCATATGATAGCATAAGGAAAGGCATGCACAAATATTTTGTGGGAGGAAACAAGTAGTCAAGGAGAAACAGAACAGAAGGTATTGATGAGTTCTGGTCAAGGTGTTAAGGTAATTTACTTTGTAGCATGTTTGTATTAATGTATGGAACCGAAATAAGCAAATCCACATTAAAAAATGCCTTGCCCTCCTGATTATGCAATGCTTTCAGTTAAATATTATGAAGCCAAGAATTCCATTGCAAAAAAGGATCTGAAGTTTGGCAAGCAATAGCATACTGGAGATCTTTCATTCTGGGCAATGTTTCTCAGTAACCCAGGCTAAACCAGAACTACACAGATTAATGCGGGTGGCATGACAGGGTCAAATTAAATTAGGACAGGTTCAAGCACTTGTGAACTGATCAACAAATCTAAAGATTAGAACTGGGAAAAGTTAGTCTGCATGATTTGGGTTGCATCATTCCCCCAGGTTAATAGTTCAAACAAAGCCCCTGACCTTAACTCTACCCCTGCTTAAGCCATCACTGCAGTGGAGCTCAGAGCTGTTCCAGGTTTTGCTTTTGCCACATGAGACTGCAGGGCAACAGGAAAAACAAGAACAAAAACATAGCATGAAACACGGGGGATCAGGGGACAGGGAAACCAATGGGGGACTTCAAGCAACTTTTCCCCACCATGACACATTTTCAGAAGTCAGGAGGCTTTGTTGGTTTACACTTTACACTTTGGCATTTTGCATGAAAAAAAAAAAAAGTCAGGACCTTCAAACAAGTCCAGGTTTTGTAATGGGACATTTCCTTGCAACAATGATTATACTTACGTTAATCTTGCTAGACTCTTCCAACTGAGTTCCCCTCTTCCAAGCTTCTGAAAAGATGGAGCTAACAATACTTTGGGAACGGACATGTCCTGTTTGAGTGTCTGAAACTCCACTGTCAGATTGATTTGAGTGGTTGGACTGAGATTCTGTCAAAAGAAATATTGAAAAATATTTGCAATTTTTGTCCTTGTTAAAAAAAATCACAAGTACACTGGTTTAGATGGAGTACTATCACACTACATTAGCATGGTGAACTGGATGGTATATAATAAAACCTTACTAAATTTTTTTTTTGGGGGGGGCAAGAGCAAGACAAAGCAGAAGCCAAATCTTATTTTGATGCCAAAATAAACATACTCTCAATGTACAGATTCTTTTCACTTATCGTATTTTTCGGAGTCTAAGACACACCAGAGTATAAGATGCACCTTAGTTTTTGGGGAGGAAAATAGGGGAAAAAATCTGCCTACCAGGCATTTATCTGGCTAGTGTCCTTAGTCTGGTCAGCTTCAGCGCATTATTTTATCCCATGGTTAGGGCTTTAAAAAACTTTATTCGGAGGGAGTAGCAATGAAAAAACTGCAAAGAATTAGGGCTGAAAAAAACCTCTTTCGGAGGGAGTAGCAATGAAAAAGTCTACAAGCCCGGAAGACCCGGGAAGATTGTTAGCACCTCATTAGGGCACATTCTTCGCAGCCACAGGAGAGCAGCAGGGGCAGGACTGCTTGTTCTCAGTGGCTGGCAAGGGGTGGTGGTTCTCCTCCAGCATCCTGGCCGCAAGTGAGAAATCCCCCCCCCCTTCCAGCCACTGAGAACAAGCAGTCCTGCCCCTGCTGCTCTCCTGGGGCTGCGGAGCAGTTCTCACCCTGCTGCTTGTGGCCGGGATGCTGGAGGAGAAATCCCCCTTCTTCCAGCCACCGAGAACAAGCAGCCCTGCCCCTGCTGCTCTCCTGGGGCTGTGCAGTGGTTCTCACACTGCCGCTTGCGGCCGGGATTCTGGAGGAGAACCGCTGTCCTCGCCCGCCACCGCTGCTGCTGCTGCTTCTTTTTTGGGGTGCCCAAGCTGGCCAGGCGCTCTGGACCACAGATGCATGTCGCTGTGGGTTGGGGCCGTGCAAGAAGCCTGTTCCAGCGGGGAAGGAGGGAAGCCCCAGCTGGTCCTGGCTGACAGCTCTGCTCCCTTAGAAAGCGACAGCCGGGATCTGTCTCCGCGTCTTTGGGCATGTGAGCTGTTCTTTACATGCACATGCGCGCCAGGTACCAGGCCAAGTGGCCAGTGCACATGCGCACACCAGAAACAGGAAGATCATATTCCTGGCATGTGCATGCGCACCTGGTGACTGCTCTTTTGGTTTCTGGTGCTCCTGCGTGCGTGAAGACCAGCTGGCTGGCGCGCCAGAACCCGGAATAGCAACGGGCGATGGCTCTGCGTGCCACTTCCGGCAGGCGTGCCATAGGTTCGCCATCACGGATTTAGGCCATCAAGCTCAATGAAGAATTCTAAATTAAAATAGTCCTAATTGAAATAGCTGTAGTTTTTGTTTGAACTCATCCATTACCGGGAACTCATTTCTTCCTTTGGTTCCACTTTTAAAAAATTTTTGATTCCCCGCCCCAATAATCAACCAGAATCTGATTTTCTGTAAGGTAATTAATCGGTGCCCTGAATTCTGGGTTGATGGTGAACACATCTTGACCTTCTTCTATATGGCATACTTCCTGTTTCTTAAAAAATGCTCTGATTTTCTATTTTCTTGGTTTATCTTCATAAGACTTAGTTTCTATTCCATTCACTATCCTTATTGTCCTTTGAAACAGTTTTCATTTCTCCGAGTATGAAAGTTTGTTACATAGAATCTCACAAAGAAACTAAATTGGGGTCTAGTCGAAGCAGAATTTAGTGGAATAGCCATTGCTTGAATACTTCAATTCACGCAGCTTTAAACTATATCTGCTGTTTTAGCAGACATTCTAAAAAGCTTGGGGCCAATTACAGGAGAAAGTTTCTGACAGTGAGAACAATCAACCAATGGAACAGAAATTGCCTTTGGAAGTTGTGGGAGTTTCATTACTGGAAGCTTTCAAGAAGAGATTGGACTGCCATTTGTCAGAAATGGTGTAGGGTCTCCTGCTTGGGCGGGGGTTGGACTAGATGACCTACAAGGTCCCTTCCAATTTTGTTAATCTAATCTAATCTAATCTAATCTACAATACCAAGACCTTTTCCATGTATCATTATCAAACGATAAAACTCTCATTCTATATCTGAGCAAATTACTTTTTCTTTGGTGAAGACTTCTACATCTTCCTCTACTAAGCTACCCTTGCTATTGCTAACTTTACAGGACAATTTGATAACAATTCTGTCCCAAGTATTATTAAATAATTTAAAGACAAAAGTTCTGGATTTCATGCTATATGGTATTTAAAAGATACATAAGCTTCCCATATGAAAGCCGAATTTGTTTCTGTTTCTGATCTGAAATAAGATCTACTTCATATGTGCTATCAAAATGTCCACTGATCACCCAATGACAATCAAGTTTAATACTTCCAATTGTCAATAACTTTAATTGCTATTGCAATCAGGAGATTGTTACCTTTCCCCTAGGTAACCATTCTTCAGAAACCTCTAAGAAAGTTGCATTTAAAAAAAACTAATAGCTATAGCTGATAAAAATAATCTAAATCCTCCCTTGTGGTATTGTTAGATGCTACTTACTTTAGGATTTTCTCAATTTTTTTAAAATTTCTTTTTTATACTTACTGAATTATATACTGGTCTTTCTTTATGTTTGGTCTGGGACTGTAAATAAATGTATTGTGTCTATTAAATTCATTCTGTATTTTTAACCCTTCCTCTCACCTATAAAGCTAATTTCAAGCTTGGTGCCTGGTTTCTAGAGAGTGTCTCTGGCAAATCTAGTAAGAAGTTTGAGGAGGAACAACTGATGGGTTGTTTCTCTTTATTTCAGTGGGTTTCCAAGTCAACTGACAAATACCTTTCTGAAGTCAAGATGTTTTACATTTACAGCGTTTATAAAATGTGTTAAGGCAATTAACTGATAAAAAATGAAATTAAGATTACAGATAGTCCTCGATTTATGACAATTGAACCCAAAATTTCTGTTGTAAAGTGAGTTTTTCTCAATTTTACGACCTTTCTTGCCACAGTTAAATGAATCACCGCAAGTGTTAAATTAGTAACACAGCTGTTAAGTGAATCTGGCTTCCCCATTGACTTTGCTTGTCAGAAGGTGATCACATGATCCCAGGACACTGCAACTGTCATAAATATGAGTCAGTTGCTAAACACCTGGATTTTGATCATGTGACCCATAGGGATGCTGCAATGGTCTTAAGTGTGAAAAATGGTCATAAGTCACTTTTTTCGGTGATCACTAAATGAACTGTTGTAAGACCAGGACTCTCTATATTTTAACAAGATATTTTCTTAAAAAGTCCACATGGACTACTCCTAATCACTGCTTTTAAAATGCAGATTCCATATTTTGCCTCCACATTAGTCTCCAGGCATAATTTTGATACCGAAGTAGGTGAGGTATAGAAAGAGAAACACATATATTTTCATTAGTCACTGAATCAATACATATACATTACACATAGAAACAGCTATTTGCATTGATTGGTCTATTGGAGCTTACCTGGTAAACTAGATGAGCTGGATCCAGACTTAATACTGGAACTGGACAGGGATGTCCAATCATATGCTGATTCTGTCCTTTTCAGAGCTTCTTGATAGTTTATATATAATTGCTTCCCATACTGTACAAAATAGGAATGCTGCTTGTTATACCATTTCCAACTGTATGACTCAAGCCCAAGACAATCCCACTGCACACTCTAATTCTATGGAAGCAAATATTGGAATGTTTCTTTCTAACTTTGATATGTCAAAAAAGAGGGTCAGAATTACTGTTGAATTGATTAGCATCACTAAGAAACAATAAAATAAAAAATGTTAAAACATGAATGTATTTGTGACAAATAAAGGGGTTCCACCCATTGGTTGCACAAGCAGAAGGCAACTTGAACAACCCTCTTCATCTGAAAGAGATTGGTATACTTAGAAAATAGCCAGATATGTTGCCTTTAGTTTCAGTATGATGGGGTGAGGAAATTGCCTCAATTTTGCAACAGGAAGTCCCCCCCCCCTCTCCTTTGTTTCTAGAAGATGCTGGCACTGCCTTTAAGTTATTTTGCCTACATATAAGCTGAGTAAAACAGCCTTCCCTAATTTTACAATGGCACTGTTAAGAAACATAGCAATTTAAAGAAGAAAAAGTACGTGGGTAATGGGATTGTGTTTCAGAGTTTGCTCACAGACAAATACACTGCACAGTCATGGTAAATTATCATTCATTCTTCAGAAAATGCATTAATTGTAAAGTTACAGTTACTACTTAAGTTATCTCTTTCGTGTCCCTTGGGATGTTAAGGGGTAGAGTGGGAGGTGCTTTTAGCATCAAAGGGCAGGGAGAGAGATACTGGGAGGGTGCCGCCTGGCTGCTACAGGGAAGTGATGGGTGCTGATGGCCTTCCTTCCTCTCTCCCTCCCTCGCTCCCTGCCAGACATCAGGGCAATCAAGGTAATCAAGAGGTCAATGATAGATTTAGCTAATTGAAATTTTATGGGCTTTTTTATGTTCAAGTCATTTGCTCGTAAAACATCTATTGCCAATTTTGATTTTTATTGTATTGATTTCATTTTGTTATTGTGCATTGCCTTGCTATGGATCATAGGTGAGAATGTTTGTAAATTGATGCTCACTGCCATCCAGAGTACGTCTGTCATGATATTGGCTTGATTTAATTAGCATTAATCAGTTCTTATTAAGAGTGGCAGAACAGGGCAATAATTAAAGTAGGAGAAGATAACAAATTCGGTTCAAGTGTTTCCCAAAATTGCAGTGGATAAAATTAAGAGTTATTCTAATATAGAATTAACGCTAAAAAAAAAACATGGACAGAAGGAGGTAATACCTTAGCAATACGGATGCCATTTATCCACTGATGAAGGGTTCTGATATCATCACAACATAAATACTTAATATACTGAGATTTCTTCTGAATTTGAGGATGCTGAAAGAGAAATATTTAATCTATTTTGATCGGATTAAGAATAAATTTAATTACAGAATTAAAATTAATCATAATGGAGACCAGCTGAAGCATATTCAAAATTGATACTATTGCCTGTATGCTGTTTTCATAAAAAGATTAGAATAAATCTTCCAAATAAAAGGAAGATATTGTGATTTTTTTAAAAATAGGAAAATAGAACCTGTACTCGGATTAGTTTTAAAAGAACATTAAAACCTTCCTAAACAAAACAGGATGATATAGCTGTCATGTCATGAAATCCATGGCACATAGAAACAAATTGCATGAAGTTATAGACAATTTTCTTCGATGTTTATTAATTTGTCACATCAGAAGTATTAAGTCAATAGTTACCTTTAGTACCAGACAATAGTCTGTAGGAGCTTTGTACTTGTTGCGATAATCTTGTCCATAATAAACATTAACATGATCCAATTGAAGAAAGCACACAAGATCTCGTGAGACCTATCAATAATGACATACTTGGTCATGGACAGAGGTACACATCATATTAACACAATTCAAGGCTACTGTCTATATACAGTACTATACAAAAGTACAATACAATATTGGGCACATCAAATATTGATTTGATTTGATTTGAATTTTTCTTCTGTTCATTTACTTTCCGTTTTGTTAATTGATAAAAAATAAACTATTAGCACTTCTATTTCTGAAAGCATTTTTAATTTACACCGCTTTTGCAGAGTACTGTACATGTTCAACTAAATGAACAGTGCAACCTTTATGTAACAGAAACATTATTTGTATCTGTTTATTGATGAAATTTATATTTTGTCTTTTTGTTTAAGAGTGCGTAAAGCAATGCTTTCTTTTTTTCTAGCACATCTCTGTGAAGCAGGTTGGGCCAAGAGTGAATGGTGGTGCAAAGTCACCAGTCCAACAAGCTTTTGTGATTGATGGTGGAGCAAAACCTTACTCTTCCCAGTGCCAGTCCAACATCTTAACCACTACTTCAACCTCTTGTTCCAAAATATGGATGAAGGGGATGGCTCGTCCATTATTCCCAAATGTCCATTGAACTGCATATTACATCATTTGCAAACATTTATGTTATTTCTGTAGTACACCATTATGCAAATGATACAAATCACAATCCTCTTCAGAGGATACATCACAGTATCATTACATAAACAATATATAATTAATATAAATTTAAATGCCTTGTTTGTATTACTATATTTTGGGTACAAGACCATTATTTTGGGAGGAAGTCTGGGCAGAAATTTGGTTAGAAGTCTCCTAACCAGAGTTTGTTTAATAAAGGTTGGAAATGATGTATCCCTCTGACAGTAATTACCAATCACTACCCTCATTTAATGACACCCTCTGAACATTAGGTGAATTTTTAACTGATAGATCCAGCTTTGGAAGAAATCATCAGTATTGTGTACTCCAACGGAGTTTTGGGGTTCTATTTTTTAAAAATATACCTATAGCTTCTATTATGATTGCTGGGATATTCTTGTTTCATCTAGGTTCAGCACAAAATTTTGAAACATTGGCAATGGAATCCTGAAATCCATTGTTTCAAACTCAGAATCTTTTTCAGACCGCTTGTCAATTTGAAAGTGAAGGCTCGGCTATGAACATTCCCATGCAATGTGATATTTTGATGCTTGCTTCATAAATAAATCATAAAAGTGCATTTTACAGTGTGTTTCGTCTAGTAAAAGTCGCAGTCATGCCCATTTGAAAAGATGAGCACTATATGAGACTCAAAAGGGATTTCACCTTTGCTTTTCCTTTTGGAACATAGTAGATTCCAGAAGCTCGCAGAAGAAAGTAACGTTTCTTCCAAGATTTTTTACCATCATCTTTCAGCCACAGGACTCCCTCGATTTCTGGCACTGTTACTGAGCTTCCACAAAAGCACTCCTAGAACATATGGGTAAAGGAATTGTGAAAAACGAACTTTATGTATTCACAGGAAAATGTTTTGCATTAGTTGTCTCTTCAGTATTTCCTTTTCTGTCTCTTAGAGTGAGGGTGGTGAACTTCAGCCCAAAAGGATAGGTATTCTGGCCTGTGGGGGCTTGGCTGACTTAAGCAGGGAAACAACTTTAGCTCCCTAACCCTGGGAGTATTCAGTATTCCAAGTTTCCGTTAGGACCTATTTCTAAGTAACTGACACTTCCTCACCAAACATCTAATGGCGCCTGAATATTATAATACTGCATTTTTCACCTGGCAGATAGATTTTAATGTTGAATTCTGTGGATGAGTTCTGGACTGTTTCAAGATATTCATACAGCAGATTTCCCTTTTTTTAGCCCTTAGTGAAGTGGTTAACCTATAATCAACTTACCTCCAGTAGTACTTCCTTGTTCCTGTCTGCCATTTCCGAGGTTTCTCTTTTCCCAAGAAGATAATTCTGCAATAGAGAAATAGAAGCTACAGTTGACACATGTAAAATAATAGAAATGAAATAGTTATCTTAGTCTCATCTTTTCCTGATGCTAACAAAGAGTGCTATTTGTGAACAAATCTTTTCTATATGGAAACAGACATAAATTTATGGAAATAATATGAAGTCTAAAGGCAGGTTAAGGCAGGCATGTTTATTCTCAGATACAAAAACCTGGTCCGAAATTTAAATGCAAATATATTTTTAATGTTTCTCAGAATTTTATTAGGAGGGGAATAGAAACATCAAAATAAATTTAAGAAATACTCCTTTTCAGATCACAGTTATGGTTTCAATAAATCATATTTAATAAATCTTAGTGCATTAAGCATGTAAAAACAACCACCATAAAGGATGTTTAAGCCACAATGGATGTTCAAAAGCAGAAAAAAGAGCTTTATTTTCACCCATTGATGATCTCACCATTAATTTTAATACACTATTATGTCTTGTTTTATTTTATTTTAGTATTTTAATTTTTATTCTGGTCTGTGACAATAATACAAGATTGATGGAAAAGCATTATACTTACTTGGGGATTTTTAAAAAGGGCATATTTTTCTATACGTTCAACAAACATGAGCTTGTTTTGACTATCTCTTGTCCAGTTCAGGAGGTTTTCAACTAAATTTTCATGGTCTTCAAAAATCCTCTCTGCATAATTACAGAAATATAACAACCATTTTAAATTCAAAATCAAGTTATCTAATTTTATAGTCTAAAGTCCTTTCCCTAATGTCATATGACAATGCATATTAATAAAAAAGTAAAAATGAAGAACATGTATCTTTTATATTTACCAAAGACAGGTAAAAGTCTATTTTCCAATTACATGATTTCTATAATGCATAAATAAATATATATGCTTTTTTACTTGTGAGAACATACTCTACAAACCTATTTTGCATACAAATGAATCTGTGTGTATTCATTACATTCATTTCATGGAATTAGGAGGCTACACTTTCAGTCATGGATGAAGTCCAACTCCATGGTTCTGATTCTGTTTACTTTTATCTTATTTATCTTTTAGCCTGCAATCTAAAATCAATACAGATTTGTTTTTATGTACCAATGGAATGAATCTTTCACTCAATTATTGTGAAAAATATAAAGAAACATTTTTTCAAAAGGGGGGAAAACTACTCATATATAAGAGTACAGAAAAAGGAATCCTACAGGTATTATTCTTATTGCAAATAATGTATTTTTAATACGTTCAATTTAATTCTATGAAAGGAAATCAACTATAATAATAATAATAATAATAATAATAATAAAACCAACATTGCACCACATTTGGAATGTGTTTCTATTTAAAACGCATCCTAATATTTAAGTAGAATACTAAAAATCTTTGTATACAAAAAGATGAAAACAAATTATATACTGAAGCTATAATGCAAAGGCTCTATCCATATTAAAGGTATTTTTAACAGGTTTAAAGTAGCAAGAACATCAACCATTTGTAATAAATATGTTGTTGACTTTTAAATAAAAATGTGGATAAAATCATGTATAGGTAGAAGCAGTATGGTATATGAAGCATGTAAATGAATCTGTATCCAATTTAATATCTTTCCCAAGGAAAACCAAGCCTTGACTATTTTATTATTGTATTTCTGATTTGGTCCATTGAAAGCTTGTGGTTAAATAATCAAAGTGGTAACACCAAAACATTATTGAAGTTTTAGCAAAACCCAGGACTTCCAGAATTATAAAAGGATCTTTACAAAAAGTTCCAAGCAAAGAAAAGTCTGCCCCAAAGCAACCCAGCTACCTAAAGAAAGATTAGCGCATAAGCACATAGGCACACACACACACACATAGACATACGCTGCCCTGAAATCTAATAAAGATCAAGGTTTCCCCCCACATTGGTAGACAAAATAAGCCACCTTTTAAAATGTGGCATATCAACTCAGGAATAAGAGTGAACCATGAAACAAGATCATACATTATAAAGATTCCATAACAATTTGGTACTGTCAATAAATTTGAATTACTAACCCATTTGTAATTCAGAGATTGTTTCTACCAAGGACCAATCTAAGCTAAATCCACAATGTGACTTGTCCATCAAGTTGTCTAACACTTGTCTTACTGTCTGTCGTTCATCTACCATCATTGTCTTCGAGCTGTCATCAGACATGTGGACTCTTATCACAAGCTGTAGCAGAAATAAAGGAGAAGGCATTACATTTTGATGAAAATTTGAAACAAAATTTCTACTCAGTACAGGTAGTCCTCATTGAATGACCACTCATTCATCAAGTGTTCAAAG
The DNA here is from genome assembly GCA_023053685.1 of Diadophis punctatus similis. Taxonomy (NCBI): domain Eukaryota; kingdom Metazoa; phylum Chordata; class Lepidosauria; order Squamata; family Dipsadidae; genus Diadophis; species Diadophis punctatus. The sequence continues at coordinate 170,552,409 of JALIGW010000001.1, read as the reverse complement.
TTACAATGGCACTGAATGAGGGAGACTTATGATGGGTCCTCATATTTGAGGCTGCCACAGCATTCATAGGATCATGTTTTGGGAACTTGGCAACCACTTCATAATTATGATGTTGCAGCATCCCAGGGTCATGTGATCGCAATTTGTGACCTTCACTGCAAAGTCAATGAGGAAGCTGGCAGAAGGTTGCAAATGACAATCATTTATTATTTATTTATTAGTTGTTCTTATTAGCCGCCCAACTCCCGCAGGACTCAGGGCGGCGTACAGCATAAGAAAGAACAATCAGTAAAACACGATAATAAACACTTTAAAATGATTACAAAAATTAAAAAAGGACAAACCATCATTCATACATGGGGGAATTGATCTCAGTTTCACCCCGCCTGCAGGAAGAGCCATGTCTTCACGGCTTTACAGAAGGCCAGCAGGGTGGGGATAGTCCGGATCTCTGGAGGGAGTTGGTTCCAGAGAGACGGAGCTCCCACAGAGAAGGCTCTCCCCCTTGGTCCCACCAACCGGCATTGCTTGGTTGATGGGACCTGGAGGAAACCAACTCTGTGGGACCTAACAGGTCGTAGGGAGATATGTGAGCACAATCTGCAACCGTGTGGGATTTGTCTAATCAAGGCACTTGGGACTGCTGCAACTGCTGTTGTAAGTCGGTGTGATCATGTGACATCATAGTTTATGACTGCATTCCTTAGTGACAGAGTCGCCAGTCCCAGTTACTACTGTTAAGCAAGGAGTACCTATACTAGATTCTAAGAACTTTCAATGATACAATTTTTACATGGGTAGTAAGTGTAATTTAACATTTCCAACTCTAGTTAGTTTGAGATGATTCTACCCTTAATTAGCTCCTATCTTTGTGTATCCCTTAGCCGCCCTGCAAAGCTACCCTGAGGCCTATGTAACAGATCAGGAGCCACGCAGGAGTTAGAACAGGAATGGAGATAGGATGAATCAGGGCTGTCGAACTCCTGGCCCATGGGCCAGATGAGCCACGTGCTGGCCATGCCCACACCTGGTTTAGCGAAGGGGAAAAAAGCCCCGATAGTCACGCCGCCGTGACGCCTTGAGTTTGACACCCCTGGGGTGAATGGATATAACTGGATACAACCCACATCCTGGAATCATTAAAAGGGAACTTTCTGTTGCTGTAGTCCAAGTTGAATATGTTAACATTGCTTGATAACTAGAATTGCAATGCAATATAAACTGTAGAACTAGAAATATAACCTAAGAAACAAGAGTTTTAATGCCATATATTTTCCTCAGTAGGAACTAATAGTTTGTATTGACTTTAAAATATATTAAGCAAGAACAACTTACCTTTTTAACTTGTGCTTCTTTAATCTTCTCTAAAGCAACTCTGATTTTTTCAGCCTTCAGTTTAGCAGCCTGTTCCTCCTAGGGAAAATAATTTTTGGTTTTAACACTGAGCGATATAACTGGACTGGACACACATACATACATATCAATATATCAATGCTTTTCCCATCTTCCCAATTATATTCTCCAACAGAATATACTTCAAAGAAAGAAAGTAAAGACAAAAGACAGAATTCTATTTAGTGGATTTCTACTGTAAAAGTACTTTCAAAAGTACTTTTGACATATACAAAAAAGTAACCACATGCTAATCTAATTTTTACAGGAAACTTCCCATCAGTTTAGAATATTATATTTAAAAAGTATGTGCTATTCAAATGCACCTGTTTGAGCACAGGAATTTTACAGTATAGTAACATTTGCTATATGCTGCCTTTTCTATTCTCATGAAGATTTCTGAATTATTCCCTCACTCCCTGTAGCTGTCGCCTACCTCTTCAAGTTCCGTCTGTATTACTGTCAAATTAATAGTGAAAAAGGCAACATCTGGCAAAAGAAATGTTCGTCAGAAATATAGTAATTATCAATGAAACTAATGAGTAAATTGATAAGAGCAAAGATAAATGAGGCCTGAAACAGTGTCTAAATAAACAATTACAAAGGAAACAAGATTCTGGAGGTCACTTAAAAACTCATCATATCCGATACAAAAAGGATTTCATGTAGTTTGAAAACAAAAATGAGAGAAAGAGTTCTGTAGCACAAATCTCACATGGGCTCAAGTGGGAAAAATATTCCCAACAACTCAGCACTTTGTATATAAAATAAAAATATCTTAGATTGCAAATCAGAAGTTTTTAAAAAATATTTGGGATATCAGGCTTTATGCATAGATTATAGAAATTATGTCAATGCATCCATTTTCTGGAAGAACAACTGATTGGTACATTTCATAATTGGTATGTTAGTATTTACCATTCTTTCTCATCTCATGTTAATATTTATATTCTTTCTCATCTGGTTTTTTTAAGCAAAATCACCTACCCAAAATTATCTAATTTATGGATCAATCATACTTTTACTATGGATGCATCAAACATGATTTTATGGCTAATTTCTAAAAAGACAAGCACATTTGATTTAGTAAAATATAGTTTTATTTATTAAATTCCCATCCTAGTGATTTCACAACTGTCCAGAAATTTTACAACCTTATTTTAAATCACAACCACAAATATTCTAAAATCTCCTAATATATTTTAAAATGATAAAATGATAGGACCTACTTGTTACACTTTAGATCAGTGGTTCTCAACCTTCCTAATGCCGCAACCCATGCCACCCCACCGTGCCCCACCCCGCCGCTGCGCCAGCTGCCACGACCCCCGCCCTGCCGCCGCCATTTGGGTTCTTTTACCCTCTGCGCATGCGCAAAGCGTTCTGCGCATGCGCAGAGGGTAAAAGAACCCAAATGGCGGCGTCCGGGTGAAGTCGCGACCCCCAGGTTGAGAACCACTGCTTTATATATATATTTCAAATTAGAAGTGTATCATTTTATAATATATCCAATATTTGTGTTTCATATTCTCATGTTTACTCTGACTATATGACTAAGTATACAATCTTCAATGACCTCATCTGATTATACATTTTGACCACAATAAAGTTAATCAGAGTAGAAATTACAGATAAATATTTGGATAAAGCATGTAAAGACTACACAGAGCAGTAGATAAATAATTTTGGCAATTTTGGCAGGTAGACAAATATCCCCAATTATTTATATGTGCCTATATTAAGTCACAGAGTCACATCCTTTTATCAACTTGTCCTTACTGAAACAAATTATAAATCAGGAAATGCACAAATATTAAGCAGCAGGCAAAATTATAATGAACTATGAAAATAATTTCAAATCTATATTATAGATCTTCATCATGGATAGTATTGTATGTTTGTTTAAGATTAAACAAGAAATTCAGAAAATAGTATAGATTTGCAAATTAAAAATTTGTAAAGAAAAACATGAAATTGTCAGTGTTGATGTCTCAACATGGAGCCGATTATTAGATCACTCCCCTAAATCCTATTTCTGTGACGATGAACAAAATGCAGAGAAAGTTTTATTTCTGATATTTTTAGTTGGAAAGCATGGAGTAGAACTTTAAAGGTAGAGGCAATAACAAATACAAATACTAAAAACAAAGGAACAGCCCATCTCTGCCAATTTTATCCCCAATTTTTTAATAGTCAGAATTAAATCCAATCCTTAATTGTTGCAGAGGAATAGTTTGATCTAGTGGTTAAGGCACCAGGCTACAAAGCGGGAGAGTGTGAATTCAAGTCCCACCTTAGCCTTGAAAGCCAGCTGGGTGCTTTGGGCCAGTCCCTTTCTCTCAGCCCAATCAACCTCACAGGGTTGTTGTTGTTGTGAGGAAAATAGGAAGAGGAAGGTATGTTGGATATGTTTGCCACCTTGAGTTATTTGTAAAAATAATAAAGGTAGGATACAAATAAATAAGTAAAATAAAAATAAATTGGATATGAAATAATACTAGCCATCATTTCTCCATCAGAATCTACTGTAATTCATTTTAACATCATTCAAGCAATACATGTTTGTTGCTGACATTTCAAAGTCCTACCAATGAATCATTGGAAGCCATTTAAATATTTATATTCAGAGTTAGTGAAGTAACAATATTTTGATAAGAATAGCTTCTTCTGGTGAACACTCTCCACTCCTCCTGAGCTGAGGTGGCGCAGTGGTTAAAAGCAGCACTGCAAGTTCAGCTGACTGCTAGTTCAGCAGTTCAGCTGTTCAAATCTCACTGGCTCAAGGTTGACACAGCCTTCCATCCTTCTGAGGTCGGTAAAATGAGGACCCAGATTGTTGGGGGCAATATGCTGAACTCTGTAAACCGCTTAGAGAGGGCTGTAAAGCACTATGAAGCGGTATATAAGTCTAAGTGCTATTGCTATTGCTATTGCTTTGGAGTGATTTCTTCAAAATGTAAAAATAATTTAGAATGAAAAAGTAGGAACAATTGTAGGGTTTGTTTTTTTTGGGTGGTGATTGAATTGTGAATAAAAAAGAAGCCATGTGTTCAGAGTGAATTTACCACCTACCCAATATTTTAAGTTTTTTGTGCTAATTTGAGACTATTTTTTATTTTTTACACATTAAAGGACAAAATATTTAATTGGAAAAAAAAACCGTTCTATTTTATCTTAAAATAATATTGATTAGTAAAACTAGCTAGCCAACAGGAGAATATTAGCCCAATTTAAAAGCTGATAACTATTCTTCAAACATTTATAATAATTTAATTTGGAGTCAATCAGTTCGTAATGACTTAATAAGTTCATGCTTTTGCTTGATACTACAATCATTACTACATTTTTGATGGAAATTAGTCTGAAAAAAACCTGGCTACATAATTGCTTTAAATTCTATATGTTTCTAAAAATGAAATCTCTTTCTGACTATTAAATAATTTGTTTTTCACACTGTATTTATTCTATAATTACATGCTCTATAATCCAAAGCAACTCAAGGCAACATAGAAAAAAGGATATAAAAAACCCACTGTCAATAAAACAAGCTTTTTACATTTCCCTTTTTTAATTGACAATAGCAACCTATGAAGTATAAGGAGCAAAAAAATAATAGGCAGTCTGTTTTCTGAACGAACTGATTTTGCCCTTCAGAATGAGACAAGGTTAATTCCACAATAAGATCACATGTGCACATACGTATCCCCCCTCCCCCCATACAACGTAGTTTGATAAAGTGAGATCAACTTAGTTGCAAGAAATGAATTAATGCAAATGAAATATTGCTCTTTCTATTCAAGCACTGCTTAAATCTGAACACAATAATGGTAAGCAATATAAGCACATTTTTTAAATTGCTCCCTGGATTTTTTACTGAAATGTTCAAGGAAAATTAAAATGGCAGGTAGGAGTGAGTAAAGCATCTCTAAAAAGGTTTTTCCCTGACTCCACCCTATATGAGAGAAGGGGGGAGGGAATAGATTATTAGAAAATCTAGCAGATAAAAATGAGATCATCTCCAAAAATGATACCTGTTCAAATAAGTCATTCTGAATTAACTGGTCCCAGTTCTTTAAAAAAAAAAACGGGAAAGAGAACATGGTGAATTTAAACATATTGGAACAATTGCTTTTTCATTGCAGGACAATTCTTTTCATTATTTTAGATACTGGATAGATATACAATTTGATATAGTCATATACTTCTTTTGGGAGCTGTATAATTTGGTGTTACATATGGCTTCTTATGTATAGTGTCTTTATAGCACTTAAAGGGGTATGAATAATGCATACTTTTCAGTAATAAAAATCTCTCTTTGAGAAATAATTCAGAAACTCCGAATAATTCTTCATTCTAAATTATGATCCTTATTCTTTTGATTCTTTGAAAGCATTAATTAAATAGCAGTTTGCTTATTTATTATTTAACCAACTAAATGCATTTCAAACTTCAGTGAAAAAAATATTTAAAAAGCTGAAGTTAAAAAGCTTTGTAAAGAGTTATGATTATTATTTATGAAATTCATCTCTTTAGAAACATGTTTGCAAGAATACTGGGATGAAAACTATTTTGAATTAAAAAGTTGTTTTTAAAAAATGCATTAAAAAGTGCATATAAATATTTGCTACATATAGAAAACTAAATAATTAAAATGAATGCAGATTATTAGTATACTAGTTTGTTCTTCTGTATGTATTTTTCATTACCAATATCTTTATTATAAACACTGGACAGTATTAAAAATGATGCAATGATATTATAGTTCTCTTTCACAATTTTCTCACTTCAAATTCAAGCTTATTTCAAAATTGGAAGTTTCATATTTACCTTCTGCTTTGACATAGACCTAACAAACTCTTTTTTAATTATTTTATTGTGTGAGATTTATATACCGCCTCACAGTGCAAGCACTCTCTAAGTGGTTTACAGCAGTAAGCAATGTATATTTATATTGCCCCCAACAATCTGGGTCCTCATTTTACCTACCTCAGAAGGATGGAAGGCTGAATCAACCTTGAGCTGGTGAGATTTGAACAGCTGACCTGCGGATCACAGTCAGCTAAAGTGGCCTACAGTACTGCCTCTAACCACTTTTTTTGAATCCTAGCAATTATTTTCACAAGGTTTTTTGAGATTTACTGAATCTCAAAAATACCAACAACAGTGGGTTGATATTTAAGTTATTGTTCCAAACACTCACTGTTGGTTATTATATGCCATTCTTTAGATGAAACAAAGGAAATTCTTTTGTTACTGTTTTGTTGATTTTCCCATTTGATTTTTAGTATTAATTAAATGTGCAAGAAAAAAAGCAGTAAAATACAATGCTGTTTTTAAGCAAAATTTTAAAAACACAGCAAGTTTTAACAAATTAGCTAACAATTACTGAAAACAAAATTAAAACTATAATCTTTATTTCTATGGCATGCATCTAATCATGCATCTAAAAGTTAAAACGATGCTACTATTTAAATTGCACAAATGAGGAATTATATTTAAACCAGAGATTGTGAAAGCAGAAAATGACTTTTGTTCTGGAATGTTAGTTTTATTTGCTACAAAGCATTAATGATGAGGTAAATAATATTTTAGTAAGTCTTTATATCTAGGAGATTCATATGGTAAAACATCACAGAATCATTCAAATAAATAGAATGTATTGTAAATTTCAAGATTACCTATTAAACTCCAACACAATTTAATGAACTTGTTGAAAATCAAATTAATTTTAAACATACTGTATTAGCATATTAAAATTGTGACTGCATAAATCTTAAGACTGCCTTAATACTTTCTGCTGAAGTGCAAATCTGATCAATTATGCCTTTAAAAATGCTGTCACTCACTTTATGTAATGATGACTCTGTCTGCAACGAACCTGGAACTTTAGTAGACTGCTGTAGCCTAGAGCAGTGTTTCCCAACCTTGGCAACTTGAAGATATCTGGACTTCAACTCCCAGAATTCCCCAGCCAGCATTCGCTGGCTGGGGAATTCTGGGAGTTGAAGTCCAGATATCTTCAAGTTGCCAAGGTTGGGAAACATTGGCCTAGAGCAAGATTTATGTGGCAAAACTGCAATACACTTAAAAGTTGCCTAAAATCAGCTGCTGGATTCTATACCATCTATCCATAATAACTGGCAGGGAGAAACCCACAACACAGAGTCAGTGTTTCCCAGATTTTGCTAAAATAAATGTACAGATTTGAAATTTAACTTGCTAAATCAAATATTCAGTTAGGCTTCCTGAAATGAAATATAAAAAGCCTTGGTTGCAAATTCTATTCTTTATATGATATGAGGACACTAGAACCTGCTTCATATTCCTGTCCATCTTTTTCGTTTTTCTTATTGATGTATTTGGTGTTCTTTTTCATTGTTTATTTTATTGTTCTATTATCTTATTTCTTTTCTGTTTACACTCTTCATTTCTTCCTTTTTATTGTAAGATGCCTAGAGTAATCCCACAGGGAGTTAGGCAGCAAATAAATTTAACAAATAAAAATACATATTTTAAGCCAGGATATGATGGCTGAACTCAGGACATTGTGGTTTGGTAAACTGTGGTTTATAAAGTCAATTCTGAATTCAGAGTTTTATCCTGGATTGTTCTCAACTTTAGATGCATATTAAGAAGAAGAGGAGGAACATGATAGATTGTGATAGATTCATATGACTGGAAAGCACAGCTTCCCCATTACATTTGAAATAGGCCTTTGGGCAGTTTCAGTCAGGTATTTGCCATGTGTGGAGAGAATAGTGCAGAGGGCATATCAGTACTTTTACTAATGTTTATTCAATAACTCTGGCTATTTGGGAATGCTACAGATGGCACTGGCAGCTGTCTTCATATTCAAGCACACCCAAAGAGATTCCTCTTAAGATTCTTTAGTATTCAAAAGGAAAAAGAAAGGGGGGGGGAGAATCTATGTGTCACAGTCTCTTCCCACCTGATGTAAATGCCTACTGGGCTTTTATGGTAGCACAATTATACATTTAGAGGCTTCATTATTTCAATTTATTTTAAATGAATTCTTGCCAATCAGCAAGTTCCAAACAATGTCAGCTTCTCTCTAGAATAGAAAGCTAATTTTCTGAGGGAGGGAGCAATTAACTTAATCTGTTGTGACAAATGCCATGCAGAACCTTGTTTCAACAGTAACATTTATTGCAGCATAAGCTTTTATGAATTATAAATTCATATTTACAGGAATATGTAAATATTCCTTAAGTTAAGGAATAAGTTAAAGCGATGATACTCCCTTTCACACGCACAGGGGACACCTATCTGTTTATGACAACAGATACAATGATACAGCCGTGAGAGGTAAACCTTATCATAGACTGAGAAGCTAACTTTGTCCTGGTATCTATTCTGACACCAGAAGACGTAATGTTATTAATTATAGCAAGAATTCACAAATCTGATCATCATCCACTTCATTGTAGTCATCATTACCACTAATAGCTCACCAAACTCTAGGGAGGACAACTGATATGGAACATATAGAAAACAGGTACAAATTTAGCATCAGAAATTTTAATTTCCCCAAAATAACTGCAGAATACTCCAGCTTTCATGGATATTTTGTAACTGATCTCAAAATGACCAAGATTTAATGAGAAAATAACAATTTTTAATGATAAAATAGTTGAGATGAAATTTCCATGGATTAAACAGAGGCAAAGATATCAAACTTAATGAATTCATTATCTCAATGGTGCAAAAACATCTGTCACATCAATATGTATATAGATTCTATTGAAAAGCACAGTAACACTGAATATACTGGCAATATTTCATTTCCCTGTAACCTTTTACTTTTTAATCTTCTCCCCACATATGGGCAGGCTATAATTCAGAAAAAATTATGCTCTAATAAAAGGAATTAGATGTTAAGATGTACAAAACTTTCAATTTCTCATATATCAGTGACTAATTTCTATGTCTGTCTTTATTGTCTAGTATCAAGAACATGCCAAATGATACATCTTGAAGATTAAGTTTCTTCCATATAAATTACTTGTCTGCTTGTTCTTCTTGCTGCCCTTTACCATAATAATGTTTTGATTTGATCTGATCTATGGTTGGCTTCATTTATCTACTGGAAATCAATGACTTAATTATTTGTGGTGACAATCTATTTCTTTGTTAACTGACAGCAGTTTATGGACTATGATTTTATACAATGATAACTACACAAAGATTTAAAATGAGAGAACTGATTGGAACATTAAGTGCACCAGCATGCCTACCGTCCCTGTCCTAATGTTCTCTATCAGTACCCATCTTATGTATATAAATAATGTTATATCTATATATATTACCAATACGTACTTGACAAAAAATAAAAATAAATAAATTAACATTTATTTATAAACATATTTCCTTAAATGATTTCAGGACCATTTTGACATTCATTAAAGCTATGTGATTTCTGTATTTGTTTTATGAAACCTGGCAACAATAAATGCATTTAGATTCTAGGCAATATAACATTTTGATTTAACAAGGGAAATAAACCATGCAAATATATTTCATGACGCCTTGCTCATCTTTGACCAGAGGGAAAATCATTTTCATAAAACAAAAGCTACTAGAAATAAAGTCCAAATTTACATATACACACACTACACAAATTCCACTTCTATTAAATGGTCACATGCAGGTGGGAAGTAAGTAGCATATCACCTTGGTCAGCAAATGAGAAGGCTTTCCTGCAATGTTTCTCAGAAGGAGGGAGGTTTCCCTGTCCAAATAGGAGTGCTTGTGCAGAAAAGAAAAGAAAACAAATTAAGTCACAAGAAAGCCAGTGCAGTCATTTTATAGTGTATGATCAGCAATAGATAAGAACAACTTCTCTTCTTCATCTGAAGCACAAATAGGGTTTTAGGTATATTTCAAGCAAAGCATTAAGCAAGCTGCCAGAATGGTGCTGTAGTTTTAAAAACATCTACAAATTCCTTTCCATCCCAATTCTGAAATTTTCTAGGAACTATTCCTTAATAATTTTATTGAAATATTCTAGAACTTATGACCATGACAACATACAATTTTAGCCAGAATTTCACCCACATAATATAATGAAAAAATGGTATTTCAACCATTTAAAAACAATATAATCTAATAATTATAGCCCTGTTCAGGACTGTTTATCCAGAATGCTCAGCTTTAATCTATTCCCAATGCCACTATTTTCTATTTCTTCTATACTAGGGGAACTCAGTATATTCCATGTGTTATCATTTTTGTGGATAAACCTCTAGTACACTATTCTTACAGGATGGAATGTAAACTCTTCTATTAGCGACTATTCAGACAAAACTTCTAAACAAAGACTTCCAAGGGGTGTTTTGCTTTCTCAATGCAGCACTGGAGGTAGGCGTAAGAAAGGCTGAAAAGAGGATATTTAACTTTTGGTTAAAACTGAATTTTTCCTCACAAAGCTAGCTGACTGTTTCTATGTATCCTGGAAACTAATGGTAGAGCAAACTGCTGCAGAGATCGCGTTCTTACTAGATGTTGGTAGAAATGGGTAGTGGCCAAACAAGAGAGATGCTAAAGCAGACACTTGAGAGATATGGCCATAAACAAAGACTGAGGTAGAATTTTCGAAAGCACAGTAGTAAGAATCTGGTTGATTAATCTCCAGGTAGCACCACTATCTTAAACAGCTTATTCTTCCATGTCACTTCACCCTTGCATTTTTTTTAACAAACTATCTTCAGCAATTCTTAAGGGCAGATAAACACTCTGATCAGAGAAAAACTGCCCATGTGAGAAACTGCAAAAGAAAAACACCTTGTGAATATTTGTCTAATACCTCCCTACAGGGATCATTCTGTCATCACTATAGTGTTTTTAACACAAAAATCTCCAGATGTTCTTGTTGACTTTTAGGTAAATTATCTACTTGGAGACAAAGATTCCAAAATAACATGGCCAGTCTCATAGTTCTCTTTGGCAGTATAGTGAGCATAGCAACATTGAAAGGAGGAGCAGAAAGTGCAGAAAGACAGAAATCAGAGGTCTTCCTTGTGTATTATTGCATATTACTCTATTTTATGTTACTTACCCTTTAAAATATTTGCTTTCATTATTTTTGTTACTACCCTTTTAAACCTACATTTTGCTTTTTTCTTAGGTAATATTTTAGGCAATGAAGTAATTAAAACCACTATGTTAAATAACTAGATTTAGCTGCAAAATTTCACAAAGCAAAACAATTGAGGGCAAGCAAATATTTTAAGGGGAAGTGATTAAAAACTCCAATTAAAAGCAAAGTAACAAAGTTCTATAACCATTATCATGTTCTTCTGGAAATGTTGTTTAAAAGCATATTTAGGTAATTTATTATGCTTTTGCCTGTGCTTACTTTAAGATTTTAATTTTGTAAAAAAAAATCCTTCATCTTTTAATGTTTTGGATGATATTTAGTGGTTAAGACACCAGGCTAGAAAAATGTATGTATGTATGTATGTATGTATGTATGTATAAATACATTGCTCTATATACATTGCTCTCTATATAGCATTGAAATACAGGTGATATGTGCTAAATGTCACTTTAATAATTGAAAATAAAAATTTAAAAGTGAAAAATGATTTAAGTACTTTAATATGCAGCTAGCCACATCTGTAGTATGATTAGTTACAGATACACAATAAATAAGGGTACTATTGCTACTAACACTATCACATAAATATTATTTTAAAACATTAAACTACTCAATTTAGATAACAAAAAAGTCAGATAATTTTCTAGTCAGGAGATGGCAGTAATGTGCCTTGGATAATTAGCCCAACACAATTGCTTAACCTAATCCTACACTGCAAAACATTCACAAGCCTCAGAATGAACAATCTATACTTGTTTCATATTGTGACAAAGTCAGCTGCAACTTTTCGAGATCAGAATAAAGCGCCTATTTCTGAACTACATTTTATTTTCACTGAAACTGAAAAAACCTCCCTGTCTTTTTGAAGCATGTAAAGTTAAAGGGGTGCTAAAATCAACCTTAAGTCTTAGGAATTGTGTCTAAACTATTTTCTTAGTAGCATTACAAAAATAGCTTGTCCAGCTAAAAAACCCCTTCCCAGCTATCCCGCATGCAAAAATAAGCCAGGTCTGAGCACACTTAATTAATTAATGAGCCTTGGTCGTAGTGCTGTCCGTTAGCACCAGGACATGTCTGCCGGACACTTGGCGTTGAAAATGTCGGAGAGCCAACAACACCGTTCGAAGCTCCAGCCAATTGATCGAGCATTTGGCCTCTGCCTCCGACCCCCGACCCTGAGCGATGTGACCCAGGGAGTGCCCCCCCAACCAGTTAGACTGGCATCCGTGGTGATGACTGTCCTGTGAGGCTCCCTGAAGAGGCAGCCCTTGGATATAGCCGGCGTTTGCCACCAGGTTAGAGAGCGACGGACCTCTGAAGGAACCAGGACCCTGAGTTGCGAGGTGCTGCGGCCCATTTTCTGGAATGGTAAAAGGAACCATTGACGCTCCCTAGAGTGTAGTCGCGCCCAAGGTGTTACAGAGATACATGAGATCATTTCCCCCAGGAGGGTGGACAAGAGCGCCGGGTGAGCCTACGTTCCCAGTGGATTTGAGAAGCAAGTCCCCTAATACTATCCTGCCTCTCCTGGGAAAGGGAGACCCTACACTCTAGGGAATTAATGATGGTTCCCAAATGAAGAATAGAAGTGGAAGGGGAAAGATGGCTCTTGTCCATACTGATGGGGAACCCGTGCTGTCTCAGAGTTAGGATGGTTACCTGGAGATGATGCACCGCGAGGGCTTTAGATGGTGCATGCACTAAGATATCATCCAGTTAACACTGGACACATACGGGCAAGGACCTGAGGTGAGCCACTAGGGCCGCCAGAACCTTCGTGAATACCCTGGGGGCAGAACCTTCATGAATACCCGAAGGGCAGTGCCCTATACTGAAAGTGCCCACCTGCATAACAAAACCGAAGGTATTTACGATGATGATGGTTTATCGGGATGTGCAGGTAGGCTTCAGTAAGGTCTAGGGAAGCCATGAAGTCGCCCCGACGGACGCAAGCCAGGATAGAAAGAAAGGAATGCATCTTGAACTTCCGATACTTAAGGTAGCAGTTCAGATGCTTCAAGTCTAGAATCGCCCTCCATCCCCCTGAGGTTTTGGGGACCACAAAAAGGATAGAATAGAACCCCTGCCCTTGCTGTTCCAGGGGAACCTGCTGGATGGCTCGAATGTCCAGCAGGTGTTGTATTGCCTCATCCATGAGACCCTTTTTTGAGGGCACTCTGGACACCGGGCAACAGACAAAAAACCTCAGGGGAAGGGAGAGAAACTCTAGGGAGAGACAGAAACAAATCGTCTCCCGGACCCAGCTGACCTGGGTGGTCTGGTCCCAAATGGTGGAAAAACATGCCAGACAGCCCCCGATGGGAGCGTCGTGCCACTCACCATCTGCGGCGCCTGAAGGGACGGCTTCCTGAGCCGCCCCGGAATTGGCGCTTAAACTGTCTCCCCCTCCCGGATCTATCCTGAGGCTGGCATTGCCTAGATCCATACTGACCTGGGGCCCAGGGGAAACTGGAGCCCTGGTCAGCTGGTCGGTAGTAGGGGGCCTGATGAGGGTTTCCCTTCCTGGACAGAGACGGGAGGACCTTCTTCCTGTCATGCGACTCAACCAGAATCGGCTCTAAGGACTCCCCAAACAGATTCTGCCCCTTTATTGAACCTGAGGCCAGACGCCATTTATGGCGGGTATCCGCGGGCCATTGACAGAGCCAGTGCATGTGTCTGGCCACCACCGAGGTGGCCATTGCCTTAGAGGCAAAGCGGGAAGCATGCAGAGTGGCGTCTGCCAGGAACTGAGTAGCCGCGATCCTGCTGGGCCCTCAGGTTCAAGGCGGGGATGTGGTCTTGTATCTGACGGAGCCAAATGAGTGATGTTCTGGTGAAAAAAGAGGACGTGGAAGAGGCCCTAACCGCCCAGGCGGCCGCCTGATGAACCTTCAGCAGGGCCTGTTCCGTTCTTCTGTCCTCCGGCTTCAGCAATTCCTCTGACTCGCCCGGCATGGTTGTAGGAGCATGTAAGGCCAAGACCAGAGCGTCAACCAATGGGAAAGGCCAGTAGATCAGAAAGTTCAGAAGCAACGTTGAAGAATTTCCAATCCATTGAGGATGGAATGGGACCCGACGCTGGGGTCGACCACTGCCTCCGAACAGTGTCCAGGAATAGTTGGGGAGCTGGAATGAAGTTAATCTCCGGCGTCACTTCCCAAAACAGCAGGTCTAGACGAGCCCCTTGGGATGTAGCCGCCGCTGGAGAAGGAACATCAAGTCCTGGGCTCTCTGGATAACAGTCGAGAAGCCTCAGACTCACAAGACAGATTTCCTCGCACTTCCAACCAAGAAGATCAGCAACCAGGATGGGAGCAATGTTTTGACACGTCCGTCCTGCTGAGGACCAAGTCAAAGCTGGGTCTTAGCAGGGCGGATCCTGACAAAGAAAGACAGACTCGGTCCTCATTCTGAGTGTATGAGGACAACCCATCCTGAATGCTGGCTCCACCCATGCTGGAGAAGAGCAAACGTTACTGTACTGCTAAACCAATTAAGAGTTTGTAGCAGGGGTGAAATGCTGCCGGTTCGGGAGGGCCGGTCAGTTGTTGCAGAGCCGATGGAGCTGGTGGCGGTCGTGTTGCGGGGCTTCTCCTGCCCGCTTCCCCCGCCCACCTGGATGCCGCCATTTGAGTCCTTCTACGCTATGTGCATGCGCAGAACGCTTTGCGCATGCGCAGAGGGCAAAATAACCCAAATGGCGGCTTCCAGCCGGGTGGGGGAAGCGGGCAGGAGAAGCCCCGCGCTGCGACCGCCGCCAGCTCCATCGGCTCTGCAACGACCGACTGGCCTGCCTGAACCGGCAACATTTCACCACTGGTTTATAGCAGAAGTGGGCAGCACGGAGCTTCATACCCCTACATAGCCCTCTGACCACAATTGACAACAAAATACAACAATACACTATTGGGTGGGAAATAGGCTAAGCCTATACGAAACCTATCTGAAATAAATAACTTTTTTAAAAAAAGGAAGAAAAACAACATTGTATCACCTATATCAAGCCAGGAGTATGGAAGGTAACCGGAAAATCCTTGTATCATGTGCTCTCCAGCTACCATGAATTATTATTCCATCCTTCTGTCCCTCAACAGTATTAACCGCAGGCCCAGCAACCAAGGAATTGCCCACCCTGCTTTACAAATTTACTTGCTTTCTCCCATAAAAACCTGCCTAAAATTTGAGATCTGGAGAGACTCTTCTCAGAGCTTCCTCATCTATGAGACCATATTTTTCAGAGTGTATTTTAGTTCCAGAGCACCTGCATTTAAATATTTACATACCAGGAAAAATAAACTCTGTATCCACACTGGACTTTTAAATCAATTTTCTGGTTTACATGTTATCAACTTTTCAATTTAATTATAGTGCCCACTGCTGACAATGGATTTTAACTCATTGCTTTGATTCTTTTAATGTTTATTTCATTACTTCAAAAAGAGTTCTGAGAAAGGAAGTAGAACTTGCCCTCTTCTGAGTTATCACTTTAATAAATGCATCCTGTAATAGTGATGACACATATTTTAAAATAAGGGCTGAATCAGTTATACTGAGATTGCTAGAAAGATTGGGAAACTGCTGACTTGTTTTCTGCAGAACATGCTTTGCTAAGAAATGATATGACTCAAAATTTATGACTTGATGGAAAATAGTATGTCGGTGTATTAAAAAAATTCCCCTAGCCTTTTTCTTCAGTTTCCCAATATTGAATGCAAGTCAGACAGTGATATGTTAAAATGTGACCAAAAAACCCTATGAGTGAGTTTCCTTGGATATTATTTAAAAACAAAAACAAATACTGGAATAAAGTCAAAAGCTGAATAAAGAGTGAAAAATTATATAGCTGTAATATTTTGATTATTTGTAACTACAATCAAAGCTTTTAAAATGTTTATAACTGATTGAATAAATAGTATATAAAATATAAACACTAAAGAGCTTGTTATCTGCCAACCTCCACCAATAAATACGAAATTTTTAAGATTTATGACTTCCTATAGGTTGAACTCTTTGCTCCATAGAGACTGTTTTTAATGAAGGAGGCTTAAAAAACTGTTGACAATAAGTACTCATTGGGTATCTTATTAGAGAGTCTCTGCTAATTAGGCTTCAAAAATGCTCTCAAGCAGCATATCTGGGACATTGACCTTCTGACCAATTTAAGGTTAAGTTCTAGGCTTAACCTTCTAGCCTATAGTTTGGGAGATTCTTCCAAAAGGATTTGTGCCAGCCTACTTATCATCCGTTACAATATAGCACTGACATTTCATAGGGCATTTACCTTAGCCAGGCCGAAGGCAATGTGCTCACCAGTCCTCCTTGGATACTATAAGGATATTCTGTATGACAGCCAATAGGCCCCTGAAGAAATGGCTCAATAGCATTTCTGAGCCATCTCTATCTTTGATGTTCCCTTTTCAAGGACTCTCATCTATCCATCTAGAGCAGGGGTGTCAAACTGGTGGCCCGCGGGCCGGATACGTCACGTGCAGGCCACGCCCACCCCAGCTCCGCAAATGGAGAAAATGTCGTGAAATGTCACATGATGGCAACGTGACGCAGCAAGTTTGACACCCGTGATCTAGAGGAATTTCCAGACATTTCTTCTATTCACTTTACTTGTAGGTAAAGTAAATTCTTCCATTTACTTGAATTTTGTTTATTTTCCTTTATTTTATTCTGCTACTTTACTACCTTTTTATGTTATATTTTTTACACTTTACACTTTATTATATATCTTATATTTACACCACACACATACAAATACATATACATATACATACAGGTAGTCCTCAACTTATAGCCATTCTTTTAATGACTGTTCAAAGTTAGAATGAAACTGAAAAATGTGACTTACAACCAGTTTTTGCATTTGCAACATGCAGCATGCATTTACGATGGCTGTAGCATCCCAGAGTCATATGATCACAATTTATAACTTTTCCAGCTAACTTCCAACAAGCAAAGGCAAGGGGTAAGCTGGATTGTAATTCATTTAACAACTGCAATGACTTGCTTAACAACTGTGGCAAAAAAAGTTGTAAAATGTAAAATCATTAACAACCAACTTCCTTAGCATAGGAAATTCAAGTCCCAATTGAGGACTACCGAGGACCACCCTGTACAAGATTTTATCTTGTTGGTTTTTTGGTGGTAGCAAGTAAAAGAATCTCAAGGTTTTTAAAATTACCTTAATTTTTATGACCTCTAAATTATAGATATTTAGCAATAATGCATTTAGAAAAAATAGGCAAATAATATGATTTTGGAAAGATGTATTGAAAAGTACATGTACATTTCTGTCACGTCTCCGGCTAAAATATTTTACAGGAGTCAAAAGAGACACCTTTCTTTGCTTTTTGTTAAAACTTAGAAATACTGTTCATTGCATATGCAGATGTTTCTGCTGATTAGATGTCTTCATGACATCTTTTGGTGGGGGTTCATCCCTATTATTTATATGCATTCCTTAAATGTTTCCCATTGCTAGTATAGTTTTTAATCTTATGCTTAACTAAAGCTTTAATTTGTATTTCTAATAAAAATGAAAATTGGATCTGATTTCATAAATAAATCCACAAACAAACAAACACTGTTATTTCAGACCCGATGTCAGCAAAAGTCTATTATGGTTACCAGAGATAACAACATACTTATTTTAGCTTTGATGAAATAAATCAGCTTTACATCCTCTTACTTCTAACAATCTTAATCTTTGGTCCATTAATAAAATGTAATACAACTTGATTTCTTTTCATTTTTTCTTTATCCATTCTTCTGAGATTTTTCAAAAATTTAGCAACCCCTTGTAAATCTAATATAAAACAATTATCCAGGTCACTCTTGGTTTATTGTATACCCTTTTATTTTATTTATTTTATTTTTTATTTTATTAAGACATCAGCTGGTTTCCTATATATGACCAGTATAGTATCTTTTTCCATGTCATTCTTGCCATTCATTTGTGAATTCACTTTCAACTATGTTTGTTGTCACACAGAACTTGGACCTTTTTCATAACATCTTTTAGATAGCCTCCCCAAAGAGCAATTGTCTCTTTTGACACTATTAACGTCTGAGTCCATTGTTCGAAATATCCTTTAATATGTCCAATGTTAAGACTATTTTGCTTCATTCTATAACTGTAAGTTGAGTTTATCATTTTCTTTCTTTAGCCAACTATACAGATACTGCTCACCAGTGGAGGTGGCTGATGGGGTAAGAAGACCTCATTCTTCTCCTGTATGTCTCTTTGCTCTCTTAAGTTTCAGTTTTAGTACAGTTTTAATAATATTTTAATCTGTATAGTTTTAATGTTTTAATTATTTTTTACTGTTTTATAATTTGTAAGCTTCCCAGAGTCACCTTCTAGGGGAGATAGACAGCATAAAAAAAAACAAATTAATAAATATATAAATAATAATAAAAACATGAAAACTGTATATAATTATATTAGGAGGCAATTAAAACAAGAGTAGAATAATTAAAATTCAAACTTCAAAAGGCAGGGGGGAGACCCTTTAAGTATGTGTGATGTCAGGATACAGAGATGAATGGGGTAGAGCTTTTGTATTGTGATGGTCTGATATTTTTGCCATTCTCTCTCTCCCCCAATGCCACTCTCTTATGCTTACAAACTAGGGATATACATAGACCTTCAAAGGACATAGTGTAGTTCTCAGAAACTCTTCAAACATTTTTATAGAATTTGGGTCAGATTGTACTGCTATAACTATCTTTTCTCTCCTGTAGACCAACTTATCTAATAGTCTTTGATCTGCTACTACATTTAGCTGCCATTTGCCTATCTAGCAGACACAGCCTATTTAAGCCACACAAGTAGAGGTGCACTATGTATGGCTGCATCCTTGTCTTCCTCAGCTAACTGCTTGGGTAACTACACTCAATCCTCCAGCATCTCCCTTTTTTTTCATATTTCTCTCCCTACTTGTTCATTTGACAAATTCTGATTTCTACCACATTTAGCTGCCATTTGCCTATCTAGCAGACACAGCCTATTTAAGCCACACAAGCAGAGGTGCACTAAGTATGGCTGCATCCTTGTTTGTTTGTTTGCATCTCTGTTCATTTGACAAATTCTGATCTGCTACCACATTTAGCTGCCATTTGCCTATCTAGCAGACACAGCCTATTTAAGTCACTTGGCTTCTACATATTGCGGAAAGAATGCTTCTCACTTGCTAGGCTGCATGCCTACTGATTTTCCTTTCCTCCTTAATTATTTATTTTGTTTTACTGATAATACTGCCTTGTTCCCAGATCCTTTACAATTCAAAAACAACTAACATTGAAAATATACATTACATTTCTGACCCTCTCATATTATTATTTAGGACTATGCTTAATAATGAACCTCTAAAGTAAAAGAAACTATGAATCACATCTTCTCTCATTAACATATTTTAAAGTGAAGGAGAGCAAATTCTGATCAGGAACCAACAACATTAAACAGTAATGTAGGAGTAAAATCACAGGTTTAGAACGTATTAGGCAATATTCATCAGTGTAAGTGGATTGCCACTCAGAATATTCTTAATCCTTTCCTTCTTCCTTCTTTCTGAGTTTCATTCTGGCACAAATGCTCACAATGCTGTAGGCCAAAATAATATTAATAATCATATTCCTAACATTAATACAAATATGAATTGCAAATAAGGAAAATTTTATCCATTTTATTTCTAAACAAGCAAAATTACTGCAAATGGAGATTCATTATTTTTTTAAAAAATAAATGAACATATAAATCTTAATGCTATTATGTGTAGCATTAAATAAAATTGTCCTAGGAGCTGAAGTGGTGCAGTGGTTAAATGCAGCCATTGCAGGCTGACTGCTAGTTCAACAGTTCAGCTGTTCAAATCTCACTAGGCTCAAGGTTGACTCAGCCTTCCATCCTTCCGAGGTCGGTAAAATGAGGACCCAGATTGTTGGGGGCAATATGCTGAACTCTGTAAACCGCTTAGAGAGGGCTGTAAAGCACTATGAAGCGGTATATAAGAAAAGTGCTATTGCTATTGCTATTACAATTCTCATACCTTCTTCTAGCCTAGATTTTGGGACAAAGGAAATTTATTAATTTAGAAATGATAGATTTTGTACATATTATAAAATAAACAAGGATCTGGAATGACTTTATCTTCCTAACAAATGAGATCAGATGACTCTAAATCAGAGTGTAATCATTGAGCTCTATGGAGTATTGATAGCACATAAAGATAAGAGGGGAGAATAATGAATTAGGGCTGTTGGTTAATTCAAGCTTCTATGATTCCCCACCACAATATTTTTTCAGATTCCCCCAAAATGTGATACAGGAAATGGAGAAAGTGGGGAATGGAGGATTGCCCATTCATTTTATTACTTCCATATGTCATTATTCAAATTCACAGTAGCTTACTAAGAAAAATTAAAACAAAATAAAACATCAGTACAAACAATAAAACATGCATTATCCAACTCATTCATCAGGTCATCTGGAAAAAGCCATGTCTGTGGGTTCAACTCACAGTGCAGTGATTAGGATTAGTCCTGCAATCACTTTTTATAATTAGATTAAGGCATTTGATGAAATTAGTGTTAATAATTCATGTTATCCCTGATATAACAGGCTTGTCCTGTTCTTGTAAGAGTATGGCATTTATTTTCTTTGATCTTAAAATGACGTCAGTACAATTTAAAATCTTTTTTGCATAATACATTAGGACAATTCAGAGAATGTTTAATAGAGATTGTCCACCATTTTTGTCCTATCAGAAATGCAAATCAGAAATTGGAACATTAACTCATGTATAGTGTCCTAGGGTTATTTCCTAGGATTATCCATTTGGAGTAGAAATCCATAGGATTAATAACATGATTATAGACTATGTTGCATGTCAAAAATGTTGTTAATATGTTTATCTTGATTTATTTTGGAATTCTTTGGAATTGATTGTATCTTAGGGCTTGGAATCTATAAAACAAAACAAGAATGTGTGTGTATGGTGTGTGTACGTGTTTTGTGTATGAGTTTGTACTGAATACTGGAAGAATAAATCTATATTTAATCTGTGGCAATGAACTGTTGATATATATTACTTGTCACCATTTGAATTAAGTTATTCATTTTAGAAAAGGGATAAGAAGGCAGACTTCCAAATTATTTCAAGATTTTTAGTTTTTTTCTTCTTCATCATATAATTTATAAAGAAGAATATTTGTAGATCTGGGTTGACATGAGGGGTCCTTGGTCCCCTCTGAGCTTGCTTGTTTTCTTGCAGATGTTTCATTACCCACACTAGGTAACATCATAAGTGCTAGAGAGCACCAAGGACTCCTCATGATATAATTTTTCAGGCCTTGTTTTTCCCTCAGAACAGCCTACAATCAAAGAATTGGCTGGTAAGAATAGCATTTAAAATTCAGCACATACAGAATACCAAAACCTCACTACCTCTTAATAACCACTTCAGGACTGGCATATTTTTCCTTCATTGAGAACCTATTCACTCTCAAATTCCAGGCTCTTTTTACTTCTCTCTTATTAAGACTTCCACATTTTTCATCTCCTTTACCTCAGACAATATCTCTTTCTCCGTTACTTGTTCTATTTCACAATCACAATTGTCACAATCAGTTTACCTATCTGTCACCTCCCCAACATGGCTCCATTTTCAAAAGAATTCATACAAAGTTATAAAGTCAACTAAACTAATATCCATCTTTGCTGAATGATTCTGGTCTTTTTCTTTGCAATTTTGGTCAATGGAAATGTCTGTGCCGTAAGAACAATTTAGCCAACATCAGAACACTGTGCAATGTAGACTGCATTAGTTAATAGCGAATTGTGGGTTTTTTTGTTTCAGATAATACCACAGAGCATCCATAACATGAAAATGGATGCTTATATATCTTAGGGAAGCCCATATTTGAATCCTTACCTGGGCAAACAAACAAGCAATGTTATTATAAAGTTACTGTTTAAGATTAAATATCACTTTACTCTTGTATCTAAGCACGTATTATCATAATCATTAATAAAATTTGTTACGGATGTCCTCTCTAGAAGACTCCTATGCAGCAACCGATAAGAGGAAAACAGGAAAATAGTAAAAAGCTGTATCTTTATTTTATAAAGGGCCCAAAATGAGCCAATGAATTATATTTTGAAACTTAATTGCTATGAACTCTCAATCATAGTTTACCTCACTGATGGGCTGCCCGTGGGAAGTCAACTCCAACTCTTGAGGTCTTGTCATCTTGTCAATGTCTAGGGAGTCCATACTGGATGCTGCAGATGTGATACTAGATCGGGAGGAATTACTGATAGAACGGACTTCAGCATCACTCACAGTACCAGCTGATGCTGTCCTCCTATGTTGAATAGCAACTACAGGCTTGCTATCTTCAATTATAGATTGCTGAGCTGCTTCATCCATACTCAGAGATGCTTTCTCTAACTGCGCAGTAATGTCATCCAGAGAGAAGACAGCATGTGAAGGCTTTGTTACTTGACTAGATGAAGATAATCCTTTCATGCTACCGTGCTTGGAAGGAAGTCGGCTACCACTTGATGGTTTCTGGGTCATTTTCCCTTCTATGGGAAAACATTTCATTGATGCACTGTTGGCGGACTGTGACCCAATGCTACTGAGCTCCTGCTCTATGGAACAAAGATCTGCCATAAGAGCATCAAGATCTACAGTCTCACCTTGGTTCAAGGCTTCTGCAGTGAATGACAAGAACATACCAGTGAACAATATTCCAATTTCAATTATCAGGTTCCACTATATCAAAGATATTTTAGTTTAATGTTAGATTTACTTGATTAGTTGGGCCATGTAAAGCCACAAAAAGAGGTTCTTTTGACCCCCCCCCAAATTAAAACAGCTATCTCTTTTTCTAGATTCATATATCAAGTTCAAAAGTTGTTCACGAGTGTCTCTGCAAGGCATCTGTATGCACAGCCACTTTGTTTTGCTTGGGGGGGAAAAGACGAAGTAGCTGTGCATACACATGCAGGCAGAAATAGCAGCAGTTTGGGAAGATATGTGACTGCCTTAACAATGTTATTGATCAAGTTATGGAAACTATTGTCAGGCTTTCTGTTTTTACTGCATGGGCTGTTTTTGCACATACTGTTAAGAAAAAAATTATTTTAACCATGGTCTGATAAACAAGTTAATTCTATTTTTGTAGATGAGCGAAGAAATAATGAATTCCTCATGTCCTAATTTGTTTTCTCCATATCTTCTACTTCCCAGAGGAAATGGGCAGAGAACAAATTAATTAATTATTCTGGATTCAAATATAAATCAAGCCATATTTAGAACAAGTCAGAATTCACATGCTAATAAACAATACTTATGGAGAATATTTTACTGACAAGAATAAACAATAGATTTATTTATGGGCTGAATTCATATATCATGCTGGCCAAAACCAAATCAATCACATTATGGCGTAGCATTATGTGTAAGTCAAACTACTAATTTATTTGATGTGGGTTTAAATTATTTCTGCTCCATGAAATTTTATCAAAATTTCAACAGGAGAACTTCATTTAGAAAAATAATATGTACTGCATACTTATAGACGAACTAATAGGTTTCAATAGGATTTTTTGTTTGTTTTGTACTCAAATATATAACTTTATTTTTCCCCCTAGTTGAAATAATTTATCAATCTTACCATTCAGGTTGTACATGGAAAAGCGGTAAGAGAAGTTGGCAATATTAGCATCCTGGCGAAGAGGGGATCTTTTAACTGGTTCCATAGGCTGGTCTGTATCCAAACTCTAAATAAATAAATTTGAGAAAAATAATCAAGAACTATATCATATATAAATGAACATAAGGAAATAAATACACCTCAACAGGTATTTTTTCTTAGAAAAAATTGTGCGTACAAAATGTTTAATTAATATTGTATCTATGTCAAAATAAAGTATTTTTATGGACCTTTATATAGACAAGAAAAAATATATCCAGTTATCTATGATATAGGGCCATAGTTACTGCTGATTTAGTATCAGGGACTGTCTTGATCAAGCAAAGTTGGGAAGTATTGGTGGTAACCCTAAGCACTGAAATGAGCACTGGAGCCAGGGTAGGGGTCCACAGACAGGGAAGGAGGAAGAGGAGGGAGTGAAGAGTGGGTTTAAATGGCTAGGCCGGATACTGCCCTAGTGATTGGAAGTGTATTCATTGGGGGGAAGGGAAAGGGAATTTGCTGTCCACCTCCTCTTCTGCCTTGTTGCCTAGTGATAGGGGATTATTGGAGACTCAGGAATTATATAATAAGCCAGAAATCCAAACTCTGACATAATATTAAGCATACCAAAGGGCTAAGGGTTTTTCAGCCTGGTGAGCTGCTTTCAATGATAGGAAGAACAACATAAGAACAATCAAATATTCTGTGTAAAAATACTGCTTGTAAATTATAATCTCTCTTGCTGATATAACCTATATTATCCAGAGCATTACCCTAAATCAATCTGCTAGTGGATTACAGCAGTCACATTGGCTGGAACTAAGGACATTTTTACTATATACACACACTGAGGATGCATGTTATAGAATAGCTGTTATAAGAGTGATCTCTTTTACTGTTTGCATCTCATAGAATTATAAACAAACTTTAACCTGTGTGAGTTTATCCAACTCTCCAAGCCAAGCCCCAAACATCTTATCCAGATCCTGATCTTCTTTATCACTATCTTCTTCTGCACCATGATCAAGTTCTTCATCTGAGAGCTGCTCCATCTAAAAGAGAAAATGATTTTTAGAAATGTAAAGGCTTTAGCTGTTATCTGCCATATCATTTGTTCCCACCAACGTTAGGAAGTGTGGATAATAGTGAAGTTGAAATATGAGGGTCCCAGGATAATGTTGCATGATCAAATCTGGGTCGGTCCACCGAGAGTGAAATTTCACCGAGTTAGAATATTTTAGAAGTTGTTCTATCCATCCCTGATCTTTGCTCCCAATAAACTGCACATTCAATGAGCCAATAGGTCTAGCTGGCATATATTTCAATTTTGTCATAGCAGCAAGCCAAAACTATCATTGCTCTTTTCTTTGTAATCCTATTTGGCATAGTTGCATGCTCTCTACTCTTTAGGGAACTACCATTCTGTTTCCCATTCTTCCATAATCTCTTTTTCTTCTCTGAATACTTAAAGCATGTTTCATCTTTAAGGGACTAAAAACTTTCCAAATTCCAATGGTGCAGAATATCTTCCTGAAAGGTCAAAAAGGACCAAGAAGGGTGCACGCGCCCATCCATTTCCCAACAAAGGTTATCCAACTACAGCAATCAATGGTGACTCAACCCCATACCCAGCTCAGAAACCAGATTGTAATGGATCTGGATAATCCACTTCCTCTAAGATAGTTTTTAGGTGCATTGCTATGTTAGTTCAAATCTTTTGTGATGGCTGGGACACCAGTACCAAATCCTACTTTCCTGTAGTGATGTTCTCTCCAACACAACTTTTCAGATGCATACGACAATTAACACAAAGGTTTGCAATTTCCTCACTTGTTCTCTTTAATGCTAAATATCTTTTTCTTTACCCAGATAAACTGCTATTTTATTAAAAAGTAGCCTCCTTATCTAGCAAAATGCCCTTGTGTCTTTATTGTTTCCTTATTATTCTCTGACTATCTTGGCTGATTTATTTGCTTAACTAAAGTCAATATTCATGAAACAGGAACTTAGTGAGTAATCCTACTTGGTTAGCAGACTTTCCTACACTATACACTATACTGAGTCCTACGGGAGTTGGGCGGCATATAAAAACGACCAAATAAATAAATAACTAAATATACAAAATGAGTTAGAACAATGTTCGGGTACAGAATTCAGTTACCATCAACTTTTAAAACTTTATGTAAAAGCTAAACTAGTTTTGATTTCTATAGTTATTTAAATGAATACATATTGCTTTTTAAAGATTAAACTAGCTTGGATTTCTTCCCACATTCAAAGAAATATTTCTTACTGCATGTGTTTAGTATTAGAGAGAATGTGAAACTGGAATCTAAGCTATCAGTGGAACATTGCTACTCACTGTCAAGCAAATAATCTTGATATATAATATAAGCTTGAAAACATTTATGTCATTTTAGTTTGGAAGAAAGAGGAAGAAATTGGCAAAAAGAAATGTATTGTATTTTCCAACATGGCACTGGAACATCTGATGCTGGTCTTAATAAATCTAAATAATGGAGATCTTAAGCTTAGAAATATTTTGTTATTAAAATAATAATATTTTTTACATTATTCTTCTTGCTTAGAAAATACCTTTATAAGCATATTTTGAAAAATTCTGAAGGGATAATACTAATGTAGTGGTTCCCAACCTGTGGTACATGTACCACTAGTGGTACGCGAGGGCCTTCCAGGTGGTACGCGAACACTTTCGGGGTCATGAACGATTTTTTAGTTAGTTATTTTTTACTTCACAAAAATGTTTACTGCCTAACACAAGATAATCTGGCAATGATTTGCAACTGTTGCCACACACCACCCACCTGGTCCCAGCGGCCCGAGAATCCAGTTGCTAGATGCGCGGGGCCAAAAAAGGAACGGTACAATTATGGAAATAAAGTGATATCTGATCGAATTTAGTTTCTCTGGAACCAGGTGGTACGCGGCGACTGTACGGGACCTCCAAGTGGTACTCGATCACAAAAAGGTTGGGAACCACTGTACTAATGCATCTATGTTGTAACAGCATTCAGTGTTTAAATGACGCCACCACCCCATCCCCGATGATGTTCCCCTGTTCTATGCCACCCACTGCCATTCCCCAGACTGGCGGGACATGGCCTGCCAGCAGTAAAATGTCCAGACAGGTCTGCACTAGACCAAACTGCGAGCAGTAGATAGCAATTCTGCATTCCGAATGCCAACATTTCTGGACAGTAAAAATAATTTTCCCAGTGTTGCTCTATAGCTGTAGAATCCCTTTGTATGTTACTATGAGCTGACCCTATAGGATAGAATTTCAAATATACATCAAATACTCATCAATGTTAGTCTGCTATTTTTAATTATTATATGCAATAACATGGATTCTTTCTCTGTGCTTTGTCAGAAGTTTTCTAATTTAACATCTTTAATATCTTAATGATTTAACATCTTCTTTAACATATATTTCATCTCATTGTTATACACTGTTGTCATGAGCTTTGCCTTAAAATCCAGCATGTAAACATGGTGAATTGTAAAGATTCAAAATTGTTTTAAGGTGTTTCATGTTATTCATAAAAACATAAAATACTGTATACATTTGCAAGCAAACATTAATCGTATGTTAGATCTGGACAACTATGAATATATAATATCCATAATTGTGTAGTTTTTCTAAGACAAAGTAGGAATGGAATGTATTTTTTGTGTCCGATTATTAAACCATATCATTTTGGGATGTATTGAAACCAACCTAGCTGGTTATTTTCTAACAAAACCAAATACCCAATTTGAGAGAATAGCTGACATATTTTTGCCAGCTCTTTTTAAAAATTATTTTAAAAACAAAAACAAAAAGTGGTACAGATAAAATAAACCAATACAGATAACACACAGAACCAAATAAAATTAAACTTTTATGAAAACATTTAGATATGTCTATAATACGTATATCCTTACATACTGGCACTTCTTTCAAATCCAAAATGTTGTTCTAGATTTCTTAGCCACAGATTCCAAGTGTCTGTTATTCTAATAATATGCTGGATTTTATTTTTATATTATTTTAATTGTTTGTCTTAAAATTTGTCTTAACTTCTGGCAACTGGTCTGGACAAGTTCATGCAGTTTTCTTGGCAACGTTTTCGGAAGTAGATTGCCACTGCCTTCTTCCTAGGTCTGAAAGTAAGGGAGTGGCCAAAAGTGACCCAGCTGGCTTTGTGCCTAAGGCAGGACTAGAAGCTATGGTCTTCCTGTTACCAATCTTAATCACCAAACCAAACTGGGTCTCTGCTTGCATTAATATATAAGAATTGATGCTTTTCCAAGGACAACATTCCCCCTATACATTAATTTTTAAAAAAGCCACAAGAGCTGCTCCTTGCAGAAATATATCAACAGTATTATTTCCGGTGCAGAACAAAAAATTCTCAGGCAAGATATGTATTTAAGGAAGCACTTCGCTTTGTTTCAAGTAGAAGACAGATATATTATCTTCTCAGGACTTATGATTATTGTCTTAAGGAATACATGTTTAAAACCAAATGAATAGTTTTTCCTCAATAATTTATGTTAGGTTAATGAAAGGGAAGAATGGAAAGCACTCAAAATAACCAAGTTAACAATGACAAAGCATCTTAATATAACTTGTCGAAGATGTCACTGTCCTAGATTTCTTCAACAGAAAGATATGTAAATAAAACCTTTCCTTTGGCTTTTTAATATATGTAGGCAGGTTTAAAATCTGAAGAAGACATGTATGTTGCCAATACTGAAAACTAATAATATCTGGCCATGTCCATAATCTGTTTCTCTAAAGGTCAGAGGATTTACAATTATATTTATCCAGGGGAAAGCATACATTTAATTTTGGTTACAGATTATGAAAGCTTTTAGCAGGCCTAAACATTTATTTATTTATTTCCTCCCAAATTGTACCAAATTGGATCTTATACTAAGAAGAGTCACCAGCTGCCTTGAAATTGGGGGTGGGGGAGAGCAGAGACCCTATTCTCCTCATCCCGTCACTTTACTCAGGCCTGTAAAAACTTCACCAAGCAGCCAACCTAACATGGATATTATGTAAAGGAAAAAGAAACAAACTCCAATCTCATTGATTATAAGAAAACTGAGGCTTGAATCCTGTTACCTTCCTTTGAAAGCTACTAAAAGCATGCTGAATTGGTATGGTTGAATTGGTATTCAACCCACCAAGTCAGGGTTGAAATAAAAAGGGAAACAAAAGAGAAGGGAAAGGAGAGAGATTGAAGTAGAAAAGGGATTATACATGTAAATGACAGCTATTCCATTGCTTTATTTCCTAAATATTAATTAATACTTTATTACTGATAATTTATTATCTTTATTTAGATAAAAGTTAAAAATCTAATATCTATATAACAAACAACATACTCATTTACCTATTGTGTTAGTATTCTGGGGTGGGGGTGGGGAATGTCATACAGCAGAAGTCAAGAACAACTGTACAAAAGGGTGGTGGTGTCAAATTTGTGCCATGGACGCTTTGCCCCCTTTGTTCTTGCTTTAGAGTACTGTATACAAGCACACCTGGTCATGGTATCAGCGTTTACAGAAGAGTGCTCAAAATGGGCAGGAGGGCAGCCCTACCTCTCAATGGGTATAGAATACAGGTAGTCCTCAACTTACGACAATTGAGCCCAATATTTCTGTTGCTAAGCAAGCCAGTTAAGTGAATTTTGTCCCATTTTACAATCTTTCTTGCCACAATTGTTAAGTGAATCACTGCAGTTGCTAAACTTAATAGCACGGTGGTTAAGCGAATCTGGCTTCCCCATTGACTTTGCTTGTCGCAAAAGGGGATCACCAGGACACTGCAACCATCATTAATATGAATCAGTTTCTAAGTGTCTGAATTTTGATTAAGTGACCATGGAGATGCTGCAATAGTCAGAAGTGTGAATAACGGTCATAAGTCACTTTTCCAGTTCTGTTGTAACTTCGAACACTCACTAAATGAGCTGTTGTAAAAAAAAAGCAGACTTTTTTGACTTTTGCTTTGTGAGAAAAGGTTTATCACTCCTGGCAAAATGTTTTGGACAAAAACTTGGAAAAGCAACTAATCGTCTCCATTTCCTCTCTATTCTATTGGACTCCAGTTGAGTGCCAATGCATCTAGAGAGAGAATTTCTCACAATGAGAATTTCTTGGGGGGGGGGGAAGGTTAAAGTGGACTTTTTGCAGTTGTCCCTGCTCTGGTAAGTTTGGGTATAAGCACTGAGATGAGAATATGGGCAGGGATATGGAGCAAGAGATGGAAATGAGAATTCAAAGGAATTAACTTGCTGTTTAGGACTCAATCCATTGTTACCAGGTTTTGCTGAACAAGGCATTTATCTTCTCCCCTCATCAGTCCTCCATTTACTTCACATTTTTCTGGTGGCCTGGCAAAACTAAATCCTGGACCTGAGGTGCAAGTACTCTAGGGCAGTGATGGCGAACCTTTTTTGGTTCGCGTGCCAAAAGGGGGGGGGATGTGGGGGATCACGTGTGTGCGTGCCCACACTCATAATTCCATGCATCCCCGCACATGCACGCATGACCCCCCCTGCTCCCAGCATGCAATGGCACGCCCATTTTTCGCTCTCCCCAGGCTCAAGAGCCTTCCTAGGAGCCTGAGGAGGGCGAAAATGGCCTTCCCCACCCCCTCTGGAGTCTGTAAACAGCCTGTTTCCCGACTCCCAGTGGGCCCAGAAGGCCAGAAAATCAGCCGGCTGGTGCACACATGCAGGACCTGAGCTCGCGTGCCCACCAATATGGCTCCACGTGCCACTTGTGGCACCCGTGCCATAGGTTCGCCATCACGGCTCTAGAGACATTACTCCTGGGAAATGAGACAGTAGCAGCTCAGTTCAATCCGACTGCTGTCTATTAAACACTACAGCCTGGATGTTAAACAGAAATAAAACCAGACACACTCTGCCCATAATCTTGCTATCTGAAGACAAACCATGCTGGGGGAAATGAAACTGAAATTACCAGATGCCAGTCTACAGAATGCAAATATTACTCTGTCTCAGAAGGTTAAATATGAGTGCAAAACTATTAATGAACTAACTACCGTTTATATTTATACAAGGAAAACCTTTAAAAGAAAAACTCACGAAAACAACACAACGGCATTTGGATGGTGCAATTTTTATTTTCTTTTTAGTTTTTCCTAAAAGCTGTTCAGTAAGTTAGAAAAATAAAAATAGTGGTAGCTAGGCTGTCCACATAAAAGGAAAACAGTACTGTAGATGTTTAAGTGAGCGCATTGATCATGCTGAAACAAAACAAACAAACTAACAGCAGGGTTATTTAGCAGCTGCTCAAAGATGGCTTTATTTAGATAAACAATGCCTTGTGCTACCAGAATTTCAAGGATCTTCCTCAAATTATCAGAAGAGGCCTTCTGACAGACTGAAAGAACAGCCTAGAATAGGAGGGGCTGAGAGGTCAATTCACTCCTGTCATCCAAGTCACAGAACTGCTTAATGAGAATACTTAAAACACTTTGATTTATAACTATAAACTTCTTACACATAACCCTCCACTTTAAGTACAACTTTGATATTCAAAGTGTATTAAACAATCTAAAATAGAAAATATGCTTTTACAGTTATATATTACTCTCACAGAATCAGTCACCAAGTTTCTGGATTTTTCCTTTTTCTAATTCAAGCTTCAAATTAGTCTATACAGCTTTACATTTGGTCCAACTTGAAATTCAGGAGCTGTCGCTCTGAATACTGACATCCAAAACACCGTCTGCCAAATAAAACACTGCTTGCCAGATAAAATGGACTATGCTAGATTGGCAAGTTTCTGTTCAAAGGTTGGAACTGCAGAATTTTAAGAGTGGAACAAAAATTATTACAGATTACTTATGTTCGTCTTGTCTTAAACATCTGACATTATAGGACATGAATATTGTATTCATATTTGTTTATAAAAATTTGTAAAAATATTGTATAAGAACATATAACAAACATAGGACCAAACATTTCAAAGAATTGTTATTTTGCACAGCTAAATTTAAAATAAAGGTTAAATTATCATAAGCAGACTTTTGAGACCAATTGTCTGGAAAAGTCTTTCTATAAAATTTTAAGAGTATGTTTTAGGAAGTAAAAAGTACTCTTAATATCATCGCAGGCGTTCTTATTTCCCATCATTATCATGAAGAAGCAATGACTATTTCTGTCTTACAACTATGAATTAATACAAAAGCAATTCTAATACAGATGCTCTTGGGTATGGTCCTGACGCTTAGCCTAAAAACCAGAGGTGGGTTCCTCCCGGTTCGGACCGGTTCTATGGAACCGGTAGTAACTCGGCGGCCTGGGTTGCTAGAACTGGCAGCGACCCAGGCCTGCCACGCCCCCAACCCGGGTCTCTCGGCGGCACTGTAGGTGCCGCCATCTTGTTTTTTGCTTCTGCGCATGTGCAGAACCTGGTTTTTTAGCACTGCGCCCGCGTGGCACATAAAGGAGTGAACTGGCAATGAAGAAAACAAGAACCCACCCCTGCTAAAAACAGTGTGCAAGGAGTTGGAAAACCATACACTCCACAGTCTAAGAAAAAAACAAAGGAAATACAGTGAAACCTAAATTCAGCAGCTTGAAGGAATGGGTGATTGTTACTCCCAAACTGCATCATTCACAGTGATTTGCATAATTTGTGTGATGACATCATTAAATGAATGACATAACCAGATGGAAATGATAATGTAAATTTATTGCGTCAACTTGACTACTTCAGGTACAACCAACTTGTCCTTTATTTCTATTTCCAGACAGAAAATTTGTCTGTTGTATCTGAATGGAGTTTGTTAAATCCAGCATTCAGTCCACATTATCTGTACACCCTGAAATAAAGTAGTGGTTGCCACACCAGGGAAAGGCACCCTTTGTTCAATTGTTGGAATTGTGCCATGCCTGTTTATATGAATGTATTTTAAAAAAATATTTTGAGTACAAAGGATGATTAGGGTTTCAGCATCAAACCAGTTTTTAAGAAGAGATATTGAGTTTTGAACTCAAATTGTCTCTCCTCCCATTTACCATTTAGGCAAGTGATAACCATTAATACAGGTAGTTCTCGACTTACGACCACAATTGGGCCCAAAATTTTTGTTGCTAAGTGAGACATTTGTTAAGTGAATTTTGCTCCATTTTACGACTTTTCTTGCTACAGTTGTTAAGTGAATCACTGCAATTGCTAAATTAGTCACATGGTTGTTAAGTGAATCTGGTTTTCCCATCGACTTTGTTTGTCAGAAGGTCACAAAAGATAATCACATGAACCCGGGACACTACAACAGTCATAAATATGAGTCAGTTCCCAAGGGTCTGAATTTTGATCATGTGACCATAGGGACGCTGCAATGGTCGTAACTGTGAAAAATGGTCATAAGTCACTTTTTTCAGTGCTGTTGTAACTTCAAACGGTCACTAAATGAACTGCTGTAAGTCGAGGATAACCTGTATTAGTACCCTGTAGTGCAGGGATGTCAAACTGGTGGCCCGGATGCGTCACGCGCAGGCCACGCCCACCCCAGCTCCAGGAATGGGAAAAACATCATGAAACGCCACGTGACGCCTTCAGTTTGTAGTGTTGTAGTGGATAGCAAAATATACAGGCGATTCTGCTGATGTTACATTCATCTCACTGGCTATAAGCATGGTGTCAGTTCTTGCTTAGTGGTTACCTTATACAGCGACCATTCAGTGTCACAACAGTGATGAAAAAGTAATGTTATGACTAGTTCTCATTTACAACCTTTGCAGGTCTGTAAAGCAAAGGAAAGCTGAAGTAAGGTTATATGCACAATCTGAGTTTCATTTAGCAACTGCTTTGCTTTATGACTGCCGTCCCAATTGTGGTCACTAAACGAGGACCTCTTGTAGTCACAATTACCTTTGTCTAAGATACAAGCAGGTTTATTCTTGACTTTTTAAAAAAGTTCTTGGCCCTGATGCATTCAACTTTCCTGGGGAGAAGTATTTAGGTCAATCTGAGAAGAACAGGTGATCCTGAAGCTAGGCATAATTGTTCCCAAAAATAGCTTGCTATTCTTGCAAGCCATTTTGAGGACAAATTAAATTGGATGCAATGCCTATTAGATGTATCTAAATTCATAGGGTCTCAAAATATAGACAAGATACTTGAATTGGTTTGACTGGCTTCTCTTTTTGATTAATAGTTATTTATTGGAATGTTAATATTAACTTATTGGATTGTGTGAAGTTCGTACTGACTCAGCAGTATAAATGTAGAATAAGCAGTATCAGCAACGATGATGTATGAAGGATGGATCAATGATTGGATCCAAGCATTTATGAGCTTCTCTTCAAAAGAGTATGGCCCTAAATTTGAAGGCATAAGTGTGACAACTCCCGAAAAACATTTACTGGATTGGGAAAATGTTACTAATAGGCTGGTGGCAAATATGTTCTTCTTAAGATGTTGAGGACAAAGTGGTAAATGGGATCCAGATTTTTTTAAATGGTACTGATTTTCTGAGGCCAGCTGAAATAGGGGCCAATCTGGAGTTGGGCACAACGGCTCTGACCAAAATGTCAGATGGTCTCATCAAAACAGGAGTGATAATTCTGAATGGCTAAGTTGCATTCAATACCACACACCTTAACAGTCTTATGGAGAAGTTAGGAATGAATGGGAGTTATCGGAAGTAACACTGTTATCAGCCTTTTGTGTCCAAGCATAGTGCCACTGAACTAAACCCTACTTTTTAATGCCCTCTGCTCCCCTTGCTACTCAATGTATGTAGCAAATGTGGAAAATTCCACCCGAAGAGGATCAGGTACTGAAAGGATTAATGAAAAGCTAATTTAATCTGTCCATCTCAGGAAAATCC
The DNA here is from genome assembly GCA_023053685.1 of Diadophis punctatus similis. NCBI lineage: Eukaryota > Metazoa > Chordata > Lepidosauria > Squamata > Dipsadidae > Diadophis > Diadophis punctatus. Next base: position 170,517,301 of record JALIGW010000001.1, on the reverse strand, counting down.
AATGCTGAGGAACAAATAAAAAAGATGGATTTTCCTTTCTTGGTGGGCTTTCAGAATCAGAAGGAAGTGCCCATTTTATCCAAGAATCACTGAAAGGAAAAGTCTCCAGGCAGCAACAAGGGAGCTGAATCCAATGAATTAGAGTAACAAGGTCAGATCAGGGAAGCTTGAAAAAAAAAACATTGTCCTCAAGCTGATAGTTATTCAGAAGGCATTCGTTCCTTCTTTCTTCTTCTTTGAATTTTCTTCTAGGTCTTTGACACACAGATATAGGCATAGTCACAGACAGATTCTAAATGAACGGATTTAATAATAAATAAACAGACTAGTTTTGCTCGTCCTGGGAAAGGAATTTAGCTTTTAGTCTTGCTGCCAATCCAGCTAATGAGGGAAGCAAGTAGTTAATGGCTTCTTCCCTGAAAAATCAGCAGCAGAGAAGGTTTCTCTGGACTAAGTGGCTGACAGCAAGCATATCTATTTGGCTTTCCCCCAGGAACACTGCAGCAAAATTTAGGGAAGGACTGTGTGTTATATTTGTAAGGCTTCAGTCACTGCATACTATGCATTCGTAACCCTGCAAAACTTTTAGATTAAACCCCTCAACAAAATCTTGTGTAGATAGTTTTCAGGTTACAACTGCAAATGGGCCAAACAGGTTGTTAAGTGGGAAGTGACAAGAGTTCCAGGTAAGGAGAATGGGGGTTGGGAAGGTGCTGGGACAGGCAATGCAGCCCATGCACAAGTGCAGGGAGCTCAAGAAAAGCAGGCAGTGGAGCCATACAAGTGCAGGGAAGCCAGGGGAAACAAGGTGCAGTGCCACATGAACACGGAGAGCCATGGGACAGAGGGTGCACATCATGTGAGTTCAAAGAGGCCAGAAGGACCTATCGGAGCTAACCACAACCTTTTCTGCCAGCTTCCCCATTGATTTTGCTTGTGGGAAGGTGGTAGGATAGTGCAAATGGCAATCCCATGACTACGGGGTGCGGCAACCATTATAAGTGTGAGCCGGTTGCCAAGCAGCCAAATTGTAACCACATGACCATGGTGCAATGGCCACAACTTCGAGGATTGGTCATAAGTAATACTTGGTGTCATCCCAACTTCAAAGAGTTGCTGAACTGCAAAACGCTTACCAATGGTAAGTAAGCAAGGACTAGCTGTTCAGTTTTAGAAAGCAGTATTCAGATTATACCGTATTTTTCAGAGTATAAGATGCACTTCCCCCCCTAAAAGTGGGTGGAAATGTTGGTGCGGCTTATACACCAAATACAGCCATTTTTGGCCTCCCGAAGCCCCACCCCGCTTGTCCCATTTTTGTGAAAAATGGGCCTGCTTTTTGCCCATTTTTCGCAAAAACAGGGGCGTTTTTGCCCTTCTCCAGTCCCCAGGAGCACTCTGCAGGCCTCCCAAACCCTCTGCACGCCCCGTTTTTCGCAAAAAACGGGGCGCGCAGAGGGTTTGGGAGGCCTGCAGAGTGCTCTTGGGGGTCAGGGAGGGTAAAAACTTTTTTTCTTACTTACCTCTTCGAAATCTTGGTGCGTCTTATACACTGGTGTGTCTTATAGTCCAAAAAATACGGTAGCTTCTTTGTCTTTGGCAGTAGGCCCAGCAAAAGGAATGGCAAAATGGTGCCTGAAGGCAGTAACAGACTGGATGGAAGTAGCAAATGAAGTTTCAGTCTGGCCAGGGCAGAAATCTATTACTAGGATTCCTCAAAGTGGAATTAGTAGGATTCCTCAAAGTGAGACAGGAAGCTATTCAACTGTTGTAAAGGATGGCAGGAAGAAACCTCTGGGCGAAGCTGGTTGGAAAGGGAAAGAATCTCTATTATTTAGCTTCAAATGTTTGGGAGAAAAAAGTCACCAGAAGCTCAAATGGTCTGTGTAACTGTGATTTTGAAGGAGAAATTTTTTTTACGGAGCAATGTCTGTCTGGTACATATATTCCTAAAGCAAACAAACAACTTACCCACACTCTGGTAACTTCCCAATACAGGACTGTCGTTAAGGATGATTCAGAAACTTGAGCTACTACAGAATTAGATTGTGATGGTTTTTAATAAGGGGTATAATGATATTTCTGTACTTAGCTCAAAATGCTGTTTCTGTACTTAGTTCAAAATGCTGTTTGTTTCTGTACTTAGTTCAAAATTTCTGTACTTAGTTCAAAATGCTGTTTGTTTCCTTTAGATCGTTCTGGTTTTTAAAAGTAACCCTATGGTAACATGTTCATATATTTTTCTTTGTATCTTTCGTGCTTTTTCATCCTGCAAGTGTACAGAATATCTAGTCTCTTCCTATGAATGCCTTCAGAGCAACGCTTATAGGGTAAGTGAGGAAGTGATTAGCCACTTAAAGCAAGGGTCCCCAATCCCCAGACCATGGGCTGGTGATAGTCTGTGGCCTGTTAGTAACAGGGTCGCACAGCTGGACACAATCAGTGGGTGAGCGAGTGAAGCTTCATCTGTATTTATAGCCGCTCCCCCAGTGCTAGCATCATCTTTGCAGCTCCACCTCAGATCCTCAGGCATTAAATTCTTTGGCTTTGCTTGTTGGAAGTCGGCTGGCAAGATCACAAATGGCAATCACATGAACCGGGGACACTGCAACCATTGTAAATACATGCTGATTGCCAATCACCCAAACTTTGATCACATGACTGTGGAGATGCATCAGTTGTACGTGAAAACACCAGTTGTAAGTCACTTTTTTTCAGTGTCACTGTAACCTTGAACGGTCACTAAATGAATGGTTATAAGTCAAAGACTACCTGTGTATATCCACAGACATTAAATCCAGAGGTGGTATTCAGCTGGTTCTATCTGGTTCGGGTGAACTGGTAGCGCTGACTGCATAATGCCGCCCGGATGTAATGACGTCCCATTTATCCACATTTTCAAGGCTGTGCGCATGCGCAGAAAGCTGTGTGCATGCACGGAGGAGGCGCGTGTGAGCGAAGCGAACCGGTAGGGAAGGTAAGTGAATACCACCCCTGATTAAATCTATATCTCTTAGACCTGCATGGCTTTCTATCTATCAGATGCCATTGATACGAAGACACAAAGTGTCTTTTAAATAAACTGTTGTTTTATGACAGTATAGTTTGGAATAATCCCTTAATAAAAAATATATATATTTATGAAAGTATTAAAGAAACATGGTCTCAAATCTATTAAACAAAGTGTGTAAAGATTTAGCATGATTGAAAAGGGAGAAATAAGGAACACTTTCTTATTCTTGCTGAAGGGACTCTTTATATAAAGATTTAAGTGGCAATTATGCTAGTGCTTAGTTTTTAGATTCTCTGCCATAAGAGACATTGTTGAACTGTACAATGTGGGTACTTATCCAGTAAAACTCTAGAGAAGCTGCCAAATTCCTTTCAACAAGGACTCAGTATCAGCATTTCAACTGTGGCTTGTTTTTAGTTTTTATAAAGATAGATTCAGTCTTTTAGCTGCTACAGTAAAAACATTTCCCCATACTACTGTGTGTGTGTGTGTGTGTGTGTGTGTGTGTGTGTGTGTGTGTGTGTGTATAATTACAGCCAACTACCACTAAGGCTGAAGCCAATGACACTCTGATTCTAGTTAAAAATTCTTGTTTCATTAACAGTCCATATTTTTTGCTAAATTACAGCTATTATACAATTCTATAAAACAAATGCTTCAAGGAACTAGCAAAAAGAAAACTGCAGGCTCTTTTCGCATAAGCTTCTTTAATTGGAGTTTGCATATTTGCATAAGCTTCTTTAATTGGAGTTTTAACAAATTGCTGCAAAGAACACTGCATTACTAATGAGTCTCACTTTTAACCCTCAGTCTGAGGTATTTTTTCCTGCAGCCATTCATTAATATTTCAGCATATTAACTTTACACAACTCTTTTGAAATCCTTGCTTCTAAAGAACCTTTCCATTTCCTAGTCTATCTCTACTTTTATAAAGACCCGAGGGCAATAATATCTGAAATCAACACTTTATATTTCTTGGAAAAAGTTTAACAACCTGTAGCCATTGGCTATTTATGATGGCCTATCTGATGCTTAATAGATCTGGCTTTCTATATTGTCTGATGCTTGCAAAAAATAGTTAATAACATTGTATAATCTGCAATCCAGTTAGTCCTTGACCTATGGCAAGCCATTTAACAACCATTTACTATATAGGTATGACAGACCCTTAAAAGTTACCTACAATCTGATTTCAAAGTTACAATGGCTACACACACATACATACACACCGAGCAGTCACATGATCACATTCTGGATACTTGGCAACCAGCTCACGTGAACGCAATTTTTAAATCAATTTTTACTGGTTTCCAGAATTTACTTGTGTTTTCCAGCAAAAAACGCCCATTGGGTATAATGGATTCATTTAACGATTACCACATTCACTTAATGACATCTCTGCTCATATAGTGACCACTGCAAATGTAATAAAAATGGATGCCTTCATAGGGTGAGCCACTTCAGAACCGCGATGACTTAAACTGTAATTCCGGGCTCAATTATGGTTGTAGGTCGAGAACTAACCATACATCATTACTGACGTGAATTCAGTTGTATGTGTCATATAACTGTACCTGTATCTTGGGTTTACTATGGTTGTAAAACCGGGCAAAATTAACAACTGCCTTGTTTAGCAATGGAAACTTTGGGCTCAATTGTGGTCATAAGTTGAGAGCATACTCTTACAAGTAAGGAATATTTAGAAAAAGTAAAAAAATATTTATTGTAATAAAATAACATTTTTAATAATAATATTAGACAACTGCAAAAAGCAACATCACTTTACTATACATCCTGCAATGATACCTTTAACGCTATCTAACAAGAATATCTGTCTGTCCCAAGTCCTTTGGATAGAAATGCCAAATTCGTTCTAAACGGGACTGACTGTGCAACTAACCATAGTAAAACGTCTATGAGGCCTGACTTTTAAGAGGGAGAGGGGAAATAATAAAAATGTTTTAAGATTTCAAGATTACTCTGAGAGATTAGTCTTAAAACTCTCATTGAGTCAGAGAAAGGATTACTCTGACTCAATGAGAACAATTGGATTTTGATTCTATTGTTTATAATTTAGGGTGCCCATTCCTCTCAGCAGTTAACTAGGGTAATAACTCAATGTTTTGCTTATCTGAAGGCAACCTTAGGTACCATATTCTACCAATACTAACTGGAGAACCTTTTATGGTTAAAAACTGCCAGAGGAATAGGTGCACCCTAGAGCGGAGTCCCAGGCTAAGGACTCATGCCTCCTCTTACAGGACAATTCTTCCTAATTCTGACAAACTATATGTTACATTGGCTCTTGAAGCATACTGCAATTGAAAGACACAGTGAAACCAATTCTGGTTTGAGTTTCAAGGGCCAAACAGTTTGTCAATTCTGGCGTAACAGTAAGCTTATGGTTCATCAGAAGCAGGAAGTTAGGCATTCTTGAGGAAAAGAAGAGAGTATATAAGTCACAGTCCAGTACATATACAAAATGGTTAAATATGAACAAATACTAGATGAACAAGGGAACTTAAAAGAGATTCAAACCCTAAGAGATCAAGGAATCGGAATAGATTGGTGGCCATACTATCAAATTAAAACCAGATTACAGGAGGACAAGAAAAAATTCGGAGTAGCAAAAAAGAAATCAGAATTGGACAAAATCTTATTGGGACCAGAAAAAAAGATGATAACAAAAATCTATAAATTTTTAATAAATTATAAAATGAAAAAAGAAAGAGTTAAGGGAAATATGACGAGCTGGATCAAAAATTTTGGATATGAAATAAATCAGGAACAGTGGGAAGAAATATGGATTAAAAATTTGAAAACAACCAAATCAGCAGCATACAAGGAGAATATATATAAAATGTATTACAGATGGCATCTTCCACCAGCGAGATTGGCCAGAATGTACCCAAACATGAACCCCAAATGTTGGAAATGCCCTCACAAAAATGGAACCTACTATCACATGTGGTGGACGTGCCCCAAAATTAAAAACTTCTGGCATACTATACATAACTGGATCCAAGAAATAACTAAATTAAAAATAAATTTTACACCGGAAACTTTCTTGCTAGGGATGTTGGATCAAAAAATAGAAAAGAAGTATTGGTATATCATAATCCACACACTAACAGCAGCAAGAATAGTATTAGCGCAGCATTGGAAACAGGGTGACGTACCAGCAGAAAACATAACAATAAGAAAAATCTTAGAATGTGCAGAATTGGACAGATTAACACTAGAACTGAAACAGAAAGAAAACTCAGAATACTTTGAAACTTGGAATCTCTTCTACAAATGGCTAGAAAAAAGAAATGGAACAAAAGAAATATAGAAATGCTTAGATAGATAGATAACCCATAACTGAGAACTTATTAACTGATAGAATAATAGATAAGTATAAGTATTATAAATATAATTATATATGTATTAATTTACCAAAACCTATAGGTCAAGACGCTTACTGTAAAAGTTTATATGTATATATGTACATGTAAGTACATATAGTGTTGTCTTCAATGTATGTTTGTCTTTTTTAATGTTTATATACCAAATAAAAATTATTTTTAAAAAATAAAATAAGTCACAGTCCAGTAGACATTGTTAAAGCCCAGGAAGCAATTCTCTAAATTTACACATATAAGGTTAGCTCTCAGCTTATGACCACATTTGAGCCCAAAATTTGTTGTTAATTGAGACATTCATTAAGTGAATTTTGCCCTATTTTACGACCATTCTTGCCACATTTGTTAAGTGAATCATGGCAGTTGTTCAGTTAGGAACATGGTTGTTAAATGAATCTGGCTTCCTCGTTGACTTTGCTTGTCAGAAGGTCGCAAAAGGTGGTCACATGACCCCAGGACCCTGCAACTGTCATATATATGAACCAGTTGCCAAATGTCCAAATGTTGATCACATGACCATGGGGATGCCGCAATGGTCATAAGTGTGAAATACGGTCATAAGTCACTTTTTTCAGTGCCACTGTAACTTTGAACAGTCACTAAATGAACTGTTGTAAGTCGAGGACTACCAGTATTTCTCCAACATGAAGAGATTTAATGCAGCTAAGAATATATTTTTTTCTAAAAAAAGTATTTCGTTGAAATATTTGAAGACTCACCCTTCCTTTTCCTTAGGAGATAAATGAAGCATTTCCCCAGGCTATGGCAAAGAATGTGAATCTTTGCTATATCCTATGAACCATGGGAAAAAAAATATTTCTACCGCCACCAGACATGAAACTAACTGTTCAGTCCAATGCATGTTGTTTATGTAAAAGTAAACAGAGTTGAGCTCAGGCTTAATTCTTAATATAACTTAGGTCTTGCTGCATTTTTAAGTACTTAAGAGAACAAGCAGGCTTGAACATTAACTACGACAACAATCGATAAAGCTTTCAGTGCAACTTTTTAAATTGTCGCATTATAGGAATGGATATACAAAAAACATTCGCAATCATTTTTGTAAAGAAACAAACATCCCTGGACTGTCCAGCCTGCGTACATTCTTATCTGTAATTAATTACAAGTCATATCTGTGTTGTTTCAGTAAAAATATAAACTCAAGTGCATATTTTAGAACATATTTTCTGGATCAAATATTTGTATACACACTCACTAACCATTAGTGCAAGTTTTCTAAAGCTTTTCAGTTCCAAACATATTTCTGAATTGCAAAATACATCTGGAATAAATATCCTGTTCCACAACTAAGTTGCAAGCATACTATATTTTACATGGGACAAAGAAAGCAGAAAATGCACTGTTGCCTGTAATCACAAGCTCCTTTCTGGACCACTAGACCAAAGACGATTCATCTTTGGAATGAGCAATTTCCATTTAAAAATAATGAATATGTAGAGCTTTTTAGTAAAGAAATGAAACATAAAAGTACATAATATAATCTGCAATTCTAAGTATGGCTGATAACACCTGATTTGATAAATAATTTAAAGCATCAGAAGGTTGGTTCTTACCTGATACATCCTTTTTCCGAGGATTGAAGGAAGAGTCCACGATGGGTTACTCTAGCCCCATAGCTCTATGGACTGGGTTGAATTTTCTGAGGATCCACCTCCCTGATGACGTTTCCTCAGTTGACAACAAGTCCGAAGTGAATGACGTACACTCACAGCAGCATCTACTAACCGTGGCAACAGACTCCGGACAGATCTGCAGAAATATGAAACACCAAAACACCCCCACCGGAGGCTGGTCAAAACCAGATGCAAGGGTGGGACTAGACTCTTCCTTCGATCTTCGGAAAAAGGGCGTATCAGGTAAAAACCAACCCCCCTTTTCCCTCACATCGAAGGAAGAGTCCAGGATGGGACATACCAAAGGTAAGGAGTCCAGTAGGTCGGGCAAAGGCTAATCATAGCTCCTCCGCTCCTCATGCACCCGCTGCAGCACCCGGCGGCCAAACGCCGCGTCAGCTGAAGCAAATGAGTCAATGCGGTAATGGCGGATGAAGGGAGAAGCCGAAGTCCACCTCACCGCCCGACAGATCTCTTTGACCGAAGCCTGGGTAGACCAGGCAGCCGTGGTAGCCGCACTCCGGGTTGAGTGCTCTGTCATGCCCTGAGACACTGGGAGAGACTGCGATTCATACTCCTTGGAGATGCAGGCCCAAAGCCACCTGCCGACCATGGAAGGCAAAACCTTGTGGCCAATCGAGGAAGGGTGAAACGACATGAACAAGGCCTCCATTTTCCGGAGGAGGGCGGTTCTGCAGATGTAGATGCGGAGAGCCCTCCGCACATCCAGAGTATGCCACCGGATCTCCAACTCCAACTCAAAGACAGAAGTTGGGCAAAATCAACTCCTGGGCCCGATGGAAGATGGAGTTGATCTTAGGAAGGAACAAAGGATACAGCCGCAGAACCACCTGGTCCGTATGGAAAACGCAGAGGTCCTTGCATGTTGACAGCACCGCCAGCTCTGAAATCTGGCTCATGGAAGTGATGGGCACCAAGAATGCCATCTTTCATGATAAGAGACATAGGCAGGCCTCACACAAAGGTTCAAATGGAGGTTCGGTGAGAGCCTGCAAAAATGTGGACAGATGCCAAGTGGGATAGCGGTGAACGGGTGGGGGCATATTAGAGGCCCCCCAGAAAAAAAGTTGGACCCGTGGATGATGGGCCAGGGAAGCACGGTCCTCAGAGTCCCAAACTGAGGCCAAGGTGATGACCTGCCTCCGCAGCGTGCTGGGAGAAAGGCCCTTTTCGAGACCCGCCTGAAGGAAGTCAAGGACATGTTCAACTGCCACCCCCGAGGGTTCAACTGGCACTCACCATGCCAGACATAAAAGGTCCTCCAGGTCGATTCATAAATACGCCTGGTGGAAGGCCACCTGGCTGCCTGCATCTTCTGGATGACTGGACTGGAGAATCGCTCCCGGACTATGAAGCTCCGCTCAACCTCCAAACGGCTAGTTGGAACCACTGGGAGTCTGGATGATGAATGGGCCCCTGGCTGAGTGAGACACGGTCCGGAGGGATCCTCCAAGGCGGGGCGATTGATAGGCCAACCAGGTTGGCAAACCACGGGTGCCTTGGCCAGCGGGGAGCCACCAACAGCAACTCTGCCCATTCCTGCAGTACCATCTGGATCACGGCCGGAACTAGGGGCAAGGGCGGGAAGGCGTAAAGGAGGCCCCTGGGCCAGGGACACCTGAGGGCATCCGCCCCTGAAAATGGGAACCTGCAAAAATAGCAGGGAAGGTGCGCATTGTCCAGTGAGGAAAACAGATCCACCAGTGGCCGGCCGAACCTCTCGCACAGGTCCAGGAACAGGCTGGGAGTCAGCCTCCACTCCGACTGGTCGACCCGGGCCCAACTCAACCAGTCTGCCTTGAAGTTGGAGGTGCCCGCTATGTGCTCCGCCCTCAGGGACAAAAGGTGAGCCTCCACCCATCTGCACAAGGAATCCAATTCCTGCATGAGCGGCCTCAAGCGAGTCCCCCCCTGACGATTGACGTGAGCCTTTGTGGCAACATTGTCCATCAGGAGGAGGACATGGTGACCCCATAACCCCCCTTGGAAGGTCTTTAGGGCCAGACGGGCTGCCTGAGCTCCAGCCAGTTGATGTTGTGCTGGAGCACTTGTGGGGTCCACCTGCCCTGGGCCACCCTGGAGCCGAAATGGGCGCCCCAGCTGAAAAGGCTGGCATCTGAAGTCACCGACAATTTCATTGGCTTGTGGAAATAGCAGCCCTTCTCGATGGCTCTCGATACCCATCAACTGAGGGACCGCAACACTTCCAACGGAATTCGAATGCTGGTGAGCGACGAGCTGTGACCAGCCTGCTGATGAGGTAGCAGCAACCATTGGAGGGGCCTGGTGTGGAAACAGGCCCAGGGGACGATATCTAGGCAGGAGACCATCTTTCCTAACAGTTGCGACAGGAGTAGAATCGGAGCCGCTCTAGCCGTGTGCAACTGGCCCACCAAGGACCGGATGCTGTCCTGTTGCTCCTGGGAAAGAAAATCCTGACCTGAAACCATGTCAATCAGAGCCCCTAAATGAACCAGTCTTGTGGTAGGAACCAGGTGACATTTAGAGAGGTTCACAGAGAAACAGTGGTCCCTCAGGGCCTGGATCGTAGTGCCAGATCTCTATCTGCTAACTGCCGGGAGGAAGCCTGGATCAGCAGGTCATCCAAGTAATACTGGATCTTGATAGGGATCGACCTAAGAGAAGCTGCTAGCGCTGCCATGACCTTGGTAAAGGTCCTTGGGGCCGAGGCCAGCCCAAAAGGAAGCGCTGTGTACTGATAATGGCGCTCAGCATAGCAGAACCTCAAGTGATGTCGGTGACTTGGACGAATAGGGACATGGAGGCCTCCGTGAGGTCTACAGAAGTCAAGAAGTCCCCCTCCCGGATCCCGGCTAAGATGGAACGGAGGGAGTGCATCTTAAACCTCCTGTAAACCAGATATTGGTTTAGTCCCTTCAGGTTGAGAATTGCCCCCCCCCGAGGATTTGGGCACTAGAAACTAAATCGAATAGAAGCCCTGACCCCGCTGCCCCGGTGGTACCAGCTGGATGGCCTGAATGTCCAGCAAATGCTGGATCGCTGATTCCATGAGCCCACGGCGTACCGGGTCTCCGGAAATGGGACAGCGGAAAAAGAACCTTGGGGGAGGGGAGAGAAATTCCAGGGAAAGCCCAGATCTAATGGTCTCCCTGACCCAGGCATTGGAAGTTGTCTCCTCCCAGCGAGCTGCGAAAAGGCCTAGTCTCCCCCCAATGGGGGAATCAGGTCCCAGACTTTTCCTGCCGGCGGAAAGGCTTGGTGCCGCTACCTTGTCCCTGGCGCCTGAACTGTTGTTGCAGCCTGCCTCTGCCGCTAAAGGCCTGGTGGACTGAAAATCGGACCTGTGTTGATAGGGCCTATATGATGGGAGAAACTCGCCCCAGCTCCCCCCTGTCTGTAGGAGGGCCACCTGAAATAGGGCGAGGGCCTGAAGGAAGGACGCCTGCTTTGGGAGGGGAGGATCTTCTTCTTATCCCTGGTCTCTATGAGAAAGGGTTCCAAAGCATGGGCAAAGAGACTCCCCCTTTCAAAGGGCCCAGAAGCCAGCTTCCAATGGTTCTTGTCGTCCATGCACCAATAGCATAGCCAGAGTAACCGCCGCACTGTGACAGAGGATGCGATGGATTGAGCTGAAAATTTGGCTGCAGCCAAGGAGGCGTCCGCCGTAAACTCAGCTGCTGCAATAATTTTGGACAGGGCCTGGTGACTTTGGAGATCCTCCAAAGGAATTCTGTCCTGCAGCTGGCAGAGCCACCTCAACGACACTCTGGTGAAAAAAGATGCCATGGTAGTGGCCTGAATGGTTCAGGAATTGACCTGATGAGCCCTGCGCAGGGCCATTTCCTCCCGTCGCTCATCGGCTTTCAATGCATCATCCGCATCTGGAGGCAGGAGACCACTGGCGCATCCACCTGCGGCAACTGGATCAACTGGAGCAGGTTGGGTTCCACAGCAAAACAGGTGTTTTCCGTACCGCTAGGCTGTGGAGTGCTGGCAGGTGAGTTCCACTGGCACCTAATAACGTCCAGGAACATGCCAGGGATCAGGACAGAATCAGGTGCCACCTCCTGTTCGGAAAAAAGTCCTCCTGCTCCCCAGGGCCCTGGGGCTGCAGAAGATCATTAGCATCAGATCCCAGGCGGGCAGTAGCCCGAGCCTTGGCCAGGAGCTGCTTAAATAGGGCTGGATCAAATAAGCCTTTAAAGGATGGTTTGGTTGATGGTTCCGGATCCAGGTCCAAATAATCCTCCTCCCCCTGCAGCTCTCCCTCAGAAAGGGAAACCTGGCTGGCATCCGAATGATCAACAGCATAGGTCTTGTGATAACCATAATAGCCCTCTGCTTGCTCCAACGGGCTCTCATACATCCCTGGTAGGGCTGTAGCAGCAACGCAGGATGCTCTCTGATGCAGCTCAGCAGCAATACCCTCCTTGATGACTGCAGCAAGCCAAGCCTTAACAGAAGGAGGGATGTCCTGCTCCGATATCCCTCCTGGCGGAGCCCCGCTGCGGTAGGAGTAAAGGTGGCAGAGGGGGAAGCATGGCGACCACCGCCGGAAGCTGACACATTCTGGTGAGGCATTGAATCTTGAACCTCCAGTAGATCTGCTACGGGCAGCGCCCCCTGGGAAATCGTGCCTTCGTCCATGATCTGCTCGGATTGAGAGGCAGGAAGCCCCCGAGGGAGGAGCGGGCAGGAATCAGCCGAAGCAGGCCACCCAGAAGTCTCCTCAGGCACCCTTCGATGCCCTGCTGAGGAGTGCCTCTCTGAAGCTTCCTCTGCCCTTGCGAACTCTTTCCCCAATGCTCTCTGGCGCTTAAGAGCCGCCTTCAGATCCGCCTTAGAAGGCTTCTGAGGGCACGGAGCTGTCGTTTTAAACTTCTCCGTAGCAACCAGACTGATGGGCCTGGCCTGAGCCATAGTTCTGGTCTACTTATCGGAAGTGGGGGGGCCAAGACCCCCTATGATGGGAAGAAGACGCCACTTCTCTGTCCATCCTAATAGTGAAAAATAAAGGTAAATTAATAGGTGCCAAGGGACTAGCGTGACGGATGCTGGGGTCAGGCAAATTGGACCCTTGCAGCAGGCGGAGTGGATCAGGAAGCACAGGCCTGGCCAGGTAATAAACCAACAGGAGGGCAGATGGAGACAAACCTGTTGTAAATGCTGGTGATATCACCAGAATAAGGCAGACTTACGCAAAGCCGCTGCTCCTGCGCCAATGGAAGAAGGAGTATGGCAGCCAGGGACCCCTCCTCCACACAGTATTGGGACAAAAAGCCCAGGGACTTAAAGGTTGAGTAGTGCGGGAAAGGACCAGCTGAAACAGCTGAGGGCCACAAATAATGATCACTGCGAGGCGACCGAGGGTGAGCCTCAAACAGTGTAGAGGCCCGGCGTCTCAATTATTAGCTGGCTACCAAGCGAGGGGACACTGCCCAGTCAATGAGTAAGTGAGCAAAGGGGTCCGAAAGCGGCCAAAGAAGGGCTAATAAGTGCACCTCGCAAAGCTGCCCTTGATGCCTTTTGATGTCGCAGATGGCCTCGCTGAAAATAAGAAGCAAAATGATGGCTGCAGGTCAGAAAGGCAAGCTGAAGAACCGTTGGCCTCAAAATGGCAATCACGCCAAAAAATCAAAATGGCGATCGCGTCAAAAACGGCAAGCTAAACGGATGTTGAAGCAAAATTGCATTTGCACCAAAACGCAGCAGACAGCTAGAGCAGCAAGGCGAAGCTATGCCTGCAAAACGGCTGCGTGCCAGAAAATGGCTGGGGTCGGATCTGCCTCTGGAAACCGTGTGCAAGGGCCGAAATACTGGAAGTGACCAGGCCTGTTGCAGCCGGAACGATCCTAGCATCCCCCAAGGGAACGGGATTTGATGTAAGCGGCGGCACTAAGAATACAGAGCTGACCTTGCTGGAAAAATGGTCCGAAATCGAGCAGGGCGAAGATGTTAAAAGCCATGCTTCTCAGTGCGCTCCCCGCAGCCAGCTAAATCAGATAAAGAGGGAAAAAAACCTGCTCAGGCGCCCGAAGGAAGCGCGAGGGAGGCACTCACAGACAAGTGAGTGGGATCCAGGAAAGCCAAAAAAATCGTTGTTCCAGTTGGAAAGGAAAAAAAATTAAAAATAAAAATTCAGGGAAAGTCCAGGATGGATAATGCAAGAAAGCAATAGAACCCGAAGCTCACAGGAGCTGAAGGAAAGCGTCCATGAGCTGAGGACTGAGTTGAACGACTGAGGAAACGTCATCAGGGAGGCAGATCCTCAGAAAATGCAACCCAGTCCATAGAGCTATGGGGCTACAGTAACCCATCCTGGACTCTTCCTTCAATGTGAGGGAAAATACTAAAACGTAACACCTATAATGTTGAATTCTCACTTGTAATACTCTAATAACCTTTTCTGCATAATTATTTTGATAATCATTAAATAGCAATGTTGCAACTGCTGAACTATTCTGCTTGAGGCAAAGGAAATTCTTAACTTCATTTAACTAAATTCTTTATTTAACATAACCCAGCCCTAGTGATGCTAATCTTGTGCTAGATCAAGAATTATAAATATAGTTAGATATAGTTAAAGTAATACAATAATGAGGGATTAGATCACACAGTGCTTTGACTTCATTTGATACACAATCCCAACCATAAGGGAATTCTTGCTCATCTGCTTATTGATGTCCTGGTATATACCACTGGCTACTCCAATGTGGGTTAGCCAGATCTCTACAGCAGTTACATATTTTTGTATATGGACAAAGTCTTGAAATCATTTAGATATAAAACCAATAGTTGCCAAGAGTCACTTTGGATACTGAGTTGGGCAGCATATAAATTAGACAGACAGACAGCTAGAGAGCACATAATATAAATGAATAATACTAGATAGGACAGAAATACTGTACTTAGTGTTGTGCTGGACTACACTTTCTGTGTAAAGCTCATTATAGCATCAACAATTAGTAAATGGAATTCATTCAGAATCCCAAAATTATTACAATGTCTTTATTTAAAAATCATTTGTCACAGATGTCCATACTTCAATTGCTAATTATTACTAAAGTAACAAAAATAATGTTGCTAATGTTCACATTGCAGTAGTGACTAGTCCAAAAATAAATTATATTTGTCTCTCTGAAATAGAAAAACAAAGTTAACTGGACAAAAAATTAACATTTTTAAAAACTTGGAATGATTTCTTATTCTTGAGATCCAAAGCATTCTCTACAATTTCCTCTAGCACTACAGTTCAAAGGCATCTACTTTTCTTTAATCAGCCTTTCACATGATCTATCTTTCACAGGCATACATTACAACTGGGAAATTATGGACTTGGCAAAATGTCTTTTGTGGTCAATGTGACATCTGTCCATTGGTCATAGTTTTCCTTTAAGTAGCAGCCATGTCTGCTTCATGACTACAATTGTAAACTGTTTGAATGTTTACTCCTAGAAAGACAAAATCTGTTACCTATTTGGTTTAGGATAGGATGGCCTGTTTACATGGTTTTTAAAATACTGAACTGCAGACTGGCTTTTGCATTTTCTTCTTTCACTTTTAACAAAAAACTTAATAAATTTTCCAATCATCAAAGTGAAGTTATTGTTTTCCCCAGCAAGTTTAATTCCCATTTTTTCCCTCTTAATTCAGTTTCTATTTCTCTATATAGTTACCCAGCCTCTAATCAAGCATGCAGAAATTAGAGGTTTGGGGACAATTACATAGTTCAGTATCTATATAGTAAAATATGCTAATTACAATATTTAAAAAACTGTTTTACAGTGAACAGAAACTTCATAATGATTCATCTCAAAAATCTTTATCCTACATGTAGCTGAAAGACATACAAATGAAGAAGGAAGGAAGTTCTTACTCTTGGTTAAACAAAAAGCCTATTATGTCATTTTAGCAGCTGTGCAAAATATTGGCATGGTTAGATGGTCACTGTGTGTGAATAACATCCCAAAACAACAATTATTTTCCTATCTTCAAAAATATCTTCTTTGGCATGAAGACACGGATCTGCTAAGAATTACATGAGCCAATTTTAGGACACAAGGTACAGACGTTCATATTACCGTAGTTTTAACACTGAAAATTACTGTATGAAGCACATAATCACAATCTGATTTGAATGGCCATAATGGTGCATTTGTTGGCTTAATAAAATGCTTCAAATTATTACAGAATTAGCTTAGATAATTTGCACATGCATTTTAATTCCTTTAATATTTTAATGCATAAAACATTATTTTAAAAAAATGGTAGTGAAGAATCATAATATGCTAATCCTTTTTAAAATTGTTCCAATAGTTCCATATGAAGTTCATAAATAGACCAATTGGAAGCAGAAATTATTACCGTATTTTTCGGAGTATAAGACGCACCGGAGTATAAGACGCACCTTAGTTTTTGGGGAGGAAAATAGGGGAAAACAATCTGCCTACCAGGAATTCATCTGGCTAGCATCCTTAGTCTGGTCAGCTTCAGCACATTATTTTATCTCCTGGTTAGGACTTAAAAAAACCTTCTTCTGAGAGAGTAACAATGAAAGAGCCTGCAAGCCGGTAAGAGCTGGGAAGATAGTTAGCACCTGGTTAGGGCTAGAAAATAACTTACTCGGAGCAAGTAGAGCAATGAAAAAAAACCCTGCAAAGACTTAGTGCTGGAAAAACCTTCTTCTGAGAGAGTAACAATGAAAGAGCCTGCAAGCCGGTAAGAGCTGGGAAGATAGTTAGCACCTGGTTAGGGCTAGAAAATAACTTACTCGGAGCAAGTAGAGCAATGAAAAAAAACCCTGCAAAGACTTAGTGCTGGAAAAACATTCTTCTGAGAGAGTAACAATGAAAGAACCTGCAAGCCGGTAAGAGCTGGGAAGATAGTTAGCACCTGGTTAGGGCTAGAAAATAACTTACTCGGAGCAAGTAGAGCAATGGAAAAAAATTCTGCAAAGACTTAGGGCTGGAAAAACATTCTTTGGAGAGAGCAACAATGAAAAAGCCGGCAAGGTAAGAGCTGGGAAGATCTGTTAGCGCCTAGTTAGGGCTGGCAAAAAAAAGCTACATTCGAAGTATAAGACGCACCCAAATTTTCAGCCACTTTTAGGGAGGAAAAAGGTGCGTCTTATACTCCAAAAAGTACGGTAGGTTTGAAGTAAACAATCATTTGTTTACTTTTAAAGTTATCTGAATTTCCCTACTGATCTTACATGTTCTTCCGGCTAGTCAGTCAACTATGAGTGTGATGGCATTTAGGATAGACTCCAATATTGCCAAGGCATTACAAAAATATATATTTGAGTTCTGGGAATGTAGAATACAAGCAAATGAAACTGAAAATAATTTTACCTCAACTGTGTTAGGTATAAACTGAAGTCTGTTACATCCCTACGACCAGTTAGGTCCCACAGAGTCGGTCTCCTCCAGGTCCCTTCAACCAAACAATGTCGGTTGGCGGATCCTAGGGGGAGAGCCTTCTCTGTGGGAGCTCCGGCTCTCTGGAACCAACTACCCCCAGAGATCCGAACCATTCCCACCTTGCTGACCTTCCAGAAAGCCATTAAGACATGGCTCTTCCTACAGGCAGGGTGATTGAGATTGTTGCTTGTGTTGTTTTTATTCTTTTAATTGCTATTTAATTGTTGTTTTTTCTATTGTATCATAGCTGTTCTTATACATGTTGTACGCCGCCCTGAGTCCCCAGGGAGTAGGGCGGCATATAAGAATTGCTAAATAAAGTAGAAAGAGGCTGTGACTGGGACTCAAAACTTAAGGACATTACTTTCCAAGACTCCCAGCAATTCTTGTTTCCTGGTCTTGCCTTCCTCACAGGGCTAACGATGAGAAATGACTGGCTGCAGTTAGACCACATACATTCTCTTTTTCCACAACAAGGAGTTTGTGAAATAGTTGTTCACTATCTGTATTATGTTCTAGAGTCTTTTTAGCCCATCTGCAATAATGGAAATATTCTATCATCTTAGTGAGCAATAGTCTGCTCACTAAAAAAAAACACCCTTAAATTTGCTATTCAGAGGATATACATTTACAACAGAAACTATTTCGCATTGATGACTAACAAATGATTTACTACAGGATGTATTCAGAATTTAGAGCTAAGTGAGGATGACAGTCTAGGCTCCTCCAGATGTTGCTGAAGTCCCAACTCTCATTAATCCAGTGACCATGGCCAGTGTCCAAAAATAATTCTGTATGATGCAACTTAATCTAGCGATTGAGAGGGACTAATCCAAAGATGAGCATCACAGTCATTACCCTTGCATTATAAATTCTACAGGCTCTTTTGGTCAACCATTCTAATAGCAACAGAAGTGTAAAATAGCCATTTGTTGCTGAGAGGTAAATTTTGCTTTTGGTTTATATAGCTTGCATATCACAAATTTAAAAGGCTATTGTGTTCATTACACATCTCTGGATTTCTAAGGCTATTCAGGAAGAAAACACACCAGATAGACTAAGTTTATATATGCCAAATGCACATCAAGAAAAATAATGAAAAATATTCCATGACAAAAACTTTAAAAAATTTTTTTTAAATCTCTTTCAAGAAAAGTCTCTAATATAAATAAAAGAGTAGAAAATCTAATAATATAAATACATACACCAAGTTGTCATAATTACACTGAATATAGTATCATTGAAGTTTAAGCAGTTTTTCATTAGAATAAATTACTAGCACACTGAATTGGCAACAAAAGAATTGATAGAAATTTTTCACTACGTGGGCTTACTTCCATGTTTTATTTAAATTAAATACAGCTGGAAGGTTTTATGTAGCAAGGCTAAAAATAGACTTCTGTCTATATGACAGGAGAAATACTTTTGCCAAACAAATTTCTCTTGTGAAATAATCATATGCAGAGCAGTACATTATTCATTCTCAAAAAATCTGTAGAACATCTTCTGTGCATAAAAGTGTCCAAAATAAATTCTGTAAACCAACATCCAAATGTTAATCAGTTTTTATATAAAATTAAATTTTGTGAACCTAAAGAGAGAAAATGCAGCAATCAAGACGACAACATAAAACTTTTAACCATATGAATGCTGAATAAGAATAGTCTCTTGCCATTATAGAAATGAAGCAGTTCATTAGGAAAACCTTTTACATCCTTATATTCTCAAGATAGCAGAGTGCTAAAAACTTGCTCTAGTTACAACTATTAAAAGCAAAATGTTTTAGTTAGTATATGACTGATTTTCCTACATGTTTAGTTTCATATTTTCCCAATCAAACAACACAGTTTTACTAAACAATTTTAAATATACTTAACGTAGTCTTGATTTAGAGTTAATGGATTGTATTCCAACAATGCTTATACATTGACAGAGTGTAATCTGGAACAAAATCATACCGTATTACTCCAATTCATCATCACTTACATACGATTGAGAAAGTTAGTGGATTTTGTAAAATAGTACACAGGGTGGTACAGAAGGGAGGTGAGCAAAGGAAGTCCTATTGTATGAGTGGAAATCCGTACATATAATATTGGATATAACCCAATATGTGCACCATGTGAATTTATAAAAGGAAGCGGTTGAAAACTACAAATGAATGCTGTAATTTCCTTAGGATTGTTACAATATATTTGAAAAGTTGTTCTTCCAATGTTTTTCCAATGTTCTCAAACTGAATAGGTTTTACAAATGAAATTTGGAAATGACATGGGAAACTAGCACTTTGGAATATTAATTTTTTTATCCTGCCTTTATTACTTTATAAGGAACTCAAGACAGCAAACAGACATAATACACCTTCCTCTTCCTATTTTCCCCATGACAACCACCCTGTGAGATGAGTAGGCTGAGCGTAAGTGACTGGCTCAATATCACCCAGCTGACTTGCATGCCTAAGGCAGGACTAGAACTCACATTCTCGTAGTTTCTAGGCAAGCACCTTAATCGCTACACCAAACTGGCTTTATTATTAAGTAATATTTAATAATTATATTAATAATATTAATATAGTAATAATAATAATAAAACACCATTCCTTGCGAGCAGGAACTGGGGGGACCACAAAATAGACAAAATACTAGAAAATAAAGAAGAAAAATAAAGAAGTTCTCTTGGACTTTAGAATTCAAACAAGTATCTGCCATATAACACCAGATTTAACAATTGTTGATAGGAAAAGCAAAATAGTCTGGATAGTGGATTTGCAGTATCCGCAGACAGCGGAATAAAAGAAAAAGAACTGGAGAAAATAACAAAATACAAAGACTTGCAAATAGAAGTAGAATGATTGTGGCAAAAGAAAGCAAAGATAGTTCCCACCTATAGTAATAGGTGCCTTGGATGCAATCCCAAAACATCTGGAGCATCATTTCAACATCATTGGTATTGACAATCACTGTCAGTAGATTGTGAAAGGCAAGTTTACTTGGAACAGCTTACTTCCTACAATATCAAATTACATCTACCTATCCCCGGTCCTTGGAAAGGACTTGATAGGTGGATTAAAACGCCAAATCTAGTCTAAATATCTGGCTACGCAACCAACAATACTTAATATTAATTGCTTTAATCTATAGTTTCTTTCTTCCAAAATTCTATTCATAAGCACTAATTTTATTTATTTATAGCATCGCTTGACCTTTACATTTTGTCACAAACATGTATTTCTATAGGATTCAAGACAAGTAAAATCATGAGATAGATTGGATTTGATCCAGACTTGTTCTACAGCATAACTTAAGTCTTGCTTATTTTGACTGTCTATCTAAGTATGATTAAATATAGAATTCATTGCCAGTCATCCACTAGTGGATTCACAGGAGAAAGATCTCCCTCTACAATCACAATTTCTGTAGCCTTAAAAAGGAAAGAATTATTATAGTCCTTGTTTTGCTGGCATATGTAGTTTTGTCAGCAGAAGATTAGCATTGATGTAAGGGTCTGGATGGGAGTGAACAGACTCAGGCTCAACCCAGACAAGACTGAGTGGCTCTGGATATTGCCTCCCAAGGACTATGTCGACTGTCCCTCCTTGGTTCTGGGGGAAAAAAAATTGACTCCCTCAGAACAGGTTCGCAATTTGGGTGTCCTCCTAGACCCACAGCTAAAATTGGAGCAACATCTTTCAGCTGTGGCTAGGGGGACCTTTGCACAGATCTGTCTCGTGCACCAATTGCGACCCTACTTGGAGAGGGAGGCTTTGCTCACAGTCACTCATGCCCTTGTCACCTCACGGCTAGACTACTGTAACGGGCTCTACATGGGGCTACCCTTGAAGAGCATCCGGAGACTGCAACTGGTACAGAATGCAGCTGCGCGAGCGGTAGTGGGTGTACCGAGATACACCCACGTAACACCTATCCTCCGCCAGCTGCATTGGTTGCCAATTAGTCTCCGGTTGCAATTCAAGGTGTTGGTTTTGACCTTTAAAGCCCTACATGGCTCAGGGCCAGGTTACCTGCGGGACCGCATCCTACCACATACCTCCCTAAGACCGGTTAGGTCCCACAGAGAGGGCCTCCTCCGGGTCCCATCGGCCAAACAATGTCGGTTGGCGGGGCCACGGGGGAGGGCCTTCTCTGTGGGAGCCCCGTCCCTCTGGAACCAACTTCCACCAGAGATCCGGACCATCCCCACCCTGCTGGCCTTCTGTAAAGCCTTAAAAACATGGCTCTTTTGGCAGATGGGGTGAATAGGATAATCAGGTTCCCCCCTGAATGTTGCGTTTATAATGTTTCCTTTTCTTTAATTATATTTTTAATTTAAATTATGATCATTGTTTTTAAATGTACGTTTCTTATTCATGCTGTATGCCGCCCTGAGTCCCACGGGATTGGGCGGCCTATAAGAGCGTCTAAATAAATAAATAAATAAATAAATTGAATTTCAATAACATTTATCTCATTATTAAGGCTCCCAGAATGTAGCAACGTAATTCAAAACTGTGTGAAGTGCTTTCACAAATCAGTTTTACCACCACTACTATTTACTTTGAAGAAATTCAAAGCCCAGATGTTTTATTTTCAACTGATGGCACCAATACCACAGCAATGTAAATATATTTAACAGATAATATTAATAAAGGAAAGCTTCCATTTGAATTTCAAATGAGTAACAATTATTATGGTATCAGTTATTATGGTAGAGGACAGGAAGGTCTGGAGGAACATTGTCCATGGGGTCACGATGGGTCGGACACGACTTCGCAACTAACAACAACAATCAATTATTTTCTCAACTATAAGTTCAACTAAGAATTACTTAGAGCCAAGTTAGATTGATTGAATTTTTGAAAGTTAACACGGGAAATGAAATAACACATTTAAAAAGTAATAAGGACATTTCAAATGTTATTGCTCCCTTTGTGTAGGCATCCTTAGGGCAATTGCAGTGAATTTATTTCTTTTTCTACAAGAATATCCTAGTAGAAAAATTGTCTGTGCTGTGATTTATAAAGAATGCCTAGAGTTGCAGCACCAGGATATAGTTGCACTTATTCAATAGTATTTACAATAACAAATTATATACATTTTTAATCACATAAATTATCTACTTTAACAATTTACAGTTAATAAATTAACATTTTATTGATCAAATTAATTAGCACGCAATTATGTTTTGAATTATTTGGCAAACAGTTGAAAACAGGATAAATGTGTCATGTGTTAACTAGAATATTGGTGTATCGTAAGTGTCACAGGTACAGCATAGCTCAATTTCTGTAAAGCATTTGGAAGTTCTTTCATGATTGCCTTCATTACTGACACAATGTACAATGTGAGTTGGATACTGTCAATTTCTGGTAAATGTATTCAGAGAATATCCATTAAGCATCAAATAAAAATTTACAGGGCTCTATGCTGGACTCTAAGCTATTCAGTGTTTTGCTGATGGAGCAGTGAGACTGCTTTTAACATTTGCAGGTGATACAAAAGTTAGAAGGGGTAGCCAACTGATGACAGAATCCAAGATGATGGCAGCAGTAGGTCAAGACCACCAAGAAGTTGAATTTTGCTTTTAAATTAAAAAAAAAAGAATATGAGGGGAAATCATCCCATTCCACAGCACTCATGCACCAGACTTGCAGCTTCCTGCAATGGCTTCCCCACTGATTTTACTTATTGGAAGTCAGCAAGAAATTGCATATCATGGTTATGCGAGGGCCTTGTTTAACAATGGCGATGGGAACCGTTGGGATTTCCATTGCTGATTGATGATGTCATGTGAAGTTGTAATATATGACTGCATTGCTTAAGCACAAATTCTGATCCCAATTACCATCCTTAATAAAAGATTACCTATCCTGCTTCTTTAGTAGAACACACTGCTGGGAAGTGCTGGAGACATGTAATAAAGACTGAAAGACCATGTATTAAGGAAGCTGTACCAACATGTTGCATTAAGCAAGCAAAAGCAAAGGCAGTACTGATAAATAAATCTATCCAGGTGAATGAGATTCACATGGTTCACACTGGAGATGCTCTCAGGACTAGGAGTGCCTTTTCACTCCTGGTAACCTCTTTGTAGACTAATGCAGTGTTTCCCAACCTTGGCAACTTGAAGATGTCTGGACTTCAACTCCCAGAATTCCACAGCCAGCATTCGCTGGCTGTGGAATTCTGGGAGTTGAAGTCCAGACATCTTCAAGTTGCCAAGGTTGGGAAACACTGGACTAATGCAATGTACTATACATGGAAAACCCTTGACAATTCATTGTAAACTTTGGCTAGATCAAAACAGATGCACAAGATTAGTAACTCAAGACTGATAATTGTGCTCTTCCTGCGACTATCTCCATCAGATATCCAGTCTGACCTAACTGAAAACAATCTCCTCTGGATGCCCTTGCCAAGTAAGAGTAAGACCACTGGAGATGGTCTTTTGAGTTATTAAAAAAACACTTATAGAATACTCTCTCTCTCAGAGTCAAGTCTGGTTATTGCTGTATCAGTTTTCAGCATCATGCAAAGGTATTTCTCTTCTCTCAAGCATTTCTATACATCTGTCAACCTATTTAGGTAGTCCAGACAGGAAGCACAAACAGATGGACTAATTCTACTTTATTATAAGGTTACATTAGCAGACTACTGCAAGTCTGAAAGTATGTTTCTCTCCCTTTGATTTTACAGGAGAAGAAGCTAAGGAAGGTCTCCTCTGAGACATTTGCCATGCTGTCCACATTCCTTTTGCGAGCTAAACTGCCTCAGGTCCAACCTGTCTCTCAAGGTCATTCTCACATGCCTACAACATTTATACCCAATATGGTTTTAAGTGCCTGCGGTAAGCTGAAATATGGACATTGATATTCCCAAAGTACTTATAAATTCCACTTTATTGTTGTACAGATTAGAAAACGTTTATACAAATTTTAATGCTTTA
The DNA here is from genome assembly GCA_023053685.1 of Diadophis punctatus similis. NCBI lineage: Eukaryota > Metazoa > Chordata > Lepidosauria > Squamata > Dipsadidae > Diadophis > Diadophis punctatus. Next base: position 170,492,886 of record JALIGW010000001.1, on the reverse strand, counting down.
AGTAATATTGTAATTATTTCAAAAGAACTTATTTTGGAAGGCTTCTTAAGAGGATTTTATTTACCCATATATACAGTAGAACCATAGCTATGTCAGTACATGCAGCTATATTTCTAGAATACCAATAATGGCTTAGCTAGAAGGAGAATTTACCTGACTTACTTCTCTGTAAATATAGGTATAATACAAAGAAGAAATGAATTACAGAGCCAGTAATATTTCTGTTTTGCATCTTATTAAGTGAATGATGCTACCTGAAATAAATATGAACATTTTAAAAGCATTTTAATATTAAAAGAAAAACCTCCTTCCTATATATTCAATCCAAGCTATATTTCAAAGAAATTAGGGAGCTAAAAAGGTAAACGGTACTGCAGATAAGCGGCCTCAACATTAAGTTTGGACAGACACTGTAAAAGAAAGAGTTGAGGGGTAGCACTGAAAGAGAAAAGCAATAAAGACTGTATGTGTTAAAGAAGGATATACACACACAATGGCTTACAAGATCATACGATGCTGTTTAAATAATTTGTTCATGATTTTTTTTCATACACAAATATTCCTACAACATCTATTTGTTGATGAATACATGTTGAAAATTGCAGAAGAGACCCTGATACCCTCCTGACATTTTGGACCAACTGTTACCAGCCCTAATCTACTTTGTTAGTAACAAGGAACTAGGTGATAAGTATATTCTGGGTCACTATGATAATGAAAGAATCAAAACTGGTATAAGCAGGAGATAATACAGTGTGGACTTGCACCGTAACCATAAAATACACAGAATAGAGAAGTGTACTTTCTTTCAAAGTGATCTACAACTTTTATACAATTTGCTTTGCACGGCTGCTTGGAAACTGGCTCTCGGAAAGTTCCACAGAATACTAATTTGGTACAAAAAAAATTTTGAAGAGAGAAAAAAAATGGGAGAAAAATCATAAGGAAGACCAAATTAATTTTTAAAACTGTATAGCAAAATAAGTCCAAACAAACTTTTTGCCACATAAGCAGAAAGTCCTCAGTGAGGACATAATTTAATAGGAAACCAAAAATAATGAGATTTTTCAAATTACAGGGCATTTTACTATTCACTTTGAAGTGCTGTGATACAGCATTGTAAAACTGAAGACATTTAAAGCCACTGTGAGTCCATCAGAACGTAATGATTTATCCATCATTTCTGAAGGGTAGTAGTAAGTTCTTCCCTTGCTGGGTGCACAGCCAGAGGTGGGATAGCACTGGTTGAAGAACATATATTGTCTTTGCCCTTTGGCCTTTCTGTGTACAACTACAACCTCTGTTCTTTCGCTTTTGCCCTTTTTGAGACAAAGGAGCCTCAGATTGCCAGGGGATTTATGGCCATGGTTTTCCCTTACTGAGGTTAGATTGCTCTCCCTGACTACAGAGATGACAATACAGAACAATCCATTGGCCCCTACCATATACTTCAAGAGACAACATGAATTTAAGGAGGTTTCTGGAAGAAAAACTGACACCAACAAAATAAAATAGAAATCTCCATAGTCCTACTGAAAGATATAACAGAAGGAATATACAGAGTTGTTACAATATGGGTTTCCACAGATGTGAAAAACTTATTTTATGACAGGGAAAATATAAGGGAGAATACTCTGAAATTGTCATAACAAGCAAAAATAAACAAATCATCCTTAATAATCCAATGGTGAAGAACCATTCAGATTCATGATTCAAAATAACTGACAGAACAAATGCAATTTCTCCTGAAATCTACACAGGACAAAGAAATTGATCGACCAATGTCCTTGCGTAACTGATACAAAGTTTATGACATATTACTAACGAAAATGCATATTAACTTAATGTTTTGACTTAGTAAGAATAATATTTGGATGCAATGTACGATATGCACTGGAAGTGACATCTAAGTTCAGATTCTGTGCCTGAGAAATCCAATGTACAGGAAGCCCCTAAGGGTGAAGAATGCTGTGTCTTTCAAGGGTGGTGGGAATTTAAGAAAGTAATGATGAGAGCATGGGAACATCAGTTAGAATCTTTTCACATACAAAAGAGAGAGGGAGGGGAGGGAATGGAGAACAAAAGAAGGCAAGTGTCTGATTTCAAGATATTTTTAAAAATCAATAATAAAGTCATATTTCTGGACTGATATTTGACAAGTTGTTCATGTCTTCCAAGAAATGTAGGTGGACCGGGAAGGGATTTGCTTTCCATATTCATCTTACAACAATTTCAATATATTTTTTTCTTTAAAGAAAACTAATTTATTCTAGATTATTTGTATCATGATTCAAGACTCAAATTCTGGATCTATCAGAAGATCTACTGGACGCAAATCCATCTGGTCACAACTCTGCGTCTAATGACAGAAGCTTAGAAAACACTGCAAACTACAGCAAATAGCCAGCATCTGAAAGTAAGACAATTTTATTTATCTCTGCTCCTTTTCCTCCAAGCTTCAGCTCTTGCTTTGTAGAATCCCTTGAAACCAAATGTGACTAACATTGTGATCTCTCACCATTCACCCTATTTATATTCTACTAGAATTCTTGTGTTTGACTGTTACCTTCAATTGGGTGAAATGGTACGTCATAGAGCAACGTTTTTTTGAATTGGCATACCTCAAATGGGCTAAATTAAAGAATGCTTCCCAAATTCAGAACCCATGACTTGTGTGGGATTGAAATTGGCAAAGTTGTGGCCACTCTAGTGTTGCCACATCACCACCTTGCTGCAGTCACATGATTGTATTTCTAACACTCCCTGCTGGCTTCCTACAAGGAATGGGAATGGGAAAGCTGGCAAGAAGTCAGTCCAGCTCCCACTGCTTTCTTGCCTGCCCTTGGTTATTCTGCTTTTCTGTTTAGCTAAGGAAACATGTCTAAACAATGATCCAATGGTCTTGGGTTGTCTCGCTTTGAGTAACATTCTGACCCCTCACCATTCAGCCCATTTCGACTAACATTCTGATATCCCTTGCCAGTCACTCCACTTGTTTGCATCACATATACAGTAGATCACTATCCTGCACACTAGATATAGCCAACTTTAGCATAAATATAATATTAGTTGAAGGTATAAACGCTATATCTAGTTTCTTTAGATACATATTAATAGAACAGAAAGTCGTGTATTCTTATCAATTATCAAAATATAAAATTAACTAATATTTGTATGTTTTCCTAAATATGTTAAAATATCACAAGAAATAAATATATTTGTAGTCTGATCCTATGCATGTGTATTCAGTGGAATTTACATCTTATTACCAAATAAAGTATATATTGGAATGTAGTCCTGTTAAGCAATACAGCCCTATTTACATGCTTTAAAAATGGAACCATTCCCTACTGTTCTTTTCTTGGAATATCTGTTTGGAACCAATTTGGCAAGATAAGCGAAGCAAGCAAAACCATTAGTGTGCTATACTGCATGCAAAGCCAAAATATGCACATTAACAGCCAACATTGTTGGCTGTTCCTGGAGAGAGGGGGAAAAACACATTTGAGACACTAGATTCTGATTCAGCATTTTCCACATTCTTATCCTTCTCTTCATCCTTCATTTATATAGACTTTTTTCAGCAAGTAGGGCGCTAAAATTGAACAACAGTTAATATAGCATTTCTGTCACATATACATAGTTCTGAGTGCTCCATCATTTGGAGACTGGGCAGTCATTTGTCTTATGATGGAATAAGGACTCCTGCTTTGGGCAAGGGGGTTGGACTAAAAGACCTCCAAGGTTCCTTCCCAACCTATGATTCTATGATACTATACAGTATATCCCTCCACACAATAATGAATTTAATCCCACTATCCATTTTTCACTGTACGTGAACATTAAGAGGAAAAGGTACGGTAACTCTGCAGACTATAAAAATCATATAAATTATTTATCAATCTAGATGAAAATCATATAACCTTTTGAAGTCTTAATTTTATATTGTGCCCAGTACTAAGTAGCCTTTCCTCCAATCTGCTTTCTGTAACATCTTTGAATGAGTAAGAGATTTTAAGATTTTATTCATTTCTAAAACTTTCCAGTTGGCCTTAAGTATAATTTTAATATTGACTTAAAATATTCAATACAACCAAACTATACATGACTGTGATTATGGATATTCAAGTCTAAAGTTAATTTTATCATGGATTTGGCAAGATTCATAAGTGATCACATCCAGATGTTCCCACTACACTTGATCTTAGCCAAAATAGGGAGGGTGACATAGGTATTTATACTTATAAAATTGTTCCTTTTATTAATTATTTTATTATTATGTTTAGCTCAATTACTGTAACATTTTTAAAAGTTTTGTTTCTTTACTGTTAATTCAGTATTTAATGTAAACTTTTTTTCTTTTGTATTTCACTACTTTTTAACAAATACCATTTAAAATACTGAGACATTCTAAAATTAAATAATTTTCCCAATACATTTCAAGTAATGTTTAGGCACAATTTTGAAAACACATCTGTGTTCATCATCATATGGGATTGGTGAATGCAATCCTCTTAAATTCCCTTGGTATTCCAACAGCTTTCAATATTATCAACCATGGTACCCTTTCTAGGAAACTTGTCCAATGAAAATATTGCTTTGTGAGGCTTGCCTCATACTTGGGGACTTCTGGTATTTATTCTTTGGGGCTCTGCAGAGCTCTATCACATATCAATCAGCTATTGAAAGTGCAGTTGTTCAACAATCTAAAATACAGTGCTAGTAGTTTCCCCTTTTTTAGCAATTCCTGATGAGGCAGTGGAAGTACCTGATCATTATGATGCTACATGGACCTGAAGATTGATAAACTAAACTTTAATCCAGATAAGATTGTAATATTGGTAGTGCGTGGTTCATCAATCTATATAGATAGATGTTCAGCCTGTTGTGTAAGTGTCCTCTGTAGCATAGACTGCCTTTAAGAGCTTAGACTGGTTACCAGCTACAACCTTTTCTAGAGGGAAACCGTTTGTTATCCATGATTGTGAGCTCTAATTTCTCATTTAAATGGCCACAACACATTATGTGTAAGGTTGCCCTTGAAGATGGCCTGAAAATGTTACCCCGTGTCTGCAACTGAGTTTTAATAACTATCTATATACCACTAAACTCTATTTGTCTGTTTGTAACCTTCAATTAACAGGAATGGTGCATCATAGGGCAGAAATTTTTGAATCAAGATACCTCAAATGTGCTAGTTTAAAGAATGCATACAAACTTTGGGACCCTTTATTCCCAATGAATTGAAATTTCAAGGATCTTCAGATCAGCTGTATTGGCAAACTTGTAGCTACTGCAGTACCACCCCAATCAGCTGTGGTCACATGACTGTGATTTTTAATGCTCCCTGACAGTTTCCCATAAGCAAAGTCAATGGGGAAACCAGCAGGAAGTCAGAAGTTGCTCCCTGCTCCTGGTATATTATATCGCAACAAGTTTTGATAGAATGTACTTCAAATCCCCTTATTTAAAGAATACATAAAAGATCCCAGGACCCATTACTCCTGTGGAATTGAAATTTCCACCATGATCAGAGCAGTTTATTCCCACATTTCTGGCCATAGCAGTGCCCCATGGTTACATGACATACTCTTGAGATGAAGAACATCCAGCATTCATGTTAAAAAAAAAGCCAGCCCAATTATGCCACATCACAGGATGACCCAACAGGTCATAGGTTGTCTAGTATTTATTGAAAAGAAACCTGGTTCACATATACTCCTGAATATTATTTTATGATAATTTAAAAAATAGAAGCATCATCTTAGATTTGTTGACATGGTGACAATAAAGGCAGATTATATTGCCTTTTGTAGGAGAATAAATAAATATAGGATCTTCCTTTTGGAAAAATATGGTTATCTCACATCCAAAATAAAAATGTTAGTGCTAGCCTTCATAGCAATGTTTCAAGTACTACCTCTTCCCATATTTTCCTACTGGAGATAATCATTAAAGCCTCTGCATGCATAACTCTTGGCTATGCAATATCAAACTGAGAAAAGCCAATGGTGCTATTTTTCAGCCCCAGCCAAAATGTTTAATTTTCCCTTTTAACTGTGTATACTACTGCTGCAACTTGTAGTCTTATTTTTGAGGATTTTTCTCTGCTACTTTCCCATTCTGTTATAATTATTGTCCTGTAATAAATCTGTATTAAATTTTGCAGGATCCAATCTGGGTCCAACCCAGTGACCGACCCGGATTGGATCCTGCAACATTATCCTGGGACATGTATATTTGCCTTCATTTGTGCATTAATTTCAGCTCCATTGGCCAAGAGAAACTTAGGAAACTAAGCAGTTTTTTAAAAAGTCAATTTATTTTACAGATTAATTATCTATATACAGCCTTATGGAAGTTAGGTTATTCACTGCATTCAAGAGACTGTTCTAAATTAAACTTACCTAAAAACATCATTTTATTCCTTTTTGCACATGCCAACATTACTATATTTACTGCAAAAATCATCACTGCCAAGGTCAAATATTAAGAGATAATAATCTATTTCTCTATCACTACCAGCAATTTTCGCTAGTCAATAACGTCTTAGCTTTAATGAAAGTGCTTTAATGAAAGTAACTAGCTACAATTTCAAGATATTTCAGTGACCTATCATATCATCATTTTTAAAAACAGCAATGTGAAGGCATTCTAAAAGGCATGGTGCATAGCAATCAACTCTTATTAACTTTTATCACTTAACCGGTGTTGGATTCCTGAATAATTCCATACAAATTTACATGTGTTTATTGGAAGCTGGAGATGAAAACTATATTCATTCAAGCTCCACAGGGTGGAGTCTCATTGGAAGCAGCAACATCTCTGTATCTCAGCACTGTAACAATCTTTTTTTCTGCCTCAGTGCTGGACAAACCCTTTTGCAAGTGGCATTTGCTTTTGGATTATTCCGCTTGAATCTCTCTGCCTGTTTGACAGCTATCACTACGATTGCCACTGGAAGAGATTTCAGACAGGAGGCCCAAACAGACTAGGCAAACCCATTAACGTTAACTGCTCCCAGAAGGAAGGCGTGAAAGGGGAGAAGATGGATCCACAGGCAGTGGTTTAATGCACTCATAAACGAGAAAAGGACGTAGCGTTTCTTCCCTCAAGCCTATCCCTTCCTGCTCATCCCTTCCTGCTCATGAAGGAAAAATTAACAACCCCCCCCCCCCCGTATAGTATCTCTTCTATGGATGGTTAAGGGATCTATTTCCATAAGCACATGCGCAGTAACTACCCCAACGCTCTTCGACCCACTCCTCATATAGTGAGTCTGCACGACAACCAGCCTTCAACCTCGCTCCTGCGTTTCTTGAAATTGTGTATTTCTTAAAAGATTTCAGGGAGAAATGGAGTGAGCCATTTGCATTCTTCTCCCGGGATTCAGTTGGATGAATGGGCTTGTAAACCCTGCCCCGTCGGGAGAAAATGGGTGTTTCCCCCGACATCTCCGAGTCAGAAAAAAAAAGAGCCCGATCCCAGGCTCTGCTTTCACCCGGCACCTTAGTTGCTCGCCTAAGGCAGCCTCTCCGGTCCGAAGCAGCGGCGCAGCCACCCCAGCTCGGCTTTCGTCACCCCACCCGAAGCCGCTCCTTCGCGAAGCCTCCAAAGGCGAAAATGGGGGGACGGGGGTGATTCGACTTGCCCTCCCCTCCTTTTTCCCGGGTGAAGGAAAGAGAGTGCTCACGGCGGCGACGGCGGCGCTCCTCCTTCTCTTCTCCTAACGTCCTTGTTGCTACCGGCGGCCGCTGGCTTGAGTGACGGAGCGGGCAGCTTGCCTCCCTTTCCTTCGCTTCCCTTCCCGCTGTGGTTGCGCTGCTCTCGCTCGCTCTGGAAGCGGAGCCAGACGAAGATGCCTCTCAGCCTCTCAGCCGCGCGCACCCTCGGCGCGACCGCAGCCACCGCAAGCGTCGCCGAGCCCCTCCGCCGGCCGGGATTTTTCCTCTCCCCGCAGTCAGCGCTCACTTCCGGCGCGCAGGCCTCGCCTGCTTCACCGCGCCTCCCTCCTCTCCTCCTCCTCGCACGCCGCTGCAGGAGGGAGAGCAGCCAGCTCCCGCCTGGCTGCTTTCAAATGAAGCCCTGTTGCCCCCACCGCCGGCTTCTCTCCCGTCACTAAAAGGACTGTTTCTTAGCCATGGGCTAGGGAAGAAAGCACCTCTGGGCATGTATAGAGGTCTTTCGGACCACCAACATCTCAAGGCTAAGGCTATCTTTGGCGATCTGGAGTGAGGTGCAAAAAAACGGGCAGATAAAAAAGGGTATGAGTCGGGACAATGAAAAAAACCATTATAAAGGACAACTGATGTAGTTCTGGGTGTAATGTTTTAGGCACATTTAAAATTGCATCTTCATAGCACATTTGGAGGTGAGCTAGGTGCTGCAGACTTTGGGAGGGAGCGCAGCGAACCCATGGCTAAGAGGAAAGAGCAAATCACGGTGCTCAGTTTTAATCGGCTAATCCAAATGGTGAACTGAATTGCGCACTAATAACATTTTTAAAAACTGGATTCCCTACTATATAAATATTCATGTGCAATTTTTTTAAAAAAGTTATTACTATTACACTAAAAGCAAAATAAGTAATCTAAGCAGAAAAAATAGGGATGACAAATAAAACAAAACGTCATACTTTAAAAAAAATCTGCACTGCTAGCCTGATGCTGAGTTACATGATAGATGCTGTAAAAGAAAAGAATGGTTACTGCTGTTGTATATTGTTTCCTTGCAGTCCATTAAAATATTGCTAATTCAGTATCATAGGAGTGGAGAAAGCATTGTGATATCTCAGACTCTGTAATTTCTCTGGCATCTCTTGATTGTGTGTATAAAAATTAGTAATGTCGAAGCCTGAGTGCAGATTGGCACTTCCTGTGCTCTGAAAACAGTGGGCTGCATATTTTGACAACATTCCTATTTTGCTTTGTTGGTTACTTTACACTCAAGTGGAGTAGAAAATTCTGGGAGCATTTCTTCTGGGAATTAAACATTCCCCAAATTATTCTTTTTTGGCACATCCATATATTATTGGAGGGAAGAAAATACTAATGAAGGAAGAACTTTTTTGGGAGGAGGGTTATTCTCTATGTTTAGACACCATAGTCACTGGTTTATAGTTGCTGCAAATTCATTTAGTATAGTTCCTGCCTGCCACTTCACATAGCTTACACATGGCTATTTTTTAAAATGTTGTTTAGAGTACCATTGTCCGCCTACAATTTTTGTTTAGACTTGTTTTCCTGGTTAATGAGGGTGGGAGTCATTGACAGATATTACAAGAGTTCTAAAACAAATACTAATCTAGCATCTGTAGTACCATAGTTGGCAAGTTACACAGAGAAATGTGTGTAAAAATGTGGATTTATTCTTAAGCCATACACCATAATGAATATGTTATCTGAATGTACACAGTCTCACAAGTTCACTTTCTTATTTTAAACAGGTTTTGCTGGTGTTTTCCCACAGCAGTAGTAATTTTCACCTGTTAAGAGGCTATATGACACCATACCATGTATCTGTAGAAGGCATCTATCCTAAAAATGCATTAAGGACTTTTAAACTAAGGAACTTACCCTGTCAAAACAGGTAAGAACTCTGAGAAGGATTGGGATAAAATAAGAGAACATGTGATTATTTTAATTACATTTGCTTTGGCTTATTTAAAACAGGATACTAGATATTTAATAGATTTTCCAGAAATGAATTATGTAGAGGAAAGAGAGAGATGGGCATATGGAGGCATTCTGGGAAGAGGTTCCTAGTAAAAGGGAGACTTGACAAGAAAGAATGAAGTTTTTTCAGGGAATAAGCAATTGAAGGGAGTGGGTTGGATGGGCAAAAGAAAGAAAGAAGGAAAGAGGAACTGTATTAAAATGGAAAGAAGAAAGAAAAGGATTTTGGTAGTTTCAAAGCTAAAAATGAGAAGACTGTGTGGATCAGAGAATGGACAAAAAACCAGAATTGGGATTTTTAGGAGGCTTATCACACAGGTCAAAGTGAAAATAGATAAGCTATATAAACACCAGAATATCAGCGCAGAAGATTGTACTGTAAAGGCTCAACATAGTATAAAATCTGAAGAAATAGATCAGAATATTAAATCAATACTGTTATCAATATCAATAATCAATCTTATTATTGTAGATTTGGAGACTTGGATGTCTTGCCAAGTGGTAATATTTAGTAAGTTTCTGAGAGAGGCAAAATTGGAACTAAACTCCTGATTCAGCATTTAGCCTGTTCTAGATACTGTATACTGATTCAGATTACCGTGTGTGAGCTTGAGGATATTTGTAATGACTTTTGGATCTAATGGATCATTCATTTGTGCGATGGCATTGATGAACTCAGTCACCAATAAAAAGGACATAGAGATACTATTCAGATGCCAAAAAGGAAAACACTCTAGTTGTTAGTCAACCTGTTTGTCTGGTAGAAAATAGCTCCATGTCTCTAGCCAGCTCAGAGAGGCAGTCTGCCAAGCAGTGCCAATTCAAGAGACACACCCTTGTAGAACCACTTGCCCGCTGGCCAAGGGAGGGTGCACCCATGGAGCAATGCCCAGGAAAGAGTAAATATGGAAAAAACTAGAGAAAAAGCCAATCGCCCTGAGCCTAGACACAGACACACCTAGTAGCAACTGTCTGTTGATGTAAACTAGCTGAACAGATAATGAAAGCAAATGTTATTATGTAGTTGTGGTGATTAAATAGGAATGATTAACATTTCTAAAGCACAAGAGTGTTCAAGGTGCTTCATATACTATATTTTCTTCCTCTCTCACAGTTTTAGAACTCAGGGTCATCAATTGCAACTAGATGCAGAGAACTTTCAGACCAGTATAAATATTTTCTTCACATGGTACCTAATAAAATGGGTAGCATTTGCTATTGTGGAAATGCCAATTAATTTGGATGGTTTCACAAGAGGGCTGGGCAAATTCATGAAGCATCTGGCAATCAATTACTGTTAATAATGATGATCATTTCCCTCCTGAATCTTGGACAGTAATGCCTCTAGTAGCTGCTAGGAGGTGATATTGAGAAAGGTCTACTGTCCAGCTTCAGGAGCTTCCTAAATGACTATTCTGCGACACTGAATGGTAGATTAGAAGGATCTGTGGCCTGACTCAGCAGGAGCTTTTATGTTCTTATGTCTCAGTAATCCTTTTAACTGTCCAGTAGGATAAACTGCATTGATTCCATGTTACAAATTTGATGATTAATCAAGAACGGTGAGACTTGTGACTTATCAAAGAGATTTCAGAGGCACAGTTTGCCCACAATGCTGACAATAACATGGTTTGTTTTGTTTAGCAGGTTGGATGAATCCAACTATGTTCTAAACTACATGTAATTAATTATTGACACAAATAATTATTTAACAAGCCATAGTTAAAACAGGCTAAGAACTGTGGTGGCGCAGTGGTTAGAATGCAGTATTGCAGGGTAACTCTGCATTTCACTGCCAGGAGTTCGATTCTGACCGGCTCAGGGTTGACTCAACCTTTCATTCTTCTGAGGTTGGTAAAATGAGGACCCAAATTGTTGGGGGAAATATGCTGATTCTGTAAAACATTTTAGAGAGGACTATAAAGCACTATGAAGCGATATATAAGTCTAAGTGCTATTGCTATTGCAATTGCTATGGCTTGACACAATTAGCTTATCTGTCCATGAATTTATATTTGAAGCTGGGGAAATTTTATTGGAAAGACTAGGCTCTTCTGTGGCATTTCTGGTCTGAAATTGTTGTTGGCCCTGCCTTCTATGGAATATTTCATTATTTAATTGATGAAATATATTGCTGATATGAATAGACCAGTAATCAGGTTTGTTATGATAACTGATAAAAACATTCATATAAAACTATAAGACTTAATTGCCTCTAGAATATGTGGGTTATATTTAAGGGTAGGATTTAGCAAATGTAAGTATGTGTTACATATGGTTCTAAGAAATCGTAAGACATAGTTTGGTGGAACTTGTTATATATTAATTCTGACAAAATATCTTTGCTTTTGAAATGTACTTCAGTGGATGGTTATGTACTATAAAATGTAGACATGGATATTATATAATGTCTTCCAAATTCTGCTGCATGACCTCATGAGATCTTCCTGGGAGGAATATACCAGAAGGGTCATCCAATGCAAGCTGTACAGCTAAATCAATCAGGCACCTATATTGGGCAACAGCAATATAAGAGACCACTCTACGTGGTCTTCAAAGACTAGGGTGGTATTGGTCTATTGAACCTCACAGCAGCACTGAAGCAACCACAGATTTGCCAAATTTCAATCCCATGGGAGTTATGAGCCCCAGATTTTGGATGTAGGTTAGATCATTTGACCTACCTTGGTTCAAAAATTGTTGCCCTATGTTGCACTGTTTTGCCCAGTTAAAGGTTATAGAGTTTTAGTATATAGATTTGAAACTGACAGAACATGTAAGCAAGATATGTTGTTTCTGGTTAGAGACTGGAATGCCAAAATTGGATATACCTGATTTGACTCTATAACCTAGGAAACCAAAATGAAACAGGAAAAGAACCGGTCAATTTGTATTACTCTAGTGAATTCTTCATCAATAACACAGTGGTCCAGCAATCACAGCAACACCTGTATATATGGACTTTTTTACTTCATGGAGTACCCAGAAGCTGAACTAACTATATTATTGGGGGAAGGAGATGGAAAAACTCAAGTGTAACAACAGAAATATGGCCAGACCTGAGTGTGGCCAAACTGCTCTTGTGCAAGTTCAAAGTTAAGTTAAAGTGGAAGAAAAAAGCTTAAAAAAACCCATAATATGATTTTGAACATATACCCAAACTTTTCAAGGAGAAGATCAGAAAATGCTTTGAAGTCATGAACCTCAATGATAGGGAATCAAAAGAACTGTGAAATAAAATCAAAGAAGTTATTAAGGATAAATATAAAAAGAGACCAAGAATCAAAAAAGCATACTGAATGACAGAAAAAATAGTGGAAATTGCCAAGAAAAGAAGAGAAGCAGAAGCCAAGAAAGACAACAATTTCAGGATGGAACTTAGCAAAGAATTTTAAAGAGCTGTTAGAAGAGGCAAGAAACTGTTACAGTGACATCTGTAAATAGACTAAAGGTAGAAACACATAGGAAAAAAAGGAAAGTTTCAAAAGATTTTGGTCTCAAAGGACTCGATGAACCGCTGAATCTTTTTCTGCCATCAGTTTTCTACATTTCTATGTAGAGTTATTACCAAGTTGGAAAGCTATAAAAATTGATGGATTATATAGAAATTTGGCAAGCAACAGAAGCAGAATCTATAAAGGTTCTAATCAGGGAAATCTGGAGAATGACACAGTGACCAAAAGATTGGAAGAGGTCAATCTATATACCAATGTCAATGCAAGGAGATTTAACAGTGTGCATGCCAGCATACATTTACCTTAATTTCACCTGCTAGCAAAATAATAATTAAGATCATCCACTGTAGATTAGAACCCTATGTGGAAGGGGAGATACCAGATGCTCAAGTCGGCTTTTAAAAAGGCCAAGGAACAAGAAACATTGCAAATGCACATGGATAATTTAAAAAGCCAAAAAACTCCAAACGTAATAATTACAATGTAATTTATAATAAATATAAATAAAATATAAGAAAGACCAAACTAATGACAACAGGTACAACAATAGCCTGAATAAACAATGACATTAAAGTGGTGCATAGCTTCTACCTTTTAGGATCTACTTTCAACAGTGGAGGAACCAGCTAGTCAATAAATATCTTGCACTCTGGCATTTGGCAGGGAAGCCATGAAGTTCTTGGAAAAGAAATTCTGATAGCAGGATATGCCTATACCTACAAAGATCAGAACAGAGCAAAGCAGAGCAGGCAATGTTTTTCTCTGTGAATGAAAGTGTAAGTTGGACTTCAAAGTAGGAAAGAAGGTATTGATGCTTTTGAACTTCGATGAGAAGACTCCTGAGAATTCCATGTCAGTGAGTGGGGGAGGGGGAGGAGAAATAATTGAATTATTGAACAAATCAATGCAGAGTTCTCACTCAAGGCACAAATGACCAGGCTCAAATGATCGTACTTTGGACCTATTACGTGAAGACCTAGTTCTCTGGCTCTATTGATGGGAAAAAGGGAAGTAATGAGAAGGAGATGACCAGCAGCAAGATGAGCAAACTCAAAGTGACTATGGATGCACCATTAGAAGATCTGAAGGGCCAGGTTAGACTGGCATGGAGAAAACTGATGTGGTTGCTAAGAATTGACAGTAATTTGATGGCACATAAATCAATCATATAATCACACGGTTTCTGGTTGTTGTTTTTATGGCTTCTTACCATAGAAAGAAACAATCACAAGAAGCCACATTCTCTCTCCAATTTGCTCTATATTTATCATATTGGCAGAAACAGTGGGAAGAGGGAAGTCACATTTTATCTACCAACATAAATCTAATGCATATTTTAAAAGGCACAAACTCCACATTTCATTAGAAATGCATCAAATTACCAGAGGATTCAGCATTCAAATATATTAAAACATCAGAATCTTGCTGGATATTTTCAGACAGTTTAAAGCTGGTTGATATTAAAATTGATAAACTAACCTAGGTTGCTTTGACCCAAAGGCAGCTCTTTCATGAGTTTTTTCCCAAGTGCATATAAATCTCTTTTTCCTTACAGCTCTCATTAATTTTTTTCAGCACATCTTTTTCATTTGCTTCATTGTGAATTTCATTTTTAACTGTCTTACAAATAGAAATCTCAGTATTTTTCACTTTGATTATGCACTGCAATTAGTTTTCATTTGCTTATTTAAATTTTGCCAAAGCATTTGTCTCCATTTTTGCAGCTGCTTAAATTGTTGGCCTTATTCATAAACCAAGCCAACATCCATGATTTCTTGTCAAGAGCATCTGACAGAAATCAGACAAATGAGGCCATAAAAACGATGACCCCACTTTCTAGGTTTTTAAAAAAAGTGTTATCACTGTATTTCAGAAATTGTTGCATTAAAATCAAATCCTGGAAATGTTTTTGTTCATTAAACTATCTCTATGTTATTACATATCTTGGCATTTTATTTTATTTTTGCATTAAAATATCTGAAATTAATTTTATGTTTATGAACCAATCATTCCAGCAGATAAAAATGTTGACTTCAGTGCTGAGTTTGTTCCATTGGGAAATGCAAGCTGTCCTTCTAAGTAGCATAGTCTAAAGTGCAGTTCTAAATGGTGACTTAATGTATCTCTTTCCGATAGATTAAGAAGTGGGACACAAAGTTCTTATCACTGCAGAGATTATCCTACTGACCAGCAACATTGTTGTGTAGAATTTGAATGTGACAATCAGTCTTGTAAACCAGCTAACTGTATCTGTGGTCCTCAAGATGTTCCCCCTTTTTTATCAAGGACTTAAATTTGTATCAAACTGCTTAAGAGATTCTTGAACACCTGATAAGAAAAGTTCACTTGCACCCACTTAAGGATCTTAGCAAACTCCTCGTACCACTGCATTACTTTGATATTGTAATTTATTTTCAGTACACTTTTAACTACATTAAGAACAAACCACTAAAGACTGCTATGAAATAAAAACATAAAAATATCTTCTCTTTTATCAGCTATACAGAGCAGATTGAAACAAACTGAAGGACAAAAACTGGCCTTGCAAAAGCAGCTACGTATAATCCTATTTTCTTTGCACAAGCTTATAATTCACCATGAACTTTAGACCAAAAGAAGTGCATTTTGGAGAGAGACGAAGAACAATGAGATATACTTCCATTAAGGCAGGATATATCATAATCTAATAAGGTTTTGTTTAGACAGCTGGTATTTTGGTTCATAAAACTGCTGTTGATTTATCTATTGGGTTTCAGTAAAGTGGCTGACATGAGCAGAAGTGTTGTGGCCACTTTAGAGGTCATGAAGAGTCAACCTGATCTCAAGATTCAGGGTTCCATTAAGAGTGGTACAGAGTCAGACTATTGAGATGGATCTGTCTCACAAGGGGCTAATCCATTAGAAAGCTCTCTTCTACATGATTTTGTTCAGCTTCTACTTGGGCATACAGGAAATCTGCTTAGGAGCTGCTGTCCACTGTGAATGGCAGGTAGTGGGTTTTTTTTTTTGCATATTCTGGAAACAGTTATTTCACTATTCCTGAATTTCTTACTAGTGAAAATAGAAAGGCTTCAGAATGTGTAAAGTTATACGTCCATGCATGACAAATTTGGGGATGAAACAGACTCAGCAGTTTTTTATATTCACTGATACATTTTGAATTATCTTTATATTGCCAATTTTTAATAGTAATCTATTCCAGCTGCTTCCAGTTTTGAAAATTTCAACTTCAGCTCCCATCAATAATCATGAGAAAAGAAAGGGAAAGGGAAGCAGGCCTATAAGAAAGAGCCACTATGTAATTTCTAATTTTCTGTGATTTCCTTGCTCCCCTAAAAAATAAGTCATCTTAAGCATTTTTATTTTCTAATAATAAAAAATCAAAACTGGAAGGTTATCTTGACCTCCATTTTACAAGAAACAGATTAAAACAATCTAAGAAAATAAATCAAAAGATCTCAGAGTTTAATGAGCATGGGGATGTTGGGCATCCCACTTACAGACACAATTCTAAGGATTAGAGTACTGTAATAGGACTTTGGAACCAGGAGGTTGAGCCAGAGGATGACTACAGAGGATAAAGATGGATTTTTAGGAGAGCATTGGAAGGAAGGGAGATGGCACTGTACCAAGGTAGACATTTTTATCAACCAGTGCACTAACTTCCATAATTAGGTGATCTCTTCAAGTATAGGTTGTGTCAATCACAAGGGCTGGACTGCAGGAACACAGTAAGACTCTGTATTAGGGCCCCCACACTTCATATCTTTGCAGTACTCCAGAGGCAACTCCTAAGCAGCCTATCCACATAATGCTCCATTTGGAAAGTGGAATTAGATTTGGTTTTTTCTTACTCTGTTCCAATATTTGAAAGTGGAGCAAAGCTGGACCATTGGCTTTGGCTTGTAGGTGGAATGCACAATAGCACTTTCTAACTTGCAGGCACATGGAAGCTATTACTTTGTGTCTACTGCAGTTAACTGGGAAATGGGAAGGCAACTAGAAAGCTAAAAATAGGGCAAATTGAATAAGCTGGCAATAGAGGCAGAGGTACCAAATTCTAGATGAGGGAGGTGCTTCATCAGCAAAAGCTTTGGGCAAATGCTACCTTGTCCGGTTGCATGCATGGCCAACCCCCACCTTTACCCCCCAATATTTTGGTGGCAGTAGGCTTTCCACTGCATCTATCTATAGCTCTCCCCAGAATGTGGGTCCATGGTTGGAGGTTTGATGACAGACTGTGGTTGTGGTCCAGGGTGAATCTCTTACTGCTGTGATGATATGTGGGGATGGCTTGGTAAACAGGAGGAAGATCTGTAGCCTAGGCAACAATCTGAAAAAAGACCACTCAGTCTGTAATTGGGGGAAGCACGGGAACCATTTCAGAAAGGATCTTCTCCAATTTTCTGGAGACTAAAAAGAGACAAAGGGAGAAATATTTTCAGTCTTTCAAGATCCTGTTTAATGTAACCATACAATAAAGATAGTGCCGATGCTCCTAGTTGTGCTTCTCTGAACTGCCTCAAAGGGCTAACATCAATCTTGCAAGACTGAAAATATTTTTCATCATCTTCATTCTTGCTGTTTCATTCTTTTTCAACAGTGGTTCTGAGCTGACCTTTGCAAAGCAGAGCTGCCTGCCCTATTTCTACTCACAAGTCTGTAGAAAAGTTTAAGAACTGACTTCTGAATACTAATGTTTCTCCCTTCATCCCAGAATTTTAACTTTTTTTTAGTGGTACTGTGGAAGCTTGAGATTCTTTATTCCATTTAATTGTTCTCTCTCTCCTTCCCAAATAATTGTATACTCTTGCAAGATCAGAGCATCCTCCAGTTAAATACCACTTTATTTATTTAACCACCACCGCCCCGCCATACTAAATAAGGATAAAAGGCTATCTCACATACATTTTTAGTTTGCATCCACAAAAACAGGTGTCACTTGTAACTCCCATGAAATTCAGGGTCATACACAAATGTATTACAATCCAGGATATCTGATTGTGAAAGGTTCTCCCAAGAGATGATCAGTTAAAAGCCCGTTGCCATGCCTACGACATTGGGCAGTGCATATTTGTCTTGTAGGCCTTCACCCACAATCCGTTGAAACAGTCCTGATTGTCCCTTACATTGTTCTATTCTAAACCTCCAAACTGCAAATGTAATCCTTGATGCCATGACTATCTAATTCTTCTGTATTGCTATTGAGCTCTTTGCTGAATAGCTTTCTGAGTGAGATTCAGCAATTTTTTAAATCAAGCAGGTAGTTTGTTTCATCTGGGGAAGCATGTTTGCTAAGGCATAAAGAGGACAGTGCTTAGTGTTTACTGCCACCTTGGCAGGTTTTTAAAGTTCCTTCTCTCTTCCAAAACATTGTTGCAGAACATACCTATCATATCTGTTGAGTGCATTTGTCATTCAGAGCTGACTTTCTCATAAACTCACATGTTGAATCATGTTCAAACACTTCTTGCCCATACAAGATTAACTTTGATGTTGACTTTCCAATCACTTTTTATCTGAGGAGTTAAGATTCTTGCAAATTTTGAGCTCAAATTAGCAATCTATTTTTGAAGTTTTATTGTATAGGTAGAATTACACATAGTAGCCATTTCCTCAGTAGAGATTTATATCATATTATGATTCCTTCTCTGGAAATTACAAGTGTCATGTGGTGGGAGCCTCACTAGCTTCAGTGACCTTGAGAATGACACCTGCATGTATTTCTTTTTAAAATGTTTGAAAATTTTGTTTAAAATTAGTTTAATTTCTTAAAAGGCATTTATATGTTAATACTATATTATGCGTAAATTACAAAAAGGCCTATATGTTTTAGAAGGAAAAACAATCAAAGAAAAAGCCCTATATTTACTTAAAATAAAAAAGAAAAGGTAAGTTAAGTTAAAATAAATAAAAATATTGTTTATGTAAAATAGAAAAGAATAAAATAACTGTCAAATATTAATTTTATTACATTTTTCAAATTCATCATTATAGTGTAATTTGAAAACAATTAAATCTAGATCATGCAGAATCATATTCTCTGGTTTTACCTCTCTCTTGATAAATTGCTAATTCAAATGTTGACAAATGTCATTAAGTCATCTTGTGGAGTCTGCTACTCAAATTTTCTTCCAGCAATACATGATCACCTTTTTTTTTGCATTCAAGCTCAATATATACAATGTATGTATAATTCATTTTTGAATTATAATTTGATAAAATATTGACATCTTCAGTCCATAACTTAAGGACCCATTTTGCCATAGTAGCAATATCTAATCACTAAATCAGGAACCCTGGTGGCACAGTAGTTAAAATACAGTATTGCAGGCAAACTCTGTCCACAGACAGAAGTTCAATCCTGATGGGACTCAAAGTTGACTCAGCCTTCCATCCTTCCAAAGTCAGTAAATTGAAGACCCAGACTGTTGGGGGCAATATGCTGACTCTGTAAACTGCTTAGAGAGGGCTGTAAAGCACTATGAAGCGGTATATAAGTCTAAATGGTATTGCTATTTCTAAATGCACTTGGATGCATGTGACTTCTTGCATCCTCTAAAGGTAAAAGGGAACAGTCAAGCTAAGAGTAATGCACAGTGGCAACACAGATAAATTGAACCCTGCAGTGTGAGAGAAGCTGTTCAACATAGAAAACTAGTTCTAAACTGTTTGGCCTTTCCAGGTCAATAATGTCACTACTCTCACAAAATAATAACAGCCATCAGAAAATGTTATTTTAAACAAAGGACTCAAATGTCTCAGCAACAACAGTCCCAAACTGGTTCCTTGACTCACAAACAAGCAATTACAAATTACTCCATTACCTCCATGATACAGTTAAGAGGGTAATTACCCTGCAATTTAAGAACCTCTGACAGAAGGACAACTCCAAGATCAAAGTTGAAATTATTTCTATACCGAAAAGATATGGACAAGTTCTAACATTGAGCCAAGTTTTGTTGTCTAGTTATGAGACCACAGATCAAAAGGTGTAGGGGGGGGGGAACCATCAAACCTTTGCAAATAATTCTGTAAGGTGATGATCCGGTAAGTGAAAACAAAATGTACAATATTTTATATTTTTATATTAACTGATATTAAGTGGGTCAGAATAATTGTCCAGAATAATTCAGATTACTAGTTGGATGATGATAATGATGACAGAATATCATTCAGAGGATAAAGCCGTGTGAACAAGTAGAGTGGCAATGATATACAAGAAGGACAATACTTTGCTAAGTGTATGCTCTGCTGAAACCCCATAAATGACAGGATCACAGCAATCAAAATTAGTGAATATTCAGCAAAGAGCAGTATTGCAGAAGTGCGTCCTTTGATATTGGAAGTCATTAAGGAATTCTACAGCAAATTGCAAGAGAAGTTAAATGCAGTATTTAGAAAGGACATACCGTAATACCTCTAACGGAGTTGAAGAAATGGAAGAACTTGGAGTTATGGAAATACATGAACTTCAATAAAGCAGAGCATACATTAATTACGCATTTCAAGCAATTTAAAACTGAGAATTTGCACCTAAACACCACTAGATATACAATACTAAAAACAAATCTACTTCTAAGAATCATCTAAGAAATAGATGATGAAGAAATCCAATCCAATCAACTAGAACACTTCCACTCCAAACTGGAGCAGATCACAAATTATTGGAAATTCTAGATGATAAAATTAGAAAATTAAAGTAGGTAGATGTAGAGAACACACCACATCTAAATATAAGATCAAAGTAAGGGACAGATTTGCTCTATTTAATTTATTCAGAACTGATTCTGAGGACTTATGGGAAGAGATAAAAGAGACACTCTGAAAACTGATGCAGAAAAAAAAATCCCAAAATTTCAAAAGTGGCTTTTAGCAAAGGCTAAACTATGATAACTATGGAAAGGCACAGAAAAAGAACCTCGAGTGAGTAGAATAATATACAACTGAATGCAGATGTTGTTAGTATAAGATAAAGAAGGCTTAAAAGAACTAATTTGGAAAGCGAAATGTGAGAAATTTTAAAAAGTAAGATGACAAAGGTAATGTCAATCAGCTCAGCTAATGTACTCATAGTTGATGGCAAAGAAATTAAGACCGATGATAATTGTTTTCTTGCTCAAGAATAGAGAGATGTGTGCTGGAGACATAAAAGAGATTAATCTTAGAAAAGAAGGAAAAGATAGAATTCTTATGCTGATATCCTTGGATTATGAAGCATAAGGATATTTCCCTGACAATAAAAACCAGAATAGTTAAAGCATTATTAATTATTTCTAGTTAATAATTTATGGTATGAAAGTTACCTTGAAAAAGAAGCAGATAAATATGATAAATACCCTTTAATGGATTTGGATATGGCTACAAAGATTATCATAGACTGCAGGAACTAATTACAGTACTTGGTCTTCATTTCAGGGTGGTTCTATACCGGTGAATTAGGCTACAAATGATCAGACAGCAACCAAATTGTGCATGTTTTGAGCATTGAGCTTAAGATATTGAGAGAAGGAGAAGACTGTTTCTTATTACAGTGAACATGCTTTCCCATTGTTAGTGCCAGTAATATTTTCATCTGTTGTTTCCCGCATAGATTAATTCATGACTTGAGGAATGATGGCATCAGGGAGATAGGAGCTCTCCCTCTAGTAAGAGCTATGCATTATCATTAGAGTATGTAAAGTAAGGCAGCAAAGCAACAGGGAAAGGATAGGAAGATTTGCAGACAGGTCAGAGGTAGTATTCAGCAGGTTCAGACCGGTTCGGGTGAACCAGTAGCGGAAATTTGGACTAGTTCGCTGAACCGGCAAATACCACCTCTGGTTGGCAACGCCCCCGGTCGCTGCTCACCCCTGCTCACTACTCACCCCCGGCCACAACCCCCGGCCACAACCCCCGGCCACCCTATATATGTTGCCTTTGCCACACGGCCCAGCTAATCACCTTGTCTCGCCTCTGCGCCTTGCCCGCTCTGCTCACCAAAGGTAAGCATGCCACCCGCTCACCCTTTGCCTCGGATTGGGGCCCAGGGACGCCCTATTCCCTGAGGTCACGGAGCCTCCGCCCGCTCACCACTGCACCATTCCCCAGCTCCGGCCTTGCCCTGGAGCCTCCGCCCACATGCCTCCTGCTCGCCCTCCGCCTTGCTCACCTTTGTCCGCACCTTGGTGGGGGTCCCTAGCAAGGCTCAGCCGGCAAGCCTCCAGCTGCTGGTAGTTTTCGGCTGCCTTCCGAGCAGCTCCACTGTGACGCCATCCCTCCAGCACAGCAGGGCGTTCTCCTGGCCGGGTCTGGCTGCGAGCGGCACCAGCAGGCAATGGGGTTCACGTGCGCGGTCGGAACAAAGAACAGGGCAGCGACGGCGGTGACAGGACTTCTTCAGGCCTCTTTTTTGGCCTGTAGTTTTCGGTGCAAGAAGCCTGCAGCCGCTGCTGCTGGCTCGGTTCCAGCTGGCGAGGCTTCTCGCACCGGAAAAGAGGTGGTGGCTGCAGGCTTCTTGCGCTGAAAACTACAGACTGAAAAAGAGGCCTGAAGTCCCGTCACTGTCATTGTCGCCCTGTTCTTCTTGCCAGCTGTGCACATACACCCCATTACCTGCTAGTAAGTGTGAGTGGCCACACCCCATTGCCAGACCCGGCCAGAAGAATGTCCTGCTGCACCGGAGGGACGGCGTCTCAGCGGAGCTGCTCGGAAGGAAGCCAGACTGCGGTGTCCCTTTAAGATAGTTCGACGCGGAGGGGAGGGGGGACCATAAAGGGACAGACCGCAGGAGCTGCCGGTTCTGTGGGCGTGGCTTGGTAGGCATGGCTTGTTGGGTCATGTGACTGAGTGGGCATGGCCAACTCAATGTCACAGCAAGGTGCCACCCCACCAAGCCATGCCCACCAAGCCGCGCCCACAGAACCGGTAGTAGAAAAATTTGAATCCTACCACTGAGAGAGGTCTATTGCAGTCAGCACTAAGGCAGAGCTCTAGGTTCTTAGCATATGGAAACTATGCTTGCCATAATATTAAACTGGCAGAAAAAAAGAGCATCTGCTTTCTATATAGCATAGCATAGCACAGCATATGACGTAGCCTAGTTTCACTTGAATCTGAAAAGCTTCCCTACTGTAAAGAAGTGAGAAAGATCACCGTTCCATTTTCTAGTAAATACACTTTCTCATTTGTCTATTGTTGGCACCTGACAGAAGCATACACTTTCAGTTAGATTTCTTGGCATTGTTCATATACAGTATGTGAATTCATCCCTTGAAGTTTGGCATGTATGAAAGAGCCTAACACCAGGAAGAGAACTTGTATTCCTAGCACCACAAACCACCACCACAAACGCATCCTGTTTCCATATTCAGCTGGTAATTATTCCAGGCAAAGAAATCAAATGATGTAATACCAGTGTAAATTAGTTCTTTGTCTCACTAGCCACTTTTCCTTTAAACTACATTTTTTCAACATCAGTCTGAGGGATTTGAAAATATTGAACTCTACCTTCTCTCAGTATTCTCACACTTTCTGTCTCACACACACATTAAATCCCACCTTTATTTTAGCTGTTATTTTATTTATATACTAGCTTTAGTAAAACCTTCACAAATAAGTCAGAACAAGATTGGGCAGTTAGAATCCTGTATACTGTAGTATACAATAACAGCTTCCTGTACTGAAATATTTGCACTGGTTGCCAATCAAAGTTGTTGGTGTGAATCATTCGAGCTCTAAATGGCTAAAAGTGTAACTCATTGAGGATCAATTTCTACTGTTGTGAATTTGTCTAAACATTAAAATCTTCTGGAGAAGATCTCGTCACAGTCTTTTATCTGCAGAATGTTGGGCCTTCTCCTGTTTTCCCAGGTTTTCCCAGGCTGTGGAATGATACTTTTTCTTCCTTTAGAAGAGCAGCCAGCAGCATCCTTCAGGATTCATCCATTTGAATATTCATTCATTCATTTGAGCATTCATTTGAATTTATATGTTGAAACTTGTTAGTGGCTACTACTTTATATTTTAACATATTTGCCTTGAGAGTTATTACAAAGTTGAGATATACCTCACAAAAATAAAAGTTTTCAAATTGTAATTTGTGATGACCTTGGTCAAATTCTGAAGCAAAATTATTGATGTCCCTAAGAAACAAAGAGAGAAAGAATAAGGGTCCAAAAAGAAAAGGAAAGAAATACTGTTGTAAGGAATATCCTTCTGGGTTCAGTTCCAAGTGGGGAAAAAGACACTGGATTCATGGAAGTTGCTTGGAAAGAAGGTTTAATGGTGGTCAGGAGCACATGGCAGGAGCCCCTGTACAGAAAAGGTAGATTACATGCTTCCAGGTGTGGGTGAAGAGAAAAGGAAGGACAAAATGCTGGGAGTTCCTTGCTTTATACTCTCTCTTGGGCCCCTCCCTAACTGTTTCCTGTTCCTATATAGAAATGTATTCCATTGGCTGTCAGATTCCCAGGGGCATGCTGGGGCAACTCTTGTGGGGTGTCCTGAATCCCAGGGGCATGGTTGATAGAATCTTACCAGGTCCCACGTGGTGTTATGAAAGGGCTTTGGGATTCCTATTATGGTCCTTTGTTATGTAGAAGACTGTTCCAGGCTAGGTGGGAGGAATGTGGCAAGGGTGGGGGCAGGGAGCTGCAGGAAGCTGCTTTGTATTTAAAACATGTTTCTCTTTTCCTCATTCAGGGAAACATATTCTTTCCTTTTTCAATATTTCCTAGGATATTTCATTTTTCTAGGAGGGGGTGGGTACTAATTTCCTACAATACAGTAGGCTAAATGCATTTGCAAAAAAAGAATTAAAAAGGAGGTATGAATGAAACGGGTATCAGAAGGAGAGTAAAAGAACTAAGTTTCACCTTGTGAGGAAATTTTAAACGTATAACATGGATGGTAGAAAGATGAAATGAAAGAAAATTACATGAGAAAAGATTGTAAGAGAAAATGGCAGCAGTGTCACAGCCTATTATGACTTACCTGAATGGCTGCTCTCTAGGTATTTGTGGCTGCCCGTGGGAGCTGTAATCCAAAGAAATCTGCCAGGTGCCAGATTTCTGGCAGGTTGGGTTTAGTTGTCATGTCAGTGGACTTTTGTGCTGCAGACTAAATGTACTCTCCAAATTGACCTTGGGCCATTTTCCCTTCTGCACCTAAGTACAGCACAAATAGGCTTTAACACAATCTTATTTCTGTCATGTCCCCATGATGTGTCCTTCAACTCCCCCCCCCCACCCTCCGGCCAGTCATTGAATCAGATTTAAAATGTCCTTAGTTGTAGTGATGTTAAACAGTTCTTTCTCCCTTATTCCAATGTTATCCAGTGGCAGTCCCAAAAGGTATAAAATATGTTGAGGGTGAGGGAGAACTGGTGATGGGGGGGGGGGATTGGTATTTGGAAGCAGACTCAGCAATGGGTGGATAACCTCAACTCAAGCCATGGGAAGCAAGTTTGTTGTTGTTGTTGCTGTTGTTGTTTCTTATCAACTTGCTAACCATGCTAGAGCATTTTCATCATTTACAAGATCCTCCTGCAAAGGTGCCTTTCGTTTTCTGCCATGTATTTCTTGAATGAATAAACCAACAAATAGCGGATGCTAATAATTGTTGGAATGTTTTTAATCTCTCTCTTTATAGCCAAGTCTAACATGTGATCATTGTCAAACTACCAACTGAATATTGTTCACTGATGTTTTTCTCAGTTCATGTTAAAGTGCCCATTGAGAAAATAACATATTATGTAAAAAATATCTGATTTATCCCTTATTGTTGTGTTTTTAGTTGATAAGTCTTTATTTCTGATTTCAATCATTTTCCTTTTCCTTTATCTTTTGCCTAACATTGCATTTCCTTCTATGGAATAGCCACCAGTTTGTTTATTAATGGAGGAGGAGGAAGAGGAGATGGAAATGTCCTGACTATAACCCAGGGGCAAAACTGGGATATAGGCCTTAGTGCAGGGAGAACAGGTAGTGTAGTGTAAATGCTTATCTATCTGTTTTTCTGGCAGCTTACCAGCAACCTGAAAAAAAGGCTGAATTCCTTCTTCTGTTCCAGCATCATCTCAAGTCATCTTTTAAGATCAAAATCTAATGCACTGAATCTTCAGCACCTGGCCACAAAAGGGACAGCAGAATGTCGAAAGAGTGTTAAGGATGGTCTCTGCATATCTCCTTTACTTATTTTATTTATTTATTTATTTGTCAAACATGTATAGGATAGTAGTAGTTTGTATAAACATAAGTAAAAAGTAACGATAAAAGAGGACAATAGGACAGTAGGACAGGGACGGTAGGCACAGTGGTGCGCTTATGCACGCCCCTTACAGACCTCTTAGAAACGAGGAGAGGTCGACTGTAGACAGTCTAAGGTTAAAGTTTTTGGGGTTTGGGGAAGAAACCACAGAGTCAGGTAGTGCATTCCAGGCATTGATCACTCTGTTGCTGAAGTCGTATTTTCTGCAGTCGAGTTTGGAGCGCTTTACATTTAGTTTGAATCTATTACGTGCTTGTGTATTGTTGTGGTTGAAGCTGAAGTAGTCATTAACAGGAAGGACATTTTGGTATATGATTTTATGAACTACATTTAGATCAGATCGGAGGCGACGTAGTTGTAAATGGTCTAATCCCAGTATTTCAAGTCTGGTGGAATAAGGTATTTTGTTGTGAGCGGAGGAGTGAAGGAATCTTCTTGTGAAATATTTCTGGACTCTCTCGATTGTATTTATGTCTGATATGCAGTGCGGGTTCCAGACAGGTGAGCTGTATTCCAGAATTGGTCTAACAAATGTTTTGTATGCTCTGGTTAGTAATGTAATGTTGCCAGAGAAGAAGCTAGGCAAGATTAGATTAACAACTCTTAGTGCCTTTTTGGCAATGTTGTTACAGTGGGCTCTAGCACTTAGGTCATTGGATATGAGTACTCCAAGGTCTTTGACAGAGTGAGGGTCATCTACAAGTTTGTTTCCTCCAAGTTTGTATTTTGTATTCTGATTTTTTTTGCCAATGTGTAAGACAGAGCATTTGTTGGTTGAGATTTGAAGTTGCCAGTTGTTTGACCATTCTGCTACATGATCAAGGTCTTTTTGAAGGGTAGCAACATTGTCGGTGGTGTTAAATAGTTTAACATCATCAGCAAAGAGAACGCAGTTGCTTATAATATGATCACAAAGATCGTTTATGTAGAGTATGAAGAGTGTTGGTCCTAGAACACTGCCTTGAGGGACACCACTGTTGACAGGAGCAGGATTTGATATGGCACTTTCTATTTTGACCACTTGTTGTCTGTTAGACAGGAACGCAGTTATCCAATCATGTAGGGGTCCAGAAATGCCATAGGATTTTAGTTTCAGAAGTAGTTTGTCGTGTACAATTGAATCAAAGGCTTTACAAAAGTCTATGTAAATTGCATCTATTGTTTTACCCTGATCAAGTTGAGTGATCCATATGTTTTTGCAGTGCAAGAGTTGCAGATTACAGGATAATTCTTTTCTGAAACCAAATTGTTTATTGGAGAGTAGGTTGTTAGTTTCTAAGTGGAGCGTAATGGATTGGTTTATGATTGATTCCATGACTTTGCAGGTGACGCAGCCCAAAGAGATTGGTCTGTAATTTTCAACGTTACTTGGATCTCCTTTTTTGAAGATAGGGATGACCGTGGCTAGTGACCATAGGTTGGGTAAGGAGCTAGTCCTGAAGGATTTTTTAAAAATTATGCTTAGAGGTTCAGCCAAGGTTGTGGAGAGCTTTTTTAAGAAGTATGCACATAGTTATACTTATGACTCTGCCCCTGCTCCTTATCAAGGAGATTGCTAATTTGAGATCATTTCCTTCTGCCTTTTAACCCAGGCATATACTGTACACCCTACACAGATCACACATTCTTGGAAGCTCCTCCTCTAACTAGGTGTAGTATTTGCCTATCCCTGTAATACACTTCCTGTGAATAATGCTCTTTCTGTTATAGTTATAAAACCTGCATTACTAATCCTTACTCAGATTGAATTCCTGCTCTCAAGCGCATGCACAAAGCAGCCTTTAACACCACCAACATCACCATGGCACATTTCATGAGCCTCAGAGCGGGCAACCTCTTACTTGCAAACAACAGTATTTGGAGAATCAGAATAGTTGTGTACTGTGTCCCTGGGAAGAAGGAAGCAGTGGGTTTTTTCCCCAAGAATGAAAACATTTCATTTTCTTAAGTGGTTAGGTATAATAAAGAAAAATGCCTGTGTGGTTCATTTTAGTGCAGTTTTGTTTATTAAAAGCACATGAAAACAGGAAATGTTCGCTACGGCTGGCATGAATCACTCTTAACCCGTGAACTCAGCTAATTAGGGAAAAATGTATTGTATGCAGCTTCCAAAGTACAGTAGACAATATTAAGGAGGAAGGGCTTTTTCCCTCCCCCTCTTCTGAGGTCAAAGTCCCTCAGTATTGCACAACAAGACACATCTTTTGCAACTCTGTAAAAATAGAAAACACAAGGAGTTGAAATTGGAAAAAGGATCCAATTGAATAATTAGAAGAGTAAGAGTAATTATTAAGGTGCCTAAGAAAAGTAACAATTACCTATCCCCCCAGGGTTGACCTTGTTAAGTATGTGCTATTTTCAAATGTTTTCGATGTGATGTGTTTAGCAGTGGTCACATGTCTGGGCCTTCTACAACTGGGCTTCTGCAAACATCTGGATGAGTACTAGATACCAGCAGAGATATACGTAGGATGCAAGCTTTAGCCTCTTGCTGCTATCCATTGGTCATCTGGAGATTTGGCGGGGGAGGGTCCTTAAAGAAAAAATATATCCACAGAGATTGGGATCAGGGTAATAGCAGAAGTATAACCTTGTTTCCTACAGAATTTTTCCACCAGGAATCTAACCAGAAAGCTGTTATTGGATCCAAAGGTAATGGTATATACCGTATTTTTCGGAGTATAAGACGCACCGGAGTATAAGATGCACCTTAGTTTTGGGGGAGGAAAACAAGGAAAAAAGGCCTCTGCCTCCCAGCAATTTGCCAAACAGCAAACAGCAAACAGTACAGATGATATATACTGTTTGCTGTGTATTTCTGTGCATGTGTGCCTGACCCATAGAAATGGCAAAGAATTGGAGAAATGTACATTTATGGCAGTATATTAATCCCAGAAAGTTTTCTTAAATGTAATCACACTAACTCCTCCCAATTATTTAATAGATCTACACCAAACATTACTAAGTCAGGGTTTCTCGGCTGCCTTCTTTTAATACTAATACTTAATACTAATACTTAAATCTAAAACAGGACATTTCAGATTATACTTTTACAGATCTTTAAAATTGATGTGGCTTTCTGGAAGTATTCTCTGCTATTTAAAAGAAGATACAATAGCACTGGGCCTCTTCAGATAAAGCATTTATTTTAAAAAGCTTCTTCATTTTGTTAAGTTGTCTAGAACAATAATAAAGCAGTCTTTAAAAAATAAGTCTAATAATTTGAACACTCTACAAACATTTAACAAAATAACATATTAACAGAATCTGCCTCTACCTAGGATAGAACTCACAACCTCCTGATTGTGAGGCAAGAGCTCTAGCTCTGAGACATAGCAGCTATAGCTTGCCTTCTTTCCATTTTAGCAGTCTAATATTGCCAGCAGTTTATCTCCCAGCAATTTGTCACATTACAGCCACCGTAGTTAGTTTCATTTTACCACGTGGCTTGCAAGCCTCCGTCAGCTGTAGGTTGGGAGGCACTTTATCTCTTCTTGTGCTCTTCTTGTGCTTTGCCCTGTTTGCTGCAAAGAGATAAATTGCTGGCAGGCAGAGGCCAAAGGGTGGGGGTGGCTGGGTGGGGCTGCATTCGGTGTATAAGACGCACCCAGGTTTTCACCCTTTTTTTGAGGGTAAAAAGGTGCGTCTTATACTCCGAAAAATACGGTAGTCAAACAACAGCTTTATAGGAGGGCAATTTTTTTCCTCTAAGATGTACATACTTTAATTCTAAAGTAATGAAGGGTATAGGTAGCAAATGGGCAAAAATATGACAGGACATTTTTTTCAAACATCTAAAATTTGTCTTTGTAGAAAATGGAACCTCAGGGAGAAGACCAATCATGACTATGGTAAAAATTCTCCTCATCCATTTATTTCTTTATTCTTTTGTTCTGTTCAATAACTGAAACTCTGGGGACATTTAAAAAGTTATTTATTTTCTACTTTTTAATAAATAAACAAAACTTGTCACACATTTTAAGTTAGTGGAAAAAGTCTTACAACAAAACCAGTGTTGGTGGTGTTATTAGATTTTTATGCTTCATAAATAACTCAAGGTGGCAAGCATACCTAATGCTCCTGCTTCCTATTTTCCCGCAACAACAACAACAACAACTCTGTGAGATGGATTGGGCTGAGAGAGGGGGACTGGCCTAAAATCACCCAGTTGCCTTTCATGCCTGAGGTGGGACTAGAACTCAGAGTCTCCTGTTTCTAGGCCAGTCACCACTATACCAAACTAATCTCCTCTTCGGGTTGTTGAGAAATTCTTGGAAGTAAAAGTGATACTGGAGGCTGATACTTTGCAGCATGTCAAGTTTTCATGTTTGAATTGTTACTGTTGATTACAAAGATGTTGCAGTCGCAAAATGGGTGGTCATATACGTTGTTTAAATAAACCAGAAAGGGCAGTGGACCTGGTTAGCATCAAGGGAAGGGCCTGTAAACATTGTGATGCCAGTTTAAGGCAGAATCTGCAGATACAATTCTGCTTTTGTTCCATTAAATGCTCCTTTTACTCTTCTTTTCTTCATAGGTATGGGTGGCATAAGCGCATAAGTGCACCAGCGTGCCTACCGTCCCTGTCCTAATGTTCCCTCTTATCAGTACCCATCTTATGTATATAAACAATGTTATATCTATGTATATTACAATACGTACTTGACAAAATAAATAAATAAATGAATGAATGAATGAATGAATGAATGAATAAATAAATAAATAAAAATAAAACTTCTCTAAAAAACACTTTGCTTTCCAGTGCTCCAGCCATTTGATTTCTGTAAACAATTTGCCATGCCCTAGTGGCATCTCAAGAGAATCTGTATAACTCAGAGGACACAGAACAGGCTCCTCTCCTGCCCTGTTCTCCAAATGATATTTCCCATGGACATCCCATTTTCCCTTAACTGTTTCTACAATGGCTGTTTGGAGTATTTGAGGCAACAGCTACAAATGGCTTCGATTTTGTGATAATGCTTTTCCACAGTACCCCGAGGAATATTTCCCGTGCCTTCCGAGAGCATGCTAGCCTACCAGTGACAGGAAGACAGCTGTGCCAGACTGAAAGGCTGGCGAGGCTGCTGGGAGGGGAGGGAAGTAAAAAAGAAGAATAACACCCAGTTAGAAGGAAGCCCACAGCACATTAATTTGTGAAAAACTAGGCAAAGGCTAAGCACTCTGCTAGGAGCTGTGACAGGAGGGAATTTCAACAATGTTCTTGAGGAATTTGTTTTATTTTCTAATATGCACCAGTGGGGGTCCAAGATGTAAAATTAATGATTCCAGCATGCTTCTTTGTAGAAATGCAGACTTACATGCGGTTACCAGGCAGAGAGGAAGAAAAACATCATTGAGAGCCGTGAAAGCCTCTGCAGTGCTGTAAGTGGGAAAGTGCACATGCTGGTTTCAACACTTTGTTGTCCTCTTGCTTATCCCTCTTTATTTCACTGTGTGGCTCGTAGCTGCATTGTGAAGCCATTGGATAGTGTGTGGCATTCCTTCTCCAGTGTCACTGTGCTAGAGTTCAACTCTCATGGCTTATTCACAGAAGTGGGAGCAGACTAAGTTTTTCCCCAGCTGTAAAACTCTCCAATGGGCATCCATGTTGAACGTCAGATATTGATAGAATCTGCTGGTGTTTTTTTTTTTTTTGCCCAGTATTGAAAAGCCCCTTGAGCTAAGTGTGGAGATTGTCCATGTTCTCTTGTAGATGTGGCAGTTAATACCCAGAATGATCCATCTGCATCGTGTACATGGAACTGCACTACAGTCTCATGTAGAGAACCTCATAAGAATTCTTAGCTAGGTGAAGTTGCCAGATGTTGTAATTCATTGTGAGGCCAGTCAGGAAAAACAAACTGAAGCCACCCAAATCCTTTTCATCCTACAATAGCCAAATCAGAGCTTCGGTTTTCGGCATCGCCGGCGCTCTTTTTAGAGCGCCTCTCCGATTCCTTGCCAAGCCGCCAGAACAGCTGTCTGGCGGCTTGGAAATCTCTGCCCCGGGTAAAGGGGAGAGAGGAGAGCTTGACAGGTGGGGTAGAGCCCCCCTAGCGCCCTAGGAGTCATCCTTTACTCCTGCTCACTGCCTGGATTAGTCCCTGCAGGTTTTTTGACAAGGTTTATAGAAGTGTAAGACCCCTACAATAGGAATATGACAGACTGAGGAAACCTTGATTCACTGAAATTGAGGAAGATGTGAGCTGGGAAAGTAGAGTTGAAGAAACTGAGATTAATCCAAGATTGGGGATTCCCAGGGCAAGAGAAAACAATGAAATATATTTATTGGCTTCTGAGTAAAGATGTGCTAAATGCATATAATAAGTAGCAAAAGTCAAGCCCCCTTAGGCCAACCAGAATAGGATTGGTTTGTTTTCCAGAAAAGATGTTACTTATTTAAGAATGATCAAAGATCATGTATCAAATAACTAAGCAGTATCTAGAAGAAAATAGCAACCAATTTGAACATTCAAGGTCATTTATATAATAAATTTATATGGGTTAGACTTTTAGTACATGTGTGTGAAACTTATGAGCAAATGTATATTTACACATTAACAATAGCTCACCTCTCTCTTGTCAAAAGAGTTATCATGATATTCTATTGCCAAATGATGTTTTTTCTTTAGGAATGATTCCTTAAGATCTTTCCAATTTGTTTCTAAATAATTGCTTTTGCTTCATTACTGCAATTATTTCTCCCGATGCCCAACCCTAGCTTTGTTAGGCTTGTTGCAACTAAGCCTAAATGTGTATCACTGAAATAATTATCTCTTCTTCTCTGGCTTTTTTACAGTATTTATAAATTTATAACCCACTTTTCTATAAACGCTATGTCTATCTTCTCCAATTTCCATTTCCTCCTTCTTCATTCCCTTTAATCCTTTTTTCATATTATAATCCTCTTTGACAGAGAATGTCCTGTCTTCCTTTATAAAGCATCCCGAACATGACTAGCATTATATAAATAAGATAGTCACTTTTATTACTTTAAATCATTAAAGCTATTATCCTCCTCTTATTAGCACAGGATAATTGCTTCATATCCATTTTCTTAAACATCTGATTACAGATCAGTCTTAAGGATGGATGTAAAAAAAATGTGGTACTGTACATATTTCTTTGGGAGTTTATTTAGAGATTTTGCCCCCAAGGGAAACCATGATAAACTAACATCAGCCACAGTTCAGGTCCTTATACTTCCTTTGTCCCTCAAATTAAGTAAAGTCAGTTATGGGAATATTGGAGGTTGCATGTTTTTTAAAAAATGTACATAGAAACATAAAGATTTCTTTTAAGCCTGTTTAACTCATTCAAATCCCACTGTCCTTACAACAGCTCCAGACTTTGCAGATAGTCCCACCATCCTTTTTCTGACACTTCCTGATCATGTGACAGAGCAATATTACATGTCACATGGCCATTCCAGAAGATGAGAGAAGGGAAGAAGTTTCTATATAGAGTGCACAGTGCTCTGTGGGCCATTCTTCTTAACCATGGAATGCAACTAGAAGAGACCTTTGACTCCTTCATAGGTTTTTGTTTTTTTGAAAAAGCCTGAATTTCCATCCTCTTTATCTGGTTTGTCAGTAGGAGATGGGGGAGGACAGGGGGTGGAGGTTAAATGCAAAACACCCAAACTGTGTGGTCAAAATGGAATTTTGTGCAAATCTACTCTCTAATATAAAGAACAGAAACAAAAAGGTAGATATTTGTGTTCTGAAGTTACGTGATGCTAAAGAATGGTCTAGAAAACTAGACAAGTCCTCCAAAATATAGTATAGATTCTCCTGCTTTAGCAAGGAGCTGGACTAGAAGACCTCCAAGATCCTATCCTATCCTATCCTATCCTATCCTATCCTATCCTATCCTATCCTATCCTATCCTATCCTATCCTATCCTATCCTACCCTACCCTACCCTACCCTACCCTACCCTACCCTACCCTACCCTACCCTACCCTACCCTACCCTACCCTACCCTACCCTACCCTACCCTATTCTATTCTATTCTATTCTATTCTATTCTATTCTATTCTATTCTATTCTATTCTATTCTATTCTATTCTATTCTATTGCAGCATTGAAAGGCATTCATTGAATGTCCAAGCCTCAGGAGGTCTCCTGTGATTCCACCAGAAGCTCTGCTCTCCATGATGTTGATCATTAGTTTTAGAACTTCATGAGAACTTTGTTAGACATTCTAACTTTATTAGAACTTAAAATAATGGCTGCATCTTGAAACAAAACTGTAAAACCTTGAATGTCTTGAAAAAAAGAATTATGTTGTAACCTCCAAATATACAGTAGTTTATTATTTCAAGTTATACACTCTTTTTCCTAACAAAATATTTTCAATAAACAATGTTTGAAAGACATGTTGTTTGCTTTATTAAGTGATACATTTGTTTTACAAGGAATATTATATGAAGTTTTAATAACTCTTACTCTGTGATACTGTATAAAATATTCCTTTTTTTGGAGTGAGTTCTTGTTGTAACAATTTATAAGGCAAAGATATACTGGCATATATAGCTGGCAATATTAGAAATATTGTGTTATGCCACTGTTTTATTAGCTATGTTTTGTTGAATAATTCTTAATATATAATGTCTATACACCACTTAAAAGCCAGGTATGTACAAACTGAATCCTTTATCTGTATATGCTACTATTAAGTTTAGAAGTAGCTTATATATGAAGAAAAACTTATTTTTAAAAGCTAAGACAAGGAAACGTATTAAATGCATACCAAATATTTCTAATAATAATTTACTTTAATTTAAATCAAGTTTTGCTCTGATTCCCTACTTTTTAAAATATGATTTCCTATATGCTGAATTATCATTGCCTAAAACAATAATTAAAGCTGAAATTTGGGGAAGTATTATTGCTGTTATTTCAATATGCTGCCTTTCTACTCCGTTAGGCATTTAAGACTGCTTTTAATTAAGCATGAGCTCCCCATCAGATTGCATGGTGAGAGTTTATTGTAGCAGGCAGCAATTAATTTGATACAATATTGTATTATTTTAGTTGAAAATCAAATACAAAATCAAATCTTCCTAGAAGCACAAAACCTATCACTTGATTTTATTTTGCATTCCCTTTGACAGAATTCTAGTATCTCATGGTATGCCTATCATTTGAATTTGCCTATTATTTCTTGTCTATAAAATCCTTATTGTGCTGAGCTTTTGGTGTTTTGGGGCACAATCTGGATTTGTATGCATTCCATATTCTCAATATGTCACCTCTAACTGTGATTTTTAAAAATGACATTAACCTTATTTTTATTTTATTTATTTATTTTTTTAGTTTTATTTTGTGACTTTATTTTACCACAAAAATCCATGCCATCCAAATCTCAGGTCATGTTCTAACTCCAAAAGTCTTCTATTTCTCAGAAACACGCACTCTTTCATACAAACCAAACAGCAAGCTGCAAAATACCATTTCAAATCATGTAAAACAGATCCTCCATTTTTCTTTGCATCTTGTAAAACTTTATATTTAACTTGTGTCTTCCCCCCTTGTCATACAAAGATGAAAGGCATGAGATTAAAAAAAAAATTGTGCCCATCTCATCCATCTACCACTTCCTTATTTGCCTTTTGCTGTTTAAATGTTCATCTCTTTTTGAGAATCTTACCAATTCAATATACAATGATTATTTTTATCTTCCCCTTTCTCTCAGCCCATTCACTCTTCCACCCTTCCTATGCATTATCAAATGGCACAGGTACAAAAATGATTGCAAAGGGAAAACGTTAGTGAAGTAATTTACATGTTACGGTCTTCCTACTTTTTATTTTATAGTTCTACCCTTTCAGACATCTGAACATTTAGATTATTTAGCACTTAGCAATAGCACTTAGACTTATATACCGCTTCATAGTGCTTTACAGCCCTCTAAGCGGTTTACAGAGTTCAGCATATTGCCCCCAACAATCTGGGTCCTCATTTTACCGACCTCAAAAGGATGGAAGGCTGAGTCAACCTTGAGGCGGTGAGATTTGAACAGCTGAACTGCTGAACTAGCAGTCAGCTGAAGTAGGTTGCAGTGCTGCTTTTAACCACTGCGCCACCTCGGCTCCTATTTCCATGTGCATTACTAAAAAAATGAACATTTGCTCCAAGTTGTTCCTTATTTTTCCAAATTTTGGTGTGACAATTAGGGAGCAGAAATGCTCAAGGGTTCTAATTAATGAAAGGGTCTCTATTTGACAGATAGTCAAGGGAAAATGATATTACCGGTAGGTTCAAAGAGTCCAAACATATTTTGACTGGAAATACCTTGATGTAATATAGGTGTGTTATAATATCTACTTCTAATCCTTGATAAAAATGTCATTTGTGTTGGATCACAGTAGTTACTTTAAAATAAAGCACAAGAAAAACTCCCCCCCCCATCTTTTTGTACTATAATTCAATATACGTGCTTAACATTCCATGGTATTACATCAATTGATTATGGAAGCAGCTGAAATGATTTAGACTGTAATGCTTTAGCTGAATTAGAAGCGTAAAACTATTAATTATAAGGGTATGATTGTATATTAATTATAAGGATGTAGTTATACTCCCTGTTGAATATCAAGTTGGCAGCACTGTTGTTCTCAACTCCAAAAGAGCCTTCCTCTGTATTTCTGTAGCACACTAACAGTTGCCTTCTTGAGGACAAGAGAACTGCTTCCATAATACATATCTTGGGTTAACTATTTTACATTGTCACAATACTCCAATCAAATAATCATTTGAAATTACAATTGGATCCAGAATTTTAAAGTCAGGTTCTTACAGGAGTTCATTTTGACTTCCTCCCTGACCATCTACTCATAAGATGGTTTGAAAATATAGATGTGTGTGTGTGTGTGTGTGTGTGTGTGTATGTGTGTGTGTGTGTGTGTGTGTGTGTGTGCACATAACCCTTCAAGTCAGTTTTCTTTACTCCTGCCTGGATTAGTCCCTGCAGGTTTTTTGACAAGGTTTACAGAAGTGGTTTGTCATTGTCCTTCCTAGGGCTGAGAGAGAATTTAATTTAATTTTAATTCAATTAAAAGTTCTTATAGGCCGCCCAATCCTATAGGACTCAGGGCGGCGTACAGCACAGATAAGAAGAATGACTGGTCCAGGATCATCCAGCTGACTTTGTACCAAAGGTGGGACTAGAACTCATGTTCTTCCAGTTTCTAGCCTGGTGCCTTAACCACTATTATACAACAAAGTGTCTTGCATAGGCAGAAATACTGATCATAACCTGCTGTGGAGTCTGGATTACCTGGATGGATCTTTTCTTTGTACTGTCACTGTGCTCGAATCTCTGGGACTTCTGAGCTCTACCACTAAACTCCTGCTGTACTCAGGACATCTGTCAAAGGTTTTCCAAACAGCCAGGTTAAAATGCCATCCAATTAGAACAAAGTTATGCAGGCACAAATTGTGCTTCCTCTATTGTTGATCTCTATTTTGGCAATGGCAATAGCAATAGCACTTAGACTTATATACCGCTTCATAGTGCTTTACTGCCCTCTCTAAGCAGTTTAGAGTCAGAATATTGCCCCCAACAATCTGGGTCCTCATTTTACTGACCTCGGAAAGATTGATTCTGAGCCAGTCAGAATCGAACTCCTGGAGTGAGCAATGAGTTTGCCTGCAGTATTGCATTCCAACCACTGAGCCACTATGGCTCATGCTCAATGAGCCTGGCAAAGGGTAATGTACTTATTACAGGCCACATTAATGAATGTGACTACTGTAGTAGAGTTGCCTCTGATTTCTTTTCATTTCCATCTGATAGCAGGAAAATAGCCAGCAATCACTTCTACTAAAGTGGAGTTGGATAGGATCAGACAATTGGATATGAGTGCTTACAAAAGCAGGCTTAACCACCTGCAAAGTTGTCTGATTTAATATCGCAAAGAATCAAATTCTTTCCTGGTCGGTAAAATAGTAGAGCATACAATTGTCACTGGAGTCATCACCATGATACAGCCACCAATAGTGCTGCCATAATTGAATACACAAAATGTCCCTCCATGTCTCAAAAAGATGGAAATTCCTTGTCAGCAAAAGCAGTAGAAAACCAGCTGCACACATCTAGGATAAGCTAGTTCTCCTTCCTGCTTTAAATTGGTCTTTCATCTTGTAGGACAGATAAGATTCTTGTTTAGCATGTTTACAGTCAGCTCAGATAGAAGGGTTTGGGCTATTTGGAAGCTGTGGGTGAAATCCTTTTATCTCAGCTGACTTGAAAAATGCTGTAACAATAAACTCCTAAAGTAGTAGTACCACCAGTAGTTGTGTGTGTGTGTGTGTGTGTGTGTGTGTGTGTGTGTGTGTGTGTGTGTATGTGTCCCTGCAGATTTTACTTCACTAGTTGTTGCTGACTGTAGGGGGCGGTGTTCATCTCCATTTCGAGACTGTTGAGCTAGCGCTGTCTGAAGACCTGTTTCTGCGGTCATGTGGCCAGCGCTATTACCTTCCCACTGAAGTGGTACCTATTTATCTACTTGCCTTTGCATGCTTTCAAACTGCTAGGTTGGCTGGAGCTGGGGTGAGAATGGGAGCTCACCTCGTTTCGCAGCGCTTGGGTCTCAAACCTGGGCTATCAGCTTTCTAGGCCAACAAATGGATAAGACCTCAGGAAGCATTTTCTTTGCTTTCTTGCAATAAAAGTTTTTTGATCTATCAATTGATTTGGGACTGAATGGGAGGACTTTGCAGATATAATGTATTCAATTGTGAGGTGTGTGTGTGTCTGTTTGTGTGTGTGTGTGTGTGTGTTTTATATTTGGAGGGCTTGGTTTATTTCTATATTGCTTGCATTGTCTTGCAAACCACCTTAAAGATTATTCAGTGAAAAAGCAGAATGTGAATCTTCAAAATAATTGAGTGAATCAGAAATTCAGCACAATATCAAGGTCATAGCATGAAACTTTTGCTTGAGAAATATTTATTTTGCTTGATTTTACATCAATTCACTCTCTGCGGAAGCCTAGTTATTCAGAAATGCCAAACTATGTCTAGAGTAAGAATTTCATGAGCAAGTGAGGAATATGGGGAAAGCAAGAAAATGTGGCATCTATTTTATTTATTACATTTATATGCCAGCCATCTCACTACTCAAAGAAAATCTAAGAATTTTTAGAATAACAAGATTTTGGGGGGTAGGGGAGAAGAAGGAGGATGAGGAAGGGAAAGACTGCGGGTTTTTCAGAAATATAACTATGGACTTTTATAAAGGGAAAATGTTTTCCTGACGCAAAAATAATAAAATGTAATATTTGTAACTAAGAACTGTTGAAGTACATGGTTAAGAGCATTAGCTATACGCCCTATGGCTGAAATCTGAGAATACATTTAAGCTTTGAGTCTCTAGCTCAGTGATGGCTAACCTTTTTCTCATCGTGTGCCGAAAGCATGCACATGTGCCGGCATCCATAATGCAATGCGCACCCCATGCATGCATAAGGTGACCAGACGTCCCGCTTTTGGCAGGACAGACACGCTTTTCAAGCGTGTGTCCTGAGTCCCGCATTCTTTCCAAAAAGTCACGCTTTTTTGGAAAGAATGCCAAAACAGCGGGACGTCTGGTCACCTTTTGCCCGTTATTGCCCTGACGGCTCGCAACCGGAAGCGGTGGTGTGCGCAAGCCGGGAGAAATCTCTTGGCTGGCCCAGCAGTTGCCCCAGCGACGGGGGAGGCGCAGCCCCGCCCTCTCAAAACGGCTGTCCCGTCCCGTGGCGCCGTGCGCAAGGACGGGGGGGCATGTCTCCGTGGCATCATCACGGTGGGCGGGGCGGCCCAAGCGAAGGAGTCGCATCCAAGATGGCCCTCGGGCCGGCGCTGGCTCAACCAGCCGGGGCCGCCGCTGCAGCCTTCCCGCCGCCGGGGCAGCCGGGACTGGGGGCCCAGCCGCAGGGGCAGCAGCAGCAGCAGGCCTCTCAGCTCGGGCCGGCCGTGGGTGGCGTTGGCAGCGGGCGGGCGTTCCGCGTTGACTCCGGCGGCGGCTGGAAGCTGGCGAAAGAGCCGGCGGAGGAGTCAACGCGGGACGCCCGCCCGCCGCCAACGCCGCCCACGGCCGGCCCGAGCTGAGAGGCCTGCTGCTGCTGCTGCCCCTGCGGCTGGGCCCAACCTGGCCGTCCTCGAGTGCCTGCAGGACGTGCGCGAGGTCAGCGGGCGGTGCGGGACCCCTGGGTGGGCGGGGGGGGGAGGGAGGAGGAGAGCCAAGGGATGCTGGGGGCTGCTCCCCTTCCCAAGCAAGCCCAAGCCACTGCCGGCTCCCGAAGGGGAGGCGGGAGGCGAGGAAAGGCCTCCCACCTCCCCCCCACCTGGACGCCGACATTAGCGGTCTTTTGCCCTCTGCGCATGTGCAGCGTTCTGCGCATGCGCAGAGGGCAAAACTCAAATGGCGGCGTCCAGGCGGCCCCGCCCCCCGTCGGTGTCCCGCTTAAAAAAAAATCTGGTCACTTTATGCATGCGTGCACAACCGCCCCACTCTCC
The DNA here is from genome assembly GCA_023053685.1 of Diadophis punctatus similis. NCBI lineage: Eukaryota > Metazoa > Chordata > Lepidosauria > Squamata > Dipsadidae > Diadophis > Diadophis punctatus. Next base: position 170,452,003 of record JALIGW010000001.1, on the reverse strand, counting down.
GCACGTGACACCCCTGCCCGTTTTGGGCCTAGCAGGCCTCCCTGCAGCTTCCTGGGATCAAAAATGGGCTGTGGGGAGGGCGTGCCGCACATCCCCACTCCCCATTTTGGGCCTGGCAGGCCTCCCTGCAACCTCCTGGGACCAAAAATGGGCTTGGGACGCGCCGCACCCCCCCCCCCAGCGCACCCACCTCCCATGCATGCATGTGTGACCCCTACCCCCACGCATGCACGTGCATCTCCCACATGCACCCCCCCACTCATCCCGAAAATCAGCTGGCCAGCGGGAGGCGCACATGCATGCGCGGTGGAGCTGAGCTTGGCGACGGCTTGCATGCCCTCAGATAGGGCTCTGTGTGCCAGCTGTGGCACGCGTGCCATAGGTTCGCCATCACGGCTCTAGGTGACTGGGTAATATTTTTTTTTCAGTTCAGCATGATTTATTATTATTTTATCAGCATGAAACATGCTGATAAAATAATAATAACACTTATTAAGGGCAAGTACTAATGGCACTATTACAGTAAGGATTCCTAAACTTTGAAATACTCTCTGAAAAAAATTATAGCAATTTTAAATGACATCATAATAATCAGTGTTTAAACAGAATGGTAGATAAAAATTTAACATGCATTTTCATCTAATTTCATGACATTTCTATACAATGGTGTATTTTAAGCACAAATTCATAAAAAGGCCTCATAACTTAGTATACAATTGGAAGGGAGGGAGGGAGGGAGGGAGGGAAGGAAGGAAGGAAGGAAGGAAGGAAGGAAGGAAGGAAGGAAGGAAGGAAGGAAGGAAGGAAGGAAGACAAAAAATAAGAGAAGCAAATCAAGTAGGCTGCTGAAGTTAAATAAGTGGATCTGCTTACCTAAACTCCAGTATAAAAGATGAGATGAAAAGAGTTTAATGAGAAAGATAGGCTGACTTCCTAAATAAAAGAAGATGGCTGCACTCTGAAGGCAATGGTGATGATTCAATAGTGGCTTGATTCTCACTTCACAAGAGTCCTAGAAATGGGAATATATATCTTGGGCACTATCCTTTTCTTTGCTCATTGTGAATAAAATAGAAGCAGTTAATTGTAGTTGTGATTCTCAATTGCCCATAGTCAAGCCAAGAGGTGAAGTAAGTGCTTTTTCATGTTTGGATTTGATGAAAACTACAACAGAGAGAAAAGACTTGTTTACTGTAGCATTTTCCTTTTTGCAAGCCAATTATTTACTTTTGTAAGGTTACAGTTGTGTTGCAAGACTCAAGTTCCATGCTGTCAGATGTTTCCCAGATCTGGGAAACGTTGCAACTGGTACGTTGCAACTGGTAGTACCTTTTTCATCTGAATGAGTGGGATAAACTTGTAAGAAGCAACTTCTGATATTTTACCATAGAGATTTTTTTTAAAGAATATACCCTAAACTTTTCCAGTTTTAGAAAACGAGCATTAGATTGAGTCAAGTATTTTAAAAGGTAAATCATTCATTTTTAAAAATTCAAACATGCTCAAAACAATATCAAAAACTATCACAAATAGTGGTGCATCACCATCACCATCGCCATCCTCATCCCACAGTGAGGTACTACCTTGACATAGTTTTGGGGCTTGTGTGCTCTGAGGAAGATGAGAGGTATGCCAGAGATTCCACCATAACTGGACAGGTCTCATCAGAGGAATCAAAGAGTGTTTCTCCCATAAAAACTATGATGAGACGTAAGTTACAGAAAGTCATACTGGCTTGGTCATCGCCCGGGTTAATGAGGACCATGCCAGATGTTGGGAGTTCCTGAACATCTGGTGAAAAATGGGCTACAGGACTCAGGACTGTTGGCTGAGCAACCAGGGGCCAGTAGCTGCAGAACTACTGGAAGGAAAGGTGATTACCCACCACAAATATACTGTGTTTGAAAACAAAGAAATGACAATCTGATCAAGTCCAACAGGAAGAAGATATTTGAAATGAATGCACCAGTTCTGGAAATAACATCCAGAATCAGAAATAAGAGAACAGAGGCTAGCAGATCAATGTCGATTTATAATACGAAATAAAGTATTCATAGAAGCAGAACTGAAAGAACTGCAAAAGTCTACTCCAGGCAGAGAAATCAAAGCCTTGCCAGAAGTAACTCAGACTGTAGAGGCAAACAAGGGAGAGAGTTGGTAGTAGAGGAATCCAGTAGAGATATAGAATTATTTTCATTTGGAAACTAGGTACCCTCTCCTCTGCCTCAAAAAGAACAAAGACCTCTAACTACAGAAGAAGAATTGAAACAAAGAATCACTGAGCATCTAGGAGAGCACAAAAATAAAGTAAGGTTGCCTGCACTGAAGCTTGTTCTAAAGAAACAGCCCCAGAAAGACCAACCTGTTTCAGTTAACCGCAAACTGGTCTGAACCATGTTTAATATGGAACACAAAAGCCGAGGCAATAAGAGGACAATAAACTATACATTATGTTTGCTATATATGTATGTATGTGTATGTATGTATGTATGTATGTATGTATGTATCTATCTATCTATCTATCTATCTATCTATCTATCTATCTATCTATGTATCTATGTATGTATGCATGTATGTATGCATGTATGTATGTATGTATGTATGTATGTATGTATGTATGTATGTAACTTACAACACAATGGATCACATCCAGGTTGTTCAGCAAGTCATTGAAAGGCACAATGAGTACACCATGCCTCTGTGCATGGCTTTCATTGACTACAAAAAGGTGTTTGCCTCAGTATTCCAGCAAGTAATAATCAATGTATTACTCAAACAAGGTGTAGACACTGTTTACATAAACTTACTACAATCAATATATGAAAAAACAATAGGGACAATTTGCTTTAATGAACTTAAAGTGGAACATAGAACGAGGTATACGACCAGGTGATACAATATCACCTATCCTTTTCTCAGCCTGCCTTGAGGAAGTATTTCACAAACTAGACTGGGCAAAAGATGGAATAAAAATCAATGGCACCTACTGTATTTAAACTACTTAAGATTTGCAGATGATGTTGTTCTCTTCTCACAAGACCCAGAAGAGTTACAAAAATACATATAAGAGCTGCACAAAGCAGGAGAACCATTTGGTTTAAAAATAAACCTGAAAAAGAGCCAGGTTACGTTTAATAAATTCACCCAAAAAAATTTTTTTTAATATCTGGAGAAGAACTTGACACAGTAGACTACTACATATACCTTGGCCAATGGATCTCAATGGAAGGTGGTACAAAAAAGGATATTGAATGGCGTGCTAAATGTGGTTGGCAGGCATTCAGCAAATTAAGCGTAATTTTCCAGAACAACCTCCCTCTGTGCCTGAAGAGAAAAGTTTTTGATCAGTGTGTGCTACCTGTTCCAACATGTGCCAGCGAAACATGGACACTAACCCCCCAATCGATACAAAAGCTATGAGTGGCACAAAGAGCCATGGAAAGATACATGTTCAGCATCACAAGATAGAAAGACCTGCACATGGATTAGAGCAGGGGTCACTAACCTTTCGGACCTCAGGGACCACTAAATTCATAATTTTAAATTCTGCAGACCACTAATATGATCTGCCTAATGACCGGCTGGGTGGGCGTGGCTAGGTGGTCATGTGATTGGATGGGTGTGGCCAACTCAATGTCACTCATGTCAAGGGGCACCTCGCCAGCCTCTACTTGCCCCTCCCTCCCACCCACTCATCACCTGCCCACCCGGGCTCCTTAGGGCCCCAACAGGAAGCAGTTGTTGGAGCTAAGCAGCCACCATGAGAAAGAGTTAGCAAAACAGCTGGCTCAGTTCAAATTGGATCTGACTGAGAAGGAGGCTCAGCAGAAGCACCTCACTGAGGACTACGAGCATAGGCTTTCCAAGCAGAGGGAAGACTTGTGGGAGTGCAAGGCCAGGTACCGGCGCCTGGAAGCTCAGCGGGCTGAGATGGTCAGCCAGTTCCAGGCCATGATGCAGTCCCACTGGAACAAGGCCATCCGGCTCTTCACCACCAGCTGCACTTCCCTCCAGCCTTTGCCCAAAGCCCCGCTCCAGGAGGCTGAAGCAGACCCCAAGTTGGAATTTCTCCCCCCCTCTGACCTACACAAAAAGATCCCGAAGGGAGAGACTCTCTGCAGCGACACAAACGTTCATTGCACATATCCGGCCCAGGGGCCGTAGTTTGAGGACCCCTGATTTAGTGCAATATAAAAAATGCAAATATTTTTTCTGTGGACCACCAAAATTTTCTCACGGACCACCAGTTGGTGACCACTGGATTAGAGAATAAACAAAAATATATGATGCCATCAAAAGGGTAAAAGAATTGAAATGGAAATGGGCTGATCACATAGCAAGAAAAACTGATGGCAGGTGGACCAAGGCAGTCATAGAATGGATTCCACTTGATAAAAAGTGCCCACAAAAGAGACCTAAAACAAGATGGAGCGATGACATCAGCAAGTATTGCCGGGCCAACTGGCAAAGGAAAGCTCAAGACCGTATTGATTGGAAACATGCAGAAGAGTCCTTCATCCTGCATTGAATAGACAATGGCTAGAATGATGATGATGACGCTCCTGAAGAAATTGCTTTTGACATCCCCTTCCCATCTGGAGAAGAAAAGGCTTCCAGCAATTTGAAAGCCATGCAGGATGGCCATGCCCTACAAACGTCTGTCCTCAAAACATGGGGTGTTAAGAAAGAAAACCTCAAGAATGCCCAGAAGGAAGAGATATCCAGCCTTGCCAGCCAAGTTAACAAGTTTCATCTGGCCAAATGGGAACACCTGCCAGCAAATTAGTTAGATAGCAGGTTAGCAACAGCTTAGGAAGGATTCCATGGATGGAAATCTTAAAGGGGGAAAACAACTCACAAAACTAAGGAAACTCTGAAAAATGAGATTATAAAAGACCAGTCTAGTACAATACCACTGAGAAAGAAAAATAAGACACTCCAGATGAAACCTGCATGGTTGCATAAAGAACTCTCTGAGAAATTGAGAGATAAAAAGGACAAATATTAAAAATGGAAAGAGGGACACATTAAAACAGAATACCAGCAAAACGTCTGAATCTACAAAGTCAGGAAAGCTAAGGTTCAGAGTGAACTAAGACTTGCAACAAATGTCAAAAATATTTTTTTAGGTTTCTTTCAACATACAATAAACAGTCAAGGAAAAAAAACAGTCTACTAATGGGAGAAGATGGCAAGGAGGTGCCAGATGCCAGAGAGAAAGCAGAACTGCTTAATTCTTTCTTTGCTTTTGCCTTTACACAAAAAGAAAAAAATCAAAAGCAATATTGTAAAAAACAAAGTAGGAATGCAAATCAAAATAGGGAAGAAAATGGTAAGAGAACACCTATCCACTCTAGATGTGTTTAGATTACAGCCAGATGAACAGTGTCTCTCCCATAAAGGAATTGGTGAGATGTAATTTACAGAAACACATACCAGCTTGGTCATCACCCAAGTTACAAGGATAGTGGTAGGTGTTGGAGTTCCTGGACATTTGGTCAAAATGGGCTTTAGGACTCACAACTGCTGGCTGAGTAACTAAGGCCAGCCGCCATGCCCAAAGTAAAACGAATTCCTATTCTTTGGCTCAGAAACAAAAAAGTTATCTAATGAAAGAAGTAGAAGAATTGAAATAAAGAATCACCGAGCATGTAGAACAGCAGAAAAACATAGGATAAAGTGGCTGGCATTGAAGCTTGTTCCAAAGAGACAGCTAGCGCAAGCATTAAAAGATGCCAACACTGCAATTTCAAATATAAGCACCAGCTCACTGCAAGAAACAAACCAACTAATGTACAGCACAGCTGTAGTTATAACTGAACATCTATGATGCAAAATCAACAGGAAAAAAGCCATCAAAATGGAAGATTAGATTGTAAAATAAGATCAGCAAGCTGAGATTAGATGCAAGCAAGCCAGAACAGATGAAATAAAAGAAGCTGAAGAACAAGAAGACCAAAGAATACCTAATCAAGAAATACCACTTAGAAACAAGGAAGATCAAGGAAGTACTGGAAATTATAAAGCAGCAAATAACACATGTAGCCAAGAAGAACAGCAGATACAAAGCTTGAATTGTAAATTATAGGCAGAACCTCCAATTTTAATCTAATCAGAATCAAGTGCCTAGAAATAACAGGAGTCAGTGGAAACATTGGAAGCTTTGTGCAAAGATCAATGGCTCAATGGAAGACAAGGTTGCTGGTCAATGGAGAAAGAATTGGAGAGATTTAACATCAAAAGACAAATCTTCCAAGGAGACTCACTATCTGTTACTTGTACTTTCGATGGTGCCATTAACAAGTATTTTGAACAAAACAAACGGTGGCTATTAATTTGCAAAAAAAGGGTTGAAAAATTCCCATTTGCTCTACATGGATGATTTAGAACTGTTTGGAAAAACAAAAACTGAATTGAGCTCACTACTGAAAAGCACTGAGGAGTTTAGCAGAGACATTGAGATGCAATTTGGCATTGACAAATGTGCAACAATTGCTGCTAAGGCAGGAAAAACGATAGATTCAAACTTGATAATGAAGAGTTGATAAAAGCAGTAACATCAGAAGAAGAATACAAGTACTTAGGAGTTTTAGAAACCTCTGACCTGTTGCACAACCATGTTAAGAAAGCTACATCAACAAAATACATAAAGTGAATCTGGTAAATCTTGAGACAAAGCTAAGTGGAGGAAATATTACCAATGCACCATGCTCTGCACCCAAAAAGTGACATTGATCGATTGTACTTGTCTAGATCTCAGGGTGGCACACAGGACTCTTACAGGTGAAGCAAACGGTGGAAGAAGAAAAACATGGCTTAAATGACTACATTAAAAAAGCAAAAGAGCCGCTGTTGAAGGAGATGAACAAGAGAAACCTCTTGAAAACAGCGAGATTGAAAGCAGAATATAGAAAGGAAACAATTGACCATTGAGTTTCTAACTGGAAAGAGAAGCCTATGCACAGTCAATACCTGAAGGACATTGAAAAAAGGTAGATACAAAGCTAACATGGAGATGGTTGAGATCAGGGGTACTGAAGAAATAAATTGAAAGCTTCATCTTGGGTGTTCAAGAACAAGCCTTGCAGACTAATTCCATGAAAGCAAAAATTGAACATGTCAGTAACAACAGCAATGCAACGAGAAAGACGAAACAGTGGATCACCTTATCAGTGGCTGCAGCAAAATCTCACAAACTGATTATCTACAATGTCATGATCAAGTTGCCAAAATCATACATTGGAAGGTTAGTCAGAAGTTTGGGTTCGCATGCAGCAAAAATTGCTGGGAACACCAAATTGACAAAGTTCTTAAAAATGAACAACTCAGGATTTTGTGGGACTTTCATATCCAAACAGACAGACTTCTGACCCACAACATGCCTGATATCACTGTTGTGGAAAAGAAAAAAAATCTGTTTATTGATATTGCAATACTAGGTAATGCATGAATTGAAGAGAAGCAACTAAAAAAATAATAATGAAATACCATGATCTGCAAATTGAAGTTACTCCGAGATGCCTATATAACCAGACATTACATTAACAGCTCTTAGGTTCTTGGACAGGACTTGAACCAGGGGTGAAATCCTCCCGGTTCGGCCCGATTCGGGCGAGTAGGTAGCGGTTGCGGCGACTGGTTTGGAGAACCGGGATGGCAGTGTGAGGCTCCGCCCACCCGCCCCGACATTACTTCCTTTTTTAAAAAAAACTTTTTAAAGCCTTTTTTCCCTGCTGGTTCCCCTGAAAGAAAGAAAGAGGGGGGAGGGAGGGGGGAAGGGAGGGGGGAAGGGAGGGGAAGGGAAGGGAGAAAGAAAGAGAAAGAAAGAGAGAGGTGTTAGAAGGAAAAAATCAGGACTCACTTTCCAGCCGGGAGATCGCTTGGCAAAGAAGAAAAACAAATGGTGTCACTTTAAATCAGGAGTCTCCAAACTTAGCCACATGGCTGGCTGAGGAATTCTGGAAGTTGAAGTCCACAAGTCTTAATGTTGCAAACTTTGGAGACTCCTGCTTTAAATTGAAAAGCCTTTGGAAGCTGCTCGGAAGGAGGTTTTTAATTGCAGAAGCAAAGTGACATTCAGCAGTGGATAAAAGGAAGGATTCTTATACTGTATGGTTCTTATATGGCTTTGTGTTTCTAAAAGGGTTTGGGTGATTCCCATTGTGGCTAAATGACTTTCGTCCTGTGTCGGGTCTTGAGTGTGGGGCTGCTTATTCTGATTCTACTACTGTATTTTGTTAGCTGCCAAATCTTGCCATGGGGAAATTTCAAAATATCCCATCTTGAATGGGTTTTCTAGGGATCTGTTTGCCTGCTTGTGTGAATGGAGCCAAACGTCAGGCTTCTACTTTCTATACGGTCATTATCTCATTATCTCTATCGGGCAGGAATGTGGAATGAGCTTCAGGCAGGTTCTTTCTTTAGCAGCTTGATTTTTCCTTGTTTTTCTGGGAGCATTTTATTATGAGTAATATTTTATTGGGGGGGGTTGCTTCCCACAAAAGAAAGGAAGGAGGAAGGAGAGAGGGAGGGAGGACCACAAACCTGAATGGCACTAGATGCAGCTTCAGAGGATTCTTTGAAACAGCACAGCAAAGGCTGGAAGGGACCTCAGAGGTCATCTAGTCCAAACCCCTGCTCCCTGGCAAAATGGACTGCTAAATTGGCCGCACCCACTCAGTCACACGACAACCTGGCCATGCCCACCCAGTCACATGACCATGCCCACCTGAAGCCACACCCATCTGACCTCCAAGCCACACCCACAAAATAAGCCACACCCACAGAACCGGTAGGGAAAAATTTCACATTTCACCCCTGACTTGAACGGTTACGTTTTTACCAGCCCCAGACTGTGAATCAAATTGAAGATCAAATCAAAAACAACAACAATAATAATATATAAAATATATTTCAATATAAATATAAAATATGCTGGTTATGACCTAAACAACACTTTTCCAAGTCTCTTCTCTTTGTTCTGCCTCTGTGGCTAGCATGTTTGAGGAAGAGTGCAAATTCCATCAGGGGAAATTAGCCCCTTCTGCTGCCAGACTAAGAAGTGTTGATTCAGACACACATTGGATATTTTACTCACTGCTGAAACTTATTGGAGAATCTACAATCCAAAAATTTATGCAAACCTTTTATCACTATCATTTACTCTTTCTTAAGCAGTGGAACCACCTATCTCTATTCATCCATAGTTACTTTTTTTGCTCACTTCTTTGGAACTAGCCTCTCTAGAAATGTTAGATTGAATGAAAATAATTATGAAGAAGCATGAAACTCTGGAAGCAGAAATATGTTATCTTTTTTGTTTTGGAAAGAGGGAGAAGAATTAATGCACATCATTCTTTTACTTGTTGACCTCAATAAATAAAGCTATGTACATGTATGCATCAGGGGCAGGTTCCTAATTTTTTTTATTACCACTCCATGGGTGTGGCTTGTTTTGTGGGTGTGGCTTGCCAGCCATTTGACCGTGTGGGCGTGGCTTCTCGGACTGCTGAAGGGAGGGGAACTGAGATAGGTCCTGCCACCCATTCCCCCTCCCCTCAGCAGTTCGAGAAGCCTCGAACATGCAAAAATGCCTAGGATCATCACCACGCATTCGTGGCTTCTCGGACTGCTGAAGGGAGGGGAATGGAGATAGCTCCTGCCGCCCATTCTTTCAGCGTCTCACGCGCTCCCTCAGCCATCCTCCCCTGCTTGGACTCACTGTGGGGTAGGAAGGCAGTGCATGAGCAGTGCCGGAAACTCAACTTCTGGGCATGCGCAGAAGAAATTTTTTTTTAAATTAATTTTTTTTAAATGGCGGTGCCCAGGCACCGGCAACCGACCGCACCGGTACTGTGATGTCACCAGCAGGCCGCTACCAGTGCTATAGAGTGGACCACACTGGTAGGAACCCACCACTGGTATGCATGTTGGTCTGTCTGTGTTTGTGTTGTGTGTGTGAGAGCTGATGTAGATCAATAACTAAAACTACAAAATAAAAATATCCCACCACCCCACCACCATATCAAGTCTTTGTTCCTTTGTGAACTCAGCAGGCCATCCATAATCTTACAGATTTTTGTTAGGACTCTAAGATGAAGGGGGACTTAGAAACATAGCAGTTGTGAAAATGTTCTGTTCCATTTGCTGCAAGGCTATCCCAATACAATTTTAATATAGATTAACAATGATAGTTAAAGGACTAAAACTACTGTATATATAACTCAGCATTTTGTTATCCATCGCATATTTTAATGTAGTGTTTGTGTGCTGTTGTGCTGAATAAAGGACATTGCCAGGCGTGCCAATGTGTGCATTTTTGATGATAAAAAATCTGAGTGCTTGCCAGTAGCAGCTTGCTGTCAGTAAAAATGCAACTGAAACAGATGCCAAGTGCATCAACAGCTTGAGTGTGATAAACTTTTGATTTCTCAAAGGCATAAATCATAACAAAACTACATAGGTGCAAGCACATGAAAAAAAAAGTTCACTATTATATTCAAAACCCAAGTTCAATAATGTTATCAAATCATACATTCTCCAGTTAGATTGTTAGCATCGTTTGTCTGAGATGAAATATCAAAGTGAATGCACTGAGGAGTTATTAATTTCGTTTACTGAAATTCGTTGGCTGTTTTGATCTGGTATCTACCATCAAGACTGAACTGAGGGTAAGTGTAGAGAATAAGAAAGATGCCTTTGACAGAGAGAGGGTGGATTTGTGACCAATGGAACAAGTGCCCAAACATGGTTTAAGTCCAAAACAAGAAGAAGGCATCCAAGAAAGACTGAGGAAGATACCTCCCTAATTCGCATAAGTATAAAGTGAGAGTGAGGTATGTAGAATAACGCACAGCCAGACTTAGAAGATTTGGTTATTTAGCCAATATTAATAAAAGTAGTTTTACCTTTCTTGAGGACCTGATTTCTTGGTGGAGGCCTGGTAGAGTCCTATCTGTAGACCCAAAGGAACTTTTGGCGAAAGATGCTAGGTGAGATTCTTGCACTGAAGGGTGGTTCTCATCTCTTTCTCTCCTGCTGGTTTGAAAGAGGGGTCAAAGAAGGCATCTATGTCAAAATTGAACAGCTCTCAACAGGGTGGGGGGAGCCGGGGAGGGATATGACATCACCTAATTCCAGTCTACAACACAGTCCTTTCAACAGTTCCAAGAAGACTCCACACTCATTTGCACCACTCAGATGATCCTGATGACACAGATAAACCTCCAGGTGACCTTAATGACTCGCTAAAAGGATGCAAATGACCAGCTGTCTGCAAGGAGTATAAATCCTTCCATTCCCCACCATCCAAGGCAGAGCTGAAGAAGCTTCTTGGATGAGAAGCGAAACATTTTCAAATAAAAACCAGTTGCCTCTTGAAAAAGCACCTTTGGGATGATCTCTTTCTACCATTTCTTCACTTCCCCTTGGGCCACTTCCCTCTCTCCTTTCCTCTCGGTATATATTCCATGCAGCTGACAAAATGGCCTCTGATGGATAAAACCAACAATAAATGTGCTATTCTTTAAGGCCACAAGACTTTTGTTATTTTTAAGCTGGTATGTAATGGCTTCATTGTCAGGAAATTAATGTAAACTCTTGCCACATAAATTTAATTCCACAAGAAAAAAATTAAAAATTAGATTTCACAGGAATGAAATCAACACTGTTTATATTTATTTATTGTAAGTGTTGTTATAATGGGCTGGGCAACACTAAACACGCTGACCCAGCAGAAGAGATTTATGGGTGAATGTGTACTGATCTTATATTTTTGATGTGTATGTCAGCTATAACTATATAATGTTCACCATTACACCAGATTGTGAAGCAGAAGAGCCGAGGTGGCGCAGCGGTTAGAGGCAGTACTGCAGGCCACTTTAGCTGACTGTGATCCGCAGGTCAGCGGTTCAAATCTCACCGGCTCAAGGTTGACTCAGCCTTCCATCCTTCCGAGGTAGGTAAAATGAGGACCCAGATTGTTGGGGGCAATGTAAATATACATTGCTTACTGGTGTAAACCGCTTAGAGAGTGCTTGCACTGTGAGGCGGTATATAAATGTCACAAATAAATAAATAAATAAATAGATTGAATTTCAGTTGCATGACTCGCAAGCTGCAATGGTGGAAAGTGCTCAGATTGTAAAGTTACTTTTTTCAATGCTATCTTTCTTTCTTGTATGTAGTGCGTTTGGTATCAATGTATTTATGTATGTATTATTTCTGGAGAAAACCAAGCCAGTCATAGCAGGGGAAATGAATGCCTACTGTTTTCCCCTTTGCACATAAAGAAATGATATTATGGATATGGTAACCATTTCTAAGTTGTACCCATGCAAGATCATCAAAGGTAACAAGATTGCAGAAATATCAAAAGCAATACTACTTGACTAATAGAACACTTATTATAATTACTCACATGAATAACTTAACATGTTACAACTTTACAGCACTCTCTGAACAGTTTAGGATCGAACTCCTGGCTGTAGGCAGAATTTGTCTGAAATACTGTACTTTAACCACTGCGCCACCACGGCAATTCAACTGCCCATTTTATAGAGTAGAATATAAAGCTCCAGGTCTTTTTGAATTGCAAAGATGCAAATGCTTTCATGCTTTTCATCTGGTTCATGATTAAACCATGGTCCCTTTCACATTTGCAAACATAATTGATGGCTAGGGCCTCATGTGAAAGGAGTTATTCAAATTCATGACATTGTAAGTTACCCAGAATCACCCAGGATAGAGAAACGGATGGCATGTAAATTTAATAAAGAAAAGAAATCACAGACAGACCTACACTTCCTTTCCAAGCACATAAGGACCCTCCCTGATTCTAGCTCTAATTGAAAAAGGAACCATGGACAATGGAAAAGTGGGCTGAGAATGCAAGAGTGGGGGTGTGTATGGCAGGTGAACAAAGGTGGTGCGCAGCTTCTGGTGTGGGGGGCACACAGCAGGTGAATGGAGGTGGTATGTGGTGGTGGGAGCAGCCAAGCTGCCTATTAGGCATCAGGACTGAGTTGCAATGGTGGGGGGCCACTCTAGCTGTGTGCCACCACCATTTGCCTGCTGTGCCCCCCCATGCCCCAGCAATGCCAGAAGCCACGCACCACCGCCATTTGCCTGCCAGCCCCCCCCCCCAGAAGCTGCGCTGGCCTTGCTTCACCTCCTCCCTTTTGTTGGAGCTGACTGAGTTGTGAGCCAAACTGTCTTTGCGAAGCCCCTTAGAGGTGCCCCTCACTCTCTTCCTGGTCCCCAACTCACTCTTGCCTGTCTGCCCTCCCATTGAATCCGCCGGCTGCTACTCCTGCCGCCACTCCCACTCCCCTCTCATCCTGGTGACAGATCTGCAAGGCCCCAAGCAGCGGGATGCTTTTGCACATAAAAAAAAAAATCCTGCATTGCATCCTGCCCCCCCAGCCCCTGCGATCACCCATTGCCAATCGCACGCTATCCCCGCAGCACCATTGCTTCTGCCTACCACCTGATTGGCTGGGGACTATTTGTCCCATGCAGCCAAAGCTCCACGTCAAATGGTGTCTGGGCAAATGGGCAGGGACAAAGGGCCAGGGGTGGAGGGCCAGGGGCCCATTGGCCATGGAGAATGGCCAGGGGAGGGCCAGCAGAGGAGGAAAGCTGGCTGTAAATGGGCTGAGATGGGTTACTGCGGGTGAAGGAGGTGCAGCCAAGGGTCCATGTCTAAACATACCATTCCACCTGGAGTGCACTCACCCTATCTAGCCTAGTAGACAAGCAGATACTTTCACATAGAGTATACCTAACCTGGCCATGTGACATTACAGGTGAAAACCAGTATCTTGAATTGCACCTGGAATGCAGTGGAAGCCAGTATAGCTCACACAATAGTGGTGTTATTCGGGTGAATTGCGGGGCACCCAAAACTTTTCCTGTCACTGCATTCTGAACCAGCTGAAGCTTCCAGATGTTCTTCAAGAGCAGTCCCATGTAAAATGCATTACAGTAGTCTAAAGGGAGGTGACTAAGACATGAGTGACTGAGTAAGGCCTCCCAGTGCAGGAATGGGCACAATTGGGTGCAAATTTAGGACATATATGCTATGGACTGACACACTTACTGTAGAATGCCTGAAAGCTGTGACTAAACTATTTCATATAGTAGTATATTATTCCCAGGATGTAAGTCCCCTTCTATTCTAAGTATTTTCAGCATCCAAATGCATTTTCTTTTATGTTATGCTTCAGTTCCACATTTACTTGACAGATGTGCTACAAGAGCAGAAAAAAGCCACCCGGTTGCTGTGTCTTCTATTCATTGCATGCATAAGAAGGACAGTATATCTGTCACAAACAGCTGCAACCGAGTTCAGTTAACACTGTGTGGAAATAGCTTTGCCCTTTCCAGGTTGGCTATTCACTAGATTAGAACAAAGTATATTACTATTTTATGTCATGCTCATTGCCTTTGATCCAGTTTAAGAGAACGGCAAGAACAGGATTATTAACGGGAGGCTTTTAGTTTATTTAATTCAGGAATACAAAAACTGTAGCCATCCAGATATTGATGAAATACAACTATCATTATATCTCACTACTGTCATACTCTGAGCTTCTGGGCATTTTAGTTCAGTAGCATCTGCAGGGCAGCAGCTTCCCTATCTCTAATTACTGGTGTATCAATTTCCAGGATCTCTCCCCCTCCCCCTCTCTCTTGTGTTCTCTCAATTTTTCTGCCAAGGAACAAGAAATGTACCTATAATTTATTTCTAAAACCCAGTATATTGAATACATTAAATTGGAGCATATCCCATTCTTGTCCACTATGATACAGCTCTCCAGCCATTTCCTATTTATAGAACAAGAATTGCTGAGCTAAAGAAATGGAACTGGGCTAAGTCTCTTCAAAGACATGTATTTCTTTGGATAGTGTAAGTTAGGGGGAAGTTGAAAGGAGGTCATGGATCAATAGATTTCTAGTAGGGCAAAAGTATTTTAAATTCTCATTGGTTTCAAATGCCAAAAGCAAACTTTTATTTTCCTCTTTTTCACCAGGAAGGTATAATCATAAGAGCTAATAGGGTAGAAGGAGTAAGAATATATTTGGGTGTGAAGGTTTCTATGCATCCTTCATACAAACGTCTTCCTGGATTCAGAGATCCCTTGTTCCTGAATTCTATATAAGTTTCACTGCACTACTATCTTGCATCTGACTCAGTAGTCAGTACATTTATTGAATAGCCCGAAGGCCTTTTTTTTAAAAAAAAGAAAAACAGAACAAACAGGTACAGAAACAACCGTACAAAAATATGGTACATGACATCAAAATTCAACGATATCAAAATTCAATAACTAAATTTCTAAAACTAGATAACCCGAATAAAATATCTCGTCTCTAACTCAGCTCATCTTTCTTACAATCAATGAAATTCTTTTCAATGTAGCTGGCTCGTATTGCTGTCATCCTATTAAGATAGCGAGTGATAGCCCTTACCAGGGGAGGGGAGTCTGCCTTCAATAGAAATGTTAATTTATGCCTTACATTCCAGTGGGAAAATTTATTTATAATTGGGGACAGATATTGTTTTCTTACTTCCTCATACATCCTACATTCAAATATTATATGCGCCGTATCCTCGACAACGTTTGCCCCACATATATATGTTCTTTCGTCATACGGGATTTTCCGATACCGGCCGAATTTAACGTCAGTATCTAAAAGTTCAAATCTAAACTTGACAAATAATTAGAGTTAGATATGCAGCAAATGGGGCTTCAACAAATAGCATACCAACAACTAGGGGAGTGAGGCAGGGCTGCCTACTGGGCCCTACTCTTTTTAACCTTTATATAAATGATATTCCAGTCCTCCTGGAAGATCTTTTAACGCACAGCCCCCAAATAGGAGCTAGATTTATTAATGTATTAATGTATGCTGACTCAGTAGTGGGTTCTAAATCCCATCGCTACCGGTTCGCTCATGTGCGCATGCAGAAGCTTCTGTGCATACGCAGAAGCATCCCGGGTGGGCGGAGCCTCCCGCCGCCGCTACCGGTTTGCCGAACCGGGCTGAACTGGAAGCAACCCACCACTGATCTGACTGGGCCTTAGAATTCTTTCATGAGCAAAAAAATACAATCCTATCTCTCAAACTCTGTTGGCTACTTCCATCTTGCTTCTTCACAACTGTTTGAATTGGCCATTCTTGAGTCCCAATCCCCCTGCCCCTCCCTGTCTTAAGTTCTTCACTCTTCTGTATCATTGCAATTCTGCCCTTACATCTCTTCTCGAAGGAAGGAGGCATCGAGGAGAAACAGTGTACGGTTCTTGTACTCAATACCCCCAGGCAGCCTTAATTTGAAGCACCTGTAAAACTGTTCAGTTTTACTTTCTCTGCACTTACTACAACTGAAGGTAGGCCACACCTCTTTTTCTCTCTCACACCCATTTCCTCACTCACCAAAAGTACTTTATGCCAAGTGCGTTGACTTTCTGGTTTGAAGACTGGCATGTATTTTGCACGAAGCAGGAAGGCTAGAATGTGAGAAAATGATCCAGCTTGCGCTCTCTCAACTTGTATAGTAATTATTAGTCATCACATCCATCCACACACACACACACACACACACACACACACTCCAAAACAAAGAGAAAATTTGAAGATGTGGAGTTAGCAAGTGGTGTATGTGTGTTTCTGTGTAGAACTAGTTTATGGAAAGAAGCACATGTTGCCTAGAATGTGCTTTGTTCTGGTTGTAAATGCACTGGCTC
Source organism: Diadophis punctatus similis (assembly GCA_023053685.1). Lineage (NCBI taxonomy): Eukaryota > Metazoa > Chordata > Lepidosauria > Squamata > Dipsadidae > Diadophis > Diadophis punctatus. The sequence goes on along the minus strand of JALIGW010000001.1, from coordinate 170,435,255 downwards.
AGCTCTGTGACAAATGGTCGCATGATTATCCTCTAGAGTCCATTAAGACAACATCATGAACAGTCAAGCCTTTATACAATATTTAAGTTTAGTAAGGAGAGTAATCACTGTGGGTGGGAAATAAGGGAGTTTCTCCTATAAGGAAAGCTTTTGGAAACAAAACAAAACACTTCTAATTATTACATTTCTTGAATAAAATGTAGAACACTTTATACTCTCCTAAATACAAAACAAATGCTACACAATAGATATTATTGAACTACAGTAATTAAAAAACAATTATATCATTCTTTTTGATCACTAGCCCAAGAAATTATCCATTTCTGTGCCTTATTTGATTTTAAAACATGATTTATTTATTTATTTAGCTTACATTTACATAACTCAGCCTGCTTTTCAAACTATATGCAGATTATCTTTCCTTAATTCTTAGGGCATACCACAACTAAAGATACTTTAAATGTGTTAGTCTTTATTCATTTTTCAGAAAGGAACAGTTGATAATAATAGTAATGGTCATTATTATTCATTTTGGAGCCTGAATATAAATTCAACAGTGTATTCCAGGTTTAAAGCTAACATTCTGGGTCTAACTTGCATTTATGAAGGATAATTGATTATGAAGTACCATACCAAAGGTTCAGCCATTACAGAGGCAATGACTGACTCTGATATAGATGGTGTTTTGTCCAGCTTTCCTAACCCGTTTATTCCTTTATGAAAAGCATGCTGTCACTCTCCTCTCTTATACAAATTATAAGAAAGTATTTTTCCTTTTTTCTCTTTGCTTTCATAACAATATCTTTACCAATATTTGATTGCAATGAGGAATTACAATCAGTCCTCTTTGGTTTGGTTTCCTACCAACATGAAAATATTTGTCAAGGAAGCTCCCACACAAAGTGATGAGTGTATTTTTCAGGTAATAGTGTTGTTGCACACCGATTACAAATTGCCACAAACCTAGTGACAATTTTGTTCAGTCTTAAAGCAATCTCCCTCCCCCAGAAACCATACTTATTTTTTTTAAAAAATGGAGGGCATAAATATTTTAGAGGATTAATAACCCACTTTCACAATGCTCATTGCAATTTTTTTTTAAAAAAAAGGTCTGTCAAAAATCATCACTTTGCTGCCAAATTTTGACTGTGTCATCTTGGAGGAAGCTAGGAAGCTGTCGGCAGTCTCTGGAGCATGGATGTCCTATTATAATATCAACTTCAGAAATAGGATTTACAAGAAAGACAAACTTGAGCACACTCTATGAACTTAAAAAAAAAAACCTAAATAGGGCAAGGCAGCAATTTTTCAAGTGCTGAATTTTTAGATTGCAGAGAGAAGATTACTTTTTTTCATTTCCATATCCTTGAAAAGGTCCCTAAGGAAACCAGATGTGATATGCAAATTAAGTTGAGTTTAGAGAAAACAAAGGATAGGAACGTTATTTATGAAGCTTTCTAATATACTGTATGTCTTTATTTAATGATAGGTCTATTTTTATCTTTTTATATTTATTTATACTATCTGTCAGTGGTGGGTTGCTCCCGGTTCGGACCGGTTTTTAGAACCGGTAGCGCTGGCGGCGGTAGGCTCTGCCCACCCACCCGGGATGCTTCTGTGCATGCGCAGAAGCGGCTCGCGTGTGCACGCGTGTGTGAACCGGTGTCAAAATAATTTACAACCCACCACTGCTATCTGTGCACCTATGTGAAACACGGGCAGGACAATTCATATCTGTCACTGGGGTGCTTTGATGGCTAAGGTGTTCCACTCTGCTCAGGGCCAGTCAGGTAGAGGTGAGATTGAGGACAGTTGCGGTTTTTCATCACTTTCTTAGAGACGTTGCTTTTTTTAAAAAAAAGCTTTCTATCTCACCATGAGAAATGTGAATTTCTTTTCACCTGCTGAATGGCTCATCTAATGCTCCCTCATCCCTGGCTGAGAGGGGGGATTGAGAGAGTTTAGAATTTGCTGACTCTTTTAGCACACAACCTTCCTCGAGTCCTGCTGTATCATCTTCATAAAATTCCCTTAAATGTTCAGCTTAACAAAAAATAAGTTTATATTTATTTATTCTAATGAAATATGTATCAGCCCATGCACACTTTGAAAATGATTTGGACGAAGTCCCCTGGACTTTGCATGAGGTGAAGCAGCCAGCTCCCCCCGCTTTTCCCCCCATTTCCCCCCCCCAAGCTTCTGAGCAAGCATGCATACTCCTAATTTATAAACCTCATGCGCTGAGGTTAAATGCAAGTGGACGGGAAAAGGCATAAAATGACTAAATCCAATCTTCCTTGGCAAACGCAGTCACATAGGCTAGAATCTGAGGAGAAAAGCAGGAAAAAAAATAGCTGGAAAATGATAATCTTCTAAACTAGATTTCCAACAACTCCTTCAAATCAACAATGGTTCTACAATCCTACAGTACAAACATTGAAAAATGGATTTGACTTTTTGGTTTAAGAGAAGTGGAAAAATACTGATAAGCTGTGTATCTTTTCTGGAAAGTTATAGAATTGTCTTGTCCTAAAAAAGGAAGAAAGAAAAAAAAGACCAATTTATCTGACAGAGGAGTGGGGTTGAGGGGAAGGATTAACCACAAATACGCATAAATAAGGACTTTGGTTCAAGTTCTGTAGGCAGGGACCAAACAGCACTACATACTGATCTCAAACGAACTACGGAAGGAAATGGTCTCAACCATTCTGCACATGACAGCAGCAGTAGCACAAATCCGATTTACACCCAAAACTCAAATAATGCAATTTACAAAAAAAAAAAAAAGCTATGACAGAAAAGCCCAGAAAGAAAAGGCAGATGCAGCTCTAAGAATTAGCCTGCCCATCCGGCCAAGGGTTCTTTGTGGCCTTTGAGAAACCCAGGCAGGCCAAGACATTCATGCAATGGTTCACTGTTACAAAAGTGCACTTTTGTTCCACTTCACTCACGTGCTCCGCCGATGCTCAGCTTAGCACTGAAAGAAGCAGGGCCCTGCAAACATCCTGTACATCCTGCTCCTTCTCCTTTCCAGAACGAGAGTAAATGATCAGAGCGTGTAAGTATTGAAGTGAAATTTTCCTGTTGTTGAACAGGCATTCTAGAGGGAATGCTTTCTGTTGGACACTATGCCAGAGAAGTGGTTTTGACCTGCAAGCAAATGAATTCCATTCATGAGTAACCCTGTTATGAAGCAAGCTTCTCTGGCATTGCCATAGCAATGCCCAGCATCAAAGCCACATCCAGGGTGCTTGAAAAGTGCTAGGAGCTCCATTGCCTCTTTAAAAATGATTACATGCAATCCAGTTGTTACAGTGCCTCCCACCATAGTTATGGTTGGGTCCTTCTGTGAGAGAAAACACTATCTCACTCCCAACTCTGGAGGCCGGGAGCTTCTGTCTGTGTGGCAGCTCCAAAGCAAGCCTCCCCCCACAGGGGAATGACCAGTCAATGGAAAATAGAGCATTGCCAAATACCCCTTTTTGTTTCATCTAAGGGAAAGGCAAAGGAGGAGTAAGGTTTCTGTGCATGGGAATGGGGGTGGGTGAGAGAAAGATTGGGGAAAATGGCCATTAGCAGTTGTCTAGCACAAGGTATTCAAACCTCTCCAGGCTGTGGAACCTGCTAGTTTTTGAATCCCTGATAAACAGGCAAAATTTTAGTGACAAAAAAAAGGCTGCATCTGAATGAACTTTCTCTTTTTGTCCTCAGTCTATTACAAAATTCTTTCAATTTGGAAAATCCTGCTTTAACATACCAGAGATTTTTTTTAAAAAAAATCTCTATTCTCCTAGAAGCTTTATTGCATGCAGAATACCTGCATTCCTACAGAACTAAAGCACCTCTCCTTTGATGTATTCTCAATACATGCATAGAGAATCGAATATTATTTCTTAAAAAGAAAGCACAAAACACCTCCCTGTCTTAGAAGGCAGACTGTGGTTTTTTGAGCATAACCTCAAACCTTGAGGGGAGCGATAAAGTACTGAGGAATGTTCATCTTCTCTTACTGTTATTGTAAGCAGCTCATTTCCATCAGAGTTCGCAATTACAGGAACTATAAAACTGAGTTATCTTGTTTTCCTTTTCCTTCCACAACTCTTTTCCTTCTGTGTTGTTTCTTTTGAGATCTTTAAGCTTTCCTGAATGGTGCTCATTCCAATGCTGGAATGCATTCTTGTTTGGCAAGCTGCCAGACTCCACACTCCATCTGATTTTTATTTTATCAGATTTTAAAAATGAAAGGAAAAACCTAGAAAGCTGCCTAGGAGGGGGGGGAAAACGGAAAACGGAAACAGCTTTTTAGAAAACTAGAGGGAGCAATGGGTTGATCCATCAAATTGCCTTTTCCGTCACTGGACGTTTTGTGGGGTAGAAGATCCAGCCTGCAAAATTCAGAAAGACCGTTGTATAGACGCAAAGACCATTGCTGCCCTTTAGTGGTAATTTGGAGTTTTTCAGACCATATTTAAAGTTTAGGTGGGGTTGTGTGTCTGTTTCTGTTTCTGTGTGCATCTTCGAGTCAATTTGCCAACTCCTGGCAGTATCAGCATTACAAAGTAGACCAGGCAGAAAATGCAATCAGATGAGCTACTTTATTGTGAAAGTACTTGTCTCCCCCCCCATCTCTTTTACAGCCCCCCAAAGTAGGGACAATTTCTTTTGAATTTCTTCCACCCACATTCCTGTGGTGGACTAAGCTGCCTTTTATCTGACGGTTCCCTTGGCTGTGTCTTCTTGCTCTGTCTACCAAGGTTATTCCCACATATCATTACTTGGATAACTCTCTCCAGTTTTCTTGGTAAAAAATTTTCAGAAGTGGGTTGCCCTTGCCTTCTCAGAGCTGAGAGAGGGATTGGCCCAAAACTACCCAGCTGGCTTTGTGTCTAAAACAGGACTCAAACTCACCAACTCCCAGTTGCTAGCCTGCTGCCTTAACCACTACACCAAACTGGCTCTTTTGCAATATTTCGTTATAGAGCAAGTAATCATTTTGGGTAAATGCCTAAATGCCTAAAATACATTTGCAAAATGTGAAATGTGTCCACTGGCTGAAATAGCTTTGGGATCCCTACTTAAGTTTAAACTGAAAACTTTGAGTTGAAAAATATAATATAAATCCCTTGTAGAAAGAATTAAAACTGTTGCACCTAGAGCAGCAAAAAGAAAAATACTGAGCATTTCTGTCTTACTTGGCATTTTCTGCCACTCTGATCTGCGCATACCTGGTGCTGTAAATATAAAACAAAAAGCTTGTTGATGATGCACAGAAATGCATGACCTGTGATGGCTGTATCGAGGAGTTTGTAGTGAATACCCAACCCAAAGTGCAGCATTTTGCAAAAGGATTGTTAGCCCTGAGAAAACAGACTGTAAAAGTTGTGTTTTAGTATATGTTTTTTTTTACAAAGAGAAAAGCAGCCCTTTGCTTTAAGAAACAGAGGACATAGACACCAACAGTATCCTGATTAGTGTATCCATTTTGGCCTGACCGTTTGATGGCCTGAGCATTTCAAATATGCAGTCTCTGTTGCAGTGAGTAGATTGACTGAACAGCTAAAATTAGATTTATGGGTTTACACCTAGATTAAGCTATATATTGAGGAAATTCCAGAAAAACCATACCCCACGATGGCAGTCATTTTATAACTAAATCCCTGCATGCACTCTTTTGTGAGTGGGCCCATAACTTGGTTTATAATGTACCCATCATATGAATGCAAAAGGTTTGTCTCTCCATGCCCTAGATATGGCTATCCTATCTCCAAGCATTCCCTGGTTCCTCGCAGCCCTCCAAAACCCCTTCCTTTGCAAACCTAGGCAGTGATCTTATACTTTCATTAAAGATGCCCTTGAACTCTGTTGGAATTATTTCTGAATGAACTCACATAGCATTATGATTGTACTTTCCCCATGCCTTCTCCTTTCCTAAATTCCCAACTTCTCTCAGATGCTTGCTTTTTAGCTCATTTATTTTGTTCATCCACCCTATAAATTTAATCCCTCTAGCATCCTTCTCCTTCTCTTCCATAGCCCATCTTGAATTCAAGCCCTATAAATTTTAAGTGCCTTTTGATTAGCAATGTCTATCCTTAATTCCTTTTGTTCCCTGCATTGTGTCCAACCATCCTTCCTTCACTTTAATTTTGCACTCCTTCTCTGCTTACACTCTATTTCCTTAGCTTGTCCAAAGCACCCCTGGGAATTCCACCAGTATTCAGCCTGTTCCTCTATAACAGTGGTTCTCAACCTTCCTAATGCCACAACCCTTTAATACAGTTCCTCATGTTGTGGTGACCCCCTACCATAAAATAATAAAATTATTAGGAAACTCATGGGTGGGTTCTAACTTACCTCACTGCTGGTTCGCTTCCTGCTGCGCTGCATGGCCACACCTCATGGGCGCGCGCGTGCTTTGTGCGCACACGCATGCATGCACAGTGCTGAATTTTTTAAAAAAAATTTGCCAAAAAAAGCTGAAAACAAGATGGCGACGCATGCGCAGTGCCAAAAAAAATTAAAAAATTGCAAATAAATAAATAAATAAAGCTGAAAACAAGATGGTGACGCATGCGCAATGCCGATTTTCTTTTTAAAAAATTGCATTTTTTTAAAAAAAGCTGAAAACAAGATGGCGATGCATGCGCAGTGCTGGAAATTCGGCTTCTGCGCATGCTCAGAAGTTCCCATGGTACAGATTTTTTTTTTTGCAGTAGTCTATTTGCATGTGGGTGGACCCGCCTGGAGATGGATAGAGGAGCAGTGTCTCTGTTCCTAAGACCATCAGAAATATGTGTTTTCCGATGGTCTTAGGCGACCCCTGTGACAGGGTCGTTCGACCCCCAAAGGGGTCGCGACCCACAGGTTGAGAACCGCTGCTCTATAAGATTTTTTTTTTAATTCAAAAAGTTTTATTAGTACAGAATTACATAAGTAGTAGCAAAATATTAAATATAAAGTACAAACATTTTTGTTTTTTTCTCCCCCCCCCCCCCGAACCCACCCCCTTCCCTCCCCACCTCCCCCCCCCCGGACTTCCCAGAGATAATACAGGGCATAATAATAAATTTAAATTGTTAATAAAAAGAGAAAAAAAGAAGAAGAAAAAAGAACACTATTTTTTAAAAAACTTCAACTCCAGATTATACACTGCTAATATATCGCATTTGTATACAATAGTAAAGATACAAAAAAGAGAAAAAAAAGAAAGAAAGAAAGAGAAAACTCTTTAACAATACAAACAGACAAACCTCCTACCTCCTCCCTTCAGTCCTCTATCTTATACAAAGTAAATGTTACATAAGTAATAACTAAATATAAAATACACAAATCTTAAACTGATATTATTGACATTAAAAATAACCTCTAAGATAAAACTTAACTAAATGTTACATAAGTGATCATCGAATATTAAATTTCGTCATGATATTAATAACATAATATTATTCTAAATTAACTTACTAACTTCAATAAACAAAAAAAGAAAATGAAAGAAGAATAAACAAATCTTCAACAAACTATATATATCTAATATTATTAACATTAAAAATAACCTCAAAATTATATAAAACTTAACTAAATATTGCATAGGTAATCATTAGATAGGGAAAAGAAAAAATAGAATCATATTAGTCTCTATCCGTCCAATATATTTCAACATCACATCGTTTTGTATCTTGATAGTTCATCTTTTAATAGTTCAATAAATTCAAATTTGTCGACTCGTCTCCCGTCTGATCCCAAACCTCCATCTCCTTTTCCCCAGCTATCTGGTTCAGGTACTCCTTTTGGATTTTTGAATCTATTTCCTTTTGATCCATCAAAGGTGGCTTCCCCTCCTCCTCCTCTTTTATTTTCATACATCCTTCCTCTGGAATCTTGGATATATCAGCCTTTAGAACATTGACATAAAATTCAGTAGCTTTTTTTATCGTGTTGAGCCGGTATCTTTTTCCAGAAAATTTCACTGTTACTCCAACTGGCGCTTCCCATTTATATTGTAAATTTAATCTCTTAAATTCATCAATCAAGAAGGTATAGCTTTTTCTGGCTTTAAGCATTTTAGAGGGGATTTCTTTCCAAATCTTTAGTTCCTGACCATTCACCATAAGATTATTGTTAAACATTGCTTGTATAATTCTGTTCCGTAAAGCTCTTGTGGTAAAATATATGACAATGTCCCTTGGTAAATGCTTTTGTTTAGCGTACCACGAATTGATTCTGTATATTTTGTCGATTTGTGTAGCCAATTCCACTTTAGAAATTCCAGACACCTGATCCAATATGTCAACCATCCTGCCTTTTAAATTTTCATATAATCCTTCTTTCAAACCTCTAATCCTTATAGCAACTTCCATGGATCTGAACTGTGTCATTAAGACCTCTTTTTCAAAATTTGCAATATCATTTTGGATTTTATCTATGTAATTCACCGAAGTTGCCAAAGCTTGTTTATTTGTTTCAATACGTTCTGCCAAAACTTCAATATTTGTTGCTAAGCCTTTGCAAACCTCTAACACATCAAATCTGAGTTGTTGATTCATATTCTTCAAAGCAGCCTGCATTTTTTTGTCTATCTCACTTATTTTCTGATTAAATTCCAAAGTAAGTTCATGTTTCATAATCTTTAAATTATTTAATAAATTTTCAGGTGTCAAAAGCTGTGGAGGTGTTAGCTCAGTGTTAAGTTGCATTTTAGAAATATATCCAGATGAATAGTCATTTCTTTTAGTCAAAACAATCTTTCCAGACTTTGAAGCCATTGGTGTTTCAAAAGAGTACAAAAAAGAAAGAAAGCCAGATGCCTGATTAAAGTTCTTTCCAGTTTAAAAATCAGGTAGTCTTTTATTATTGGAAATATTTCTATTATAACTTTAATCCAGAGTTAGGAGACAGAGAGAGAAAAAACCATTTTTCCAAGTTAAAAGTTTCCATAAGAGAGAAAGAGAGAGAAAAAAAGAGCCTCTGGGAAAACGAAAGTCACTTTCACTTCTCAATCGCCATATTGTTACTCTGTTTTCTTTGTTCTCTTGCCGAAGTGAAAGCTTGCCCAGGAGTTGAAAAAAAAAGGAAAAAAGAGGTTTCAGTACTTGCCCATCTCACGCCTGTTTCTCTCTGTCTGCTTCTGTAGTTTAATTGTAGTTATAAATCCCATTCCTGAAGCAGCGGCTGGTCGCGACATCTAGCTCTGCAAAGGCAGAGGTTTCCTGATCTTCGGAGCTGGAGACAGGCTGCATGGGGAGCTCTCCCTTCGCGCCCTACCAGATGGCTCCTAGGGCGCTGGGGGGGCTCTACCCCACCTGTCAGGCTCTCATCTCTCCCCTTTGCCCGGGGAAGAGATTTCAAAGCCGCCAGACAGCTGTTCTGGCAGCTTTACAAAGATCGGAAAGGCGTCCGACGAAGGGACGTCCGCGATGAAGCGCTCCAAACCGGAAGTCCCGCTGCTCTATAAGATTAATGTTTTTAGTGAAAAAGTTGATTCTCCTGTCCTTACAGTAATTGGACAGCTAATTTTTTATTCTCAGAAATTCTGAAGTATTTCATTGAAGATGAATTAAAACCTATTTTACATGCGGTGGAAAGTTCAATACAAAGATTATAGCACAATGCTACAAGTATTTCCATACTTCATTAGGGATTCTCAAGCTTTGGAACACTATGACCCATCCATAATAAGAAATGAATTTGTGTGGTCATCATAAATATTTTTTTTCATTGGGATTGAGGTTGGACAAGAAATACACTTTTATTTATTTGCCAAATTTATCATACACATGCGCCCATCTGACCAATGGAACGCCACTTACTAAAAGATATGTAACTTCATCATACTTGATTTAACCTTTTATTCATCCTTTTCCATTTTGAAAGTTTAGACAATTAAAATAATGGAAAATATATGGAACTTCATTAATATGTATATTTTACAGACACTCCAGAGGCTACAAATGTATTACTACCTGCTACAGCTGAAGTCCAGCTGGTGGGAAACTATCTGCCAATCATAGCACTGTTGTGATTGGCGAAGGTTTTGAGAGATGGCTAGAGGCAAGGCTTTAACTATCTCTCAAAACTCATTCCAGTCTTTGTTCCCTGCTTTGTGCAAGCCATGGCAGACTTGCCCAGGAAAACTGAGATGTATGCCATTCTTGATCTGAGCTGAATTGTCAATAAACTCATTTTCACTATCGTTGCATTGGATGGTTTTCATTATCTAAATATTTTAAATATACACCCATTAGTGTGCATGTGTGTATATACACACACATTCACACCATGCAAATGAAAAATATGTTATAGAAATATAATTCTGAATAAATTAAAATATTTGTTGGGATCCAATGAAACATCCTACTGAAGCTTAATTTTTTCAAGACAGAAATACTGATTATATGTTTTTTGGTAAGTGACATCTTAGCCTACAGAAAAGGACTTATTTTTCTCCTAAAGAAAGAAAAAAAAAGAACTTGCAGTTTTACTACGTAACCAATTAAAACAATTTCTCTACAATCTTTGTTTCTTTACAAATGTTGCTATGTTATCTATTTATCCACTGATGTTTTACAACATTTTGATTTATCAGTTGTTGTCACTGATCATGACTGTGAGAAATCATCTCGACTATCTATTTAAACTATGTTCATTAATTGCACTCAAGCAATTGTCACATCTAACTTGGTCTTAAGTCAATGTTCTTTAGTAATCTACAGTATTTTATAAACAACTAAATGTGCCTATGGACAAAAGACTGCATTGCAGTCCACTTTCTCTTAATAAATATATCATGTAACAGTTCTTAAGTTTTAATTAACGCTTTAGAATATACATAGTGTGACATGGGCATGTGAATGTAGGTATCATCGATCGGAGATTCTCCATGCAATGCTTTCTAATCCCTTAGTTCTGAAATACCTCCCTGTTGTAAAATATTCAGAAAGAGTCTTGTCATTTGTATCCCTTTTATTTGATTAACTGTGAAAGCAAAGTCTTTCATTGTTCCACAATGGGCCTGCCTTATTATTCATCCCACATACTACTTGAATACAAGAAACACAGTGCAATTGTGGTCTGTTTCTTTCAGATAATTCCCAAGGTACTCTAGAGAGAACACATCAATTACATCAAATGAATTGAGTAAAAAATCTGATGTGACAAATTTGATATGAAGTGCTTATTGATACCACACAGGAAATGTAGGATTGTTCCTTTCTTCATTTGTTGTCAGAAGCCATCAACAAAATCCAGTGTTAAGCCTCTAGTTCAGCACTACACAACTTTCCCAGGGTCCGATACCATACACAATCTGCTCCTTTGACCAGCATGAGGGCCACAGGTGATGTTACTGAGGAGCTACAGAAAGTGGCACAGTCAGTTCTTCAATACATTTTACATTTGTTGGGGGGTGATTAAGGGTGAAAATTACGAAGGAAGCGTCTGGGATTGGAAAGCAATGGGGAATTTTAATCTCTTTCCCCTCAGATTAAAAAAAACAACCACCAGTCTTAAAAAATACTGTTGGAATTTGGTTTCAGGCTATTTTGCAGGAAAGTGGCAAACTATTGGGGGAACCCTTTTGCATCCCAAGGACTCCTGCTTTCATTGTTATCCCCTATTTCTTATTAAAAACAAAACAAAAATTATCATGCTGCTAAAAATGAGCCATTTTGTTCTTTGAGCAATTTGAATTGGAGGAGTCCAAATGGGGCCAGCTGGCATTGCAACCCGTTGGATTTGGGCCCATTTGCTTTATAGCGGCAAAGGATTCTCTCTCCCCCCCACCAGCCAGTGCCTTTGACTGGCCAAGTGATGGGGACTAAGGAGGCTGAATAGGGTCTATTCCTACAAAATGTAACTGTTTTTCCTACCATTTCTTCTTGCTGCTTCTTCTGCACCCCATACAACAATAATAGATGGCTTATTTCAGTTTGAAGGTTGCACCCGACATCCATTTTGCCTCCCTCCCTGACTAAAAAAAGAAAGAAAAGTTGAAATGGTGCAGTGGGGGAGGGGGGCGAGAGTAGTCCTGGGAGGTTGGTGGGCTACATGCAATATCTGGGTTCCTTATTTACCAGAGAAGACGGTAAATGAACAAGCAAGAGGCAGGCAGATTCTCCAAGTGGATCTGCTAAATGCAGTCCCTCTCTTGCACTGCCCAAATGGCTGTGATGAAATTCTAGGAATTGGGGGGGGGAGGGGAGGGGAAACCAGGCAGAAAGCGATGCCTGCTATTAATGAGAATGATTGCAGAGGAATGAGGAGGTTTGAATGTCATGAATAAACTTCTTCCCCAGGGATATTTTCTTTTCTTTAGAGCTATCATGAATGCAGGCAGAGCTATCTTTGGAAGAGCACCTCGTTTCACTTAAGCTGAATGAATCTGGAGCAAGCCATACTGCAAATGATAACAAATTCCACTCATTACACATGTCCTGATAGTCTTGAATCCGTGTGCTTTTATTTTCTTTAAAAGACAGCCTTTCGTTCTCCTAGCCTCTAACATTTTACATTTTTCAAGTGGCATTTTTGATAGTTGATCAAAGCAGTGATCTCCTATCAAGTCCTCTTCCTCTTTAATATCTACAAGAAACTGGTGGGGGTTGGTCATCTGATGGCATGGGCTGTGATATCATCTGTATGCTGATGATACCCAGTTGTACATATCTTTGAAAATTTAGAATAGAATAGAATAACAGAGTTGGAAGGGACCTTGGAGGTCTTCTAGTCCAACCCCCTGCTTAGGCAGGAAACCCTACACCACTTCAGACAAATGGTTATCCAACATCTTCTTAAAAACTTCCAGTGTTGGAGCATTCACAACTTCTGGAGACAAGCTGTTCCACTGATTAATTGTTCTAACTGTCAGGAAATTTCTCCTTAGTTCTAAGTTATTTCTCTCCTTGTTTAGTTTCCACCCATTGCTTCTTGTCCTACCCTCAGGTGCTTTGGAGAATAGTTTGACTCCCTCTTCTTTGTGGCAACCCCTGAGATATTGGAACACTGCTATCATGTCTCCCCTAGTCCTTCTTTTCATTAAACTAGACATACCCAGTTCCTGCAACCGTTCTTCATATGTTTTAGCCTCCAGTCCCCTAATCATCTTTGTTGCTCTTCTCTGCACTCTTTCTAGAGTCTCAACTCTCAACATCTCCAACCCTGGCTGGGCAGGTGCTGCTTTTGCAGTGCTACTGAGTGCCTGAAGTCTGTAAGGGTTAGGGTTATGGGGAGAAACCAACTTTGATTTTAACTGAGCTGGTATGCAATTTGGGGATCCTCCTAGACTTAATGGCTCCTGCTTGAGGAGCAAGGTGGCAGCCATGCCGGGTGGGTTGGCTTTGTACAGATCTGTTTTGTGTATAAATTGTGTTCCTTTCTGGACCAGGAGGCCTTGTGCTCATTCATGCCCTGGTTACTTCCTGTTGGATTACTGCAACATGGTTTACAGGGGGCTATCCTTGAAGACTACCCTAAAAGTTACAACTGGTCCAGAATATGGTAGCATGTGCAGTGATGGATGCCTTTAGGTTTAGCCATGTTACACCCCTGTTGCCTGAGCTGCACTAGGTTGCACTTTTCTTCGAGTGCAATTCAAGGTGCTGGTTATTACCTTTAAAGCTATTACCTGCATGGCACCAGGTTATCTGTGGGACAGCCTCTCTCTAAAGATGTCTGCCCTGGACATGGTGGGCACAATCCTAGTCCTCTCTTTTAAATGTTGCCCTTACTTAATTATTTTAATCCACCTTTGTTATACATTGATAAATAAATCAAGGAGATGAACTCTAGTACTCTTCCCTCCTCTTATTTTCTCCAGAATAAGCCTGTGAGGTGGACTGGACTGAGAGAGAATTACTGGTCCAGGCACCTAGCCGATTTTCATGCTTACTGCAAGACTATAACTTATTGTCGCTTGGTTTCTAGCCTTGTGCCTTAACCACTAGACCCGTGATGGCGACTCTATGGCACACGTGCCAACAGGTGGCATGTGGAGCCATATCTGCCGGCACGTGAGCCGTTGCCCTAGCTCAGCTCCAGCGTGCATGTGTGTGCCTGCCAGCTGATTTTTGGCTCACGCAGAGGCTCTGGGAGGGTGATTTCGGCCTCTGGAGGGCCTCTGGGGTGGCGGGGGGAGCGTTTTTGCCCTCCCCAAGCTCCAAGAAAGCCTCTGGAGCCTGGGGAGGGTGAAAAATGGGCCTACCGGGCCCACCAGAAGTCAGGAAACGGGGGAGTGGGGGGGTCACGCACGCATGCGCAGGGGGTGGAGCAAGTGGGGGGCTTTGAATAATGAGTGTGGGCATGCACATGCACGCGATAGCGCGCGCCCACACTATTTCGGCACCCGAGGAAAAAAAGGTTCGCCATAACTGCACTAGACCATAGAATAAATAAAATATTGTTTTGCTCTCTCAATATTGAAAGGAACATTCTTGTAGTGAAGGTAGTTTTGACAAAAAAAAATCATTACTCCCTCTTGAAGTATTAGGGTTTTGTTAGGGATCTAGAAAGCATATTCTCACAATTGCAATATAGTTGCAATATATACAATCACCTTCTTCCCACTTGCAATAAAATAGGAGGGTTATGATCTCAGGCTAGTAACACCACAAGGAAGAAATGTACATTATTTTTTGGAAGAAACTTCAAAAAATTGTACTTTCTCTTCCATTCTCTGACTCCAGCACTCCAACTTTTCTTTCTCAGAATGCAAAAACTTGGAATATGTGTGTGTGTGTGTGTGTGTGTGTGTGTGTGTGTGTGTGTGTGTGTGTGTGTGTGTGTCTGTGTGTCTGTGTGTCTGTGTCTGTGTCTGTGTCTGTGTCTCTGTGTCTCTGTGTCTCTGTGTGTGCATGTCTATGTGCTTTCAAGTCAATGCTGACTCCTGGCAACTGCCTGAACAAGTCCCTACAGTTTTATTGGCAAGATTTCAGAAATGGTTTCCCTTGCCTGTTTCCTAGGACTGAGAGAGAAGGACTGGCCCAAGGTCACCCAGATGTCTTTGTGCCTGAAATAGAACTAGAACTCACAGTCTCTCAGTTTCTAGCCAGATCCTTTAACAACTACACCAAACTGGCTCTCACATCCTTTACTGAAGTATTCTGGAAATCAAATGAAGTTCACCTTGATTTTATATGAACAATTTACTTCAAACTTACTTACATTGTTTGCCTAGGGAGAAATTTTTTCCCACTTGCAATAGAATCAGTTCCTTTGTAGAAGATCATCATCTTCATCAACATCATCAACATCATCATTGCAACCACCATGAATCTCATTACAATCATTCTTTAAGGAGTTCAAGGTGTTTTCCTCCTGTGTTTACGCTAAGAGATGGTGACTCATGCAAGTCCTCCCCCACATTCTCCCGTGTTGACCGGATTAGATATACTCCCAGCCACAGAACACAATGATTCTCACTATTTGGGTACACTCATATTACAGAACAGTCTTTCCCAATCATACTTCCTGGATGTTGGGGGTTGTAGGACAACACATTTGGAGACCATTGAGTTGAGGAAAGGCTGGAATGATGTCATCTAGTACTGTGGGCATTCAGCATTTCCTGTGGAACTGAAAGAGTTTCAATGTAGTACAATCAACATCCTCTGTAGTCTGTATGTTAGGTCATGATGGACAAACTGCTTTTTGGAAACTTGTCCATAAATACTGGATTGCTTGGATTAACCCTTGATAAACTTGAAACTCTTCCATTGAAAAAATAGCTAGTATTGCATCACATATGTATTCCTTTTGAAGCTCTGCAGATTTAAAAAACTTTCTTCACATAGGCACTGCTATTATATGTGTTAAATACTACTGTTTTGACTGCCACACAAGTTTAGTTTTGGTTATTGCTTTATATTCAAGAAATCTATCTTGCAACCAGGTTCAATCTCATCAATTACAAAGTAAAAAACATATGGTCTCTACTCTAATAATCCAGATCTATTGTTTTAGACTAGCAATGTAAAAAGGAAGATGGAATGAAACAAAAAAAATCTGCAGAAATTAAATGGTATTATTAGCTTTTTTTCAATGGCAGAATCTATATACTGCTAAAACTCTCATTCCCATAACTTTAACTGGGTGAAACGGTGCATCATAGAGGAATAATTTTTGAACCAATGTATCGATAGATAGATAGCTTTTATTGTGGTCGGAGACCAATTTAAAATACACACAAAAAGGGGGGTAAAATTTACAAATATAGATATAACTTATTATATCATGTGACAGTACACTATCTACTACAATCTATACCGTCAATACTAGTGATCCTCTGCCGTAGGGGTTACCCGTCTTTTCCTCCGTTTTTTCCAGCCACGACTGCAGCAAATTTTTTTGCCACCTTTGAGGTTATATTAGGGTCTATATCCTGGAGTAGGAAATAAAGGCTGAACAGATCTGGTGAACCAGGGAATCTCTGGGAAATAGGGGAGATGAATCTTGATCTTATGTCTCAATAGTGGGGGCATACAAATGTAATGTGGAGCAGAGATTCCGGGGATCAGCCATCACATGTACAATAGGTGGATTTTACTCCCCCCGAGAGCCTACTGTCGAGGACATTCGAGGGGATCACATTAAATTGTGCCTTCATAAATGCAAGCCTATGTTTGATAGAGTGTAACGCGGAAAGGTAAGGCGGAGGGTGAAGCAAGGGAACAATACCAAGGGAAAACGGTGAGCAAGTTCCTGATCCATTTGCCAGATTGAGTCGCCAATGTATCTCAAATGGATTAATTTACAGAAAGTACCCAAAATCTGGGATGCATGACTCCCGTGGAAGTGAAATTTGGCAAATTTTATAAAAAAATTATGAACATAAAAAAGGTAAAGTTAAAGGTTCCCCTCACACATATGTGCTAGTCATTGCCGACTCTAGGGGGTGGTGCTCATCTCCGTTCCAAAGCCGAAGAGCCAGCACTGTCTGAAGACGTCTCCATGGTCATGTGGCCGGCATGACTAAATGCCGAAGGCGCACGGAACGCTGTTACCTTCCCATCAAAGGTGGTCCCTATTTTTTCTACTTGTATTTTTTACGTGCTTTTGAACTGCTAGGTTGGCAGAAGCTGGGACAAGTAACGAGAGCTCACTCCATTACGCGGCGCTAGGGATTCGAACTGCCGAACTGCCAACCTTTCTGATCGACAAGCTCAGCGTCTTAGCTGCAGAGCCACCGCGTCCCTCTATGACATAATACAAAATATCATAAAACATTTCTTGTGCTTATGTTCAACATGGTCTATTTACTGTCAACGTAGATATCTCCGGGTGTATCCCGACTTTTCCAGTGAAGGCAGTACATTAAAAGCTCTCTCATTGTTGAAGGCATTGAGGAAATATCTTTGAAGAGATTTACCCAGTGGGTCACAGGTTGTCTAGTAGAAATTAAATTTCACTTATCTGATGGCTTGGGGATCACTTATATGAAACAAGGGAGTTGAGGAACCATAAGCTAATGAATTATTCCAAAACAACACAGACACTGGCTGAGAATTTTTTTTTCTGTCTGACACTTGCTTTGACTTTATTAGACATCATAGCTCACAATTGCTTATAGGTGGCATCACAGAAAAAACATGTGATGCTGCTGTTGCTATGGCATCTAAAAGGTCTCTTACTTAAAGGGAATAGAAGCTCACAGTCTTTAAGTCACACTATTAAGCAACATCTCTCCCTCTCCCTCCCTCCCTCCCTCTCTCTCTCTCTCTCTCTCTCTCTCTCTCTCTCTCTCTCTCTCTCTCTCTCTCTCTCTCTCTCTCTCTCTCTCTCTCCTTTCCCTCCCTCCCTCTCTCTCTCTGTATTTGTGCATATATGTGAATATTTCATATTTATTTTTCATTTATATTATTTTCATGATTGTGATTTATATAATGTATATTATATATTTATGATTTTTTAATTCTCTGAAAATACTAGATTATACTGGTCAAAGTCCCAAAGACCAGCTTACTGATGAAAATATTAGAAACTTCCAGAACTGTCTAAGAATTTATAAACAATATAGAAAAAACAGTATTACAGACAACCATGAACCAATATCATAACCTGATTGTCTTAGTATGATGCCTTTCTCACTTGCACACTATGCTCCAAGTCTTCTTCAAACTGATTTTCCTCACAAACCTCCCCCTTTCCCCTTGACAGCTCATGCCCTGACCCTAAGCATTTATGTAGTACATGGATTTGAAATATCACTTTTTCTCTGGGGAATAGCAAAGAGAGAAATGCCACTTAAATAAGCAGGAAAAATCAAGTCAGAAAATATCTGCTAGCATTGGGAAACCATCTAAGGAATTAAAAAATTGACCAAAGTGGGATCTTTCTGAATTCAAGTTGTAAATTTCCTAAATAACAATGGGAAGAAAACCTGCCCGGTGCAACCAAATCTTTGAGTCAAAATTTGCATCATTTATTTCTTCATCATATTTCTACCCTGCCTATCTCACCTAAGTGACTCTGGGCAGTTTAGAATAAAAAAGATATACCGGTAATATAAAAGCATAAATATAAAACTATGTGGTAAATAAGTGCAAGTTAAAAGCAGAACTTCAACTTTTAAGATCTTAAAAGTTAAAAGTTGAAAAGGTAGGGAGAACATCCTCAAGAAACCAACCATCCCACGATGGCATGTGACTCTTTGACCCCCATGTTGATTAACACCCTTTCTGAAGGCCCAGAAACACGGGGACCCACCTCAAAGGGTGAGGGCAATGGTAGAGGAAAAATTCCTGCCTGAATTTGCAGTCAAAATTCTTTAATCAATGGAAACTGCAACATACCCTCCCTACCTAATGGGATGATGTAATTGGGATGAGATAATTCCTCAAGTAACCTGGTCCTATACCAAGAAGAGCTTTAAAGATGAAATCTAACATCGGAAGCAAACTGGCATATACAGTAATGCCGCTTGCATGGCAAAGGTGTTATACAGTATGTGCAGCTGTTAGAGGTGCCCAAGACTGCTCACACCAATGCATTCTGCACCAGTTGCAACTTCTGGATTGTCTTCAAAGGTAGCCCCACGTAGATCTATTGGGCATGGGATTGCAACAGAAGCCCTGGTCTTTGCATGTTTCACGATCCTTTCCACACATACAAAAGAGGAAGGACTTTGGACTCAATGCTGTGCTGATCCCCCAGACAGACATCCATGGACATGCCCCAATTTCTGTTTCTTCCAGGGGATTTGTGAACAGGATTGTGTTTTTTAAAGACTGATATAAAATGCACATGCATAAAAGAATAGTGTTTCTAATCTAAGCAGATGAAATATTGGACTGATCAAATCAACAAAGTATCCAGAACTCTGAAAATGACCAGAAGTATGACATACCATTATTCTTATAATGTGCAGGATTATCTGAGTGTATGAACATACTGTAGATGTTTCTGTAACACCTTCAATATAAATAAATACATTAGGGCATTAACTTTGAGAAGAACTGGCTTTATCAAAAGTGGAAGGGTTTCTTATCTACTGTTCGTGCTGTTACAACATCTGTTTGATTCATAGATAACCGGTCACAGTGAACAGCTGAATGTGTCTTGCTTATTTAATCTTCTGAACCCTGCCCCCATTTTAAAGAATTTTAAGGCTGGAAAAATGTCATCCTGAGATCTTGAAGAAGAAAAGGCAGTTGATCTGAAAGTGCATATGTATTTTAACTAGAGAAGTGAGTTGATGCAGAGCACAAAATGTGATATTGCTCTATTGATTAAGTATACTTATCGTCCACTCAGTAAACAAAATTCTCTTACATGAAATATAAAGCTAAAATAATTTTAAAATGACAAAGCAATACAAACAATAGCAAGTCATTAATAAGCAGCACAGAAATGATGAAAAACAATATATGTACTATTCTAGTATATGATGGACATGATAGAGATTTAAATTCAGTAGGAGTTCTTTTTAGCTCTTTCTCAGGATGTACTGTACTGTACTATACTATTCTATTCTATTCTATTCTATTCTATACTATACTATACTATACTATACTATACTATACTATACTATACTATACTATACTATACTATACTATACTATACTATACTATACTATACTATACTATACTATACTACACTACACTACACTACACTACACTACACTACACTACACTACACTACACTACACTATACATTATACTCCTAAGCAAAGGGCTGAAAGAATGCTAAAATCTCTTTTTTTGTTGAAATAGCTGACTTGGATGCAAGACTGGGCTTAGCTCAGCTATTACTGAATGCTAATAAACATTAGTTGTATTGCAAGTAAAATGTAGTTTTATTAAATACACGTGAAAAGAAAAGCCTTATTTCTGTGTGACCTAGACAGACAAAGACAGACAGATAAATGGCAAAAGCTTCCTTGCATCTTAAACATAGTCCTTTAAGTAATAACAAGCCAGTTGGGAAACATTAATATTATATTACCGGTAGCATTACGTAGCATAATTATGAAAAATTCACATTAAGAACAAGTCAGTGGAGAAGACCCTTCCCTTCATTTATCTCCTATCTCCCATAGGACTTTAGCGATCCGATAGACTTATAGCTACAAACAAATGAGGTAATCTTTAATAAGGTGCCTCAAATCAGATAAATACAGAGCTGTGCTCGCTACAACCTACACCCTACCCTCATAACAGCAGTTTCTAGCAGAAACTCCATTTGTTCTCAGGAGAGTCTCCTTTGCTTTTTCTGACATTTCCAGGACCGCCACAAAATTTATTCCAGCTGCCATTGCTGTATGCAAGGAAATACTAAAATTTTAGGACTTCACCAATAGGCATTTTTTCTACATATAAATGTAGCTATTTGTATAGGTTTATTTTATTTGTTAATCCAATTTATATTGCCACCTAACTATCTGAGAAACGTTGGGAGAGAACAAACAAAAATAAAGAATTACAATAAAACAAAAACCAACTAAAACGGTATCAAGGCTTAGTTAAAAGCATAAACATCTATGTTGGAGCTCCCAAACTCCCACTGAAGACACTTTCAATATAGTCTGCATATAGCACTGCAGAAAGTAAGGCTTTTTATCTTACTAATAAGATGCTCTTCTATATGCGGGAAACTGCTTAGTCACTGTATATTTTACTGATTGAAGCAAGTAATTTTTTCTGTATAGATTTTAATAGGTTGCAATCAAAGAAACATCTATTTGCTCTTCATTAGCTCTTACTTTAATGCTTGCTTTGGCAAGATCAAACCCTAAAGCCCAAGAACGTTGCTGCTGAAAATCCATAGAGCTTAACATGTGAATGGCAGTCCCTTTCCCTAAGAAACTAGCAGGAACCAGTCAGTACTAAAAGACCGCAACTGAAAGTGACTGGATCTAACTTTAACTAAAAATTCAACATGGCAGCCCATGTCTAATTTGGAATTAGAATATTTTTTTAGAATATAATCTAAAAATACGTATTTGTGAGCATTTCTAGCATGTGGTGAGGACTTCCGAATTCCCCAGCAATGACAGGGTTCCCAAAAGATATTGGGCTTCTCTTCTCCCAACTCAGAGGTGTGAGGAGAGAAGATTTCGATATGTCCATCCTCAAACATCTGAGACAGCAAAGCAGGATTTAATCTTCTTTTCCACATCAATTATGGACAGGATTCACCCTGTTTATTTACTGAATGTGAAAGCCTTCCAGTCTTAAGTTTGTTGTTGTTTTCCTTTAAAATGACTACATTCTTGATTTTCCAAGCAACACAGAGAAAAAGTGTGTCAGTGGCTGGAAAGGTATGAGAAACATGCCTAGTGGGAGACAAAGTGAAAAGCATCTTCCCATTCTTCCAACCTACTAAGCCTAGGCTAGAGCTCTCCAATTTATTTATATATAATAATTTCTTTAGTATTATGAAATACATTAGACCAAGTTAGGCTCTGTAGAATAACTGAGCAAGGACTTGATCTTCAAAAAGCCTTCAGGAGTATACTGTGTTTTTCTAATTAAAAACAAACAAACATCACAATATTGAGGCAAGACTCGGCTGGCTGTTTTGGGACATGTAATTACTACTATGTTTATTTCAGGTCTCTTTGCAACAATACTTTTGTTTTCTGACAATTAATCTCTGTCTTATTATCAACGTTTTACTCCTGAAAACAACTTCTTCTTAAAACAAATAACAATGTCATCTGCAGAAAATAATATTTCTAGATGTTTATCAGCTATATTAGTAAACTGGAAATCTTGTCCCATTTATTGCTCCGCTAATGAAGGCTGTCCATCATAAAAAAGACAGGCATGATGTTACCTTTCCCTCAAGAGGGCCAGAAATCTACCAGTCCTTCATGTGGATTGATCCATGGTACTAAGGTGTGTGTGTGTGTGTGTGTGTGTGTGTGTGTGTGTGTGTGTGTGTGTGTGTGTGTGTGTGTGTGTCTAATATATGACTTTATACTCTACACGATACAGATATTCCTCGACTTATAACAGTTCATTTAGTCATCGTTCATACAATGGCATTGAAAAAAGTGACTTATGACCATTTTCCACACTTACAACCATAGCAGTATCCCCATGGTCACATGATAAAAATTCAGTCACTTGGCAACTGACTCGTATTTGTGATGGTTGCAATGTCACGTGATCCCCTTTTGAAACCTTCTGACAAGCAAAGTCAGAATTTATTTACTGACCCCCTCGCATCCTGGACATAAATTGTTTCAACTCCTACCCTCAAAATGACGCTATAGAGCACTGCACACCAAGACAACTAGACACAAGAACAGTTTTTTCCCGAACGCCATCACTCTGCTAAACAAATAATTCCCTCACCACTGTCAAACTATTCACTAAGGCTGCATTACTATTACTATTAGTTTTTCTCATCGTTCCTATCACCCATCTCCTCCCACTTATGACTGTATGGCTGTAACTTGTTGCTTGTATCCTTACGATTTATATTAATATGGATTGTTTCCTGATTGCTTATTTCTACCCTATGACAATCATTAAGTGTTGTACCTCATGATTCTTGACAAATGTATCTTTTCTTTTATGTACACTGAGAGCATATGCACCAAAGACAAATTCCTTGTGTTTTATCAACCGTGTTACTAACTTAACAACTGCAGTTATTCACTTAACAACTGTGGCAAGAAAGATTGTAAAATTGGGCAAAACTCACTTAACAAATTTCTCACTTAGCAACAGAAATTTAGGGTTCAATTGCTGTCATAAGTCAAGGACTATGTGTACTGGGGATCAGGTTTCTAAATGTTCCAATTAGAATGAATTAAGTCAGTCAGTCTACAGCGTCCTTTAGTACAAGAACTGAGTGATGGACTTGTATGCTCCTTTCTTCCAATTGCAAATGTTTTCCCTGTGTAACATTAACCACTGTGGCTATGATCTCTGACTTAGCAAACATTGCTTGTCTTACAGTAGTCAGTGGGTTTCTGATTCTGGACTGCAAAGTAAACACTAACCATTATTTCTTAATTTGGATTCCATAGCAAATTAAAGGGGGATAGCCATAGATAAGAAGCGATTCAAGAAAGTGGCTGGTCCAAGATTTTCTATGGATAATAATTTATATTGGGCAAGGATTTGTATGAATATATGCCTGTCCCTTCTTCCATTGTATTTGTACCCTTCAGCTTTGAAATCTCTCTTAAAAACAAAGGAAGGTGTTCTAGCAATTTTGCTGAATTTTTTTTGCTTGGAATGCTTGCATTAATATGGTATAACCAGACAAAGAGTTGAGGACTGTTATAATATCTCTTGCAGTTACAATCACAACTTACTGGGTTGTTTCAAGCAGCTGCTTGGATTCTGTAGATCCCTTTTACCTTCTGGGGAAGAAAAGTACTTCCTCCCTAAGCTATTACAAAAAAACTATTTCCAAAATGAAGGTTGAAGGAAACTGCCAGCAAATAAAGATAGGGTTCTAAAGAGATAGTCTTTGGATGAATCATGCAGCATATCATATCAGAATGATTCCAGTCTTTGGGGTCTGGTAATCATCAAGATGTCAAGCAATTCCCATGTGATTCTTGTCTCTTTTTTCATTGAGTCAGAAACACTGCAACCGTTTTGCTAGCTGAATTTCCATATGCTTTGCTTTTAGAGTTACTAGTTTCTATTTGCCTTGTGTGTTTGGAACTATGTGCATATATTTGGAACTGGGCACTTACTCTGAGTCTATGGAATTGCCAAAAAGCACTTGAAAGCAGTGGTGAAATCCAATTTTTTTTACTACCGGTTCTGTGGGCGTGGCTTGGTGGGCGTGGCTTGGTGGGCATGGCAGGGGAAGAATATTGCAAAATCTCCATTCCCACCCCACTCTGGGGCCAGCCAGAGGTGGTATTTGCCGGTTCTCCGAACTACTCAAAATTTCCACTACCGGTTTTCCGGACTACTCAAAATTTTCTCTACTGGTTCTCTAGAACCTGTCAGAATCTGCTGGATTTCACCCCTGCTTGAAAGCCTATAGAATGAAATTTGTGCACCAGGTTTATGTAGGCACTCCAAGCCACGGAATAACATTCTCATGCCACAGTTTTGTTAACAGGCTAAAAACAGTAGCTTTAGGAACTCTGTTCACTCCAGGAATGTATTTATAAAACTTGTTGCTGCGTTGTCCCCACGAACCAGTAAAGCATCTGTTAGCATCTCCATGCTGGAAAACAGATCTTGTTTTCTTGGTCATGGGCAAAAATTCCACTCATTCTTCCTTTGCTCATTTGGACACAATATGCCGAAAGTTAATTTCCATTATGAAGTAGGAAGTGGTTTGAGCCAAAAATGTTTCATGTGTTGACCCTAAAGGCTCCAGTAGCTTGAATGATAGTGGCCTGCACTCTATAAGACCAGGACAGTTAGAGAAAATATGACTTCTGCAACAGAGTAGTAAATGTCTGGAACTTTACCTGATCCTGTTGTTAGTTTCTATAATCCCCATACCTTTTACCTTAAACTGTCTACCGTGGACCTTACACGTTTCGTAAGAGATCCCTAAGGGGGCGTGCATAAGCGCACCAACATGCCTACCGTCCCTGTCCTACTGTACCCATTTGTATGTACTCATTTTATGTGTTTATGGCTATGTTTTGCATCTTTATATCCATTTATTTGTGCCATTTTTTCATGTGTCCTGTTTCCTTGCACTTGTTGACAAATAAATAAATAAATAAATAATAAAATAAATAAATGTGGGGCTCTAAGAAGGGCTTCCCAAATTAGTCTAATACAATGTATTTTTCAAATTTATACTTAATCAGTTCAATCCAGTTTGGAAATCTGTGTCAAAAACAGGCTTCTGTTTAAAGATCTCCTCATAGGATTATGGCACCTAACCTGCAGGATATTCCAGGGATAACCGAAGATACCCCTTCCTATCAAGGAGATGGCATAATAGTGTCTATATCTTTTAGCATGTTAAAATGCTTCTTTCTTGTTATACAGGTAGTCCTCGACTTAGAACCACAAATGAGCCCAAAATTTCTGTTGCTAAGTGAGGCATTTGTTGTGAGTTTTACCCCATTTTATGACCTTGCTTGCCACAGTTGTTAAGTGAATAACTGCAGTTGTTCAGTTAGTAATACAGTTGTTAAGTGAATCTGCCCCCTTCCCCCATTGACTTTGCTTGTCAAAAAGTTATCACATAACCCCAGGGGTCAGTTGCCAAGCATCTGAATTTTGATCATGTGACCATAAGTAGGCTACAACGGTTGTAAATGTGAAAAATGGTCATAAATCACATTTTTCAGTGCAGTTGTAACTTTGAATGGTCACTAAATGAACTGTTGTATGTCGAGGACTACCTATACTACCTTTTAACGGCTGCGGATCCGTACCGCAGCCGTTAAAAGTTGCGGTGGTGAGACCCCTCCTGAAGAAGCCTTCCCTGGATCCAGCTGACTTGAAGAACTTTCGTCCAGTCTCCAACTTACCTTTTATAGGGAAAGTTGTGGAGAAGGTGGTGGGTGCTCAGCTTCTGCGGCTATTGGAGGAAACAGATCATCTAGACTCCTATCAGTCGGGCTTCAGGCGCGGCTTCAGTACAGAAACTGCCTTGGTCGCCCTGATGGATGATCTCTGGCGAGCCCGGGATGGGGGAAATTCCTCCATTCTGGTGCTACTTGACCTCTCAGCGGCTTTCGATACCATCGACCATGGTATCCTTCTGCATCGTCTTGGCGAGTTGGGAGTGGGAGGCACCGTTTTGCAGTGGTTCTCCTCTTATCTCGCTGACAGGATGCAGTCGGTGTTAACAGGAGGGCAGAGATCGTCTCCTAGGCCCCTGTCATGCGGGGTGCCTCAGGGTTTGGTCCTCTCGCCCATCTTGTTTAACATTTACATGAAACCGCTGGGGGAGATCATCCGCAGACACGGGGTGAGTTTTCATCAGTACGCTGACGACACCCAGCTGTACATCACCACCCCATCTCAATTCAGTGAGGCAGCCGATGTAATGTGCCGGTGCCTGGACGATGTTAGGACCTGGATGGGGAAGAACAGACTCAGACTCAACCCCGACAAGACTGAGTGGCTTTGGATATTGCCTCCTAAGGACCATGACAACTGTCCCTCCTTGGTTCTTGAGGGAGGGAAATTAACTCCCTCGGAGCAGGTCTGCAATTTGGGGGTCCTCCTAGATCCACAGCTAAAATTAGACCAACACCTTACTGCTGTGGCTAGGGGGGCTTTTGCACAGGTTCGCCTGGTGCACCAATTGCGGCCATACTTGGAGAAGGAGGCTCTACTCATGGTCACTCATGCCCTTGTCACCTCCCGACTGGACTACTGCAATGCGCTCTACATGGGGCTACCCTTGAAGAGTATTCGGAGACTTCAGTTGGTGCAAAATGCGGCTGCGCGTGCTGTGGTGGGTGTGCCAAGGTACACCCACGTTACACCTATACTCCGCCAGCTGCATTGGCTGCCCATCGGTCTCCGGGTACAATTCAAGGTGTTGATCATCATCTTCAAAGCCCTTCATGGCTTAGGACCAGGTTACCTTCGGGACCGCATTCTGCCTCATACTTCCCTTCGACCGGTTATGGCCCACAGAGTGGGCCTCCTCCAGGTCCCATCAGCCAAACAATGCCGGCTGGCGGGCCCTAGGGGGAGGGCCTTCTCTGTGGGGGGCCCTGTGCTCTGGAACCAACTTCCCCCAGAGACCCGAACTATCCCCACCCTGCTGGCCTTCCGAAAAGCCGTTAAGACATGGCTCTTCCTGCAGGCAGGGGGCGAGACTAGTTCCACCTGAGCTCTCCCCCGGTATGTCTGGTGATGAATATTTTTTAATTTTTTAATTTTTTAAATTCTGTTTTTAACTGTTGTTTATTATTTAGTGTTCTTATATAATGCTGTACGCTGCCCTGAGTCCCTCGGGAGTAGGGCGGCATAGAAGAACCAATAATAAATAAATAAATAAATAAATACTCAGAATGGCAGCTTTACTTTTTTCATTCCCCAAATTAACATTAGCTGGATAATTTTATAAAAGTTAATTATTGTCTTTATCTTTCTATCAGAAAATTGGTACCTGTCCCCTTCTAGTTACATGGTATTGATATATTGCTGCAGATATATTACCCAGGTGTGCAAATACTATAAATTCCAAACTGGAAGGTACAATCTAGTTCTTTTGTGTTTTCTCTATTTATCAGCAGACTCAGTGTCAGAATGAATGAAATAGTTGGAAAAAAAGCATAGCAAGGAATTTAGTGAGTTGGGAAAAACAAATCAGAGTAACCTGTTTCTGTTTGTGTCCTTTTCATGAATCACACCCCCCCCCCACTTTTTTGTTGAATATTATAACAAACTTTGAAAAGTTAGTTTCTCCTTTCTTCTCTTTCCAATGGAAATATTGGTGAATATTTGCTTCATGAGTACAGGAAGTATGTTCCTGTATTTGTTTTTCTCCAAAGCACGCAAAATATTTGCAAATACTGATCAATAAAAGACTCCTATAATAAACATTCATGGCTTAAAACATGACTTAAGTGGCCTGATGATAAAATATAAATATTTAATGTATATTCCAATATTTAAAAGCCTATTTTTGACTGATAGAGCATTAATAATGGATAATCACTTTTTCAACTAACTTCCTAATGTTGTTCTATGGTACAGTACAAGATATAAATTAGGTTTGACCCTGAAAAATTCATGCTTATATGGACAGGGTCACCCTGCAATCTGCATTTCCTTTGAAAGATTTCTTATTATATCACTTTTACAAGAGAATACACCTGAAACAAAGACCTTTTCCTGATTTCAAGCAGTAAGGAAAAAAAATCAACAATAACAAATTACAAATAGTTCTGGAGTTAAATTCTGCTGTTTAAAGGGCTGTGACACAAGCCCCTTCAATAATGTGAAACAGACATTGTCACCATATTTGCCAATGGAACATCTCAGATTTAGCATATGGCTCTTTCCCCAGTCAGGATATTCATCTAATGGGACAATTAAAATGAGTCAGACCTCTGGAAAATAATTTCTTCATTCAATTTCCAAGTGACAGAGGGACTTTAATTCCAGAATAAACAAAGTTTTGCAACTGGATGGAAAAAAATGAAAACAACAATTAAACAGTCTACCTACATTGGCTAAATATTGCAAGTGGCATAAATCTCAGCTCACTGCCCCCCATCAGTATTGTACCCTCACATAGGAAGAATCCAGCTCAAGTCATACATCATGTGGCTGTATTGCTATGCTTTCAGCTACTAAGGGGAAACCAAGGAAAAAGACATTTTATAATCAAAGAGAGAAAACGCTTAACACATTGTTGACCTTTGTTTCTCCTCCAGCCATTCAGACAGGTCTAGGATTGTTAGATATAAATTGAGATAATTCCCTAATCCAGTTGATTTGGTGGGCAATATTCTTGGGGCCAATGGTAATCACTCAAGGCTGGCTAGGAACCAAGGCTCCAAAATAGATCTTTTTCTTTTGTGTTGCAGAGGCTAAGGACTTTGGAACATGCTTTGTGTGGATTGCAGTGGTGGAAGCCAAGAAAATCCCTATGTTTGTCATATATCTCCAAATATTCAAAATAAGAATGTGAAGTTTGATACAAATGTCACAAAAGGAAATGCAAGTTAACGCTATAACAATAGAAGAAGCTTCCAAATCACCGTAAGATGTCTTTCATCAGATGCCAGAAGTTAGTATTTGTTTTCTGGCCTGCCCTCTCCACTTCTTTGATTGCTCAGCTAAAGAATTTAGTCTTATGTGATGGAGCTTCATCCCTTTTTTTGAGAAGGGGTAGGAGTCCTCTCCATCTCCCCAGAGATTAGTAGTGAAATGAGATGTTGATCAGGAAAGAGAAGAAAGAGGAAGCAATATTTTACACAAGTTAAGAAGCCAGAAATAATAGAAACAGAAGTTAGTGGGAAATAAGGATTTTTAGTAGGAACATTTGTGACTACATTAAGTTTTATAAATACATTGATGCTGTTAATGAAAATCTCAAGCCAATTTATCAAGAACAAAAATAGGTACTTCCCTTTCTATCTTTTCTGCTTAAAGAGGTGGCTGGGATCACCAGGGACTGGTGGCTATAGTTTGTGATGGCACAATGATTAGAATGCAGCATTGCAGCCTAATTCTGCTGACTGCCAACAGTTCAATCCTGACCGTGTCAAGGTTGACTCAGCCTTCCATCCTTCTGAGGTTGGTAAAATGAGAACCCAAATTGTTGGGGACAATATGCTGACTCTGTAAACCGCTTAGAGAGGGCTGTAAAACACTATGAAGTGGTGGTATATAAGTCTAAGTGCTATTGCTATTGTTGCCACTGATCC
This sequence comes from Diadophis punctatus similis, assembly GCA_023053685.1. Lineage (NCBI taxonomy): Eukaryota > Metazoa > Chordata > Lepidosauria > Squamata > Dipsadidae > Diadophis > Diadophis punctatus. The sequence goes on along the minus strand of JALIGW010000001.1, from coordinate 170,405,482 downwards.
ACTGATCCTCATTTAGTTAGTATCATGCTGCAAATGTTCTGGAGATGTACAGCAGGGCATGGCTCTTCTCTCTGTATTGCAGGTGGCACATGAGGTGCACTGCAGTGGTCCTGGACAGTTTATCTACAGATATTGAAGGTACTGTTCCTACTTCCAGATATTGAAGGTACAACTCTTTAGGAGTTTCTGAATGCTAGTGTTGAGTTGCAGTGGCTTTTATAATTAGATATTTTTTATAAAAGATATATCTATAAAATAGATATATTAGATATTCAGACCAATGACTAGACTAAATGCCGGTTATTGGGCTGAATGAGTGTAGGTTGCAATGGTTTTTTTGATTAGAGTTGTAATTCTCTCGAAAGAAGGAAAACTAGTCTACAAGAACTCATATTGTTTAGGGAATACTGTTGTGTCACTTCTGTGGGATTTCAACTTGCCGTTGGATGGAGAAAATAAGAAAATGGTGAAGGAGTTCTGAACTGATGAGCCTGCTGGTTACAAAAAAAAAAAAACCCTCCCGATTTTGTTGCTTTTGGGAAATGGTTACAGTAGTGTTTTTACATCTGGCCCTCTTTATATGGTCCTTCCACCTATTCAGTATTGGTTCAGCTTTGCATACCTAGGTACTTTCAGCACTATCTTTTCAACAGCAAGTAACATAAAAGCTGTCCCTGGATTCTCCTTCTGCTTAGATATTTGGAGCATGAAACAATACAAACGTTTCCATAGTATTTTGGTCCTTCTCCCCCCCCAACTCCAATTACTTAGTCTTGTCATTCCTTTGAGAATAAAAGACCACTACAGTTTCCTGTTCAAAACAAACAACTGAATTTCAAGCCCAGGACCCCAATCTGGGGCTGCATTACTTCATGTTCTGAGAAGAGCCCCAGACGGAGTTGCTCCAGTTAGTTGCTGGATGAGCCAGACAAGGAAAATGATTCCAGGAGTAGAATCACAACTGGGTTCCCTTAACACCGAAAATCAAAAGTCTGTTTCTGTCTTATTTAGTGTCTCTAGCCATTCAAATGAGCAGAAGAGGGTCAATGGTGGGTATTTGTGTGAAATCAGGCAAGCTTTTTTCAGGAAAGAGCTGTATGAATATTTGTTTTCCCAATTGTCCTCTATCTTAGCAACCAGAAAACTCTTCAAACTGCTTTAGTGACTGTGGTTCCTAATGACTGGAAATCTAGAAATGAGGACCTAAATCCTTGTTCTAATACAGAACCATTTTCATATACAAAATCTGAAGTAGATCTTTAACTTGTCTTGAAACTTTCTTCTGTTTTTAAAAAGTTTGTGGATGAACATGTATCAAATTAAACTGGAGGTGGGATGTTCCCATGATGGACAATGTTATGAATAGGACCATAGACATAATATTATGAATAGGGTCCCAAGAGATCTGAATCAATGGACAAAATGGAATTAAAACATCAGTCACAGAAATAGATGAAGGATTTGACATACCATATTCACAAAGAAAATGACACAGACCTCAAATTAAATACAGCAATGATGATGATAGTGATGGTGACGGTGATGACAATGATGATGATACATAATTTACAATGAATGCAGTAGCAACAACAGAAAGTAAGAATTAGAACTGCAGTAGCAGATTTCTCTTAGTACCAGGAAGCTCTTAAAAGAATGAGGAATTCTTTTTATTGCTGCATTTGACACACTGGGAACAGGTTGTACAGTTTTCATTTGTAGAGGCACAACAGAAAGCAAGAGAAAAATGGGGATTCACAGCATGTTGAGTTGGAGAAGATCTTTGAAGTTGCCTAGTCCTATTTTCTCTTCACAACAGGAATCTTGTAAATGTAGCAGTTCTGATGGATGGTGATCACCCTCTATTTAAATGCCTCCAGTCTATGACCTGCAGGGCCACCTCTTTACCCTTACAGAGTTTCTTGTGATGTTTTGGTAAAATCTGAAACCTTAAACATCCCCCTTGGAGCCAAGGAAGAGAATAGAGAAGGGGCGTTTGGGTATGGCAAACCTTTCACCCACTGTTCAGCAATAATAATCTGATGGTATTGGATTACTCTATCTAAGATAGAGTATATCTTGGGTAGATTTCTTCTTGTGGAACATCAAGGATTATGAAGAACCACAACAAGCCTCTCTATTGTGACAATTGTAATTTATACCTCCTTAGATATTGTGCAAGTTTCTTTGGAACAAATTGAATAATCAGAATACTGTGTAGTTCACAATATTCATCGAATATGAGAAATCTGTTAAATTTGAGTCAGATTGATAAGTTTTATTTTTCTCATGATTTCTAAAACTCCACATTGGCAATTTCAAAGTATGGGAGAAGCAGTGTAAAATTAATTGCAAGTCAATAAGTAAATAACTATGTGGGGATATTGAAATTCATTTGTATGGCCTAATCAAAGCAATCCAAATTAAGCCATCATAATTGGCAAAAAGAAAAAAGAAAACTGGTGAATTCAGCACTGATCATGGAAATTTTTATAACTCTCATTATCATGGATAGTGGTACCAGTTTGGTCTAGTGGTTAAGTCACAAGGCTAGAAAGTGGGAAACTGTAAGTTCTGCCTTAGCCATGAAAGCCAGCTGGGCCAGTCACACTCTCTCTCAGCTCAACTTGCCTAACAGAGTTGTTGTGGTGGGAAAAACAGAGAAGGGAGATGTGTTGGATATGTTCATCTCAGGTTATTTGCAAAAATAATAAAAGTGGGATGCAAACAAACAAACAAACAAACAAACAAACAAACAAACAAATAATGTAGATAAAAATGGATGGAGCATAAACCCCAAATGTACTAAAAATTCAGGTTTGTGACTGCTGTCAGCTGATCTTCCTGAATGGAAAATACATGGTTCTTTCTCAGGGCTCCATTATTTTGGTTACATCCACTCATTATTTTCCAATGACAGAATCTGGGAGAATCAGAATCCATGTCAACTTGCAAAGCTTTCAAGTTGCCATAAGACGGAGGGGGGAGAGCTGACGGCTGATTGTACTAACTGAAACTACATTCCACAAATGTTTCTTTTACTGATTGTGTCCTAGGTTACCGGAGTCAGAAGGAGGGGTGTGGTGGGGTTTCACAGCCCGCCAACGTGATCCATTGGATAATGTGATTTATGACATGTCCAGTGAGGAGGGGGGAAACAGGGTCATGAGGGCACGTACCTACGTGAGCTCAGTTCTGACTGCATCTGAGTATTGCCAAAATGTCGCTCCTAATAAATTTTATATTTCTTTTGAATTTTGGCTCGTGGCTCATGAATTAATTAGGGCATCTTTCGGAAACTTCACATATAGTTAGGGAACATCTCTGAAGCAGCAATGCTAGGAGCTGGGAGTCATTAAAAAAAAAACACCATGTGGTGAAAGTAAGTGCTATTTCATGTTACGTGTTATGTTAGTTATGACTGCAGATTTCAAATAGGAAAGAGCAGCAAATGAGTCAATAAAGGTGGTGAGAAATATGCCCTGAAAAGGCTCTCACTGAATTTTATTGAATGGGTAGTAGCTCCATCTCAGGGGCGGGTTCCTCTTACCTGCCTACTGGTGCGCTGCGCGTGCATCATCACGTTTCGCGCGCGCATCCTCTCATGAGATTTTGCTTCCGCGCATGTGCAGGAAGCAAAAAAGCCCAAAAATTCAGAAAAAAAGATGGTGCCGCGTGACAGACCGGCGAAGATGGCACCGGAGCCGTCACACACAAATTGTGCAACCGACGGGCCGCTACCGGAATGACAGAGTAGACCGCACCGGTAGGAACCCACCACTGCTCCATCTCTCCAAACAAGTGGCGAAACAGGAATAATAAACAAATCATAGCATCCCTAACAGGCAAACTTAAAACAAGAAATACAATATGTTTTACATTTATTAGCTTCTTGGAGATACATTGATAAATTGCACAACTCCTACGGAGGGAGAAGATATGTCCAGTGTAGGGAAGATGTATTATGTCTGGCATGGGAGACCAGGAGAGGCAATGGGAACCATCTCACTTTCATAGGAGTGGCTAATTAAATAGCAGATGAATATCTGAGAGAAATTCATTCATTTATTCATTTCTTAGGTTTATGTTTCACTTTTATATTTCACATATTTGCTAGTATATCTCTGCTGTCAAACATTCACAGATTTGCTAATACATAAAAAGTCTCAGACCACCAAATTTAGGGATATTCATTACATTGATTTTATATCTATTTATGAATTGGAAATGATTTCAAAATTAGATCTATGCAACTAAGCCATGAACGATGCGGCCCGATATGTATGCAGCCTAACCAGTTACTACTTATAGTGCCTGTGAATTCTGGAATTTGTAGTCCTAATTTAGCTGGGAAGCACTAGGTTGGTATGGTTGGCATTCAGCATCAGACCACAATCCAAGCTGTATAGAATAAAAGAGTCTTTTTCACTCTGTTTTTATTCTAATATGGCTTTAACAGTTCACTGCTGGTGCTAAGTCTGTATACGTATCCAGCGCCAGTGTTTGCTGAAGGTATGAGAAAGCAGAAAAGGGTTGTCATAGCAACTGAACAAATTCTAGAACAATACACTGTGATAGCTAAAACATCTCATCAACACCAAGAAGAAGAAGAAATATATTCACTTGTATATTTGTCATGGGAACTTATAATTTCTCATGTCAGAGTTTGAAAAAAGGAAACAGAACACCAGTCAATTGAATCACACAAGTATTGGTTTTTTAAAAAGGAATTTTGAATCACAAAGAAATATTTAAACCCAATGTTGAAGCCACTTTGGGTATGTGAGGAAATGAATGTGGTAACATCTGTGAATTCCACTGGCTTTCTCGCAAGAATAAAGCCACATGTCCTTTCTCAACAGAGAGAACATGTTTCTTTGCACAAAAGCTATAACATGAACCTGCTTTTCCTTTCTGCCCCGTGGCTCCTTGTGGAACTCCAAAATCTAGAGAATATTTGTCGTGTGCAAATATCATTTTAATTTCCGTGACAACTTGCTGGAAAAAGTTGGTGGGCTGCAAGATTATGAATGGCAAGGGAGAATGATGACATCACTCTTTTAACAAACCCCTCCCCACTTCTCTTGACAGAAGAAAAGGGATATGTGGCCAGAGAGAAAGAGAGATTCAGATGCAATAGAGAGTACTGATAATATGAAAGCTAAGCAGCACAGTCTTTAAATAACGATGAGAATTGTTTCTATGAAGCTTAGAGAATGACCAGACAATGGAATACACAAATGATAAGTGTATTCGTTCTTATCCACTGCCCTGCAGGTACGTTCCTCCTGGCTCTGCCTGTTATACCATGGATCATATTGTTAGAGAAGGTGGATAAGAAAGAGATTCTTAAATGAATAATAAATCACTCTGACTGATCTGGCTACCTAAAATATCAGGCTGAGATATATTTTTTCCTTCTTTTTCATGTGTCAAACTTTGAGCTATTCTTGACTCCTGGGGATTGCCTGCACAAGTCTCTGCTGTTTTCTTGACAAGATTTTGACTTGCCCTTGCCTTTTTCTTCCTAGGATTTAAAGAGAGTAACTAGCCCAAAGTCACCCATCCAGTTTTCATTCTTACGGTGGGACTAGAACTCACAGTTTCGAACCTGAAGCTTTAAGCAATGCACCAAACTGGTCCTTTTAATTGGAGATGTCAGGTTAGCACTGTAAAATAAAAGCCAAAGGCTAAAAGAGCAATGGCGGGAAAGGATGAGAATCTTAACTCATTATCAAGCTCTGTGCATCATCTTTAGGTTACAGCTTTTATGGCCTCCAAAAGCCTTAGGTCCACTCCTGCGGACTCCCAAAGGTTGCTCACATACTGCAATTTTTAATGTGGCAAAAAGAGAAAATAATTAGATAAGTTGTGTTTAATTTTAATCTATTTTAGATGTAAATAAATGAAAACGCCCTCACTTTTTGCTTGGCTCCCTACATGATTTTCTGAAGGCTAAGTGTGGTCTTTGTCCCCATCCCCCCAAAGTTGCAAACCTCTGGTTTAAATTGTAAAGTGAAAGAAGGGGCCACCTGGTTTTAATTATTCTGCAGTTCTGAAGTCTTAACTGTATTGAAGGAGAAGCCAGCAAATTTTGAGTGAGTATCTTACGTTAAGCAATTCTGAGGAAAGTTGTTTCAAAGGGCATCAGGAATTTTGGGAGCTATTGTGAGCAAAGGATTGTCTTAAGTTGTATATTTGCATGTATATTATTTTTGTTACATCTTGTTTGCCTAGTTTACTGAAGCAAGTATTAGCCGTTAGGAGTGCCTTAAAAGTCTGACTGTCTTAGTAAAGATACTTATTTCTATACCGGTATTATGGTGTGAAGAATCTTCTTAACAGGGAGAGTGTGTCTCTTTCAAGAGACACTGGGACCCAATGGGAGCTAAAATTGTGCTTTTGCTATCAGCAGCCAAACGTTGCTATGAATCAACTTTTTTCATTCAAAACAATTTCCCACCATTTAAAAAGTAGCAACCCCTGGCGAAGATTAGCCTCTTTCTTCTTTATGTTTTGTTTTTCATACAGTACAGAGAGAATTCTGGAGGAACATCCACTCACTTTTATTTCTTTATTTATCAAATTTATACGGCCACCCAACTTGCACAAAACAACTCTGGGCAGTGTATAATAAATCTTCATTTCACTTCATTTCATTTGCCACCTGAAATCCCCCAAACAGGTTCGCCACCTTAGCAGTTGACCACATTGTAAAAATGATTGAAGAACATTTGTTTCCCCAGGATGACCTAGGCCTAGAGATGACGTGTAGCTCAGGGCAAAAAGATTTAAATATCCTCCAGGTTATTCTCTGGGAAAATATTCATTTCCATGAGAGCACTGTAGCAAACAGACAATAAGCATTAACTAGCTGGGGGAATATTTGGCTACTTTCCATCAGATTAGCTATCCTATGGGCAGTGGTGTAATTCAGGAGAACCATTTGTTAACTTTCTGAGCAGAAGGAAGAAATCTCCTTCCAACAGCTTTTTGTTTTTCCCACTTTACAGGGCTAATCCTGTCAGGAAGGCAGGAAGGAGACATTCTGGTGTGTCTCTCTGTATTGTTTCTAGCCTAATCTAAGGTGACCAGACACCCCGCTTTTGGCGGGACAGTCCCGATTTTGAACAATTTCTCCTGCGTCCCACGGCGTTTTAAAAAAGTCCCGATAAACGGATGCCTTTCCTTGCTTTTCTTCCCAAACCTCTTCCTTCTCCGCGTACATCGGATGGATGGATGGATGGATGGATGGATCCATTTTCGGTTGCCGGCACCTCACTGAGGGGGGGAGGGGGATCCTGTCTGAGCCAGGGTTCGAAGAGGGGGGGAGGAAAACAGCGAGGGGAGGGGCAAACGTACTGTGGTCACTTGATGCGAGAAGGGGGGCTGCTGCGAAATGATGCGGGTCTCAGCGGGGGGCAGGGGGCAGGAGGAGGAGGCGGTGGTCTTGGGCAGGAGGAAAGAGATAGAAAAAGAGAGAGCTCGTGCTGTCACGCGCCGGGGTTTCTATCGAGAGGTGGGCTGTGGAGCTGCAGAAAACTAGAGTGGCGGCGGCGGTGGTGGTGGCAGCCACATCTCTGCGGGCTTCAGCAGTTATCCCTTAAAGGCTACGCGTTACGGGTGCCTTGCAGGGGTGAAATCCTCCTGGTTTGGCGTCCAGGCGGGCGGGGGAAGCGGGCAGGGGCAGCCCCGCACCGCAACTGCCACCGGCTCCATCGGCTCTGCAGCGACCGACAGATAAGAGTGAACCGGGAGGATTTCACCCCTGGTGCCTTGTCTTTTTCCATAGCGAAGAGCATTTTAAAAGAAAACGACGACTTGGTCTTAAGTTGTGGTGAGTCCTTTTTTGAAGTCCGGACTGCCCCTTTCAAAGGCTCTTCTGCTCGGACTCAGTGTAAATCTGTAGACTGTCACAGACAGGTATTTGTGTGGGGGGGGGTTTAAATTTTTAACCAAGAACCCCCCCGTCAATGGTGTCCCGCTTTACCAGTGTTAAAATCTGGTCACCTTAGTCTAATCCTTATCTTTATTGCCCTGCTTAAGTGTTTTCAGAAACTGCCTCTGGGTTAAGCCTTGTAACATTGTAACAGCAGTTAATGGTTCTTGGCAGTACACCCAGATTAGCCAGACCAGACAAGCCCAGAGCTGCTTCTCTGAAGTCCCCCCCCCCCGGCTGGTACTTTTATTAGGGGCTTGACTTTTTAAAAAGCTTTTTACATTGATTTAGTGGTTCCTGGCACTGTCCTTTTGTGGTGTGCTTCCAAGAGGCAGGATGCAAGCTTGGCACTCTGATTTTTTTACTGCCTTTCTGGGGGCATGTGATCTTTCCTTAAATCTGGATGATTTCCTTAGGATACCTTGTGAGGTGAGTGAGCTCAGCTGGTATCTTTAAATGGTGCAAATGGATCTAAGGATTGCTTCTCCTGGGTGGGAAAGGGTGCTTTGTCAGTTCACTGAGCATAGAAGTTTATTGTCTATGGGGATTCTTCAGTCATCCAGGTCATGGTTGTCCCAAAGGTGCTTTTTCAAGAGGCAGCTGGACTTTCTTGGTTTCCAGAAAGTCCAGTTGTCACTTGAAAAAGCACTTTTGGGACAGGATTCTCTTGCATTGCTTCGGAGTGGCCAAGGCACATGATTGCTTACTGATAGTAAGATTTAAAAAAAATGGAGGTAGGGGTGTGGATCCTTCAATTCGTTTTAGTTTTCTTTCATGATAATAAAGCTTGGTATCATGGCACCAGGCCTGAAGTTTATTTAAATATCTGTGACATGTACTAATTTTATTGTGATCCTTACAAGCTTGGGAGGGCAGAGACTTGAACCTGGGTCCCCTATATACTTTATTAATTTGTCTCTTTAGCTTGGCATTTTGTAGCCCAAGTGTGCCCACCCACTTTCTGGAGAGCTTAAATGATCTCTCTGCTAAAGGGTTTCACTTTATGAGCAAGAGTTGGCTGTTGATAGTTATAGTTGCATTTCAACTATTTTAATTCCTCAAGGTGCTCTAGCACCCTGCCTGATTTGTAACTCAGGGTTGCAGGTATTGCTGAGGAAAAGGAAGGTATTCAGACAGAATGGTTTAGGTTTCCATGATGGCTGTGACTGCCATTGATCTTCAGTGTGTATTCCCCCATTTCTAATCTAATGATTGGTATTTAGGGCAGCTTTTTGCAAGCAAAGAAGCTTTTTGTATTTTTGTACAGGTAATCCTTGACTTTCAAAAGTTCATTTAGTGACCATTCAAAGTTACAATGGCACTGAAAAAAGTGACATATGACCATTTTTCACACTTACGACCATTGCAGCATTCTCACGGTCATGAGAGGCTGGGCAAGGTGAAGCACTCCTTGACGTGAGTAACGTCGAGTTGGCCATGGCCACCCAGTCACATGACTCCCCAGCCATGCCCACCCAGCTGGTCATTAGGGCAGAGAACTGGTTGTTAAATTATTTGAATCCCACCACTCCCTACGGGGTATATTTCATAACAGCCAACTCTTGTGACAAAATATGTAGCTGTTATATAAAAAGTGTACATTATTATCAACATTTTCCCATAAAAGTGTGACATTATCCAAAGTACGTTATCATTTAAATTTCACAAGAATATTATTTGAAAATAGAAAGGAGATGTGAAAAAAGTGCAGTCATATAATCTGGCCAAATGTCTGTAAATCACTCAATTTGTTTTTGCATTAATCTAAAGATGAATAATGAAATATTCAGTTGTTAACAAATGGCAACAGCAAGTTGAAGACCTCTGCAAAAATAAGGAGCCAGAGAGATCAGCGTTGCCGTGGGAGATATTTTATCTAGAGAGGCTTAATAAGAAGCAATACTATTGTTTGTTTGGAAAGTGCATCTGAATTAAATAAAAGAGGTTCAAAGTGTATTCCAGTACACAATTTCAAGAGTCCCATCGAATTCTATTGGGCTTATACCTCATTAGAAGTAAAGTTTGTTCAATTGAACAATATGATTTCAGAATGGCAGACCACATATATTCTGTACAAAATGAACACAAGAACTGTTGAACACCTGTTGGAGCATAGCTGCCATCATGCTGCTCATAAGCCAAGTTTGGCTCTTGGCTTAAAAATTCTTTGCAACGCAGCGTAGGGACTCTGGGTTGCCAATTGTTTATCTCAGCTAAAGAGTGATCTTCACTGTTTGCTGCTCCTATCAGGACAGTCTTCACAACAATAGTTCTGTGACCTCGCTGCCCACTTCAACTTAACCGATTTCTTAATAAATAATGTATGTCTGCCTAAAGTTAACCCCCGGGATTTCCATACAATTGCACTTCAGCGATATGATGATTTTGATATTAAGTTCTAGATTGATTTTGTTTTTTAGATATAGAAATACCTTTCAAGATAAGCAGTTCTTACCTGTAATAAAATTAATTTTACTTTTCCAGGTTTGTCAACTCTAACATTTTGTGTGTGCGCAAGTGGGTTGATGGGTTGGTATGTGTGTGTGTGTGTTTGTGTGCATACATACATATAAATCAGTCTATCATTTATAGCAGATTTGAAACTCTCAATATGTGCACGGGTGTTCTGGGAGGCTTAGTGCCAGCAAATGTAAAAAATGTTAAATCTAACACATCTGGGAGATACAAGATAGGGGAAAACAATTTCAATAATAATTGAATTTCAAACCTCAAATCCTTTCACAGACAAGCAAAGAGTAGGCAATGTAAAGATAGTAGGATCAACCATGGCCTGCCAGATTTCTGCCCTACCTGAAGTAAGTATTTCAAAATATTCTTTTAATAAAACCTGTCATTTTATCTCTCACAATTCATTTAGCCCCTCAATGGCACTTGTTTGTGAGTACCCATTTAAAACAGAGCCATAAGACTCCAGATGTGGCCATCTAGTCCAAAATATTGTCTGCTGTAACTTAAAACATTCACAGTTTAAGTCTTGGCTCACAACCTAGCGTTAACTTTCTTCATACCAGTATTTAAAATCTTCTAAACAACAGGAAAGGCTTTATTCCCAGTTCTTATTTCAGACAATTAAAAAAACAACCTAGTACAAACACTACTTGCAATACTATGCACATGATAACTGACAATTATCCCTATTTAAAGACTGAAATGCTGAAGACAATTTCTTTGGTTGGTACGGTTTTCTCAAGAAGCCCGGGGAAGGACTAGAAATAGCATCTGGACCTCTTATATCTCAACTCCACACTTAAACCACAACCTCAAACTTTACCCTTAAACGTTTGTTCAAAATATTTGTTATTTATAGAGATTTATATGGGTGTTACGTTGATCAGTTCCCATTGCTATGAAATAGTGTATCCTCTGCCACTGATTTGTATGCTGTTTAATAAACAGTTTACCAAAGGGGAAGAACAGTTTCGTCACCAGAAGGGTGGAAAAGAGTTTCCCTGGTGGTGATTTTGTGTTCTATGGCTCCCCCTTTAAAAATGATCACAATCACATATTTGTGTTAATCTTACTATTCTGTGAATAGGTAATGCCACTAAGCGAATTTGGAAAAAGCTTGATTTCGTGTTTATGTTACATTTGTATGACTATATAGAGACAGTGGTGCACAGCTGTAATTGGGCCTGACCAACCTTTGAGCAGCATGACACAAGAGAAAAGAGCCATATAATTTTTTTTAAAGTGGGTGATGGACTTAAAATGTGGAATTTTGGAAAGAATGAGGTCATACATTTCAACCACATGCATACACTTTTTATGTTGAAGGTATCTTACACATTGCTGAGAAATGTGGCTAACAAAGGGATGATTTACTAAAATGAAAACAGCTTTAGGAGGTTGAAGTTCATAACTCTTTTCTCGTTGACAGTATCACTCAAAAAAAAAAACAAAAAAAACCCACACCCTCTAACAACCCTGTATTCCCCTCCAACTGCTTCCCCATTTCATGAGGTTCCAAAAGAATACAAATTCTTTAAAGTAGCATCTGGGATTCCATGGAGGAAAGATTTAAGAGTGCCAACATGGACAGCTGAAAAGAGTTAAACATCATCTTTTCACATTTACTCTTCTTCTGAACAGCTTAGCCTATTTAGCTGCTTTTCTCCTCCCTGCCCCCAAACATAGAGGCTGAATAGGAGCTTTTTTTACATTTAACAGTATTTGATATAAAAAACCTCGACTGCAGGATTTCTCCAATGCTGCTAGTGATTTTTACACAGTACCTCCTGCTGGTGAGCAGCTGCTGCTATTAAGTGGAGAAATACTCAAATAAGCAATTGCATCAGTAGCCAAAGTGATCAAAACCCGCAACTTACGGCAAAAGAGATTTTGGCTAAGCTGGCGTATTGTATGTTTGGGCTAGGTGGTAGGTTGCTGGAAGTGTGTCAATGGGGAACAGAATACATCTGTATAATTTCTATATAATTCTATTATCTTGAGAAAAAAGTAATGGAAGCTAACTCAAAGATTATGCTTGAGAAAATTCATGACCAGTTATTTCTCTTTATATATGTCCCCACTGGCTTCATTTTATATATCTATCTCTCTATCATCTATGTATCATCTATCTCAGGGGTGTCAAACTCAAGGCTTGCAGGCTGGATTTGGCCTCTGGGGTGCTTAGATCTGGCCCACGGGGCTGACCTGGAAACAGCGAAGGACCGGCCTGCAGTGCCTCTAGGCGGCCTGCAGTGCCACAGGCGGCCCTCCCGAGCTCTGTTTTCACTGGCAGAGGGTTGCAGGAGGCTGTCCCAGCCGAAAACCTGTTTTTGGGAGCCTGTTTTCGCTGGCAGATCGCCTTTCCAAATATTTTTTTACTTTTACTGCAGTTCTAATTTTTTACTTTACTTTAGTCTTGCAGGTTGGCTATGTTGCTGGTTCCGTCAGCCAAGGAATGTTGGCTGGCAGAGATCAGGAGATGTGACTTCTCTGCTGTAGCCCCTGCCCTTTGGGACATTCTTCTTCAGAGATCAGGATGACCCTGATTAAGGCCTTAAAACTGGGAGACCCTGACCCTGGGACTCCAAATGTGTTAGGGGCCCCATTGCTTGGCTATATTGAGAATTATAATGACAATTTTCTTGGCTGCTGTGTATATTTATTTTGTATTATTTTTAATTGTTTTAGAGTTGTTCAGCACCAAGAGTCAACAGATTGAGATGGGTGGCTATAGAAAGTAAACAAGTAAATAAGACAAAGGTCTGAAAGACATTGAGGACAATCTTGACCAAAAAAAATTGGCCTGAAATAATGATGGAGCTTAAGAACTGTTGCTCAAGCAAACCCTCTTCTGCTTCTTCTTGCCCTAATACTAACTCAATTTGGCAGAGACAGTCCAGAGCCATTGGATCCCAGTGCTACCATGAGTTCCTGTGCATGTCATCAGTGGTGGGTTCCTACCAGTGCGGTCCACTCTATAGCACCGGTAGCGGCCCGCTGGTGACGTCACAGTACCGGTGCGGTCAGTTGCCGGTGCCTGGGCGCCACCATTTAAAAAAAAAATAATTAAATTTTTTTTTTCTTCTGTGCATGCCCAGAAGCCGAGTTTCCAGCACTGCTCATGTGCTGCCTTCCTACCCCACAGTGAGTCCAAGCAGGGGAGGATGGCTGAGGGAGCATGTGAGACGCTGAAAGAACGGGCGGCAGGAGCTATCTCCATTCCCCTCCCTTAGGCAGTCCGAGAAGCCATGAACGCATGGTGATGATCCTAGGCATTTTTGCACATTCGAGGCTTCTCGAGCTGCTGAGGGGAGGGGGAATGGGCAGCAGGACCTATCTCAGTTCCCCTCCCTTCAGCAGTCAGAGAAGCCACACCCACCCGGTCACATGGCTGGCAAGCCACACCCACAAAATAAGCCACGCCCACAGAGTGGTAGTAAAAAAAATAGGAATCCGCCCCTGCATGTCATGTTGGAAGAAAGCAATCCGCGCTTTAACTTTGCTTCTGATGAAAATTACCCACACCTTTCCCTAAGTGCTCATGTCTGCAGGTGAGTGGTGCTTGAGATCCTGGGCAGGGAAATTGTTGAGTTCTGGTACCAAAGAGTCAGGACGCAGTTTCAGTGACAACAGCTCTTTATTGAAAATAGTGAAAACTCCAGCAAAAGCCCAGCCGGTGGCTCCTGTTTAAATAGGGAGCTCCGGCTGGGAAGAACCAATCAGCGATTAGCAATCTCCCACTCAATAGAGCAGATCTGGTTGTAAACTACCTAGCTAACATGTAAATCTCAAGACACAACAGAAATATCTCAAGGTGTGGAACTAAATTGTACAATTCAACATTGCTTCAATAAGCCACAAACTGTTACTTAGAAAACATAGCTTTGGCTGAGTTCATAAATATGGTACGGTAAAGGCAAAGCTTTCATTGAATCAAACATTCCTGGTGTCTAGTTTTTTCCCCCAGAACAGTATAGAAATAATTTGTCTCTGCCTTCTTCCAGGATGTTTTCTTTTTTAAAAATAATAATAATAATCCCAATTTAATCCACAGCAATGGGATTTCTAGAACTAATCAGCTCTGACCCTGCTTAAGTTTCTGAGAGCAGCCAAAATAACAACAAAGACCAAACAGGATAAAAGAAAATACTGTAGGTGATACAAATAAACATGAGTCATTGTTTCCATATGTGCAATGCTGTTGCCAGAGGATTCCCAGGCACTGACAACTCTCTGGGACTGTTTTATCCAAAGGGGCTGCTGTCTTAAGATGAGCAAGAGAAAACACATGTGTTTTCTGAGCTCACAAGGGATGTGGGTGTGGGTGTATCTCTGTATTACCAAAGGCATGTTATAAAAATAGCTTTCTCTCTATTTCCCCTTTGACTTCAGAGTAAAGTGTAATAAGACGTTTCTGCTCATTTCTGATTTCTACAGCCATTTAATGAAGATTTACCTTCAGAGCAAATACCCCACCTGCAGAGTTGCTATCCATGCATGGCCAGTGGAGTCTGTGAGAAATGATAGGAAAAGGTTAAATATAGAACCTTCTACGTGGCTCTTCTAAAACATTGTGGAACCTTCAGGCAGCAGAGCACTAAATACTAGTGACTGTCAGCTTGCCCCTCAGATTTCTCCCAATCTAAGTAGGTCCATAGAGAGGGGAAAAGGGCAATAACCAGGTCCCACAGCTAGGGACCAATGTATAAACCTGATACAAGTCTGCTATATACATTTGGGGGGGGGGTTTCTCCTCCCTAAAAAATTTACCATTCAAATGAGAGGGTTGTCTTATATTTTTAATTTTTATATATCTTTTAACTGTTGATTTTAAATTACTGTCTATTATTAATGTTCTTATACAATTGTTGTACGCCGCCCTGAGTCCCTCGGGAGTAGGGCGGCATAGAAGAACAAATAATAAATAAATAAATAAATAAATAAATAAATAAAATATTTGTTGTGAATATGGCATGGGAGATGGACAAGTGGAATCAACAAGGGTCTGAAGACAAAGAGATGAGGAGATGGAGTTGGAGGTAATATTGGTCACTCTTTGCTACGAATAATGCTTGTGAGAGGCTGGAAGGGAGGCAGGAGAGGTGGAGAAAGGAGCTACCTTCTCCCTTGCCAAGCAAAACAGGGGAGGTGTAAGAAGATCCTAAGACAAGAGGACTATTCTACTTCTTCTCCACAGCCTTGGCTGAAGAGCTGTTGCTTTTCCATTGATCTGCTTTTTCCTAAGAAGTGTGTCATCTGCTTTCAAGGCCACACCAAGCTCATATACTTTAGAGCAGAGAGCTAAAAGAGGAGATATTTGAATACAGGAAGCAGAGTCTGTATGCATTTTGAGCAAGTTCTGCCTCCTATGATGCTGAAGATTCACGAGAACTGGATTTCTACACACGGAGAGCTATTTAGAATACCTAGGTGTCACATTCATTAGCTTTCATGAGAACAATCTTTATGTTTAATCTGAAACTGATAATATCAGATATTATTAAACACCATTATGTACTTTATCAAAAGATCAAGAATCGGGAATAGTCCTGAATCCCCAGGACTAGGGGAATGGGATATTTTACTGTATTTTTATAATTCATATTTAATCAAATAACTTTTCCAGTATCTCAAGCTATGACAGAAATTAAATATCTTACAGTGGAAGCACTTTATGTTATGTTGGCTGTCGTTGCTAAACATATGCATACTGTACATACATAAGGATTAAGGACATATATATGCGTATTTATGCACATATCAATGACTTAGTGGAAAACATAACACAAACTTTGGAAATTGTCCTCACATTTGATTCTTTTCTTAAACCACTTTTTTTTTCTTTTAACAAAGATAAATTTAACTGTTTTTAAAATTGAGAATCGAAAGAGAGGATTGGAGATGCCTACGAAAGCTTAAAACCTTTCTCTGAAATTCAGTGCAGCAGCCAGTTGGAAATGTGCATCAAATTATTTATTTTATTTGACATCTGTTATATTAATTACTTAACCATGTCTGTCAGGCTTTTCTGTTATCTTCATTTCCATTAGATTTGGTTTCCTATTTCTTACAACAGCCTATGTGTCTCTTTACTTGACTGTTTGCTTGTGTCATTAATTTTGTTACAGGCCTTTGATATTACCAGTAGCTTTGGTTTAAAAAAAAAACCCAAAACCAAAGTGAGACTGCAATATTTTATGCTATACGGACCTTGATAGACTTTTTGAGTATTTCCTATATCATTTATGAAACAGTCACTGTATAAATAATGGCTTTTAGTTTAAAACTTGGCTAGCTACATCTTGAGTGACACCAATCTCTCAGGAGGCCCTGCTAGCCTTATTAGGCCATCCATTAAGGAAAATTTAGGCAGAAAATAAACTCCTCCAATTTTGGAAGCTGCAGAGCGGGAGAGGAATGGAGTATCTACTGCTGGAGGGGGATGATATCAGAATGCTTCTCTTTTGCTTTGTAGAAACTATGTATAAAACAAATGAAGGCATAAGAAGAAAGAAAAAGAAAGGGAGGGAGGGAGGGAGGAAGGAAGACATTCAGAAGAAATTTAAGAGAAGGAAGATAGACAGGGAAGAATAACTTTCAATCATCAAGAACTCCTCCCTCCACATTATCTGGATGGATGAAGATGGAAAGCTTTATTTGTGTAAGAACTATCTAAGCCATCTTAACTCTTAATAGTTTTAGAAAGCAGGAGAAGCTTCTGTAAAAGTAATAAACAAAAGTAATAAACAAAGGACAGCAGAAGCTTCTGTGAAAGTAATAAATAAAAATTAATCGCATTAGCAGACAAGAAACAAGAAAATCTTGCGGTTCCCTTACTCTGTGGTAAGGATGAAGCTTGTTACCCTTCCAGAGACAATTTATTCCATAATGTGGGCTCTGCCCTGGGTTAAGGTGAATTGAATTATATCTAAGGTTCGCTTGGCATGCAGCATTTGTGCTCATTCCATATTAGTTGCCCAGCTGTCCTCCCCCAATTTCATCCACCCAGGGTAGTTGAGTTAGCACCTTTCTGGCTCAGCTGCACTACACCATCCAATGGTAAACTTGCACTCTAGACAGTTCATTTATTGCCACTTACTTTTCATTTAAGATACTCTGCAACTGCTCTTTGTTTGCACATTATTACGGTATGGCAATATCCAAGGAATGTGACATAAAATGCAATAAAATATAGCATAAACAATACACAAAACTTTTGATATAAACTCTATAGTTATATAGATATAACTCTATAGATAACTTCCACAAGAACAACAAAAATCAATATAATAAAAACTAAACTGCTTGACAAATAACAAGCTTTAGCCCAGGAAAAACTCTGCCCCATTTTGCACATAGTGTAGCTCCCTAAGGGGAGAATGGAATGGAGAGTTAGATGGAAAAAGCTTGCTCCATATAATAGCAGGAATCTCCCATTTAAGTCTGCGATCCTGGATATTTAGTATTGCTAGTTACATTGGACCCTTTCTCTGTCTTAAAGTCAAAGAGCTGAAGAACAGAAATGACAAATTTTCACTTGTAATACTTTCTTTTATGAAGGAATGTAAAAGCCACTAGAGATGATTTTTTAAAATCTATATATATAAAAGCCAAATACCACTCACACATCATCACGAAATCTCCAGAACCGTAAAGCCTACAAACTTGAAACTTGGCACGTATGTTCCTCTTGGCTTCTAGATGCTCGCTAAGAAAGGATTTTTTGAAATGACCATCAGATCATTAGTATTTCTTATACAGTATTATATTAACATGCTCTGATGTTAAGGAGTTAGACATTCTACTCCCCCTCCCCACTTGATAAGAACTCTGTTCCAACTGCCAGTTGCCTTATATTAGCACGCTCTGATGCTACCCTTTCACTAAACTGGGCGTGGGAGTGGCCAGCGTGTGACTTATCTGGCCTGCGAACTGGGAGTTTAGACAGTCTACTCCCCCTCCCCACCTGAAAAGAACTCTGTTCCAAATGCCAGTTGCCTTATATTAACATGCTCTGATGCTAAGCAGTTACACATTCTACATAAATTTTCAAGCTTTAAGTGTCAATGCATCAAGCCTGATCATAACTACTCATTAATTTTCAAGCTTTAATTGTCAATTTATCAGGCCCGATCACATAGTTTCGTAGCGAAGCACAGGTATCCAAGCTACTAGTATTCCATATAATATTTGCTCCTGTCCATGTTCCAAGGAAAGCATAGAAGATTTCTCACATTATTTATTGTACTGTTTCCACTTCAGCACATGAAAATTTTTGGATATGGAAATCATTTTGGCCTGATTCACTTAAAATTGAATATTTAATGAAAGCAGATAAGGAGACACCAGTATGGAGGTTAGCAAGCTGTCTGCAGGCTGCTGCTAAACAGAGCAATGGTTTTATCAAAAGTTCCTAACATTTCTCCATTACTTTATCTGCTATAATAACAAATGTTTTAATGTTTGTATTGATTTTTGAATATTTTAATGAATTTTATTAATATTTGGCAGCAGCCAGAGTTGAGTCATCAAAGCTTCAGAGACCAGGTCTTGGGATTTAGACTAGAACATGGTATCAGTCTTAGAAGCTGCTTTTCCCAAAGGTGCCCACTCCCTGTCTCCCGCCATGTCTCTCCATGCCTGTCACCATAGCAATATTCTCCCCTCCCTTCTCTTCCTTTCACCATCTAAATCCTCCCCAGCCCTTTGAGGTAGACCAGGCAAAGAAGTTAAAGTCATGAATGCCAATGAATGAATGCTTTCATTATAGAGTTACAGTAGCAGAATCTTACAAGTCTGAAAGTGCCTCTCCCCTCCTTGCTTTTATCCAAAAGAGAGCTAGGGAGGATCAACTGTGAGACACTTTCTCAAATTACATTTTTGCTCCAGACTCAAGTTTCTCTTGTCTGACCACTGTCTTAGCTGCAATTGTTCCTCCTGTTCCTCAACGTTTTTCTCATAGCCGAAGAGACTCATCCTATTAAACACAAACAGAAGAAATTCAGAACCTAAGTTTGGGTAGTGCCTAAATTTGGGCAGCTTCCCTTTCCCACATCATTCAAATTAACAACTCCACTCCATTCACTCAATCCCTAGCCAACCCCACAACTGTCCTCTGTCACCCAAGGTGCAGGGGAAATCTCACCCCCAGTGAGCGGGGCAGGCCAAATCTATGTCCCCTGCCTCTCATCTGAGGGCAGTGAGCATGTGCAGCCTCACCCCACCCACAGCTCAGAAAATAGCTCTTGCTGCTCCATTTGGGGAATCAAAGTGATTTCTGTGAGGGAAAAGTTGCGAATACTGCAAAGAATGGCAAAATCTGGGAAGTGGGTGCTGGTGTACAGCCAAACTTTCTACGACTGTGCTGGAAAAATGCTCTGTCTCTAAGCTTCACAGAGGATAGAATTTAAAAGAAAAGTTGAATAGTAATTCAGCTTTAAATGTACCACAACTGAATCGGAAACGATTTGGCTACTGAGACTGACAGTGTGACAGCACAAAAGCCGGGAATTCATTCTTGAGTAGTGTGAAGACTCCATGCACACATAAAAGTGCAAAGTAACAGTGCATAATAAACTGTTGTGCAAATTTTTCACATTCTAAATGACTAATAAGAGGCTATAAGAACTCTTTTCTACAAAGAAAAGTGTTGACTTTTCCAGCCAGGGGTGGGTTCCACCAGGGGCGGGTTACTCACTTACCGATGCCAGTGTGCTGTGTGCACATCTCCACATTTTGGGCGCGCGCTCGCTTGCTACGCACGCGCGCCCCCTCATGCGATTTCGCTTCTGTGCATGAGCAGAAGCAAAATCTCGCCGCAATCTCACGCGCATGCGCATCCCCTCGCAAGATTTCAGCGCGATTTTGCTTCTGAGCATGCACAGAAGCAAAATCGCCCAAAAATTCTCACAAAAAGATGGTGACGCGCACGATGGACCGGCAAAGACGACTCTGGAGTGGTCGTGCGCAAATTGCGCAATTGGCTACTCCCTACCGGAGCTACTCACCGGACAGCTCCGGTAGGAACACACCACTGGGTTCCACTTACCTTCGCCACTGGTTCGCATCGCGTCTGCTCGTGCTATTTCGCTTCTGCACATGCTCAGAAGCAGGAATTAGCCCAAAACACAGCTGAGGAGCTCATCAGCTGTGCTTCGGGCGAAGAAATAATTGCGCATTCGCCCACAGGCAGGTGGGAGGGCCCTTTTTCAAGCCGCAGAAGGGGAAAAATTTGCAAAAAATACAAAAAAAAGATGGTGGCACGCACGGAAGGTGCCGATACTGACGTCACCAGTGGCTCGCTACCGGTTTGGGTGACCCAGTCCGAACCGGGAGGAACCCACCCCTGTTTCCAGCAGAATTTCTCTGTGGATTACTGTACTTTTAATGAGCAATGCATGGAGACATCAATTGGTTTAAGGCAGAGGTGGGTTCCTGCCGGTGCAGTTAATAGCTGTTGTTCGGCGCAGAGCCGAAGACGCTGCTGCCATTCGCGGCGCGGGAGCTTTCCCCGGGCGCTTTCTCTGCCCGCATGGACGCTGACAATTGCGTTCTTTTGCCCTCTGCACATGCGCAAAGCATTCCGCATGCATAGAGGGCAAAAGAACGCAATTGTCGGTGTTCATGCGGGCAGGGAAAGCGCCCGGGGAAAGCTCCCGCACCGCGAACGGCAGCAGCATCTTCGGCTCTGCGCCGAACAACAGCTATTAACCGCACCGGCAAAAACAGGCAGGAACCCACCTCTGGTTTAAGGTAAAGAAAGTGTGACAAGGTTGCATTTTCTCCCCTTTCTCATTCAATGTCTATGATAAAATGATCATGAGGACGCTAGATTTTGAAGAATAAAAAATTGGAGTAAAGAGGAAGAAACATCGACACTCTTCAGTATGCTGGTGATACAACTTTCCTCTCAGAAACCAAAGAAGGCCTGGAACATGTGATCAAGAAAATCAAAGAAGAAAGTGAGAATTTTAATCTCTTTCTGAACATTAAAAAGACAAAGCTTATGACCACTGCAAGGAATGGAAACATCAAAGTAGAAATTGATGGTGAAGACATAGAATGTGTGGAAAAATTCACTTTCGTAGGATTGTAGATTGCTCAAAGTAGAGAATGCAGCCCGGAGATAAAACATTGGATTGCACTGAATTGCACAGCAATGATGAACATGAGTTGAATGAGAAGCAAGGAGATCAGCCTGGCAACCAAATGTAGGTTTGTCTGCTCTATTGTATTCATGTGGTTATCCATGGTTGCAAAAGTCGGACCTTAAAAAAAAGAAAGACAGGAAGCAAACTGACTCATTTTAGGTGTGGTGCTGGAGAAGGTTGCTGGACAGCAAAGTGACCAACAAGCAAGTACTGAAGCACATAAAACCAGACATGTC
The DNA here is from genome assembly GCA_023053685.1 of Diadophis punctatus similis. Taxonomy (NCBI): domain Eukaryota; kingdom Metazoa; phylum Chordata; class Lepidosauria; order Squamata; family Dipsadidae; genus Diadophis; species Diadophis punctatus. The sequence goes on along the minus strand of JALIGW010000001.1, from coordinate 170,383,691 downwards.
ACTGGAAGGCAAAAATCACAAAACTGCATCTCACTTATTTTTTGACCATATTATGCGGGGGAATTCACAATTATGTTTGGACGAGTTAGTAGTAAAAGGAAACCCGGTTGCCAAAGAACATAGTTGTTGGACACCATCAAAGCTGACACCAACCAGAGCATAGAAAAACTCAAAGAAGTTTTGCAAGCTCGGAAGATGTGGAGAGACCTGATCCACAGAATCACCAAGAATCAGACACTGCTGAATGGATAACATCATCATCATCACCATCTTCATGTTGCAAAAAATACACTAGGGACTATTATTCCAGAATGTCTTTATTATGGCTATATGATAACAGATAAATCTTAAAAATCAAAATATCAATAGATACTGAAATATTAATCAGTTAGTTGTTGTTTTTATGACAGTCATGGAACAGCATGTGTAGGTAATGAACTGTATCTGTGATAGATAAACTTTACTAGTCATATACTCTATTGTCAAATAATTTATTAGCTATATTCATAGCACATTCTAAAAAGAGGCATGGCAGTTTTTATAGTTGCTTAATTGCAATCAGTGTTTCCTATGTTTTTCCACAAAATGTTCTTTATCTATGATTTGAAATAATAATCTGGCATGCCAGAATTAAAGAAAGAATTGTTTGATGTTCAGGAGATAAGCTCTAAGATACAGTTGGGGGAGAACAATGTTATACTACTAATTTATATTCTGGTAACAATAGTCGACATGATAATTAACATTCCATCAATTATAGCATTGCAATTACTATTTTTTTACTGAAAATATTTAATGTCATATTAGTAACTGCACATGTAGGGTAATTGGTTTATTTATGCACAGTAATATGTCTTTATTTTTTCATTGCTCCTATTATCTCAGATCTTACACATGTTTATTTTATCTGCTATTGCTGATATAATGTAAAAAGGTGAGTGGGTTGAGGTTAATACATGCTTTTATATCATTTATCTGCTCTTATATTGAGTAGGGTTCATTAAAAAACCTCCCTTTTTACAACCCTATAATCCCTTAATTCAGGGTCGAGTCGGGTGACTGGATGGAGCTGAGTGTTTACTGGCCAGATGCCATTCCTGATGCCACAGACAGTTTGCAGCAGATATTTTTTTCTTTGTACCCTAGGAGAGAAACATCTGCCACTACCTAGGATGATTTCTCAACCTTCTGAGTGGGAGGCGAGTGTCTTCATCACTAGGCCACCATGCTGCTCTACTGGGTATGGTTCATTGAATTGCACATACGTATATTGAACTTTACTTGCTGATATTTGTGCTACATGTAATATCCCCTTACATATAACATACTTTAATGCACATAAATGATGTGTCAAACAGATCACACATATGGATCAAAAGTATATGCTGGAATTTTAGAAAGAGACCTTCCATATAAAGCATGGTCATAAGCTTTTTAGATAGGCTTTTTAAAATTTCCTAGAATTTCCCCACAAGTGCAGAGTCTGCTTCTTTTGGATCAACCAAGCGTTGATCCATTGGTCATGCCTAAGACAAGATTAGAACTAACAGTCTCCTGGTTTCTGCCTGGGGACTTAACCACTAGACCAAATTGTGTCTCCATGTTTCTTAGATTCTCTTAGAAGTTCTAATGGGAGGTAAAACAGGAAAATGTTTGAATCAGCAGTCAGCAGCTGAGACCCCAAAGACTCAACTGTTGCTGATCCTTGCAAAAAACCTTTGCTGACCTACATTATACCATCTATTACATGCTTATATAGCATCAGTAAAGCTTCCTGTCCCCAGGAACAGCCCAGAAGTGCTATACAGTATATATGCTTTATACATATTACTGTACAGTAATATACATATGCTTTATACATATTACTGTACAGTAATATAGAAGGGCATTTATAGCTGTCGTGGACTTCTGCATTTATTCACATAAATTCAACAAATGTATAAAAATTTTATATTCAGGTCAAGATTTATTGAACAAATCATAATCATATATTTGAAGGAAATCAGTAACGTGACAATTGATGTACCACTATACCAGTGTGTCTGTGTCTGTGTGTGTCTGTGTGTACATGGGGGGGGGGGATATGGATACATCTTGATATCTGCTTCCTAGAAACATTCAGAGAACAGTTTCTGTACCTCTCCCTAATCTTAATTCACTTTAGAGATTTTACTGTAATCCAGATCATCATGGTATATTTTGCTTAGCTTGTATGGAGTCAATTATCTTTGCTTAATAGTTTTAAGCTGGTGCTTTAAAGAGTTGTTGGTCTGTTCCTCAAGATCTAAGTCCTCAAGATCTAAGTCATATGCAATCAGTTCTTGAAATCAAGAACTCATTAAAAACAACACTGTCCAGTAAAGCATTACTGATGGTATTTTAATTATACTGTGGTCAAATGCATAGAACCAGAACCAGAGATAAAGCAATATAGAAAGGAAGACTTGTATTCTGCATATGCAAAAGGCCAGTTATTTTCTGCTGTACTGTTGGTGCAAACTTTGTCCCTCAAACAGCCTTCTTCTACTGAAGAGGAAAAGAGGGTTCAAGAGGTGAAGGTTGAGTTAGCAGCGACTGTATAATACAATCAGTAGCAGTGTACTGTGCTGAATTCCTCTTGTGGTGTTCATGCCAGTAGGTAGGCCTTCCTGAAGGATGGACTCCTACAAGACATCCTTCTCAAGGCTTTTGCGCTCATTCCCTGAAACTTATTTCTATGGCAGGGAAGGAATTATACTAAAGTCCATTTCTGTTAGAAACCCAATGCTACTAGCTTCTCTGGAAAACTTGGCAGTCTTTGACCCACTCTTGGTGGACGTGTGTGTGTGTGTGTGTGTGTGTGTGTGTGTGTGTGTGTGTGTGTGTGTGTGTGTGAGAGAGAGAGAGAGAGAGAGAGAGAGAGAGAGAGAGAGAGAGAGAGAGAGGGAGAGAGACTTTCCATTTCCCCTCAGGCTACTGGTCACCCACATAAGTTGCTAAGATTTCTTGGCTGAGTCATCTTTCTTTCAACTTTTACTTTTTTTTTTTGCAGCAACAGCACACTCTGGCTTCTGTCGTTTCCCTTGGAAGCTTTACTTGCTAGTCTGGTCTTTCAATCTACTTGCTTGCTTTTCTTTTTGTGGCCGTAGAGATCCAACTAATGTGACTTTGACAAATTATAGTGGACACAAGAAACAGTATGATTCAAGGAGACAAATCGGTAAAAGCATGCTTGTCTTTTATTTCCTTCCTATTCCATGTGGCTGCTCTGCAATTTCCATCATGAAAGGTACATGCTCTTGCATTCTCTGTCCTTTCTGCATCCTCCTGCCACAGAGTTTGCATAGCAGGAACAGTGAACTGGTTAAAGTTGCAGGCTCACCCAGTCACTCCATTGCGCGCTTCTTCTGGCTTTGTCTCCATCTGAAGCGGATGAGCAGCTGATCCTCTTCGACATGAAAACTGATCCACAGCTTTGGGTTGCCTGGTTTTTTTTCTTTCTTTTTGCCTCACATTTCTTAGTTTGTTGTTATGCTGAGAACATCTCAGAGATTATCTTTGAAGAAGAGAGCCTTCACCTTGAATCTGCTCTGTATATTTTGGTTGCCTCCGGAGCTAAGTCTGAGCTATTTGGCATTTCCCTCAGGTATTTTTTCTTTCTGAGCCATCTGTCTTTTCCTACTTCTTCCAGGCACTGGCTAGAGCGGCAGTGATTTAGGTCCATAACCTCTTAGCAAAGGATCAAGCAGATGCAACCTGGTGACTTAAAAATTTGACAGAATTAAAGTGCTGTAGAAGTAAGTCAGGCTCAATGGTTTCAGAGCAAATAGTATTAAAACAAAATCCTCTGGAAGGCAGGCTTATATACCCAGCAGACTATATTACATACATTATACAAAAAGGAGGCCCTGAAACTCATTTGGATTCCTGTTGTTTGCCAGATTTGATTGTTTGGTTCAGTTTTTTAAGACCCCAAGAAGGAACGAATCTTTTCAGGATTTTAGGGGAGGGGCTATTCCCCTTTAGATACATGTTTTCTGTCTGATCAGTCATTTTGTCATTAAGGGACATGGATATGGATCCAGCCGCTGTTTCTTGAGTACTCTCACGATGAGTTGTCACGATCCTCAATATACTTCTATATAAAAAGGTGGTCCTAAGCTTGTCTAACAGAGCATCACAACATCTGGAATGATGAACTTCTTGTTCTAGGCTGTGTGGCACTTCTTTTGATTCTTTGTTCATACAAAAAGTTAGAGGTGAGGGCAAAATATGCATCAGGGCAGGCAAATAGGATGTCAGTAATACTATAATGACTTTAATGACTTATTTTTACACCTTTGCATTTATTTGCTCTATAATATTCAGTTTAATCTTCTAAAGCAGGCCTTTTAAAAAAAATTGCTACAAATTCCCTTAAAAACTCAAAACAAAATGGCTCAGTTCCTGTGTGCAATGGCTCAGTTGATTTGGCCCAACCTTGCTAAAGTCAGTATTAGACATCCATGCAATTTTATACAGTATTGCCGGGGAAGATAAACAAAGTCAGGAAAACTGACTTGGCTAAAAACTGCCATTTAAACTATTGAAAATTGATTCAAGCCTGCCTAAAAGAACATTCTTTACCATTTTAATTTCTCTTAATGAAAGAACATATGATAGTCTTAGTTAAAGATAGCAAAATGTCACCGACTGGTAATTTGCCATTGTTTACAGAAATTTTCTTTTACAAATTGAATTCTCTCTTGTTGTTTTGAATCAGATTTTGGGAAACCATATAGGAAGAGGTAGTCTTTGAGATATCCTGGTCTTAATCATGTAATGGAAACATTTCAGGATGAGTTTTGAGTGACTTATTGAGGGCTACATTCCCAAATATGTGTCCAACATAAAACCACACTTGGTATAATTAAATTAAATTCAGTTAAGTTACCTAAATACATTTAATGATAGTTAAGAGTGATATTGTGCTACTGTCTGGACTTCACTTATTGAGAATAAGCAACAACTAAAACAATTATATAAGCACTCAAGGAATGCTTGGAGGCTCCCAAGTGGGGAAAAATGTCACCATATTGCTAGTGATTCAAAACTTCCTTCTATCCCTTCTATCCCTCATTAGGTACAAAGTAGCTTTTTTGAGGATCAAATTCAGGGAGCAATTTGGGTGAACCAACCAAGGCTGAATACTGCAAACAGACTTGTTTATTCTTGCTCTTCCCCTTGTTAGGTTACAAGTAAATTAGTGTCTGACATACAACTCTTTGCTCACAATTACCACCAAGAACCTTCTTGGTTCTTAAACTTTCTGTTTATTTTACATAAGAGACCTAAAAGATTTTCATTTCCAACCAAAGTGGTAAAATTAGTACGCAGTAGCCTGCTTTCTGGGAAAATCCTCTTCCTAGGTTCTGGTTCTGAGACATTTTTTCCCCTTTATCAGCTGAATTCTCTCTCAAAAAAATCTCCATCTCCAAAGTTTAAGACCAACAGCAGATCTTTGAACTACTTTCAGATAATCAATAGCTGTCCAGGAAGCTTAGCAACAATGGTTCAGGATTAATCCCTCAAATTCTGATATGTGATGATAGCAGTCATATCATAATAAAATATTATGGCTGAAATAAAAAGACAATTTATTGTTAAGATATCTCCCTCTGCCCCTAGGGACATGGCAAAAACCAGGTTCAACTTCTCTATCTGCATAATAACTAAGGAATGTATTCCCTTCTCAAAACAAAAGCTTCCTGCCCCCACCTTTCCTTGCCGGAAAGAAAGAATTATTGCTCATCTTAAGAAAGGCAGAATGGAAAGCCCCATGCCACTGTCTAAGGCAAACCTTGTAAGGAAGAGGCATCAATATAATTGGGCCAAACTGCAGGTGTTCTATAGTCAGTTAAGGATATGTACCTAATTCCATCAACATTCCTTCACTCATCAACAAGAGACAATGGTTATTTCCAACTGTCTCTAAAAGGCATGGTTTTCCTTAACAGCTGTATTTACACAATCAATTTACACAAGCAGATCATAGTCCTAGAATTTCCTGCTCTACAATTCTATTATAAAAGGTTTCCCCTTTCTATTGTTCCTGGTTCCTCTTCTTCTATGACAAAACAGTGGTCAAAATAATCTTGAAATAACATTATTCATGGATTTAATAAAAAAACAAAAGAACAAATCTCCTCGATGTCAAGATTGGGTGAGTATGGATGTACTGTATATGTAAATTCCAATAATATTTTTGGAAATAGATTTTTTTCCGAACAACTTCATCAACTTTGAGAAGTTCACCTTTAGTTGGATCACTTTGGTCTGGAGTTACTGATACTGAATAGTCCAGATGTTGTTTTTGGAATGTATTTGCTAATGCTAGCCAGACATGTGGATTAAACCTGCCGGACAGAGCAATTTAATATTTCTTCTGCAATCCAAATTAGGTAAAGTGATATCCTAAAATAGTTCCTTGCTACTCTTTCCAAAACCAAAATGGAATTCATCATATATTTAAAACAATGTATTTGCTATGATGAATACATTAGAGGCATTTGTAGAGAGGAAGTTGGTATGCAACTCTGCAGCCAGCCCTTTTTTAAAAAAAATAAATAAATTTCCGTCCCTTTTGATTTTCTTCTGTATACTTCCAAAACAAAGCATCAGAAAAACACAATGCTGTTGAATTATTGGATAATAGCTTCAAGGTTTCAGTCTGTATAAAGTAGCATTTCCTAAGTATCCCAGGTTTTCTTCTTGGAAGCATCTTGACAGTTGTCCAACTTAGTTTTACATGTTTAGATCAGAGGAGGAACTTGAAGAAACATTTTTGAAAAAGGCAGTGGCAAACTATATAATTGCCTTGAAAATTAGGTTAATAGTCACCAGGAAGTGAGCTTGATCCAAAAGAGTATTTAACATGTTTCTGGCTACTTCTGAGTCTTTCAAGCAGACTATTTGGACAATTAGAAGAGTGTTCTACAAGAAAACTTTACAGGTTAGAATACAAAAAGATTGCGAGAATATGTGAGACGCAATCTGCTTGAATTCTGCAGATAATATAGATCTTCTGTACAAAGACCTAAGACTCAAATAGATTGCCTTTTCCTCAATTATTTATGAAGAAGCACCTTATGTTGTGCTGAGAGGTAGAGAGGAGAAGTGGGAGTCAAGTGCAAACATCCTAATCCTTATAATGATCTGTAAAGGAACACTGTCTTAAGAGTGTGTGTATTTGTAGAGGAGCATGCAGAAGCAGGGCATTGTTTTAATGCCCTGCAGGAACAAGATTGAATGGTACCTTTGGTCAACTAATCAGTCCAATGTTACTATACAATAACCAAGAGGTAACATGTTAACTCCTTATAACTGTATCCCCGAACAAAAGAAGTTGTATTGGATAAAGCAAATTCCAAATGTGCTCAAAGCTTCCCAAATCTCTAAAGGTGACGTGGGCATATTTGGAATTCCAAGGAAGTATTACAGATCTCTCCATAAACACCTGCCACTTGTATAGGCCATTCACAAAATGGCTGTCATTTGGTGCAATCCATCACCACATCTGGGTTGATTGACCAGCAAAATTCTGTTGTTAGTCTGAGAACAGCAATCTCTAACAGGAAGGAAAAACTAACAATATAAGGGGGATAAAAATACATAACACTTAAGATCCCAAAGAAAGGTCTGGACCTGGGGCTAATTTTGCCTATAAAGACTTCCTTTCAGGAAAATTCACTCAGAAAAAAGCATGCGACTTGATGAATGCCGCTCTCGGGGAATAAGACCTCGCTGTATACAAGCGATCCCTTGTTCCGGCCCCTCTGATCCGGTTCCATCTTGCTCAACCCGGACACCTGGCAACCAGGGTTTTCAGGGCCCTGGGCTCAGGATGCTGCTGCTTAACGCCAGGTCAATTATCAACAAAGCCCCCCTGATACGTGATCTAATCACAGAGGAGGGGGCAGACCTGGTGTGTGTTACTGAGACCTGGCTAGGGCAGGAGGGGGGAGTAGCCCTCTCTGAGATATGCCCAGCTGGTTTCTCGGTGCAGCATCATTCCCGACCCCAGGGAAGGGGGGGAGGAGTGGCAATTATAACGTGTGGAAATCTGCATCCTCGTAGGATCCCTGCCCCGGAGATTGTTGGGTGTGAGACGCTCCTTCTGAAGTTGGACTTAGGGGTTCAGGTGGGCCTTTTCTTAACGTACCTGCCTCCCAGTTGCATAAGTAAGGCCCTGCCTGAGCTGCTTGAGGCAGTAGCCGGCTTGGCGGTTGAGTTCCCTAGGCTTATGGTGCTGGGGGACTTTAACCTGCCATCTGCTGGCGAAACCTCTGGGGCAGCTCAGGAGTTCATGGATTCCATGACAACCATGGACCTAACCCAAGTAATTCAGGGTCCGACCCATGAGGGTGGTCACACACTTGACCTAGTGTTTCTCTCGGGGCAGTGGAGAGATGATCTGAAGATAAGGGATATAGTCACCACCCCACTGTCATGGTCAGATCATTTCCTTCTGAGGCTGGATTTCACTACCCCACTCCTCCCCCGCAGGGAGGCGGGACCGACTAGGTGGTTCCGCCCCAGGCGCCTAATGGAGCCGGAAGGATTCCAGAGGGAGCTTGGGGAAATACCTGAAACCCTGGTACACAACTCGGCTGACTCTCTGGTGGATGCTTGGAACACCGCAGCATCAGGGGCGTTAGACCTAATTGCGCCTAAGCGACCTCTCCGTGGCAGTGGATCCCGGAAAGCTCCCTGGTTTACCGAGGAGCTCCGGGAGATGAAACGCCAGAAGAGACGTCTGGAGCACCGCTGGAGGGCCAAAAAGACCGAGTCTGACCGAACACTATTAAGAATTTACATCAGATCTTATTTAGTGGCGATAAGGGCGGCAAGACGATCTTATCTTTCCGCTCTTATTGCATCCGCAGATTCTCGTCCAGCCGCCTTGTTTAGGGTGACTCGCTCCCTCCTTGCAAAAGGGGGGAGCGAGGAACACTTACAAGGCAGAGCTGAGGAATTCGCTGAGTTTCTGTCGGATAAAGTTGCTCAGATTCGGTCTAATTTGGACTCCGGCATGGCAGAGTCCATAGAGTTGACAGGGGCGAGTCTTAGTCCACCATTATGGGAAGAGTTTGGGCCTGTTTCTCCCGAGGATGTGGACAGGGCTATGGGAGCGATGGGTGCCTCCACCTGTTTATTGGACCCGTGCCCCTCCTGGCTGGTCTCGGCCAGCAGGGAGGTGGCACGCGGCTGGATCCAGGCGGTGATCACCGCTTCTTTGCGAGAGGGATCCGTACCGCAGTCATTAAAAGCTGCGGTGGTGCGACCCCTCCTGAAGAAGCCTTCCCTGGATCCAGCCGATTTGAAAAACTACTGTCCAGTCTCCAACTTACCTTTTCTAGGTAAAGTCGTAGAGAAGGTGGTGGTGACCCAGCTTCTGCAGCTCCTGGATGAAACAGATCATCTAGATCCTTATCAGTCGGGTTTCAGGCGCGGCTACAGTACAGAAACTGCCTTGGTCGCTCTGATGGATGATCTCTGGCGGGCCCGGGATGGGGGGAACTCCTCCATCCTGGTGCTACTTGACCTCTCAGCGGCTTTCGATACCATCGACCATGGTATCCTTCTGCATCGGCTCGGCGAGTTGGGAGTGGGAGGCACCGTTTTGCGGTGGTTCTCCTCTTATCTCGCCGATCGGATGCAGTCGGTTTTGGCAGGAGGGCAGAGATCGTCCCCCAGGCCCCTACTATGTGGGGTGCCCCAGGGGTCGGTTCTCTCGCCCATCCTGTTTAACATCTACATGAAACCGTTGGGTGAGATCATCCGCAGGCATGGGGTGTGTTTCCATCAGTACGCTGACGACACCCAGCTGTACATCACCACCCCGTCTGACTTCAGGGAGGCAGTTGATGTAATGTGCCGATGCCTGGACGACGTTAAGATCTGGATGGGGAGGAACAGACTCAGACTTAATCCCGACAAGACTGAGTGGCTGTGGATAATGCCTCCTAAGGACCATGATAACTGTCCCTCCTTGGTCTTCGAGGGTGCGAAACTGACTCCCTCAGACCAGGTCCGCAACTTGGGGGTCCTCCTAGATCCACAGCTAAAATTAGATCATCACCTTTCTGCTGTGGCTAGGGGGGCCTTTGCACAGGTTCGCCTGGTGCACCAGCTGCGGCCATATCTGGAGAAGGAGGCTTTACTCATGGTCACTCATGCCCTTGTCACCTCGCGTTTGGACTACTGCAATGCGCTCTACATGGGGCTACCCTTGAAGAGTATCCGGAGACTTCAGTTGGTGCAAAATGCAGCTGCGCGTGCTGTGGTGGGTGTGCCGAGGTACACCCACGTGACACCGATTCTCCGCCAGCTGCATTGGTTGCCCATCGGTCTCCGGGTCCAATTCAAGGTGTTGATCACCATCTTTAAAGCCCTTCATGGCTTAGGACCAGGATATCTCCGGGACCGCATTCTGCCGCATACTTCCCTCCGACCGGTTAGGGCCCACAGAGTTGGCCTCCTCCGGGTCCCGTCGGCCAAGCAATGCCGGCTGGCGGGCCCCAGGGGGAGGGCCTTCTCTGTGGCTGGCCCCGTGCTCTGGAACCAACTCCCCCCGGAGACCCGAACCATCCCCACTCTGCTGGCCTTCCGAAAGGCGGTTAAGACATGGCTCTTCCTGCAGGTGGGGGGGACAGCCTAACCCATTTGAGCTTACCCCCCAAGTATGTATGTGGCTGAATGGATGGATGTTGTTGTTGCTTTTATATTGTTCTTTTAACTTTTGTACTGTTTTTAAATTTTTTGGAATTTTGTTTATTCTTGTATCTCTTATGTTGTACGCCGCCCTGAGTCCTTCGGGAGTTGGGCGGCATATAAGAATAACAAAATAAATAAATAAATAAATAAATAAATAAATGCTCCAAAGCATTGTAATTGCTGGTTTCCTTTCCTGTGGCCAAGACTTCACCAAAGTGACTTCATCCAAACCATCCACTATCTCTATATTTTCTTCCATTTGGAGGGAAGAATGTGAGCATGGGCTTGCTGATTTGCTTTGGTGTGGTGTGTCATTTATCTTTGAGTGTGATATATGTCTACATTTTGCTTTGGTTTGGGCAGAAGTGACTGTGTGAGTCACTTAAACAAACATAAGTATTTCTCGAAGCATGGTAAGCTTGCAATCTGCTTTGGGAGGCTAATAGTAGACCTGTACTTTCTGCTAAGCTCATCATCATGGGCTGTTCATCACTTCCTGGGTGCAGAAAAAGGTGTTATTTTTCACTCCAACCCAATGGCACTCCATGGCCATGTTTTCTTGCTTTTGATTAAAATTGCTGTGTTGCCCCATGCCATCTTAAGCCTTTTAGAGCAGATGGCTCCCAACACTTCATTCCATTCTAGTAGCAGCTGCAGGGTAGTGCCTGGCATGCCCCTTCCATCCAGCAGCTGGTCATTGCCCTGGGCATTTTTGCTGGGCTACTAAGTTGTTACATTTCTTGTGAGCAAAGAGTTGTATGTCAGACACTAATTTACTTGTAACCTAACAAGGGGAAGAGCAATAATAAACAAGTCTGTTTGTTGGGTTCTTTCTTTGGTTCTTTCTTTAAAAAAAATACTCCTGCAGTTGATCCAGATATGGTCTATTAAGTCAATGAAGCACACAATTGTGCCTACCGTTCCTGTCCTAATGTACCCATATATTCATACCTCTTTTACTCTTATTCATGCTTGTATTATTACATATATATTCAATCATGTTTTACTGTTTAAACTTTGCTTATAATCATATATGCTTGACAAATAAAACAAATACAAAAAATACAAATACAAATAAAAACTTATGCTCTTCTCAACGCTTACATCTAGTGGGCAGCCTTTCGGTTTTTGTCCATGGATGGCGCATGCTCCACTTGCTTACCCAGCCTCTGACCTCTGACCACAGACCTTCAAGGTTTCTCTCTCCTTAATATTTTTCTCACATTCTTCAGTGGTAAATAGGAACCTTGCTATTCTGTTTCTACAAAGAGATTGTAGGAGGAAAGCCATGTTAATTTATGGTGACAAAAATCAGGAATGTAGTAGCACCTTTTCAACTAATAAATTTTGTAAGTAGGCATAAGCTTTTAATGAGCAGCAGCTCACTTCATCCTAGGTAGGATTTAAATTGAGTGAGACAGAGGGGGGAAAGGAGGAGAAGACCAGCTGGTTCTGTAGATGTAGGTTACATGTGGGATAGACTACAGGCTCCTTATCAATCAACAATTGCAATATGTCCAAAACCTTTGTGTTTGCTGAGACCTTCTGAGATGGCCTGAAACTAGGTTTTCACTTAATAACATCGTTAATGTCTTGTTTTTCAAAAAATGGTAACTTTGAGGTCTTCTATACAGTATCCTGTGAGGCTGAAATACTCTGATATTACTTCGTCCAAGTTTGGGGTCCTGATGTCAAACTGCCTATTGCTTTGATTAGTGAGGCATCAAAGTAGTGGAAGGGGAAAAGAGTAAAAAAAAAAAGGAAGGAGGATCTGTGTTAGTGTCAGTGGAGGTAATGTGTGAAGGATGTCAGTGTGAAGGCATTCCTGCATGTGCACATCTGGGAGAGCATAGGAAAGGCATGGGGATGGGTGATGGGGATCTATCCTTTGAAAGAAAAGCCAGGGGCTGGTACACTGGCCTACCCAAGAGCCAGCCAATGGGGCTTGCCTTCCCTGCAGGGACAGGAGGGCAAGAAGCAGGAGAACATCCAACCAGCTCTTTCAGTGGCCAACACAGCTCTAGTCCATGGTAACTGAGTCTGGAATTTTTGAAGTTGGGTCAAGAAACAGCCAGGAGCAGCATGGAAAACAAGCAGCTGAATCTGCAGTGTGGAAAGCTCTAAGCATGCTGCATAGCACGAGGGCATCAGAGCCCTACTGCCTGCAGTTTTTATTGGTTGCATATTTTTTTATTAAGGTTTATATTAAACAAAGGAAATTCAAAAACCTAGTACAAAAATACATAAAAAAACTAAAAGAAAAAATATTTAGAAATTGTAGGACCAGCTTCCTCCAGAAAAGGGAGAGGAAAGGGCGGGAAAAAGATGAGGCTTCGTCAATCGTTGCATTTATGGCTCAGAGCATGAGGGAACTTGTGATGTCCAGCTGGTCACAAGTAGCTGCAAAAATGACGCACAAAAATCTCAGCTGTCCAAAATATACATGGGCAATCTCCAATCCTCTCCTTCTTCCACAGAGAATTTCAGCAATCTGGATCTCACATCCACCTGCCAAATTTGACTGAAATGTCCCCACAAAAATGCGGGTGTTGGTTCTCCTCATCTCACCAAAAGTCATGTCCTGATACTGTTTTTATTTGTATCAGTAGCTTGCTGTTTGGGAATTTGGACCTTTCAGATGGGCACAATGATCATATCAGCTGTTCTGTGGGTGGAAAAAAAAACCCATAGCAACACTCTCAGGTTTCTGAGATGGAAAACTTTGGAGGAGTCCTTTGCTGGACTGAAAGATGAAGCAAATGTTTCCTGTGGCAATAGTTGCTAAAGAAAGAAAGAAAGCAATTGGCAGACAAGCAGGTGACTCAAGATAGACTTAACCACACAGAAAATGGCTTCTGAAACTTTTGCTGCTTGCCAAATGCCTCACTTGTAGCCTCAAGCCTCAGGGAGCAGCAGACAGTAGTTGATGGATGTTGGATGGCAATCTGTATCAGTGAACTACAACCTCTTCTCATCTACCATCTGAGGAAAAAAATCATTGTCATCATCATCATCATCATCAAAATTATCTATATGGCTGCCATTCTCACAACGCTGACTGTTCACATTCCCATGTCCTCATAAATTTCTTCATATCTCAGAATAAAAACTGCTTTCAACTGCATCACTGAACAGTCATATCATGTATGCCAGAGAGGTGACTGTCACCTCTCCAGGTTTCAGTACATCTCTCAACTGGCTGAGAAATCCAATCTTTACTCGTGATGGAAGGAAAAAGGAGAAAGGAGAAAAAGGCAAAACAGAGCTGGCCCCTTCTCCTTTTAAAGCTCACCTGACAAAAAGGGAAATTTTCCTGCTCCTGATTGGCTGCTCAGAGGATGAGTTTCCCAGAGTCCTGAACTGAACACTGCCCACCATCTAGATTGGCAAGTTAGTTTTGATTTATTTGAATAATTCTTTTATATCTCATTGTTTTGGAGTATTTTTTCTCTTTCCCTTCTTCTAGCCCATGCTCATAGTGATGAGCATTTTCCAGGAAAATAACAGGGTGATCTGAAACATGAAAATTGTGGGAAGCTCCCCCCCGCTCCTAGAAGAATGAAATATTTTGGGAAATATTAAAACAGGCAGAATATTATATTTTCCCAAAAGCAGAAATGAAAAATCTTAAGGGAGGCAGAAACCAGCCCCAGTTTAATTTAATTTAATTTAATTTAATGGATTTGTATGCCGCCCAACTCCCTAGGGACTCTGGGCGGCTCACAACATATTTGGATCCATTTCGACAATACAATGCAATAAATAAAATAGTTAAAAAACATATAACATATAAAAATTAAAAGAGTATCGTCACGCTTTCACCCCGCCTGCCGGAAGAGCCAAGTTTTTATTGCTTTCCGGAAGGCCAGCAGGGTGGGGATAGTCCTGATCTCCGGGGGGAGCTGGTTCCACAGGGAGGGAGCTCCCACAGGGAAGGCCCTCCCCCTCGGCCCCGCCAACTGACATTGTTTGGTCGACGGGACCTGGAGGAGGCCGACTCTGTGGGCCCTGACCGGTCGTAGGGAGGTATGCGGCAGGATGCGGTCCCGAAGGTAACCTGGCCCTGAGCCATGTAGGGCTTTAAAGGTAACGACCAACACCTTGAATTGGATCCGGAGACTAATGGGCAACCAATGCAGCTGGCGGAGAATTGGTGTTACGTGGGTGCATCTAGGAGCACCCACCACAGCTCGCGCAGCTGCATTTTGCACCAGTTGCAGTCGCCGGACACTCTTCAAGGGTAGCCCCATGTAGAGCGCATTGCAGTAATCCAGCCGTGAGGTGATGAGGGCATGAGTGACTGTGAGAAGTGCCTCCCTCTCCAAGTAGGGTCGCAATTGGTGCACAAGACGTACTTGTGCAAAGGTCCCCCTAGCCACAGCTGAAAGATGTTGTTCCAATTTAAGCTGTGGATCTAGGAGGACACCCAAATTGCGGACCCGTTCTGAGGGAGCTAATTTCTCTCCCCCAAGAACCAAGGAGGGACAGTTGGTCACGTCCTTAGGAGGCAATATCCATAACCACTCTGTCTTGTCAGGGTTAAGTTTTAGCCGGTTCTTCCCCATCCAGACCCTAACATCATCCAGGCAGCGGCCCATTACGTCTACGGCTTCCCCGAATTGAGACGGGGTGGAGATGTACAACTGGGTATCATCAGCATATTGCTGATACCTCACCCTGTGTCGTCGGATGATCTCACCCAGTGGCTTCATGTAGATATTAAACAGGATGGGCGAGAGGACCGAGCCCTGAGGCACCCCACATAGTAGGGGCCTAGGGCTCGACCTCTGCCCCCCTGTCAACACCGACTGCGTCCTGTCAGAGAGGAAGGAGGAGAACCACTGCAAAACAATGCCGCCCACCCCCACCTCTCCGAGACGACGCAGAAGGATACCATGGTCAATGGTATCAAAGGCCGCTGAGAGGTCAAGTAGCACCAGGATAGAGGAATAACCTCCATTCCGGGCTCGCCAGAGATCATCCATCAGGGTGACCAAAGCCGTTTCCGTACTGTAGCCGCGCCTGAAACCTGATTGAAAGGGATCCAGAAAATCCGTGTCATCCAACAACCGTAGGAGCTGGAGCGCCACCACTTTCTCAACAACCTTCCCCGCGAAGGGAAGGTTGGAGACTGGACGGAAGTTCTTTAAATCCGCCAGGTCCAGGGAAGGCTTCTTGAGGAGGGGTCTCACCACCGCAGCTTTTAAGGGCTGCGGGACGGACCCCTCTCTCAAGGAAGCGTTGACCAACGCCTGGAGCCAGCCGCGTGACACCTCCCTGGTGGCCGAAACCAGCCAGGAGGGGCACGGGTCCAATAAACAAGTGGCGGAGCTCATCGCTCCTATGGCCTTGTCTACATCCTCAGGAGTCACCGGTTCAAACCTATCCCAGATAACCGGACTAAGACCTGTCCCAGTCGTCTCGGCCTGTACTGCCCAAGCAGAAACTGAGGAGACCTGCTTTTAGAAATGCAGATTTGGTAATCCATTCAGAAAGACTGGGTCAAGACAGAAATTTGGATAAGCAACAAACAAAAGGTTGACAAAATTAGCTCAGACAAACACCTAGGATTTGCATTTCCCCTTTTGTCTATAGAGCCAGCTATGACCCCTACATGACCCCATAGGAATCCAGAAGGTATAAAAACCCATTCACTCTAAACTCCATTTTGTCAGCTGCCCAGAATCACATGTGGTTAGTGGTTCTGCTTCATCAATAAAGGGAACCTTTCTTTCCAATCAGCCTCCAGCCTCCATTTTATCTCCAGTGCCTTTCTCCTGCCTTGGAACTGGACCTGGATATTTCTTTCAACAATATCAAATCTAAAACACATAAAAATGTAAAAAAAAAGATATTAATTGTAGAATACATTAAATCTGTCTTCATTGTCATCATCATCATCATCATCAATCTTATCTAAACTATTTATAGACACACACAAACACACATTTGTGTAATGCAGATATTTGCAATCAAAAATAGTGACGCAAACACATTAATTCAATATTCTTGAAATATTTTGGCCTGAAACTATTCAGGACGTGAATGATCAGTACCAATTTCAGTTGTCTGTGAGATGATGTTGGTGAGGATGATCTAGATTATTATTATTTTTTAAATGTTAGGCCTGCAAACAGTATGTATGGGGCTTCTATTATGTAGGATAGAAATATGTGTCTCCATACTGCTCATAATGACAAAAATGTATATGACCAATAAAGCCTTAATATGTATTAAACATCACCATAGGAGAAGCACTTCTCAAAAGTAACCATGCTTGTTGGCAAACTGGGAAGGTTGCTCTCCCAACTGTCCCTTCCACAGAGGCATGTCTATAGCAATTGTTTTGCTGGTCAGATGGACTATACCTGTTCTCCAAAGAAAAGGAGCTCCATTGTTTTGTATTTTCAATTTCCTGGTTCTTACTCTGATGCTCCTGAGAGGAAGCAAAAGGAAGTGGGAGTGTAGAACTGTTTTATTTTAGAGTCATGGTAACTATCAAATGCAATACTGGTTAAATGGAACCTATTGGGTGCCATTGGTTATTCTCTAGCTTTATCTATAGGACCTTGATTTTTCCTCCTTTTCTTACTAGGATGCATGGTCACACAGGCCAGACTTGTGTTTCTTTACTGCATTTTAAAAATAATTTACAAAGTTACTAAGTTCTGCAAGATAGTTTATTTATTTATTTATTATTTAATAGATTTGTATGCCGCCCAACTCCCAAAGGGACTCTGGGCGGCTCACAGCATATTAAATACAAAATCTAAAAAACAGTTTAAAAATTTAAGAACAAGATTAAAATAATGTAAACAATTAAAACATTTAAAAGTATCTAGGGACACCCATCACCACATGCGCTGCCGCATTCTGCACTAGCTGCAGTCTCCGAACGTTCTTCAAGGGTAGCCCCATGTAGAGTGCGTTGCACTAGTCAAGATGTGAGGTAACAAGGGCGTGAGTGACTGTCAGTAGTGCCTCCCGATCCAAGAAAGGACGCAACTGGTGCACAAGACGGATAGTGTATAATATCTGATGGGATCTAATTGCTGGGAAGAGTTAATAATTTAATATACATTATGACTGCACTGACAATAATTTGTCTATAATTTGTAATAATTAGTATTGTTTTTCATAAGGTATTTTGCTTACACAGTTTTAGACACCAGTGTCTATTATTTTATTATACCATAATCTATAGCATTTTACCACTTTTATTGTAGAGAATACTTAAGTTAGAATCTCTAATTATAATTATAATTATAAATTTAGTTATAATTAGTTCTATAGTGATTAGAAGATTCTAATTTTATATCATTTAATTCCCATGTTAGTAGTTTTCCATTTTACAGTCACATTTTAATAGCTTTAAGGAAGAGCTTGTTTCTAGTGATAAATTAATGTTACTGTTTCTACATATTATCTAAAAAAATAAATAAATTAGAGAAATACAAAATTCAATAATTGGAATGGAATATTCTAGAGCAGGGGTGTCAAACTTGCGGCCCGCGGACTGGATGCGTTACATGCTGGCCCTGCCTCTGCCCGGTTTAGCGAAGGGGAAAAAAGTCCTGATACGTCACGTGACGCCGCCATGACGATGCGAGTTTGACACCCCTGTTCTAGAGAATTCCCAACTGTTCCATTCCCACTTCAATCAATGCTATCCTTCCTTTGGATCATGCTATTCTTGGGGACAGTTTGGTATTTTTCAGAAGTAAATCCTCTGGACACAAAGTCCTTTGAGGTCTTCCAAACACAACATTTCATTTATAATAGGCCTGTTTGGGGCTGGGTTGACCACTTTGAGACATTTCCAGTTTGGGAAGTTTACAGCCCCCAAATCACCAGACTGCCTTCCAGAATGCAGCAGGTTCAAGTTGCCTCTAATACAGAGTTAAATGGTCCTAAATTATTTGAATGTTTCACTCATGAATTGGTGAGTTTTGCACATCCCTCTTCTAAATCCCTGTGGCAGAGAAGCAGTTTGGTTTCAACTGAGAAAAAAACAAGAAACAGATCAAGAATCAGAGAAACAGCTTTCAAAAACAGTCAAGAGCCATGTGTCTTGAAGGTTTGGACTGTCCCACAACAGCTGCCTAAAAAATCCAGTATGATCCATAGCCATATTGAATTCTTTAGGCAGCAGTCAGATTCAAGGAGTAAGGAGAAGAGACTGTCTAAAGTTTCAAGGGACATGGGTCTGGAGTCATCTGCTAAAAATTCACATGGGCTGGTATGTTTAAATCTGCCAGGCAGGGCATCCTCCCAGATTTGAGATAAACAATTTGGAGTATCAAAAAACATCAGAGCAAATTATGTTACTTGGGCCCTTAGTTTGAAAGCTTCTCAGGTGTAAGTTCACAGATAAAGGCATCATGAAACCAGATGCCAATCTGCAAATGAGGAGATGCCAAGATTGCTTAGAGAAAATCGTTAGGAGGAGAGGTGGAGGATCTAGACTGCCATGTAAATCTAACCTTCAGGAAATTGGGATGTACAGGGAGTGACATCATACACAAAGCAGAAGGGAATGACCCGCAGGCCTCAGCCAAATATCCCACTTCAGTATTTGGGAGTTAGACTCTAAAAAGATAAAAGAAATAAACAAACAAGTCCAGTAATCTAAACAGCCTGTTCCAGATCTCATACCAATTGTGGAATAGCATTGTGGCTATTAAAAACCTAACCAAACAAAAAAAAAACCTCTGAAGAGAAGCGACCATCTTAATTTGCTAAACTTTGGAGAAATTGTGTCCTGAGAACTGTAATCAATTCTAGGGATTACAGCAATTTTTGTATTTATGCCCCTGCTGCAATAACTGGGAAATGGTGATTGTTGGAGCAAACTAAGCTCTGGAAATATTTGAGGAGCCAGACAATGCAGCACAGGCAGACAACATACAAATTGATCCAGTGATGGGATTCAATTTTTTTTACTACCGGTTCTGTGGGCGTGGCTTGGTGGGCGTGGCAGGGGAGGGATACTGTAAAATCTCCATTCCCATTCCACTCCAGGGGAAGGTTATTGCAAAATCCCCATTTCCTATCGATCAGCTGGGACTCAGGAGGCAGAGAATAGATGGGGGGTAGGACCAGTCACAGGTGGTATTTACCGGTTCTCCGAACTACTCAAAATTTCCGCTACCGGTTCTCCAGAACTGGTCAGAGCCTGCTGAATCCCACCCCTGAGTTGTTCTTAACACAAGTCTTTGCCTTGGATGGGGGCAATTCCTCAAATCAATTAGATCTTGCTTTTAGGATGGAATTGTACCTATTACCTCCCTTTCTTTAGCTATATCTCAATAACTGTTCTCTCCCCAAATGAACACTTTTCCCACTGCAAACTAAACCTTTCCCCCCACTACCATCATTTCCCTCTTGCTGAGGGAAAAAAATTAACTTCTGACTGTTAGTGATTGGTTTTGTCTTGCTGCTAATAATTTCCAGTTCACATTTTTCTGCCAGGCTGTTTCTGGAAAAATAAAATGTGGCTTGAATAGCAAAGTTGAATATTTATTCACAGGGAAATACTCAGTAGGTATTAAACTGAGAATCCTGCCATACCATACTCCCTTCAGCCTCCCAGCCCTTTCAAACCCATTTCCCCCCACTTTGCACTTACCAACTGCAGATCACAAATGTTCTCAGCAGTTTGATACAACCTACATGCTAAATGAACATGAAATGGGAGCTGATAGGGCAGAGGGCAAGACAGGCAGTCAACCTCACCAATGAAAAATCACAGAATGTGAGGCACATACTGGAATCTATGTTCTACCCTGTGCAGAAGTATAGATTAAATCATGGATTATGCACCATCAAATTAGTGTCAACTCATAGCAACGACATAGGTAAATTTCATCTGTGACAGTCTGTCCCTAACTTGGTCAGAAGTGCAGGGGAGATGGAAAAAGGCTGGTTTTCTGTTGCACAGCAACAGTATGTTCTGTTGCTTGTAATGCACCTTCTGCGGTTTGGAACTAGTGCTGTGTGATTGATGATAGCATTTCCAGTAGCAGATGAAGAGAAAAATCCTTATGTGGTAGGTCTTAGAATGAGGACAGCTGGAACCCATTCCTCTTTGACATAGGCACTTCTAAAGCTCATTACTGAATGGAAAGAGTTTTCTCCTTTGAGCCAATTCACTTGTATTACTCCTGTAATGCCAAAAAGCAATTATTAGGAAAGTTTACTTCTTATACCCCATTGTATTTTACAGGATTAAAGGTTTCAAATGTTGATCCATGCACCCGGAACTCTACAAGAGAAAAAAATAGTACAAATTCAATAATAGCAATAGCACTTAGACTTATATACCGCTTTACAGTGCTTTACAGCCCTCTCTAAGTGGTTTACAGAGTCAGCATATTGCCCCAAAAATATTTTTAAAGCTATAATATTTATAGCTATTGAACTACAGTGAGTTACTACAATCATAGTTGAAATAAACCCTAGAGCAGGTTTCTACAATTGCAACATGTGAGGTGATGGTAGCAAGAAGAATCTGAGTACAAAATATATCATGAATGTATGATAGAGTTGAATCTGTCTCATGAACTTTTTTGATGCTTAAGCATTATCTTTTGGTTGGGCAAGTTCTTAGCAATTTTAAGACTCAAGCGAATTCGTTTGGAATTCATACTTGATTTAGAAATAGCATCCAGGTATTCAATAGGTGTTTTGTGGATGGAAAAGGATATGAAGAACTTGTTCCAAGAACTCTGTTGCAATGTACATAGTGGTGGAGAAGAAAAAAAAAACCCTGCCCTAAAGAACAACTGAGCTTGATAGTTCTTGTAGAATTCTGACCAAAATGAGCCAAAACAAATTGGTCCTGTGTCCATACCCCGAGCAGGGAATGCTGCATGTAGTACAAGTACAATTAAAGTTGTTATGTTATTATTTACTACTTATTTTGCTGTTATTATACTATTATTTTATGTGAAACTAAAGCCATGTTGGCAGTGCAAGCAAATATTAGTGGGTATGTAGAAAATTGTGATTAAAATGTAAACAATATGAATTAATGAAGGGAAGGGAAGGGAAGGGAAGGGAAGAGGGGGGAAAAGAAAGGGGAAAGGAAAGGAAAGGAGGAGGAATAAATAAGTTCTGAGTTTAGGAAACAAAGAAAAATATGTAATAGTTCTGAATAAATATAATCTAAACTTTTGGAATGGAGTTAAGGGCACGTAGGAAAGTGAAAATGTAGAATAAGATATGTATGGTAGGTTTAATTGCTAATGAATGCACTAAAGTTCATTTAGAAAGTATGAATTGGTGTTGGTGTCATCTAGTTGTGGTAGGTATATATAAAAGAATGATTTCATTGTGTGGTGATATTTGGATACTATGCATCAATGAATTGTGATAATGAAGAAACCAGGAGTTAGTTTAAGGAAAAATTGGGTAACACTAGGGCCATTCAACAATCTGATGAATAAATGCCTCTGTGATTGAAGTGACTCTGATGAATTTCTGTTCTGAAAAAAGATCTATTGGTTTCCAATACATAGTTTGTACATAACTCCATTGAATATACAGACATGATAAAAGAATATATAAAATGAAAAAGCTTGACAAATTTGATTATTTATGATGAAATATTGAAAGAATTAGCAAAAGATATATGAATGATGAGAGGTTTTAAATCAAATTGTTGACCATTTTGGATTAATATCAAGAGCAGATCATGAGAAAAAAATGAAGGAAAAAGAAAGAAGGGAAAGCAATGAAAGTGAAATCAGAATAACTGCAGGAAGGGAAGGTATGAGTCCTATATGAAACAGTGACTCTTCCAACAAAATGAATGAAAATAATATACAGAAAAATTAGGTCCTGGAATCTGCATAGAATAATGAAAACAATTATATTAGTGCCACAAAAGTGGGTGATAAAGAGAAATACAAGAAATGAAGTTTGCTTGAACAATAAAGTGAAAGAGACTATAAATAAGGGTGGGGGAAAGTGCATATAAGAGAATTATTGCTATAGAAAATGAAACCAAGAGAAGGATGTTATATAATATGGCTCTAGAGGAAAAAACACAGTTGATGTAGAACAGTTTTGAGAGAAATAAAACAATGTTCTGGAAGTGGTGAAAAAGGCAAAACAAAGACCTTCCAGGAGATGAAATGGCAATAGAAAAAGTATTTTATATGATCTGAAGAGAAACCAGAGAAAAAGTATTTTAGATTTTAGATTTGTATGGGACTACCGTATTTTTCGGAGTATAGGACGCACCGGAGTATAGGACGCACCTAGATTTTAGAGGAGGAAAACAAGGAAAAAAGTATTCTGAACCAAATGGTGTAGTAATATATTATTTAATAAAATACCAGTGTAGCAGAATACTTTTTACAACCATGTATACTTTTTACAACCATGTACACTTTTTACAAACTTCAAACTTGACAGCTTTAAGACTTGTGGACTTCAACTCCCAGAATTCCTTCTCCAGTCATGCTAGCTCAGGAATGGGAGTTGAAGTCCACAAGTTTTAAAGCTGTCAAATTTGAAGTTTGTAAAAAGTGTACATGGTTGTAAAAAGTCTTGCCAAGTTTGAAGACCCTTGCACCCCTAACCCAGGGGTCTTCAAACTTGACAGCTTTAAGACTTGTGGACTTCAACTCCAATTCCTGAGCTAGCATGACTGGAGGAGGAATTCTGGGAGTTGAAGTCCACAAGTTTGAAGACCCTTGCACCCCCTTGGCAAGTTTAAGACTTGTGGACTTCAACTCCCAGAATTCCTCCTCCAGTCATCCTAGCTCAGGAATGGGAGTTAAAGTCCACAAGTCTTAAAGTTGCCAAGTTTGAAGAGCCCTGGGTTAGAGGTGGCAAGGGTCTTCAAACTTGGCAAGTTTAAGACTTGTGGACTTCAACTCCCAGAATTCCTCCTCCAGTCATGCTAGCTAGAGTTGAAGTCCACAAGTCTTCCCGGTCTCGCAGCCAGTTCCCTCCTGAAGTTCAAGGGCTGCAACTTGAGCTGAGCAGATCTGCGGCGAAAGCGGCGGCTCCTGGTTTTCCCGGCCAAAGAGAGCTCGCTAGAGAAGAGCAGCTGAGGAAGCAGGCGAAGCGCGGCGGCAGGCAGGTGTTTTGGAAGCGCCGAGGGCAGCACACGCGTCCGGGATGCCCCTCTCTGTGCTTTCTGCTTAGCCGGCAGCAGCGGGCGCAGCGAGTCCCGTCCTCACGCGCGTCCCCGGCGCTTGCTGTGGCGACGCTGTTTTCTCCGAGACCTTTGTCTCGGAGAAGGAGCAGTAGACAAAGGTCTCGGAGAAAACAGCGTCGCCACAGCAAGCGCCGGGGACGCGCGTGAGGACGGGACTCACTGCGCCCGCTGCTGCTGGCTAAGCGGAAAGCAGAGAGGGGCATCCCGGACGCGCATGCTGCCCTCGGCGCTTCCAAGACACCTGCCTGCCGCCGCGCTTCGCCTGCTCGCACGCCCGCTCGCTCGCAAGCGGGCAGCGGTGGGGATCGAAGCGGAGCGGTGGCACCTCGAAAGGACTGGGGCGCTAGATTTCATGCTAGCTCAGGAATGGGTGGCGGGGGCAAGCAGCGGTGGTGGCGGCGGCAAGCAACAGCGGGGACGGCGGGGGCAAGCAGCGGGGGGGGCAAGCGGCGGTGGCGGCGGCAGCAGGGAAAACCTCCGAAGAGTGGGGGCTGGGGGGGGTTGGGGGCTGCATTCGGTGTATAAGACGCACCCACTTTTTGACCCCCTTTTTGGGAGTAAAAAGGTGCTTCCTATACTCCGAAAAATACGGTAATTCAGAGAGCAAAATGAAATGGATGCAATAAATGTTAGTATAAAAAAAAGAAAAGAAAGAAAAGAAAGAAAAGAAAAAGGAAGTCATAAATATGGTGAAAATGTTGAAAATTGATGCAGTTGCAGTTGTATATTGTATAATTTGAGTGTTAAATTATGGATATATTTTGCTAAGGGAGTACCTTGACAACTTTTTAACATGTGTGGAAGAATGCTATTACTATTCCTTTAAAGAAAGGGAAAGCTAACAAGCAAATGAAAAAAAATTGGTGTGTGAGAGGTAGTTAGTCAAGCATAACTACAAGGGTGTTTGGCAGAATTCTAATTGAAAGGAACAAAGATGTTGGTGAGCAAATGTTGAAAAATGCAGCACCCTTATGCCACGCAGAGAAAGTGCAGACCAAAGTTGTGCTCTTCAGCAGGTCATTAAAAACTGATGCCTGTGAGAAAGAAAGTATTCTAAATTAATTTAGAAAAAGCATATGATAGAGTGAAGAGGTTTGAATTATGTGTTTTGTGTTAATAAGGAGATGAAGGATACAATAAGGGTGATAATACTTTGTCTGGTACATTGGCCTTGCTATGCATTGGACAAACTTTAGGGGGTGCTATTAGCTACCTAAAGGGACATGTCATGACAGAGCAGAGTTTCATAGCAGCTGCTTCCTTGCATCAGCAGCTAGAGAAAAGGGACAAGCAAGCTCTGTGTAGAGAATCCTCATAGAGTTTGGAAGAGAGACAGGCCGCTATACCACAGATCTGCAACAGGAGAGAGCCAGGGAGGCAGCAAACTGAGCAAAATTCCTTTCGCTCCTGGATTCCTGATTACACTGGATAATAAACATTTTACTGAACACTTTTAGGTCTATCTTATAGATTTTTGGCTGCTAATCACAAAAATAACCTGTAATTTAACCTATTACATATAAAAGCATGGAATTGTTGTTTTTCATCCACCTGAGTTTTATGTGAAGCGGAGGCAAAAATATCTTTGTCAGGTTAACAAGTGGTTCGTGTGCCACGCTTTTCTGTCCTGGAACCAAATTCTTTCGGAGTAACCATTTCTTTTTAATGTAATGCAATTATCTTGCATGGCTGTCCTATTTGCATATGTAACAGTACCAAGCGGCCTTACAAGCTGCAGAGCTAGTACTTTTAGATCTCCACAAATATTCCACTTGTACTCCAACAACAATTCCATGATTTTATATGTGATAGGTTAAATTACAGGTTATTTTCGTGATTAGCAGCCAAAAATCTATAAGATAGACCCAAAAGTGTTCAGTAAAATGTTTATTATCCAGTGTACCAAGTTCAAGTGGAATATTTGTGGAGATCTAAAAGTACTAGCTCTGCTGCTTGTAAGGCCGCTCGGTACTGTTACATATGCAAATAGGACAGCCATGCAAGAGAATTGCATTACATTAAAAAGAAATGGCTACTCCGAAAGAATTTGGTTCCAGGACAGAAAAGCGTGGCACACGAACCACTTGTTAACCTGACAAAGATATTTTTGCCTCCACTTCACATAAAACTCAGGTGGATGAAAAATTTTGTGAAAGCAATAAACAAGGAAGGTGAAGGTTTTCATTATTTGAGACAGATATTTCAAAGAAAAATTGATCCTAAGATTGAAGAAGGCATTTTTGTCGGTCCACAGCTCATCAATGACAAGAGGTTCAAAGATCTGTTAGTGGGGCTAGAGAAAATTGTCTGGAATACATTCAAGGATGTAGTTGAGAATTTTCTTGGCAACTACAGAGCAACAAACTACATTCAGCTGGTTGACAAACTTCTTCAACCTGAAACATTTCATGAGTCATGTGTTTGTGAGATGGACATCCATAGAAATAATGTAAATAAATAAAAAAAATCTTAGGCAAATTTAACCTTTCATCATTTTGATATGAACTGCCCCTCAGGGAACTTATAGCTATTTCAGTGGCTCTGGCTGCATTCCTTCTGACAACCACAGAGTTAGTGAATTCCAGGATGCATACAATATGTCCAAAGTGTGCTAATCAAGGAATTTCACTCTACCAACTCCAGATTCTTGTGCTGGAGTCAGTGAAGTATCTCTAGAATTGTCCTGTAATAAATCTTCTGAATTATACCACCTCCCTTGACACAGGCAGAATTATAAAACTGATTAAATAAAGTTTGAAAATGCCCATGTTCTCACTTTCCCAATTGACTTAGTTTTTTATTATTTGTTTTGGATTTTGGTTTTAAGTAATACAATATGGAAGAAACATTTCATTATACAGCTTTTTGATAATAGCAATATAGATATTCATTGTCTTTGCTGGATTATGAACACACTGTTATATATTTCTTCAGGAAATATATAACACAATTCAGCCAAAAAAAAACCCCGGGCAAATGTTATAGACAGGTAATGCAAATAAGTGGACAAATAATAGAAGACGTCTGGTTATACAGTATCAACCCCCATCTCAAAATATGCACTTCTAGCATCATGTTCATTTGCTTCCCCACCAAACATATCTTGGCATTCCATTAGTGGGCAATAAAGTCTCCTGGGGTGGCTGCATTTTGGGATCCTAAAATGAGAGAGTTTGTCAAACAGCTAGTAGAACATCTACTGTACATTCAGTTTGGTGGGCTAAAGCTGCTTAGGTGTCTCTGAAGAGTCTTGCTTTGTCTTCAGATGCCCTTACCATTCTAATTAATTTTTGCATACCATCTCCAATGTTTTTGAACTCTCCAGCCCAAAACTAAACAAGGAAACTCCTACCTTGAATTTTCTGATGGCTACCAAGTGATGGATTTTCTCTCTGAGCAAGAATTTTCAATTGTAATGATCTGGATCAGTCAGTAACTGTGAAGGCAGGTCCCCCCTTTCTGATAATAAAGGAAGATGGTATGGCAGAACTGTGTGCTAGTGATTCAGAAAATCAGCACAGAAAGAACTAGCGTGAAGGGGAGGTGAGATGCTGAGGGTAGGGAAGAACCTAAGGTGGAAGTAAAGGGCATGAAATGGTGTAAGAAATGGACCCTTATTCTTGTAAATATATAAGAGCAAAAGCGCAGCCATATGTATGACATATTAGATTGTATAATCAAAATGTACGTTTTGCCTGTCAGCTTTCTTTCTGCTTCTCTGTTCCCAGAGAAAAAGGAAATAAACAAGATAATTAATGCTGACATATACAGGAAAAGTGTGAGACATCAGAAAAAGGAAGTGTGCAGATGTTAGAATGATGTGAAATTCCAAGGAATTTCCATGCTGGAAGTCACCCGAGTAAGATGCCAAAAAGTGTTACATAATATGAGGGAACAATGAAATGGGAGGAGTAAAATTGTTGTTTGCCTGTAAAGATGAATTGTATTTATATGATGTACTCAGATGAGAATGTTGCTTGGTCGGAGATCTCTAAATTCTCCTTCCAATGCCCTTTTGCAAAAGCATCCAATAAATGTTTTTATTGTTCATCGGTCTCCTGCTGAATTCTTTGGTGAATTTCTCACAAATGGGTTAGCTAAGAGTGAGGAGGAACTAATGGAAGTATTAGGAAAAAATGAGATGGAAATTAGGGATTTAAGAAACTGTAGGTAGGCTACACATGGCATAAAGAAGCAGCAACAATTAGGAAATGAAGGAATTATGTAATCTTATCGAAGAAGCAGAAGTCCAGTCTGCCTTCCCCAAACACTTTTTCCCATCATTCTTTAGTTGCACTAAATGTACAAAAAAGTAAGCTTCCCTCCTCCCAAATAAAAAAGGGAGGCAGAAACTTAAAAACAATTGAGAGAAAGTTTCTCAACCCAATGTTTAAATATATCATTGAACAATGAAACTGTAGAATCAGGTCATCTATTTGCACATTTGATCTGAATGGGGTAAAAGCATTTGCAGATTGATTTTTCTCCACCATTTCCTCCTTTTCTTTTTAATATACCGAGATAGTTGTCTGGCATTATTATTTTGAAAGATGTAATTCTGAATTCTGAATAACTGCATAGCTCTGTTTTGTTTTGTTTTTTGTAAGATCCTCACTTCTGCAGAGATGCTTGGGTTCACGGACACTAACTAGACTTAACTAAAAACAGGAAGGATCTGAAAAAGCCCTTGTGGTTTCTATAACTTCTATAATTGCAGGTGGTATATATGTTAATGAACCACATGGAGTTACATTAGAAACCAAAGATGCTACTCTGGATTCATGAATGTGTAATCACAAATAATGTAATATATAAAAAATTACTAGCATGCACTACTGAAGAAAAATGGAATTCCTGAACTCTCCTAGAGAGAATCTAATGGAGGCTAATGGAGAAAGCAGGTGACGCCTTTGAGCTGTTGAAGAAAACGGGTTCAGGAGACAAGAACTTGGCACTGAATTGCAATTTAGATTCAAAGATTCATTCCTGAATCTTTAAAGATTGCATCCTGGATAAGTGCTTTACGCTTGGATTTAGGCTGATTATCATACTATTGATGGAAAGGCCTACTAAAGGCCTACTAAAATGAAGTCAGCATTTCTGCAGACTTCTCCAAATACATGACTAGAAGCTGAAGATCTTCTGGGAACAGCAATGACATAGAATTCCTGGAACTAATGAGTTAGATAGGGTCAAGCAATCCCCTATCCTTTTTTGATGTTTAGAATTAATATTCTCATCTGATGAACCAGCATGGCCAAAAGTCTGGGGCAGTGGTGGGTTCCTGCCGGAGCTGTCCAGTGCCTAGCTCCGGTAGGGAGTGGCCGATTGCGCAATTTGCGCGCGACCGCCCCAGAGCCATCTTCGCCGGTCCGTTGCGCACGTCGCCATCTTTTTCTGAGAATTTTTGAGCGATTTTGCTTCTGCGCATGCACAAAAGCAAAATTGCACCAAAATCTCATGAGGGGACGTGCGCGCGCGCGAGATTTTGGTGCGATTTTGCTTCTGTGCATGCGCAGAAGCAAAATCGCACGAGGGGGCACATGCCCGAAACGAGGGGGTGCAGCGCACTGGCACCGGTAAGCGAGCAACCCTCCCCTGGTCTGGGGGTAATTGGAACTCTAATCTCAGGCACTGCTTACTCCTGATTTAAATAATGGATGGGAAATTCATAGAGCTCCCTGAAGTTCAGGCTTATGTGTGGGCCCTTAAAGTATGGGTCATTTATATCTAAACATTATTGATTGATATGCAGTTTCCTCCCAGATTTAAAGCTGTCTAGAAACATTTTTCATGTTTCATTTGAAACCAGATATTGACTAATTATGATAAACTTTATAAATAGTTTGAAGTAGGTGTTTAATTAAATGCCTTTTTATCTTCCCCAAAGTTTCACAGTGGCAAGTCAGAGTCTCTTAACCATATAGCTGATTTGAGGGGGGGGACAGTTTTAAGGAGAAGAAAAAAAGAGTGATGCTGGCCACATAATCTGTTGGTCTAGCAGCCAAGGTTTTTGTGCCATTGTTTAGACCTCTTGGGAGAATTTAGTTCCAGCCAGTGTCAAATACTTGAACTAATTTGCTTATATTTGTATTTATTCCATAGTAATTAATATTGAAGATCACACACATTTTTGTCTTGATGATACAGTACCTACGTTTTATGAATGGCCTCTAGACCCTTCATAACTTTTATCAAACTTTGGAAATATGCCATGGAAAGAGAGACATGGAACCATTTCGAGATAATCCTTCACACACATACACACACACAGAGAGAGAGAGAGAGAGAGAGACAGACAGACAGACAGACAGACAGACAAACACACACACACACACACACACACACACACACACACACACACACACACACACACACACACACACACACTCCTGTCAGAACTAATCCTTCAATTACCCCCACCATCCTGCCAGAACCGATGAAGCTTTTTGGATGAGAAGTGAAACATTTTCTTCTTCTTCCTTAAACTGGGGAGGGGGGGGACCAGTCCAGTTTCCTTTTGGAAAAAAAAGCACCTTTGAGACAACTAGGACCTGGATGACTGAGAATCTCCACAGACATTCCTGGATAAGTTCATTTCTGATGTGGAACTTTTTCAAAGGAATGGAGGTGGTAGACATGCTGCTTTGCCTGTTTTTATGGTGGTAACAGCAGCCCTATTTCCATGATGCAGATTCTTCAGAGGAAGGCAGATGAGGAAAAAAAGCCTGGTGCATAAATGACTGGCTGAATCTCACTGGCATTTTATTCTCACCTGGCAGCAATGAAACTTTCAGACTGGGTATTGATCCAGGTTCCCAGTCTCATTTTCAGTGGGCGAGGGCTGACATTTCTTTCCGGTGAACGTCAGGGGGATAATAGCGCAGGGTTTCTGAGAGTAGAGCGAAGGATAGAAAAAAGCATGAATAAACACAGATAAAATGACAAAGTCATCAAAGAGCCATTTCCTGTTTGCAGCAGAGTGGTTTGATATTTCTGCATTTTATATGCTTCCGAGAGGAAAAGATGAGAATAAAATCTCTGAGATACCTGTTTGACCTGAAGTGTGGAGTTAAACTGATACAACTGCAACTTTCTGTTCTGTTCTGTATGAGGTCAAGATGTCCATTATACCTTTTACCAGCATAATCGCCTGGATTGTTCTTACTGTGTTTCATATTATTCAGGACACCAGTTCAGCAGGTAATAATCTCTCTCTCTTTCTACCTCTCTTTCTCTCACCCCTTGCTCCATCTTTTAGATTCTTGTGTGGAAAATCTGTCAGGCAATTGTTAAAGGAACTTTGGAGCAAACACAGTATAAAATTTAACAATAGCATTAAAGAAAACACTAACATTAACCGGCTTGCTTATCACAAAATAATGTTCATAATGGTAAATCAGCCTTCTCTAGTCTGTTGGATGCACCAACGTGGCTCTTGTGTAATAAGTACTCTGGAAAACTATCAGACTGGAGAAGGCTATAAGAAACAAGAGTGACTGCTTTAACTGATGATGCTGACCGAACCAGATCCACTGTAATATAATGCATCTCAGTAAATATTAGTCAATAGCTATGTTTTTACTTTTTCTAATTGCAAAACTGAACTGACCTTTCATTAAGCTTTGGATATCTCCTTTACAAAGAAGAAAGTTAGGCAGAAGGTAACTCTCATGAAGAATGTAAGTATTTTTCTTTATGGGTCAAATCAAGGTCTATCTACTTGGCTGACCTACTTTCCAAAATTGATTGGGGGTAGGATGCAACCAACATTTGGGAAGAGAAATGAATTGTGGTATGTCCCCCAGCACCAGTTGCTCAGTGTAGTTCAGGGAAAGGGCAGTTAGACACCCCTACTACACCGTCTGTTAAATCTGAATTGCCCTCTACCAAGCTGGCATTTGTCTTGCTGGAGAAAACAAGCAAGCTTCCTATGGTACTGTAATCTTTTTCTTAACTGGGCAAATGGAAACTTTGAAGAACAATTTCAAGTATGGAGATGACTTGGTTTCAAAAATTACCTACCACATCCCCAATCAGTAGTCAGTCATAATAATAATCAATAATTAATAATAGTTCAATTGAGACCTTATCAGCACTTACAAGTCTCAATCTTCCTTGGAACATCAGTTCTCTATGAGCAACCTGCTGCAGCTCCCCTTTTCTCTCTAGGATCCGTTTGACTGTCTCAGGGTTATTTGCTTGCTTTTAAACCAGGAATGACTCTTTGAGAATTTTTAAAATTGGACAATAAACGATGTTGCGCATTGTTACAGTAAAGTTGGAGACATCGACTTTAGAAACTCCTTCTCTGCTATTTTCACGTACTTAAATATGTGGCAGATCATTAACAGCACAGGTTCAGAGTCAGATAAAGTCTTCATTGTCTGGATAGCAGTTAAAAATAATTTAGGCTTTAGCTGGAATGGGGAAATTTGTTATGTCATGAATGAAGGCAAATATACGTGTCCCAGGATTAATGATGCGAGATCGAATTTAGGTCAGTAGATTTGTTATCTGTTCAGTTTCTCTTAGTTTCCCATAAATGCTTAAGTTCAGTTTATTACATTTCATATTACTTTAAGAATATTTTTTTACATAGTCCTGGTTTCTATCTCGATGGCTTAGCCATTATATCACATTGGCCCTCTTAATAAACACAGTACATTTTTCTCTAATATAGATGACTATGATTGGTAAACGGCACCACAGTATTTGGGGACATGCACTGAACATTTGGAAGGATCATGTGCTTTGGGTTCTATAGGCTTCTGAAATTGTGAAGTTAGGTAAATTTATATTTGAAGCCATTTGGCTGCTAACCAGTAAGAGGTTCTGAGATTCCATGCTCCTATTGAAAGATAGGTGCTGGTTGTCTACTATACACTAGATTAAAAAAAAAGTATGGCATTGTGGCTCCAAACCCTGCAATGATGTGTCATATAGTCAACCAAAAAACCAAACTAGGCTTGAGGGGTTTTCTTTATTGCCATTTCCTTAAAGGTCTAATGGCTGGTGCTCCCATTAAGAACTTATCCAGAAGTGAAGCCAAGCAGGGATGGCACACTGTATCAGAGGTCCGCTATTCTGGCCTGCAGGAGAGCGCCTTCTTCTCTGTTGTTCTCTGATGGTGAAGCTCATTTCCCTTGGAGTTGTCTATGAGCCTATTCAAGAAATTGAAAACACATTTATTTCATTAGGCTTTTAATAGTTGGGTTAATGGCTTTTTTTTGCTAATGGCTTTTAATGTGAATTTTTTTAAACATACTGTGCATTGTATGGTTTTAGTCTTTTGTAATAAAGTTTTAAAATGTGCAAAAACTACATGAAACAAATAGCTTTAAAAATCCAAATTAAATACATTTCTACTATACCTTATTCCACGTATAATACACCAACATTGTTGTCTGTCTTCAATAACATGATTTTAACCTACACTAACATAACTTCTTCATTTACCTCTAGGTTGCTTCCCTTCCATTTTCCTCTTATGACTATTGTGGAAAGTAGAATATAGTGGGAAAAAATGAGGAAAGAAAACAAAGCCTTCTTCAGAGCTTAGTTCCCACACTATTTGTGGAAATATTATCGATGTAAACACAATTAAGCACAAAAAAGAGGGAGGAAGAGAAGTTGTTTTTTGTTCGTTAGTAAGATATTTGGAAAGCGAAGAAAAAAAATGTACTTCAAGTGAAAGACGTGACTTTAGACAATTAGGATTTCCTCTGGTCCAGATCTCAAACTTTGAACTAGAATCTAAGGTGAATAACCAGTAAGTCATGGTCAGAAAGCACTGCAATTAAGCTGTATCAAATAGAACAAGAAATGATAAGAAATAGAAACCAATCTAAAATTCCATGTCTCCATTCAGGCTGTATTCAATTAGAGAAGAACTTGGTGAAAGGCATAGTAGGAACTCTATTCCCAGTTCATAGATGATCTGCCAGTATCAGTGAATCCCATCCTTGACTCTGGGCCCACAATAGCCCCCCAAGCGCTAGATATAATGTGTGGCAGTGGTTATGCCTGCAAAGGGACAACTCCTTGGATTAAGTAAAACAAGACCCTTGGTTCAATGTGCAGATGTCTGAGAGATGGAACTAGTGGAAGAAGAATCACTGCCCCTTTCTCTTTATCTAGATACTGTATATATTGTGCTGTAGAGGTTCCTGCAGAGGCTAGGACCTTTAAGCAAGAGGGACTGTATGCAGGGCTATGCTTACTTGTTACTTTAGAGCATGCATGTCCAATCTTATGGTTTGGCTGGGCCACACTGAGTCAAGAGGAACTGTCTTCAGCCACATACAAAGTATATAATATAGTCATATAGTATATAAATGTATATAAATAATAAACTTCTTTTTAAAAATATTTTTATTATAACTTGTGGGGTCACATTACTAGCTGTCCAGGGCTGCATGTGGCCAGTGGGCTACAGATTGGATATGCCTGGTTTAGAGAACAGTATGAGTTGCATTATTTCCCTCTGAAGTGCTTAAATTATGAAAAACCTTTAATAGATGATCGATAAAAAGCTAGATAAATGACTGCTTATTTAGCTGAAGCTGCAGCGCTAATATTGAAAAAAGTATTACATTTTCACAAAGAATGAACTTTGATAACTTAATTTAAAAAATATCAAAATGGCGCTTTTAAAAAAAGAATGAACTGCTACCTAAAACAAATAAAAACTAACAGATTTAAGAGTCTGATTTTGATTTGAACATAATTTTATACATGAATAAGATGATTGCTGCAGATTTGCTTACATAAGAAAGTAACAAAGCAATGTTTAATTAATGCTTATTCATAAAATGAGCTTATTTGAATGTGCAATCAGGGGAGGGAGAGAATGAAAGCAAAATACTAAAGCCTTGGTGCCCTTATTGGGGTTTTCCTGGAGATACGTTGATGACCATTAAGGGCTTTGCTAATGCAAAGATTTTGAACATCACAACTCCAGTACTTTTCTCCACCCAATTTTGGTGGCAAGACTTTTGAGATGCCATAGATGTTTTACTGAAGGTGAATAGAAAGTTGATCCTTATATGCATGAAGAGGAGGCTTTTTCATTTGGGCAACTTTGCTTTGGGTATATGCTGGATTTTAGGAGCACAAGCATTATTGAAACCCTAACCTTAACCTTAACCCTTGGAGATACTGAAATCTCAGAAACTGGCAAGTACTTCAATAGCAAGAATATACGAAACTCAGGATTGAACAGTTGTGTTCTTGGTGTTTTTTGAGCTGGGCTGTCTCTTTGCAGATACTTCATTACCTAGCCTGGCAAATGCATCCAGATGTCAGGAAAAGCATACCCTCTCTCTTCCGCTTCGAGAGGTATTGTCAGCCCAGTATAGAGTAGCCCAGACTAAGAAACCAATGCCATGGAGATCTAGTACTACTTTTATTGGGACAGTTATAGTACCATAATCGTGCATGTCTGAATGCCCTTCTACCCTTCCTCACTTTATCTTCATGTGAGTTAGGGAGGGTCCTGTGTGAGATATTTGTTCAATTATTTTCTTGGAATGGGCTCAGTTGGACTTGTCTGATGGTTGCCTTGGTGGAGAGTCTTCCTCCTATCCTTCAAGGCCATCCCTCTGCCCTCTACAGGTATGAAACAGGTGGGAGAAATCTAACTCCTTACTCAGCTCTGTCTCCTGGGATGAGAGCAGGGATGGGGGCAGCTTGCTGAGGGACTTATTCATGTGAACTGGTGCTTCAGAGCTACTCTGATAACACATATGGCCATTGTCCATTGTCTGTCATGGATTGTGCATTTTCATAATAGGTATAAGACACACCTGAAACACAGCCAATAGGATTTCAGACAAACTTTTCCACTCGCCCTGCTTCTGTTTTGCAGCTGGGGTGGCTCTCATTTTTAGTTCTTCAATGAAAAACAAGAGCTGCACTGTAGTCAAACACAGAGCTAATCATATTAATTAAGGCTGAATTTCTATCATGTTTATGAGCAATTTGTTTTGCGAAATATAGCAGTGTATTTCTTTGACAAAATTTATTTTTATTTCTTTATTTTTAATAATTTTTTATGCTGTCCATCTGCCCTATAAGGTGGCTTTAGAGTGAAATTACAGTGAAAAGGAGCCCATTTCCCCAAATCATTAAGGTGTTCTTCTGTTCCCTCTGCCAGCTTATTTATTAAAATGTTTCTCTCCTCCCAACAGCTGAAAACATTTCAAAGCAACAGAAATTCCTCAACAAAACAGTGCACCAAAATGCCCAGCTGGCCTGTGACTTTCCAGCTCACAGAGAAACCATTACAAAGTTAAATGCCTTCTTGTTGAAAGGAGTTGGAAAAGTACCACTTTTTGAAGCCAATTGGAACAATTCCACAATTTCAATCAAGAAAAACAGATCTGAATTAAGCTTGGACATAAATATTACAAAAGAAGAAAAACACGCTGTGTTTCACCTGAGGGACTTGCAGGTCAACCACACAGACAGTTACATGTGCAAGATTGAGGTGCTCGACCCGCCACCATATGAAACCGAAAGCAGGAGCAATTTAATTTACGTGAAAGGTAAAATTGTGAAATTTGTTTCTAATGGGTCAGAGAGGCATATAATCTTTATTAACAATAGGGATGCCCATATTTAAATTGTGTGCTTAAGCTGGTTTCTTTGGTTTCAGAGCCAAAGATCCTTGATTTAGATCAGTCCTTCTCAAATAGTGGGGCTCCCGCCCGGGAGGGCTCAGAGCTATGCCAGGGGGGGGGGGCGCATGTGATCCCGGGGAACATGCGTGGTCCCTCTCGATCAATTCACCCAGACAGGGAGTGTTTTCTCAGTTGCATGCTGCTCCGAGCCCGGAAGAGAAGGCGGCCAGGCGGGGCGGGGCGGCTGTGTGGGTTCTTGTTGTTCTCGGCGGGCGCTGTGGTAGCCATGAACAGCGTGACAAACCTGCTGCTTGACAAGGAGGAGCATTCTCTGCAGGTGGGCAAAAGCTTCGAACGGCACCCTAAAGCCTCCTTCCACACCATTCGCTGTGAGTGCCCGGCAGAGGCGGCGCTTATGGGCCAGGCTGGTGACCCCAAAACATTGACTTGATTAAGCTGGCCTGGCCCCGTGTCAAAAGAGGGCCCTAACCACAGTAGCCTATGCCTGCCTAACCGAAAACAGGCTCCACTGAGTTCAGTGTAACTTACTTCCAGGCAAGTGGGTAGCCTTCCCCAGCCAATAGTTTGTTTGCAGCTTATAATAAGTAAAATAATAAATATTAACACTAAAATTCCATTGGTGCCCAGATCGGAGAGTTATGGGGGCATGAAATGTTTACTTCTTCCTGGGAGGGCGTAACAGAAAATAATTGAGAAGCACTGATTTAGATCGACGCCCCTCCAATGAACCATTTTCTGCCATAACCACCCCACTGCAACATTATTTGCCAGAAACTAGTGGTAAGAAGCAGGTCCTAGACAGGAGTTCAACAACTCTTTTCCTTCAAAACCTAAGTGACACTTTTGAGCAAAACGTTGGAAAGCAGTTTAGTAATAAACCAGGTAGTTTGGGCTTCAGTTATTTGTGCATTCAGTTAATTTATCTTCTAGCATTCATGGGAGAGGGCACACTTCAATGAATATGAAAGTATACTTTGTTTTGAGGTGTCTGAGCTCCATTGTGTTCCTGTCAATCCTCAGAACTTCCTCCGCACCAAGAAAAGCTTAATTACATGAACATGCCAATGGCTATTCCACTTGGATTTTTTGTTTTCTACAGTCTGATAACCACAGCAGCCTTTTACTACTGTTGGGTAAGAAATCATTCTTTTATTTTCCCTTAGTACTAATCAGATGTAGTCAGTGAGAGAAATATAACCAGAGAGAATGTAGAACTTTTCCACATCTGTACACATGCTATATACGAAGCAATGCACCTGCTAACATTTTGGATTTCCCTTGGAACTATATTTATGGAGACTATCATCATGGGTTTGAACACTTGAAGTATTACTATTACATCGAGTCTCCTCAACATATAGATAGATAAGCAAAATAATAATAATAAAAAAATTCTCTGCCTTTTATATGGTCATATTTCTCTTCCCTTGTTTGGAAATTGTCTCTAACTGAAGCCGGTGCAATCAGCATTGTGTAGCAAGTGTATCTGCATTAGTGGGCATCACATTGCTGGAATTGAACAAGGATGCCCATGAAGTGTCCTTGGTAAAGCAGGCTGCAGATTCCTGGGAGGCTGATTGAGTTGTGCTTGACTTTTGAGCATTGGGAGCCACCTCAAAAATAAGCTGGGACCAGGAACAAGCAAGGGATACTTACCTGGCAAGGGGGACAAACATATCCAACACCTTCCTCTTCCTATGTCAGCATTTGCCCTCCTGTAATCTCATGCGCTTCCTTTAAAAAAAAAGTATTTTTACTGAGTCACCTCTCAGCCCCATTAAAAATTACAGTAGTTTCGACTTTTCGAAAGTGTCATTTAATTTGTTAAGAAGATGCAGAGGGTACTTGGGGGGTTATACCTTCTTCTGGAATCAAAAGTATATTATTGATATGTGAAAGCATACTTTTCGGAAATTCATGTATGCCCATCTTTAAAGACACATGCAATCTCTTCTGACTTCTGGTGTGTGTGTGTGTGTGTGTGTGTGTGTGTGTGTGTGTGTGTGTGTGTGTGTGTGTATATATATATATATATATATATGTATATATATATATATATATATATGTATATGTATATATATATATATATATATATATATATATATATATATATATATATATATATATATATATATATATATATATATATATATATATTAAGTGTATGGCTAGCTGATGAGAACTAAATAGCTTGAAATAGATCTAGTCTCCCTTCATTTTCACTATCAGTAAAAATGTGTTTTACACACACACACACACACACACACACACACACACACACACACACACACACACACACACACACACACACACTGTAGAGAAGTCAGACTGGAAAAACGGTGAGTTACCTGATAATTCATCTGCCTGATAACCAGTAACACAAACCTTGCTTTTCATTCAACCTTGCTCCCAGAAGGAGCTACACAAGGTTCTCCTTCATAAAAGACTTCAGAGCACGAAGAAGAGATGCACATTAGCTTTCCATTTATTTTGATACGACATGAAGGAGAAACCTGTCTTATCATACTTGTGGGAAGATACATCAAATGGGATTATACTTCCTCTTTCATAGAATATTCAGAAGGAGGTCACCCAAATCAATGTTCCTTTGGCCCTTACTGATGTTCACTGAAATTTTCATTCTTTGAATGGCGATTTTTTTCCTCCTTTCTTCCTTACTGTTTTTTTTCTCCCCTGTGCAGCTGAAAAGCAAGAAGAATAGGGTCCCTCAGAATGACTATTTCAACATGACGTCCTGGCAATCAAATGGACCCAGGAAAAGGCCCCCTCAGCATGGTGTGCCAACACGGAACTATACCGCATACCGTTATTGGGAACCCTGAAGAATAATGTCTTCTCTACGATGGAAATAAGAACAGCCTAGCCATAGCAGAATGAGACTGTTTTCAAAGAGTTATATCATGTTGTTCATAGATCTACGAAAGACAAAAACTCTCTGTAAGTTATGTTTCAAGCTGGATAGGCAAGAGGATATTAGCAACAGTAGACTGGAAACAGAGGGATGTTAGGACCCCCACCCCAGTTTTAAGCAAATGATGGTTCCAACTGCATTTGTGACCTTTCTACTTTGGTCTTAACAGAAGGTTTAGAAGGATTATATCCAAATTCTGATGAAGAGTGGAGGTAAAAATATGTCATATTTCATATCAAAGAGAAAATGCTAAATGTAGGGTTTAAACATATGTTTAAGAAATAAGAAGCATCCAGCTTGGTAGGACTGGGGCAGTAAAGAACATTTTTTCTGTTATAAAATGAATGGATTAGCTGGAAAGGTTTGCAATACTCTGCAGAACAGTCCCAATGAACAGATGACACTTTCTGCTAAAACAATTAACCCGAAAATCATGTCTGGAAGACTTGAAGGAATAGTGGAAAATACTGCCAATATTTGCAGTGATATACAGTTTTCCACTGATGCATAAACAAGATACTGACAAAGAATTGGACAAACAGTGATGAAGGAAAAGCCCAAGTAATATATTACTTATCCAAATAGTTCTAGTTCCCACTGTAAGAAGGGAGTACTTTTCTTTCTTGATATCAGATATCAATTGAATACCAAAATTCTGGTATGCACAGGGTTCTATGATTATAGCTAAGATTAAAAGTGTTGTTGCTTTGTTGGATTCCATTTCCTATGTTAATTAAATGGGTTCAACATAGGTTCAAACCAGGGGCGGGTTGCTTACTTACCGATACCGGTGCGCTGCGTGTGCATCTCCACGTTCTGTGCATGTGCGCGCTCGCTACGTGCACATGCCCCCTTGTGCAATTTTGGTGAGATTTTGCTTCTGCGCATGCACGGGACCAAAATCTCACCGAAATCGCGCAAGGAGATGCGCGCATGCGCGATTTCTGTGAGATTTTGCTTCAGCTCATGCGCAGAAGCCAAAACGCCAAAAAATTCTTTTAAAAAGATGGCGACGCATGCAACTGTCCGGCGAAGATGGCACCGGAGCAGTCGCGTGCAAATTGCGTAATTGGCGGGTCCCTACTGGAGCTGCACACTGGACCGCACAGGTAGGAACCCACCCCTGGTTCAAACCCATACTCAACGCCTGGATAGCTTTGTGTGAGTTTCAGCCCAACCTTACAGAGTTGTTGTTGTAGGAAAGGTGTGCAAAACATGTGTCTAGAAGTCACACTTTTTGCATCCCTCTGAGCAGATGGGGTCATAATCAGCAACCATATTTTGGTCATTCAAGCAGAAATGACACACTGTAAACATTTAATATATTACAGGCCTATGGATGTGTAAATTCTCCTTTCTGTTATAAGCCAGCAATAAAATACATAACCTGACTTAAATCCTAACATCTTTCTGTTATGCTAAGCTTATTTTAATTCTGTCTTTACAAATTATAACAAATTTTTATTACTAAGTTATACAAATTACTTAGTAGATCAGAAATAAACCTCTGAGGAGTTGATTAATTGTTACCTTAAGAGAATTGGCTGATGCATTAAATTTGGCTATACTTTAAGCAACGTCAATCAAAAGGTCACTCAGGAGGTATATAATGCATTCTCCATCCCAGCTTAGCACATTCATAATGGACCTGATATAAATAGATGATGATTTTTCTATGAAAGGAACAGTGCTCCAGTATATGCTTTGCTGACTCAGTCTCTTCCAGCATAATGTCAAAAATTCCACTTCATACAGGATTTTCAAAACTTGTCTTGCCAAAGTTGCTTTTGGAACAGCATTAAATTTGGCCCGAATAAACTTTTTTGTCGTTGTGAAATGATGATATACTGTATGATAAACTGATACGACATTGCTCTTAATATTAAACAGAGGGAATATTTGGGGGCGGTGACACATGAGTCTGTTTGTTTATAGATCAAAATCTTGAAGTTGTTTTTTAATTACTTCCTTGGACTTCTTTAGATCTAAAATAGTCACAATGTCTGTTAAAAAACCACAACGATAGAGGGGTTTTTCCCCCTCTACAGGCCTTCTTTCAAGCTATCTTTCAAGCAATCTTCTAGAACTAGTGGAGTTAGCCCAAAAGAAAAAACAGGCTTAGCCAAAGATTAAAATAGCATAACCTTGCTCTGACCTCCATTGTTACTAATCATGTTTCTAACTCCAAAGTGGCATTAGGCATTAGGCCATCTGGGAATGGTCTAAACTGATTGCAGATGTTTAAACTGAACAATCTCTAATAATCCATAGTCTTCAACAATGTAGGCTGAAGTACCATATTTTAGCAGCTCTATAATACGCTAGGAACAGGGGTGGCATTCATTTACCTTCGCTACCGGTTCGCAAATGTGAGTGCGCGCGCATGCACACGGCCTTCGGAGCATGCGCAGAGACTCAAAAACATGGATAAATGGGACGACATTACATCTGGGCGGGTGGGTGGGGCCACCCGCAATCGTCACTACCGGTTCACCCGAATCGGATAGAACCGGCTGAATACCACCTCTGGATAGGAATAAATTAACCATCTTCCCCACCACATTTTTGGAGAGCAGTGACATTCTTCAGTAAGTTTTTGACAAATATTTAAGCAGGTTTTTTTCACATTCTGACCCTCCCCCTTTCCTCTATCTTTGGGAAATTGGGGGAAAGTTGTGTGCCAGTTACGCCCTTTCCTGGACCAACAATCCCTACTCATGGTCACTCATGCCCTAGTCACCTCCTGTCTTGACTATTGCAACGTGCTCTACATGGGGCTGCCCTTGAAAAGCACCTGGAAGCTCCAGTTGGAGCAAAATGCAGTGGCCAACATGGTTTTGTGCAGACCTTGTTTTGTGCACATGTATCATTTTTCCTGCAGGAGCTGCATTGGTTGCCAATTTGCTTCTGGGTGCAATTCAAGGTGCTGGTTGTCACTTTTAAAGCCCTTCATGGATTGGGACCAGGTTTTCTGAGGGACTGTCTCTTGCTGGTCACATCCACCTGACCCATTAGAGCGGGGAGGCAAGGAATGTTGTAGGTCACATTCCCT
The DNA here is from genome assembly GCA_023053685.1 of Diadophis punctatus similis. Lineage (NCBI taxonomy): Eukaryota > Metazoa > Chordata > Lepidosauria > Squamata > Dipsadidae > Diadophis > Diadophis punctatus. The sequence continues at coordinate 170,341,158 of JALIGW010000001.1, read as the reverse complement.
AAGGAGGTACCTCTGGTGGGACCCAGAAGAAGGACCTTCTCCGTGGTGACTCCCTCCCTCTGAAACATCATCCCTCCGGAAATTAGACTGGCCCCCACTCTGACACTCTTTTGGAAGACCCTGAAGATGTGGTTCTGCCAGCAGGCCCGGGGAACCTGAGCGGGATGGAGCCCATTAAATGGCTGGTATGAATGTATGTTGTCGCAGGGTGTGAGGGGGTTATTATGTTATTATTTTTATTTTTATTATTTATTTTACTTTTATTTTTTTATATTGTGTTTTTATTTCCTGTAAGCCGCCTTGAGTCGCTGTGAGTGAGGAGGCTGCAATATAAATTTTAAAATAAATAAATAAATGAAGTAAATATAGTTCCTGAACAAATAGTTTTCTTAAGCCATGCAAACTTAAAACTTCCTTTTTACCTCTTCAGAGCTTTATCCCAACTCCAATACAGATCCTTGACCTACTTTCTGTTAAGACAAGAGCTATTCTTTAGCCAATAGATTTTGCTTCAGGGATGGGTTCTAACTTACCTCGCCGCCGGTTCGCTTCCTCCCATGCCGTGTTGCTGCGCGCACATTACGCATATGTGCATGCGCAGTGCCAATTTTTTTTAAAAAGAGCCAAAAACAAGATGGCGGCGCATGCGCAGTGCCGGAAACTCAGCTTCTGTGCATGCATAGAAGAAAAAAAGCAGAAAAAAAATCCCCCCCCCCAAATAAAAAAAAAAAAGATGGTGGCGTCCACAGACCGGCACCAACAGAACCGGTTCGGTGACATCATCATGACATCACCAGCAGTTTGCTACCAGTTTGGTATAGTATAGGATTAATTAGAAATAATACGCAAAGGAGTTAGTATGAATTAATGTTTTATTTTAATTTATATAAGTAAATTTTGAATTTTTATGGGGCATCCAGTATGAGAAACTGAGAAGGAAGCATTATGGCTTAGAACTAAGAAGCTAGAGATACAATAATTAAGAGAGGAGAAAAGCGATAGCGGGGTAATTATTAGTTTGAAGAATTGGGATTAATTATTGGAATTTCCAGAAGGCAAAACTAGATTTTTAAAGGAGGCAGCACTAGAAAGATACATATACCCAATGTAGGGACATAATAGAATGAATATGAAATTAAGACTTAAAAGAAAATATATGTTTATTGACTTGTATTGAAGATATATGTGATGTTATGTATCAAGGACATGTATTAATCAGGAAATAAAAGTAGAGTTCTACAAATAAAAAGTACATTTTTCACTAAATTAGTTATATGAATTAGGAGAAGAGTTATAGAAAGCATATGAGATATTGTTGAAGTAACATTTCCAAATTTTCTACAATTAAAAGTATCTTGCCTCACAATCAGGAGGTTGTGAGTTCGATCCTAGGTAGAGGCAGATATGGGGTCTCCTGCTTGGGCAGTGGGTTGGACTAGATGACCTGCAAGGTCCCTTCCAACTCTGTTAATCTGTATGTGGCAAGAGTTGGATTATAATACTGTCTTGCTGACATCAACAGTGAAGTGAGAAAGTCTAGTTTCATCATAAATTTGAATCAGCTTATTTTGAATTGGATGAAACTTAGTGAATGGTTAGCTAAAAATAAGACATACCTGTGTCCTCTAGGCAATCTTTCCATAATGGGCTTGCCTTGTCCTATATTTCAAATCTACTGGCAGTAGCACTTTCTGTACTTAACAAGACAATTCATTCCTAATCTAATGGCCCTGACTATAAACTGTACATTCCTGAACCGTATAGTGAATGGGTCTAGGACAGTGAAGGTGAACCTTTTTTGGCTCGCGTGCCAAAAAGATATGCGCGCATGCGCTACCATGCACACACATGCCCTCCCCATGCATTCACACAATCCCTGCGCTGCCCCTGTGCATGTGCACAACACCCCCGGTGCCCCCCACGCATGTGCAGAGGTCTCACTGAAGCCTCCGGACTCCTGAAGCCTGGGGATGGCAAAAAACGGCCAAACGGGCCAACCGGACATTCGGAAATGAACTTCGGTTGGGCCATTTTTTGCTGCCCCCAGGCTTCAGGAGGCTTCCCTGAAGCCTCTGGAGTGCGAAAAACGGCCCAACGGGCAAACAAGAAGTCTGTTTTTCCGAAGTTCCGGTTTGCCCGTTGGGCCATTTTTCACCCTCCAGATTGCGAAAAACGGCCCAACGGGCAAACAGGAAGGCCATTTTTCTGAACTTCCAGTTTGCCCGTTGGGCCATTTTTCGCACCCCAGAGGCTTCAGGGAAGCCTCTTGAAGCCTCCGGAGGGCGAAAATGGCCTTCCTCAAGGCCGACAATCAGCTGGCCAGCATGCGCATGTGCACTGGAGCTGAAATAGGGCAACGGCTTGCATGCCCTCCAATATGGCTCTGCGTGCCACCTGTGGCATGCGTGCCATAGGTTCGCCATCACGGGTCTAGGACAACCAGCCATAGGTGGCTCACCACTGCCAAGTCACCTCTGCCAACTCACAGCCATCAAGTCGCCTCAGGGCCAACTCCACATGGCCAACTCACCACAGGATCAACTTGCTGTGGGTGGCCAGGGGGAGAGCTGGGAGAGTGGGCAAGCGAGCAGGTGGGTAGAGCATAGAGCACATCAGTAGAAGCAGCAGCGGCTGGGGGCTACCCATTTTCAAATCCCCACCTCTGCCACCATGCCATGCTCTTAGCCAGGTGCAGTGGCATTGATAATGAAGGCTCCGAGCCCAGCGTGGATTGCCCCGATGCCCCGATTGCCCCAATGCCCCGATTTGGATGCTGAAATGTGCCAGGCTTGGAGCCTGGTGCAGTGACAGCAGTGGCGGGGGATGTGAAAATGGGAAGGCCCTAGCCACTGCCGCCTCTCTGCCACCACCGCCTCCCTGCCACCCACCCCGACTGCACATTTTACGATGTGCACTGCAAGGCAATTTCTTCCACACAGCAGAAGAAAAGTGAGAGAATGCAACATTTTCACTTTGGGGAAAGCAGCAGCTGTTAATGGCAATTGTGTTCCCACAATCTAATTCATTTTTAGATGCCACATGCATTTCCCAGTTTTCACTTTACATGATCTTTTTTTAATACTTCTCACTTGAACAACATACTGTCTCAAATAGTTGCCTCATTTACATTCTCATATGCTTCTCATGTGTATCTGTCTGTGTTTTCATAATGTAAAGTTTCTTTCTCAGAACAGCTCCTGAACCTGCTGTCTCCTGAGATCATTTTTGGCTGCCTCTTTGGTGTCCTAACAGCTCTTGAGAGAATTTCTTGAGACAAGGCCTTTGGGTGGCTGCACCTTGATTTTGGAGCTCACATCTAAAAACATCCTACCCCATTCTTTGTTAAGAACTCTCCAGAAGTTGACCAAGATACCGCTTTTTAAGAATGTTTTCAATGAATAATCTGTTTTTCAGTAATGTTTCAAATGTTCTGTTGGTATTGTGGTGTTTCTTTGCTGCTTTTTTGTATTATATTTCTGGATTGGCACTAATGTGAATGATCTACAGCTCTGGAGGACAGGTAGGTTATAAATATTTTTAATAAAATGGACGGCACATTCATTACAATCGCCTCTTTTGCTCTATAAGGGGCAAGATCTCACAGCTCTTTCAGTGCTGCTTTCGTCCCAGGTTTCCTCAAGATGCTTCACATCCATGGATGCTGTGGGAACCATGTGGTTTCATTCAGAGATCAGCCTTGCAAGAGAGCCAAATTCTTTTTTTGACTTTAAACACTTACTCAATCATGCTCTTTATCAAACATCTCTGATTTGGCAGAGGCAACTGAATTTGAAAGGTAAAGAACGGGCTTGAGGAGGTATTGTTCCCATGTTGACACACTTCTGTTTCTAATCCATGTTGCCTCTGATTAAATAGGACTTTGAAACTACAAGTACTGGCCAAACCTGTTCTCGTTAGACAATGATGGTACAAATGTGGATATCACGGGCAGCAGTTCCTCTTCCGAGCTGCCTGCAGTTCTGTTATGTGCTTTTGGTAGTATCATTAAAGTAGAGAAAGGTTATTGCATTTGCTCAGCTAAGTGGCAGACTTTTCAGACTTGGATGATTTAATTTAATTTAATTTAATAAACGTTCTTATAGGCCGCCCAATCCCATGGGACTCAGGGCGGCGTACAACAGGATAAGAAACGTACAATAAAAACAATTATCATAATTTAAAATTAAAAGGCATAGTTAAAACAATTATAAAAACAACATTCATGGGGGGAATCTGATCTTCCTATTCACCCCGCCTGCCGGAAGAGCCAAGTTTTTATGGCTTTACGGAAGACCAGCAGGGTGGGGATAGTCCGGATCTCTGGTGGGAGTTGGTTCCAGAGGGACGGGGCTCCCACAGAGAAGGCTCTCCCCCGTGGCCTCGCCAACCGACATTGTTTGGCCGATGGGACCCGGAGGAGGCCCTCTCTATGGGACCTAACCGGTCGTAGGGAGGTATGTGGTAGGATGCGGTCCCGAAGGTAAAATCTTTAAAACTGGACTGGAAAGTCAAAAAATACCCTGGAAAAAGACAATAACATGTTTCTTCTGTATTGTTGTCAAGAAGCCTTTATCCATCATGAGATGAGCTAGGCCTGAAGGAAAGTTTTACTGCAGTGTACGAGTATATTGTTTCTTCACTATAAAAATTAAATGTTTTTTCTTTTCTCTTTGATATAAAACCAATTATTTGTTGAAGGGTAAAACAAGCCCTTTACTTTATACACTTCAAAATTTTGCTATCATTATATATGTTTCATTGGTACCTTAGTGGATTTCCCCCCTTCCTTTGTGTATGTGGTGAGTGATCATTACTGTATGAATAATGTAACTATGACATACATTTGACGGAAAGCAAACTGAACAGACTGTTACAGAATATTGTTGATTTACTTACCAGAGTGCGAGTTGTGTAGAAGTTAAGGCACCAGCCTAGAAATTGGGAGACTCTGAGTTGTAGTCCCATCTTAAACAAAAAGCCATCTGGGTGACCTTGGATCACTTATTCTCTCTCAGCCAAGGAAGAAGGCAATGGAAAATCCAAAAAAACTTGTGAAGAAAACTGTAAGGACTTGTCCAGGAAGTCACTAGGAGCCACACGAATTAAATACACATATACACACATATATATGCACTTAGTTTAACTGGTTTGTAGGAACAGAAATTACAGCAACTGTTGAGATTAAATAAGGAAAGTTAACTCTAGGTAAATTATTCAGTCTAAACTAATTGTCAGTTTAGGAAACAGTGAAAAACCTGAGATAGTTATTTACTGCACACATTTTAAGTTACAAGGTATTAACAATCATACTAAAATATATTAACAACTATTATACTAAAATATACTAAATAGAAAACTGCATACAAAACATTACTGCAGATTTTTTTTAAAAAAACTTGCTGTCTTTGCAAATCTTTTTCTGAAAACTAACAGGAGTCTTTCATCTTTTTAATACATACATAGATATATAAACATATCCTTATACAAAATTTAACAGTTGGCTTACTTACGGTACCTGATTGTTTGATACCACAAAGCAGAGACTATAGATTACTACTACCACTTACGGTAGTTTGTTTCTGCCCCACACTAACAATTATATAAATTAAAGATCATAGTTCCAATGATTTCTTTATATGCAACCTGTGTGTATGTTAGTACACTGCCTATATCTCTTAACTGACGGGATGTGGCAACAAGATGCTGGCTTATAAAGCAGTCTCAAGGTTAGAGATCCCAGCTTGTAGAGAATAGCATGAATGTGCTAACATTGATTGGTCTTGTGGCAGGCTGGCCAAATGTGTCCATACTGCATTGTATTTTCCCCCCTCTCTGGGATGCTCCATACTTTTTGACATATAGAGGCAATGGGAGTTTTATCCCATTACTTTCACACACATATTATACACATGGTTGACTACTCCATGTCGACAGAGGTGGCAAGAAAGTGAAGCAAGAAGAGCAAAAGAAATGGATGCAGAAGAGGGGAAAGAAAATGGTAACAGTTCACCAGGTTGTAGAGAGGGTCATCTTTGTTTTGCAATTTGTGTTTTACCCAGTGCGATCCTTCCTCTGATTTTGGTTTGCTGAAGAGAGAAAAATGGGGAATCACCCATACCTTTGCCTAGTTGTGTGGCTGTTGTTAGCCATCTTACCCAGTTTATCATCTTAAAATGATAAACTGAATCAGACATGCCATCAACAAGTAATGTGCTAGTTCACCTTGAAGTCAGATAGAGGGGGCTTAAATACAGATTTCCCACATTAAACCCAGAGAAGTGGTGATTGTGTTTCGGCACGAGCTTGAATTTGGTGGGTGTACATATCTCTCACAAGAGAACTAGACAATGGTTTTAAAATGAAGAAGATTCCTTTCCAAGAAACGTGGTTAATATTACCCTAAGGGCATCATTGCAGTTAAATTGATCCTTTCCTTCCTGAAATGATGCTGCAACTGTTTTGATCTGCCCAAGAGTCCAGCCCGAATGCATCTGCCTCCAAGAGAGGTTCGAAAACTCTGAAAAACTCACTCGGGTACCAATGGATTTCTGAACAATTTGCATGTGGTTTCTGGGGTGAACCATGACAATAGTTACTAACTTGTGCACTCTTCCACAATACACATTGGTTTAAGCAATTTTCAGAAATGGAGAAGTGATGGTGGTGGGGAGGCACACTGAGGTTTCAGCAGCTATGATCAGAAGCTTTCAAGTGGGAAAGAAAAAGACCATCAGCTAGGAAATAAGGCATAGATATTTTAAAACTCTTGCTATTTCTAAATGATGGGTTGAAACTTCGACCCAGCTTTGCTTTGTCTTTTTCCCCCATGTGGATAATGAATTTAAAGCAATCCTATTGAGTGTAGTGAGACTTATACCCACACAATCACAATATCTCACTGAAAGGCACACTTGTGTTCTTACATTTTTGTTTTTTGCTTACTTGTTTAAAAGCCTTTGCCAAATAACCGTCATCTCAACATTTTGTGTCCAATCAAGTAAAGGCACATAATATTCTAATACACAGATGGACAACATAGGGACCACACAAAATTCAGGATTGTAACTGAGGGACATTTATTTGTATGCATGCACTCATGACTCCCCACTTTTAACTAACACACACACACACACACACACACACACACACACACACACACACACACACACACACGTTTATTATATTTTTTGGCTCAAATTTGCATAGATATTCTATCATTCTAATGCCTCAACACTAGTACTCTGCTATCACTTAGTGATCAATGGGCTTTCAAAGACCACCTTGCCGAATGCTCCAACACTGGAAGTTTTGATTGGACAACCATTTGTTTGAAATGATATAGGGTTTCTTGCCTGAACAGGGGTTTAGCAATAGCAATAGCACTTAGACTTATATACCGCTTCATAGTGCTTTACAGCTCTCTCTAAGCGGTTTACAGAGTTCAGCATATTGCCCCCAACAATCTGGGTCCTCATTTTACTCACCTCGGAAGGATGGAAGGCTGAGTCAACCTTGAGCCTAGTGAGATTTGAACAGCTGAACTGCTGAACTAGCAATCAGCTGAAGGTCGCAATGCTGCTTTTAACCACTGCGCTATCTCAGCTCCTATCTAGTTTGGACTAGAAGACCTCCAAAGTATCTTCCAACTCTGTTATAGTGCTACTGGAACTTGATCAACATTTTAAAACATTTGAACATCTGCCTTGTGAAATAACAGGCGGCATCCATGGCATTAGGAATTGGCAAGGGTAAAATGATGCATGTGAAGTCAAATAATTTAAGGTCAAGGGCTGGTGGACAATATCCATTCCTCAAGGTGTGACTACCCAGGAAGGGTTGGGAGCGTCCCAGAGTTGATAATAATATGTGTGGCTATAAAATGAAATAGTAAAAAAAGTAAAATAATAAAAATAAAATAAGTTAACCCTAATCCTTCGCTAGGAAAGAAAAGTAACTTATTTTCCTTTCATTATCCTGACTATTTTCTGTGATTCTTAGGGGCTGCAGAATCCAGCACAGTTTAAGAGACTCAAGGCTTATCAGCTCCTATCAATAAGACTGCTTTTTTCCGTCCTACATAAGATGGTGCTTTAGGGTTGGTTTTTGCTACCTCAACATTATTACATTTTTGAAAATAACACCCACATTTCCTTTCACTACTGAAGTTGGTATCAGGAGTGATCTCTTCGGAGGTTTATGTTGCTTCCTATAATCTGCAGAAATCATCAGCACTACATAAAGCCACAACAGTAGGAAAACAATAGAATTTGTACTGTTTATAGCTAACCGACATTTTCCTGCTACTCTTGTTTACATAATTTATCAGTTTTTTATACTCTGCTGAAGGAAGTTTCTGTATCTCCTTCTCTAAAAATGAGCTTAAGGTAGCTGAAGGAATGGAAAACTTTTTTTGTTTGTTTTGTTACACTGTTTTAGCCCAATAATGTAATTTAATAGCAATAGCAATAGCACTTTACTTATATACCGCTTCATAGTGCTTTCCAGCCCTCTCTAAGCGGTTTACAGAGTTCAGCATATTGCCCCCAACAATCTGGGTCCTCATTTTACCGACCTCGGAAGGATGAAAGGCTGAGTCAACCTTGAGCCTAGTGAGATTCGAACAGCTGGACTGCTGAACTAGCAGTCAGCTGAAGGTCGCAATGCTGCTTTTAACCACTGCGCTATCTCAGCTTAACCCAGCAGAATTACTAGTTTACAGAGACTATTATGTTTAAATGGACACAATGTTGATATTAGGAAAGTTTGGTCAAACAACTTACAAGTTTCAAACTTGAAAGGTCTGTTGACCAAATTTTGATTTCAATAAAGAATTGGTACCTTGGTAACTCTTCCTCAAATGGTTTGCATTTGAATGCACATCATCCCAGCATGGATATTAGCATTGTTGACAGGTGATCCTAGAAATGATAGACAGAAAACTGAGGAAGGCTGGTAGGCATCTTATTATAAAACCATTGGAAGAAAGCACCAATATATGAATTAAGAATTAAGTACCATCCAGAGTTGCTGGATATAGGGTGGCATATAAACCTAATAAATTATTATTAAGAGTAGATCAGTCAGTCTATTGCCATTTTGTGTTAGTTGCACAAGAACATTCCATACAACTACTTGCATTCTTGCTTTTTTTTAAAAAAATCCTTATATATAACTACAAATCTGCACAAATCTCTCTAAATATATTTTCTCTACAAAATACTCTTTTGCAAATGCATTTTGGAAGAGCTAAAGGAACAGAAGACAAGAAGTATGGATATAGGGGAGACTCAATATGTACAAACCTGATTTCTAAAGAATAGACAGACAGACAAACATAGGTATAGGTATAGGTATAGGTATAGGTATAGGTATAGATGTACACACACACATATATACATGCATGCATACATACATGAATACATACATATATACATACATACATACATTTTATATACTTTATATTAAATGTTATATGAACATCTGAATAGTGTAACACTGTTATACTGTAACACTGAGGCATTGTTCCTTTTCATTACTTGGATTTTTTTAAACTTTATTTTAAAATAGAAATAGTTCTTGAAATAATGAACTCATGGGAAGGAAGCAATATCACCTGAGCATCATCTAATAATGCCAACAACATCAACAAGATTGTAGCAACACAAACGGGCATAATATCAGTATTAGAATACTTTTGAGAAACAAAATACTGAAGTTTGTGATTACTGTTAAACTGAATAAGGAATAGGTATCTCTGCAAGAAATGAATATTAGAACTCTGTATTTAGCTTGCTGGAAGATGGGGAAATAATGCCTCATTTAGAATAGACAATGACAAGAAGGTTTGTAATCTTGTTAAATTGCTGAGGAAAGGAGAGATCCTGGTGACATATCCATGCTGTTTTTCAGCAATACTGTAGGAATGGTTTGTCACTATTTTGCTCCAGGCCGCTTTCTTAGTCTAAGCAATAGCCCTGTTTTGTTCAGGGCTATTGTTTAATGTTTAATATGGAAGAAATTATGTTGGAGATTTGTTTTGTTTTTTTAAAAAAGGATTATTTTCCCCAAAGCATTTTGGAATATATTGTTTCAACTTAATTAATTAATTAATTAATTGTTTAGTTTTTATGGCATATTATTGTTCTTTCTTTTCTCTCAGACAAATAAAATATGTCAGACTGTTAGTATTTATTTGACGACTAAGTTGAAGTCCATGTGGCCTTTTCTCATAAATGTTCTGTATATGGCTTTTTGGCAAAATTGTATTCCAAATTGTCTGGTTCTGACATTTACTAACTGTGATCGATCATTTATGTGCAGTCATTCTTGCAGATTCAATATTATTTAGCATTTGTTCTGGATTTCTATTGATGCTCATCACAACTGTTTCCTCTATCATCCGTAAACTGGATCTTGTACATGTTATTAGTGACATATCTGTATAAAAACCTTCATTTGCTCAGCATTTGATGGCTGCTAAACATATTCTACCTTTTTTTATTTTAGTTGATTTTGGTTTATTCTCTGATTTATTCTCAGTATTATCAGAATATTCAGAACGAATCTCCCAATATTCTCCCAGTATTTATTTGTTTGTTTAATTAATTGGCTGCCATCTTACCATAGCTTACCGTACCTCTGGGTGGTTTATAGTTACATATAAGTTAAAACATAAAAAGTTAAAATCAAACCTTAAAACCAGACACATGGGAAGGGCAGGGGCGGAGTGGGGGAGGAGGTGGGATCTGTTATTACTCAATCAAACATCTCCACTGTGCTGTTCCCTCACTGGGGGCCCAAGCCAACTAGCAAAGCCATGTGTTTAGGCCCTTACAAAAGAATAGGAGGATTGGGGCCAACCTCACATCAGGGGGCAAGAACTTCCAGAGGGCAGGAGCAAGTGCAGAGAAGGCCCTCCTCCTGGACCCTGCCAGTCGGAATCATTTATTGGAACTCCCCCCCCTATTTGCCAGACATGTTTATGGGAAGGTCAAAGAATCTGAATGTGTCAATGCCAGGCAATATATGAGGATCTGCATATTCTTGGAGATGGAACAAAAATAAAATCATCTACCACAATGTCCTACCTGTCAATGAATACTTCAGCTTCAACCGCAACAATACACGGGCACACAATAGGTACAAACTTAATGTAAACCGCTCCAAACTTGATTGCAGAAAATACAACTTCAGCAACAGAGTGATCAATGCCTGGAATGCACTACCTGACTCTGTGGTTTCTTCCCCAAACCCCCAAAACTTTAACCTTAGACTGTCTATTGTCGACCTCACCTCATTCCTAAGAGGTCTGTAAGGGGCGTGCATAAGCGCACCATCGTGCCTACAGTCCCTGTCCTACTGTCCTATTGTCTAATTTACCTGTACCTACTTTGCTAATGTTTATGTTTATACCAATACCTACTATCTTGTACATGTGTGACAAACAAATAAATAAATAAAATAAAAAATGATACATTAAACATAAAACATTAACAGATGGGTCTAATTCTGAAAATTCAGTTTCATGCAGGTTATTCTCTTTATTGTCCTCAAGAGTTTAACAATAGAATCTGACACTCCTGTCAGGCTAGACCCCAAATGTTCTGCGTTGCTGCATCTGTGATGATCGTATCTGAGCTCAGGAAGAGAGACAAAAATCATTACAACATATTAAAATGCTGGTTCACAATTTCAAAGCGCTTCAGAAGGATGATACTGGGTCTGAAAAAAGCAGCTATATTTAGTTTTTCTTCTCTATAAACGCTAGAATGTGAAAAGACATTTTCAAAGTACCAGACTTATACAGGCAAACATTTGTTTTTGGAACCATCCACCCAGGGGTGAAATCCTCCCGGTTCGCCCAGGCCAGTCCTTCGGCGTATAGCCGATGGAACTGGCGGCGGTTGCGGCGCGGAGCTTCTCCTGCCCGCTTTCCCGGCCCGGCTGACCACAATCATTTGGGTTATTTTTCCCTCTGTGCATGCGCGCGCATGCACAGAGGGAAAAATAACCCGAATGGCGGCGTTCAGCCGGGCCGGGAAAGCGGGCGGGAGAAGCTCCGCGCCGTGACCGCCACCAGTTCCATCGGCTATACGCCGAAGGACGGGCCAGGGCGAACCGGGAGGATTTCACCCCTGCATCCACCAATCAAATGTTTGTTCACACAACTTTCACTGCCCACCTCCTTGAAGCTTTACAGTGGGTTTGTTCTCCAAAGAGTTTCCCTAGGTTTTCACCATGAGCTTCCAATCATATCCTTGGACAAAATATGCCATGGGAACAGTTCAGATTGGGTCCTAGACACAGGGCCAAGCTGATTGTGTTTGTTTTTAATTTTTTTTAAAAAAGAAGTTCCTTTAAGCAACTTAAAAGAAGAGATGAAAACCCTCACAGAATAATCACCAAACATCCTGAAGATTTGGTAGGAGGCAAACATTCTTAGAAAACTGGAAATGATGATACTCGAGGCCAGCTATGGTTCCCTATCATTAAACGGAGGCAAGGAGGTATGGCTCCTTCAAGCGTGCCTTGTCATTTAGTGGTGATTTTCTTTTATACAGCACGTAAACTGGTAGCATTGTAGGACTAAGTGCCATGTTACATTATAACTTCTGTTTTGTTATGACAAAAGGATAGGAGAGGTAATTACAAGGGAACAGAGCTCTTGTCCCCCCCCCCCTCTTGTCCCAAAGTGGTGCTTTACACCCAATTTGAAACCATGGTCAGGTTGCACAGCTGATGGGCTGCAACCACGGACTGAAGAGGTTTAGAACAATAAGTGCGCAATTCCACTGTGCTGACTGTGTTGCCATTCTATTTCAACTGTTCTGCTGACATTTATCAGCCAGCAGATGGTGGTTCTTTGTTGTTTATTCTCGCTGTCTTAGCAGTGATATAGCTGGTCTTCTATCTCTATAAAGGGCTTCCACTGAGTCCTACAGCAGCCCCGCTGGCACAAATTGTGCTTTCCTGCATGACTTGTAAATTGCTTGTAAATTGGATTCAATACTTAAGTTCTTATTGAGCATTAAAAAAAGACTTTGGCATAATACTTCTTATTTTGTTCCTGCATGAGTTATGGTAAAAAAACAAAACAGAACATTATCTACCAAGTCATCTCCGTGACATTTTTTCAGTTCAAATTTAAAAAAAAACACCTCCCCTTCTCCCCCTCCTTTTCCTCCAAAACAGTTTTATTTATATGCCTTTGGGAAAACTATAATTATGCTTAATCCAGATGTGATCTCAATTTTAGAAGACCTTGGAAATATTAATTTCTAAGTAGAAAGTAAAGTACTGAATATTTGTCATGATCAGAGCATTTGTTGCCTTTTTTGCCTTGAATGTATAACCCTAATCCTAAAATGTGACACAAGAAAAAGTATCTCAGAAAAACAGTAAAGATGAAATCGCTGGTGGCATCAATGCAAAAGTTTGGAGTGAAGTCTTGAAATCTTGAAATGTAATAAAGTTGTTGCCATATTTTGGAAAAATATACAATAATGTTGGAAGCCACCCAGAGTTGCCATGCAGCGAGATGGGCAGCAAACCAACCAACCAACCAACCAACCAACCAACCAACCAACCAACCAACCAATAAGACCACAATATCTGATATTGATTTTCTTCTTCTTGCATCTGGATAAATCCAGAGACACTAAGGAAAAATTACCAAGTACCCAGAGCAATCTTCTACTTTTATTTTACAGGGGTTTAACAAAATAAATAGATAAGGTTTGAGCCTGTTGAGTAAAGAGCTTATAGAGACATAGTAGGGAAAGGAGAAAGTAAAAAAAAACCCACCTATTTGTCAAAGAATGTGATTACTCTAAACAGCAAATGTAATCTTAATGGTGAATGGTAAAACACTGAGTACAGTTTAAACCTTGCCATCCCAGCAAAAAAAAAGATGTGTGTGGAGAAATCAATTATGGTTGCCATGATATGTACTTAATCCAAGAGCAACCTTCCATTTCTTAAGGGTCTTTCTCTGTTATGCTAGTAGGCCAAGGTCTTTGGAGGGAAGCTGGCTTTGGTTCAGAGTATTTGGGGCCAGCTTTATCCTGGTGGGAGGAGTTAACTGGGTTTATCTGTGCTCAAAACATTGAGATGTTACAACTACATGATTGTATCATGAATGGAAAATGAGAATTAACAAGACTTAAAAATAATAAAATGAACTCTGTCCTAGTCAACAAGTCTTTCCTTTGCAGAAGAACAATAACTTAACAATGCTTTAAACAATATATGGATGCTTTTGGGACAATAGAGTTTTCTCATAATGGTATTCCATGGCTTTTATAATCTTTAAAACTGCTAAAGCAATTTGTTTACATATGGTACCATTTTAAAACACATTGGATGTAACTATCAGATAGAAATAAGGAAGGAAATAAATACTACGGTATATTCTAGAATCATGGGGATTCTCCCTCCCTCCCTCCCTTCCTTCTTTCCTATAGCCACCCTTCTCAGTCAATGACTTTAGGCAGCTTATGATTAAAAATACATTACAGTTAAAAATACAGAAAAATATTTTCTCCTGGGTTAAAAGTTTGACCCTCTTGGCAATATCCTTTGCAAGCTACACACCTCACCAAACTAAAATTGTTAATTTTAATTTTTGGAAAGCACTCTCCCTGTCGAACCTTGTGGATGACATATAAGCTATATTCTATTTTAATTCATCTACTAACAATAAAGTCTATTCTAATTAGGGATTTAAAATAATGGCATACTACCCCACTGAATAGAGCCCAAGAAATTCTAGCCTTTAGCATTTCTGGGGCCATCTTAGAAGACAGTCTATTGATCTTTTATTGCATTGAAAAAGTTGAACTACCTCTAACTGGTAGAAATACAATCAGAATTCTAGGATACCTTAAAATGACAACGTTCCTTGGTAGCATTGAAGTTATTAAGCGTAGTAGCATAAACCTGTTGCAGTTGTCACCAGTACAAATTCCAAACAGGTTTCAGTTACAACTCTTAACAACTCTGTTAAAAATGTCCATCCAGCAATAAAAAAACAGCTCATTCTTTATTCCATCGTTGAAAAAAAGACATCAGTAAAGATTATAGCATTAAATATATCACAATTTCCAGCAAAACTGGGCAAATTGGAAAGTTGAACCAGTTTGGTGTAGCAGTGAAGGTGTTGTTGTTCTAGAAACTGGGAGATCAGGAGTTCTAGTCCAATGTGAGGAATGAAAGCTAGCTTGAAGGCTAGACTAGCCATTCTCTCTCTCTCACCCATCCGGCTTTGTGCCTAAAGCAGTACTAGAACTCACCTTCTCCCAGTTTCTAGCCTGGTGCCTTCATCACTACATCAAACTGGCTCTCATTAAAAGGATTGGAATTTTTCAGACAACACCCCCCCCTCCTGCCACCTGTGGCTTTTCCTCTTCCACATATTGTGGAGATCACTGTCTCACTGATCTATTAACTAGTTCTTAGATATTGCTCACAGCCAGATTCTATGCATATCAACTATTTCCTGGGTCCTGCTTCCAAGGTTGTTTCAGAGGTGGTTTTTGACTGTAACACTTCAATGTCTGTAAGACCCTCTTATGAGCCATTCCCTACTGCTGAGCTGAACTCTTTCCTGCAGAAAACCTTGGCATCTGCTTTTATCCCTGCCAATCCCTGTCCTGTTCCTATTGCCTTTGTAGCCACTGCCAGTCACCTGCCTTCCCTCCAAGTTAATGAGTGACAAAGCCTAACCAGTTTTACGCTCCTCGATCGTACACTCCTAGAAGACCATCCAAGTAAGTGGGGGGGGGGGAATGCAACTTTAACCAGCAGTTAAGGATGGCTTTGGCCTGTATTATTCATGAGCTGGGGATGAGATAAAGCAATGGGACATGGCACAAAATGGGGCAGATAGGGCAGGTGCAGATGGGGAGGTTCTCTCTGTTTTGCCACCATGTTTTCTATCTTTTCTTGTACCACTAAATAATCAGTTAGGAAAGGGGCAATGATAGTTATATAACAACTTTGGATAGGGACCATCGAAGCTGTCTATCTGGAAGAATCCATGAAATGTAGCAAACTCCTAACCTCTGAAGAAAAGGGGGTTTTCTATTCAGTACTTTGACAAATACCGTAATTTGGATTGATTGCACACTTCTGTACTGTATTGCTATTATCTCACTACCAAGGAGTACATGTATTCTGCAGCCAGTCTTCGCCATCTACTGGTGACAAGTGTGTCTTGCATTTCAAACATTCTTGACATTTCCCCCTATCTCTGACACTTTTTCCACTGGAGCTTATCAAAACAAGGGTTTAAGTTTTATTCTGGATTTATCAGGCATCCACTGGTTTGTGATACTTAACATTTAAAGACATGTGCTCTGAAAAACATTTCTTATCATTACTCATCTTCGGGAGAATGTTACTTTCCTTGACCCTCAACTGATGAATTTATGTTTCAACCGGTCACCCAAATGTTTTTTCACTGCAGAGTCATTGCTTTTACTCACACATTTTATTGCACCCTCCCATGTCTCTTTCCTTAGTAGCAGAAAGATATTGTAGTCATAAATGATGAATATTTTTTTTACTGCTATCTTATTTTTTCACATGGAGTCTATTTCAACTGGAAATTAAATGTTGGTCAGTGGAACAGCATTCTCTGTGATGCATGAGAGCTTCTGAAAAAGGAGGTTAAACCAATTTCAGGGATTCCGTAGAAACACCAAGAGTGCCACTGGCATATTGCTAGTTTCCTCATTCTCTGGGAAGCAACTGAGGGGCAAAACTCTTGGCTGTCCAAAGAGTTGGCAAGGGGTGACAGACGACAAGGGATATTCTCCACTAGCATCAAAGGCAAAGTTAGGTGGTCTTTGAAAGTAGATGTGCTATGACATGACATGATATGGGAAAGAGCCTATAGCCCCAAAGAGAGGGAAAGTCAAGTCTTTCTATACTTTAGGTAAAGACTGGCAATGCTTGATATAAATGACATTGTCTTGTGAAATTGAGAGACATGTGCAACTATAGGCGGGCTGCCTTCTTTAGTCAATCAATTTTTGTTAGGCCCTTTCGATTAGAAAGCTTCTTCCCATCAAATGCTCTGTCCTTTAAGTTTCTGATTCATTTCTTTGCGATCTTTCTGAGGAACCAAGTCTTGTCTTTTTTTATTTTATGCCATGTTGCCCCATTCATTTTTGGTTCTAATGGATAATGTAGACTTTGAATATTGTTATTGAACTTTCAGTAACTGGGAGTGAATATCAATGATTCCCAAATACAGAATATAATAATGAGCTACATTGGAAATGAGGCAAGTAGAAAGTATGGAACTGGACTTTATCTAAAGAGGTGCAGTTCTGAATTCCATTTTAGGCATGAGATCAGCTGTACTTGAACCAATTACCTTCACTTTTCTCAGGTGAATGTAATATCTCAGGGTTGCTGAAGCAATAAAAAGGAAGGCTGGAAAAAATACAATTATTATTATACCCAAATTCAATTTTTCACACTTTCAGCAAAAGCTCATCTTAGAGTTACATTCACCTCCTGATCTTTCTTCAAGTCCAAGTTATTGAATTAAAGCTTTGTGTGCAGCATATAATGATGCCCACTGTCACTGACCAGGATCACCAATATATAACCTAAAAAGACAATTAAAAAGCAACCGTCATGCTCTGGAGTGAGAAAGACATCACACTGGTGAAGAAGTATGATGCATAGATCTTTACTTAGAAAATCTGAAGTTCTTAGCCATAACTGGAGAGCAAGAATTGCCACTCTTACTCTTAACTAGACCGCTCTGACAGCCAATAATCAACCAGATTGAACAGCTTCTTACAGGCAGCTAATTCTAGAATATTCCCGTCTACACACTTATGTCACGTAGTGAATATTGTCAGTTGTATGTCTATGCAGGGTGATGCACCCCTATCCTAATATTATGGTGCATTCCATGACAAGCAGGACACGTGGTGTGATCGTGTACGCATGTGTACATTCCTGATTCTCCATTATTCTTCTTGTGGTTTTGGCTATGAGCGGGAGCGGTCGCATTTAATAAGCAAGAATGTAATTATTCAGAATTTATTGTTTTTGTACTGAAATAAATATTTTATTAGACCTTTGAACTATGGTTTCATTTCTAAATGTCAGAGCTCCGAGAGAAAGATCAATCATCGTCTCTGTGAGATTAATTCTCACCTCTAACAACTTATGTGATAATATCACTCATCTTAAAGGACCTACTCCTTAGAAACTTAGAAGTCTGCCCCTATTGAGTCTGTCATCTGCACCTCTATAACTGTCTGGTTCGGTTCTGCAACCCAGCAAGACAGACACAGACTTCAGAGGATAATGAGAACTGCAGAAAAAACAAGTTACTGCCAACCTGCCTTCCATTGAGGACCTGTATACTTCACGAGTCAAAAAGAGGGCTGTGAAAATATTTACAGACCCCTCACATCCTGGACACAAACTGCTTCAACTCCTACCCTCAAAACGACACTATAGAGCACTGCACACCAAGACAACTAGACAAAAGAACAGTTTCCCCCCCAACACCATCACTCTGCTAAGCAAATAATTCCCTCACCACTGTCAAACTATTAACTAAGGCTGCATTACTATTACTGTTAGTCTTCTCATCGTTCCTATCACCCATCTCTTCCCACTTATGACTGTATGACTGTAACTTGTTGCTTGTATCCTTACGATTTATATTAATATTGATTGTTTCCTGATTGCTTATTTGTACCCTATGACAATCATTAAGTGTTGTACCTCATGATTCTTGACAAATGTATCTTTTCTTTTATGTACACTGAGAGCATATGCATCAAAGACAAATTCCTTGTGTGTCCAATCACACTTGGCCAATAAAGAATTCTATTCTATTCTATTCTATTCTATTCTAGAAGTAGAACTGTAGTGTCTTACAACTTCAATGGCATACTATTGTGTTAACATTAGTATGTTTCACATTTCCTGTTTTTTAATTCCTAAATGAAATCTAGAGATCTGAACTGCTCGATATAAACCAAGTCAATGCTTATGATAAGCAAACCAGAAATAAATGTTAAGAAAAACTATGAATAAGTAACCTCATTAATCAAATAATAAATGATTATTTAAATAATAGATGAAATTAGATTTAAAAGCGAGTACAATTAAAACTGAGGAAAATATATGCTCTAAATGCAACTATAAATATTTATATATTTTGATGCTAATAATTCTTAAAATTAATCAATTTATGTCTATCGATAAATTTTCTAGGTTCAAGGAATGCAGTGTCTGTAAAATCAATCACATCACAATACCCATTCAGAGAAATATCCCATATTTTATTTGAGTCACTGACCAGCCTAAGGAAATTGTTTCCAGATTCAAAGGAAAAGACTTAATATTTACTCTATTACTTCACAAACTGGCCTTGTCTAACCTCTCCCCTATGGAATTAATATGCTCCTGTTTCTTAGATCTAATGCTCTGGAGGTCAAGGCTTATTAATATTCCAGTCTTATGTCCAGTCTTATAAATCTACAGGAAAAAAAGTCAAATTATTCCATTGGTTTAATTATTTTTTTTTATGACGCTAGTACAGTTTGTCCAAATTAATATTTTTCTCTTCAAATGTTTACTCTCAGATTACATGCCTGCGGAAAACCACACAAAATACCCCATCAAAGCTCAGAATAATTTAACCTGCAGTAAAGGATAGTTGTTCTCAACAGGATGATCTCTAGATCTTTTGAGATTCTAGCTCCCAGAATATGGAGCTAGGGTAGAATTCAGATTAAGAAAGATTTCATCAGGCTTTTTAAATAAAATAATTTTTAACTAACCTGGTACTATAATCTGACTGTGAAAAAAAATGATTTTCTTTACCACATCAGAAAAAGGAGGTGTTCATCTGTTATGTCAGTAACAAGCAAGAATCCCCATGATCCTATCAAGATGCATTAACCTTTAAGATAACAAATTTGTGATTGTTTTGTTATTTGGAGTGCATCATAAATCTCTCTCTCATGGAGTCAGAAAAAGTTCAGTTTTAGTTTGGTAAAAATGTTTCAAAACAAATCATTTAGGTAAAAAGTTATAACAAAGTTACATTGTTCATGCACTCTATACCAAGATGATGGCTTCCAGAAGGGTAATCTAAGCATAGATACTGGAGCAGAGTATCTGGTTGCTAGAGGGATCCATGCATGGGTGGGCTGTTGGGGGTTTGCAGGGGTTCAGGAGAACCTCTAGCTAAGATTCTGTGCAGTTCGGATAACCCCCAAATCCCACTCCTGGCTGGCTCTGCCCACCCCACCCCGCCCCTCCCAGGAGTCCCCACGTGGCCTGTTTTGTATGCAGGTAAGTGCAGGAGGCTTGGAAATGTGAAAAATGGGCCTACTGGAAGTTTGGGAAGGAAACAGGTCCGTTTCTGGCCTCCAGAGGGCCTCTGGAGCCTGGGGAGGCCATTTTCACCCTGCTGGAGGCTCAAAGAAAGGCTACGGAGTCCAGGGAGGACAACAACCCCCCCCCGCCCTAGTGCAGGAAGCCGACTAGGCTACATTCACCATGGCCATGCCCACCCAGCAACCAGGCAGAGAACCCCTTGCTAAAATTTTTGAAGCCCACCCGTGGATCCATTTCCTACACAGAAACTGAAATATTAACTATTTTGCAGGAGACAATAAATCAGTTTCCAATTCCTTCTCTTGCAGCATTAATCTTGATCCAATCCTTGTACCCTAACTTAAAACGACAGGTAGTATCAAGGAGAAGAAAAGAACATACCCCCAATTTCCTGTCTATCTGTTTGGTCTACAACTTTCCTTCCAATGGGATTGGCAGAAGACGGTTTGAAGGAGGCTTTCAGGCTTGAGCACAAGCCAGAGCTGTCCCCCTTCTGTCCCCTTCCGCACTTTAGTTCTCAAATGAACTTTATGAGCAACTGCATAGTATGGTGTCTTCAAAGATGTAGGTCCTGTGTGCATACTCTAGATTGTAAGTATGTAGGGACTAAGAACTTGCCTTGTTCAACTCTTGATTTTCATGCATTCAGTAGGAAAGCATGAAAATAGTTAATTGCTGAATGCAGTGTAAAATTTCACACAAATTTCCATGTGATTGGGGAACTTAGGAGTCTTGATGGCTTAGAGCAGAGGTCTTCAAACTTGGCAACTTTAAGACTATGAGTTGAAGTCCACAAGTCTTAAAGTTGCTAAGTTTGAGGACCCCTGGCTTAGAGGTTAATAACAGAGTTAACATGGGAAATCAGCTTGATACTTTCAGGCTTTGGTCATAATGACTTCATGGGAATGCCCAGTTGGATTACCAGATTCACCTAAAACCTGTTCCTCCATGCCTCATCAACAATTCTGCAGAATGCACATTTAAAGATTTTGCATCATTGATATATTCCCCCAATTATAATAAAAACAAGTCACATCAACACTGAAAGAATTGCAAGGACAAAGGACACTTTAGTAACATTTAGGGTTCAATATTTCAGAAAGTTGCATTAATTATCAATAAAAGAACAGAGAAAACATTCTACTGTGAAAAAAGAAAATATAGCCGATTGATCGAGTAGCTGAAGCCTATATAAATGTAACAGGCCTTAAGAAACAGCCTTGAACCAACATTCTCATCCAGTAACAGAAGTATCTGTAATTTTCCTAAACGGTTGCAACTCGTGTGAAATGTTTTTGCAAAATAGCTAGTTACATGAGAAAGATGAAACCGTGAGAAATGAGGAACTAAAAGTAACTGATGGCTGAAAGTTTCAATTGTACACGGGTGTATGTGGAAACAGATGATCAGTAAGAAAAGAAATAAGGAAGTGAGTTATGCGGTTAGAAGAAAAGTATGAAAGATAGGGTTTGAGATCAGCTCTGGGCCCTTTGGCTTTAGCTATCCTCTTAGGACCTCATTGGGTTAGGGTTAGGGTTTGTCATTGGACCCCATTGCAATGGTTTGTTAATGTAACTGTATTACTGCTATTATGTCTTTTATATATTTTATTCATTTCTTATGTATCAAATTATTAGAAACAACGAACCTCTGATATTAAAATAAGAATTATTGCTTGTGTTATTGTCTTTGTTCCTTATTGGAATTTTCTTATGACACTACTTAGGCCTTTGTCACTATTTTCTGGTAGGAATACACATTTGAAAAGTAAGGCATTTTTAATTAATGGCTGCTAGATAATATTTTTTTTTGCTAGAAGGGGCATCTAAGAAAGATTAGCATAAGTATGGCCAATGGGGGAAAAATCAAATAGGTTAGAATCAGTTGAAGAAAATAAAGAATGTCTCATCTAAATTCTACTAAAACTCTTGTGTTTTTAATCTTTGACTGGGTGAAATAGGGCATCACAGGGTAACTTACAAAATATGTCCAAAACCAGAACCCATGATGCCTGCAGAATTGAAAATTGCTAAATATTATAAAACATTTTATGACTTTAAAATTATATTAAAGCATTTTGTGACATAATATAAAATGTTATAAAACATTTCCTGTGGTTATCTGCTGATATTTGATGTGCTATTCGGTTCAGACTGGGTTATTTTCAAGTGAATACATCTCTGAACATCTCCCTAAATTTTAAATAATTTTTTCAATGTAGGCAGTACATTAACAGTTCTGTAATTGTTTCAGGCATTATGGAATCTGATAAAGAAATATCTATGAAACAATGACCCAATAGGTCACAGGTTATCTAATAATTATTTGTTATTCTGTATTATATAATTTTATAAGCATTCTAAAAATGAAAACTTTAGCAAATCACCTATATTACATTATCTGTAATTTGTATCCATACCAATAATATCAACAATATTTATGCTTTCTATGATGTTAATGATATATTGATTTGTATTTGTAAAATGTTATTTGCACAGCAATCTAAAATTTTAGAAAAAGTTTGGAAGCATATAACTCCCACCCCCACCCCAATAACACAGCCCAGTCCATGCTTTGCAATTGCTTTCACATTCCTATTATGTTAAAGAGTAGCCCATTTTAAAAAAATGAATATCTGGAGTTTTGTCTTTTGGTATCAGTTCCATCTGGTTTACTGACTAATTCAATACATGTATTCATGCATTCATCTAATTTAAAACATGGCGCCTTCATGACTAAAAGAATGCAATTGATTTGCTGGTGCTGCCAAGAGGTTTAGCACACCACAATGGAAAAGTCAATATATTTTAAAAATTAAATAATACATTGAGCATCAGCCAGGCCACACATTCTTAATTATAACTTTTCTTAAAAAATAAGAAGGGGTATTGAAATGCCAAATTTCAGTGGATTGTGGCCCCTTTCTCACGACTTCTTGTTATCAGCTCTTGCAATATTAGTTGGGAGGAAAGCAGTGGCTATATATTTATTTTATTTATTTATTTATTTGTCAAACATGTATAGTAGTAATTTGTATATACATAAGTAAAAAGTAACGATAAAAGAGGACAATAGGACAGTAGGACAGGGACGGTAGGCACGCTGGTGCGCTTATGCACGCCCCTTACAGACCTCTTAGAAACGAGGAGAGGTCGACTGTAGACAGTGTAAGGTTAAAGTTTTTGGGGTTTGGGGAAGAAACCACAGACTCAGGTAGTGCATTCCAGGCATTGATCACTCTGTTGCTGAAGTCATATTTTCTGCAGTCGAGTTTGGAGTGGTTTACATTTAGTTTGAATCTATTACGTGCTCATGTATTGTTGCGGTTGAAGCTGAAGTAGTCATTACACCTCTACCTGTACTTTGGTGGAAGAACAGCCTAAGCTGTTACCCTCATCTTTCCTCTTCAATCCCATGGGAAACCACAAAATAAGACCAATGGATGCCTCCTCATAGTGTAGTCTTAATTCTTAGAAATGGAATTATGAGAGGTGAAGAACTGAGACCAATAAGAAAGTGTTATAACCACAGTGAATCCTCAGCGGCACTCCTCTGGATGTATTCTGGATTTAAAGCAGACAGAAATCAACAGCTAACGATCAACTTGTGTGGGAAGATGACTTTAAGCAGAAATACCAGGGCTCATGTCATATCTGAGGGGCAGTTTTCATGACTGCCTCTTTTCTTCTATTCCTTGGGCTGACAGGTTGACACAAACTCACCTTGCTGGACACACAGGCAGCAATTTGTTCAGGTTTCAGCTAGACATTCATCATCTCAATGCATGGCAGCAGTTGCCACTGATAGACTTAATTCAGATTTTCTTGCTTATCTGTCTCAATTATTAATATCTCCCCAGGGTCCATTGAGCCTTCCTCAACCTAGTACTCTTTGTCCATCACATCTGGAGGGTATCAATTTGGAAAACGCTGCTTTTGTAGAAGGACAGCTTGCCTTTCCCCTCTGCTCCTTCTGCTTTCTTCACATCCTTAGACTCACAGCTCTTCTGTGCCATAATGTACCTTTGCTTCTCACACTCTTATTGATACTTGCCTGTGCATTAGTTTAGACAGATATGATTATAAGCATTCTCAGCAAAAAGGAAGAGGAATACAGTCCATTTTATAAAGTGGCAATCAGCAACAAGGGCTAAAATCCAATTCTCATCCTCGCCTAGTGAAGCTACTGGTGCATTCGGAATTTCCAGGCTTCCATAAGGATTAAAGTCAAGAACAAGACAGGCAGAGAAGCTTTCATTTCTATAATTATAACCAACATTTGCTCCCCCAAACATAACAATAGCAGCGTAGTATATAGCTATGTGGTTTTGGTGGCTTTAAAATCATTAACTTACCCCAATCATAAGAAATACTTCAACTACATAGCTTGAGAAAAGAGATTAAAATCAAATTTCCATTTTCTAAATACAGTTATTCTCAGTTTGTAATTCATAAAGCCTTAAACCTCCCCAAGGCATGTACTGTAATTAAGTTTCCTGGTAATTTCTATAACTATGATCACTCAACTTGTGATTCTAAAGTTAACACACTCCCCTCAGTCATATATTGTGACCTACCTTAATAGCCATTATCTTTTCCTAGTCCTAAGTAGGCATTAACAGAGACAGTTTATTGTGCCTTTGATGGGTTAGCATACATATCGGATGGGTTTTAAACTACCTAGCATGCTAGATATTTTAATGAAATTTCAACACACACACATACCAATTTGTTGCTATGTAAAACCTACTAATTTACAACTAAATAGCACCTTTATTTGGCCTTGGAGGAGAATCCGAACCACCTGCTAGTGCAACTTAAGTATTCTTTGCACTGAAGTTTTCTACTGAAATTAAATATCAAATATTATCATTAAAAATGAATGCTAATTGTATGCTAATTAATTATTTTAATCTGCCTCTGTATACATCCAAATTCATTAAGCAACATTATCTATTCAAAAATGAAGGACTAGATTACATAACTAATGTACTGGACTCTCCCTCTCTCTCGTTTCTGTTGCTAAGCGAGACAGTTGTTAAGTGAATTTTGCCCCATTTTATGACCTTCCTTGCCACAGTTGTTAAGTGAATCACTGCAGATCTTAAGCTAGTCGCATGGTTGTAAAGTGAATCTGGCTTCCTCATTGACTTTGCGTTGTCAGAAGGTCACAAAAGGGGAATCACATGACCCACAGGACACTGAAAGGGTCATAAATATGAGTCAGTTGCCAAGTGTCCGAATTCTGATCCTGTGAGCATGAGCATGCTGTAATGGTTGTAAGTGTGAAAAATGGCCATAAGTCACTTTTTCAGTGCGGTTGTAACTTTGAACAGTCACTAAATGTACTGTGGCAAGTCGAGGACTACCTGTACCTGAAAGGGATAGATAAAGCATAGCATCTAGCTAGCTACATCCTAATCTCTGACAGTCTCCGGACAAAAGGCAGAAGAGCCTGAGACTGACTGGGGGAATACATCCTTCACACCAACCAAAGTGTTTTCTTAAAGATGCAGAATGGAGGAGGGATTGCTTGGCACCCAAATTTCCATCGCCATCTTTTTATATACATAAAAGAGTTAGGGCTGAAATAACCAATAACTGTCCAGGCCAATTACCCACAATGCTTTTCAGGGGCTCTGAATCCTTTTGTGCTTTTTGGGCACAGATAGGATAAAGTCAATTTGCCTATTGGTTGCGTTTCCCTCCTCCTGCTTTTTCCTGCCTTTTGCCTGTTGTGAGCTGTTGTGCTGATGTTTTGCTAAAGTTTAATATGGAAACATCAAGGTAGTTTTTCGGCGCCATCATGGGTCGCATGCACGCACCCAGAAAGGGTTTGTCCAAGTCGGCCTTGCCTTACAGGAGAAGCGTGCCTACATGGCTGAAACTTACTTCTGATGATGTCGAAGAACAGATTTACAAGTTGGCAAAGAAAGGCCTGACACCTTCCTAAATTGGTGTGATATTAAGGGACTCGCATGGGGTTGCCCAAGTTCGTTTTGTGACTGGTAACAAAATTCTGAGGATTCTTAAATCCAAGGGACTTGCCCCTGATCTCCCAGAAGATCTTTACCACTTAATCAAGAAAGCAGTTGCTGTCTGCAAGCATCTTGAGAGGAACCGCAAGGATAAAGATGTCAAATTCCGACTTATTTTGATTGAGAGCAGAATTCACAGGCTGGCTCGTTACTACAAGACCAAGAGAGTACTCCCACCTAATTGGAAGTATGAATCATCCACGGCTTCTGCTCTGGTTGCATAAAAATTCTTATTACGACCATGGGAATCTAAACCATCTTGCAATCGTGTTATGCCTACTTCAGAGTGATGTCATTGCTTATTCAAAATTGAAAGGATAAGTTAGCACCTTTACTACTGCAAACATCAAGGTATATATATTTTGCTGGCTGAGCTGAGTGCTATGTGCGTCTGCTCTGATATGAATATAGGGATTGTCTGGTTATCCCCAGTAATTTCTCTGCATTAACGGTGTCTTAGCAAAGAGCAAGAAAAGGCAAAGGCAAAGAGGGGATGCAGAGTAATTCCAACTGTCCATATAGGTAGTCCTCGACTTACAACAGTTCATTTAATGACCATTTGAAGTTACAATGGCCCTAAAAAGAATGACTTATAACCATTTTTCGCACTTATGACCATTGCAGCATCCCCATGGTCATGTGGTCAAGTTTCAGACACTTGGCAACATTTATGACTGTTACACTGTCCCAGGGTCATGTGATCACCTTTTGTGACCTTTTGACAAGCAAAGTCAATGGGGAAGCCAGATTCACTTAACAATCATGTTACTAATTTAACAACTGCAGGGATTTACTTAACAACTGTGGCAAGAATGATCGTAAAATGGGGCAAGATTCACTTAACAACTGTCTCACTTAGCAACAGAAATTTGGGGCTCAATTGTGGTCATAAGTCAAGGACTGAAGTTGGTCAATGGGTCATAAGATCCTGAAAAATCACACTTTCCAGAAAAATATCATGTCTGGGGGAAGAATGATTACTATACTACTATACTATACTATACTATACTATACTATACTATACTATACTATACTATACTATACTATACTATACTATACTATACTATACTATACTATACTATACTATACCTGATACTATAAAGATCTCGGGGTTTCAGAAGTTCAGACAACTGCTGGATACGGATTCCATGATCTGGATGTAGTCGCTCATTCACTTGGCAGAAACACGATTTTCCGTATAGAAGCAAATTTATCCTACTATAGTAAGGATAAGAGCCGAGGTGGCACAGTGGTTAGAGTGTAGTACTGCAGGCTACTTCAGCTAGCTGCAGTTTGGCAGTTCAAATCTCACCAGGCTCAAGATTGACTCAGCCTTCCATCCTTCCGAGGTAGGTAAAATGAGGACCCAGATTGTTGGGGGAAATATGCTGACTCTGTCAACCGCTTAGAGAGGGCTGTAAAAGCACTATTAAGCGGTATATAAGTCTAAGTGCTAAGTGCTATTGCTATAAATTAGTATGGTAATTTCTATCCAGGTAGATGGAAACTACTCTGAGTTTTATAGGCATGGAAAACAGTAACCTCTCTTTCTTATTCAGTTACTGGCATATTGTGAACAAGATTTTAGATATGCACCTACACTGACAGGCAATTATAGATGAAAAATGAATGGTGTTAATTAACTCCGGCTTAAAAAAATCTCCAGAAGATTGTGTAAAGCCCACAGCGATGTCATTCTAATAAGAGAATCCACATTTGACTCCAAAGGAAACAATTAAGAGCCACAATAAAAATATAAGTGTCCTCCTGACCAGGCTCCTATGCCCATTTACATGCTACATTCTCTCTCTCTCTCTCTCTCTCTCTCTCTCTCTCTCTCTCTCTCTCTCTCTCTCTCTCTCTCTCTCTCTCTCTCTCTCTCTCTCTCTCTCTCTCTCTCCTCTCTCTCTCTCTCTCTCTCTCTCTCCTCTTTTCTATCCAATAGCATTTCATTGTTCTCAGAGTTTTCCATCTGCATTGCAGTACTGCTACACCCCCCCTTCAAGGTTCTTTCCAAAATATTTTGTGCACACCTGTAAATTCTGGTCAATTAAAATGGAGAAATCCATTTATTAATTCAATTAATTGCCATAGCTTGAGATTTCTTCGCGACTTGACCTCAGTATTCTGCAAGTAACAGAGAAAAGTTGCTTGTTTAACACTTTTTTGTGCTGAAACAATTGAAAGATAAGATGTGGTGGCAATGGCAGTAACTCACGTGATGTGAATACTTTAAGAGTTTCATTATGACATGAAAACAAAATATGGCCACTAAATTTATGACTGGATGTTTTTGAAGTAAATGACAAGACATTGATTATCAATTATGGAAATCAAAATGAAAGTGGAACTAATGTTAAAAACAACACGGATCCTGTATTTAACATACGGGGCAAAAAAGTTAGATCTTTATCTGTATAGAACATGTAATTATAGTTTAAATTAGAAGTAAAACAACAGTGAATCATTGAAATTTACTATGATAAGAAAAATGTTCTGCTGCACAATACTCCATCGCTAGAAGCCCTTGGCTTACCTTCACAATAGGTGTGCAATAAGAAGCAGTGTTGGGTTAGATATTTGTAATAATGAATTTTAATTAGTCTAGACTTAAGCTGACTTGGCATGTTCCTAAGAAGGAGTTTCCAAGATGTATTGGGGTGAGATGTGATGGAGCCAACGCAGTGACAGAGGTCAGAGTTGGTATTCCAACTAGATTCCAAGATCAATCCCTAGCATTGAAAGCTGAAAGGACACTTACTAATAAGAATACTGATCAGCAATGTAGAACAAAATGGTTAAATAGTTCTCTGTTCATTGCAAGCTGCTCTTCCTTTCTGTTGTAGAAAGCCATGAAGCATTTTCTTTCTTGAAGATGAGAGTCACACATTCTCATTATTTAAGAGAAGAGTTTGTCTTTTATTTTCATTGATATGTTTATTTAATGTGTAAACTTTTCACAGTATATTGATGGCAATCTTTGAAGTATCATTCCTTGATTATGTCAGAAGAAGAAGTGCAACATATTTGATTTCTCTGAGTAGATTTTCAAGTAAAACAAAAAATAATGTTGGCTGAACTCTGTTTACCATGACTACTAAGTCCATCATTCCTTCTAATAGGAAACTCAGGAGACCTTGTAACAAAATATTCAAAATCCAAATGACTATTAAGAAATTAATCACAAGCTTTTGAAGAAACCCAGTATTGAAATTCAAAGGTGTGCTAAAATATATCCCGTTCGACACATACTATAATTACTATAACTTTTCCTAATTCACATGTATTCTGTGTCAATATGTTAATAGACAACATGAAAAATATCTATAGTACTTATTACATTTATATAGCTGGTCTCACATAGCAACTCTATATTATTGAGTGACCAACATTCTGACATCATTTAGAATGTAAATACCTAACAATATAGTCTTGGTCTATACTCTATAGGGCTCACTGGAGCAAGCTTCATGTTACCAGAATCCATCAGGAAAGGATGATGATAAGGACTGAAGCTATGAATGAATTGAAGTGATATGTATCATGGAGATTATTTGATTGTAATAACTGATACATAAAATACATTGTGTTTTCTTGAATGAAAACTACATAGGGGGTTGAAGGAAACGAATTAACACTAGAATTATTGGATAATCACATGTTTTCAATGCCTTCAGGTCATGACATGTTTCAAATTAACTGATTTTGCTCTTTGATGAATTCTTGCTTTGCTCATTGCTCTTTGAGGTTAGTTGTGCACGCCTTGAGCCAACCCACAACTTCCTTTTCAATAAGCCATAACATAACTTTGATTACCTTTTCAGGTATTTTTCTTTCGTTTCTTGTGTGTGCATCTATTTCTTATTTCTTCATACATAAACAGTGTGAATTCTCCAATTTTTCTTAAACCAAAACCTTGTATTCTGAGAAAGTATCTTCCTAGTAACCTGACATTCTAGATAAAGACTTGAATTGTTCCAGCTTAAATTGACTTGGATTGAACATCTGATTGAGAGATGATTTCACTTCTGCTCACCCTTGTGGTTTACAACATAGCTTCTGGCTTCACAAAAGGTGGGTAGATCAAAATGGTCAAATCTTGGAAAAAATTTTCAGGGTTGAAGAATTGTCAAGAAGATATATGAATAATTCATGGCAACTGGGTTATTGTTGTGGTGGGGATTGCTATTTGTACCTGTTATATGTAGTTCCTTGCAAAGAATAAGAAAACATGTTATCACCCCAAAGCTCTCACAATCTGTATATTATTTTTTTCATATTATTTTTACTCTGTTGTTCAATCAAGAAGTATGGCTTAGGAAATAAAATGTCACATACCAGCAGGTTTATAATATGAAAAACATGGCAAAAAAAGGAAAATGGATTAGGGAGGAGAAGAAACGTCTTCAATTGCTAAATTTTTAGTTACCAAATTCAACCCATTAATCAGGTGCTTATTCTCTGTATAATAGAGCAGCAGCTGGTAAGAAAAAAGGCAGGTGCTCAGTTGGAGCCCAGACATGATGGGTAGATGGGCTGGCAAACTATAATACATAAGGGAGAAAATATTAAGAAGGAAGAAAAGACAGTGAGTGACATACATTCTTTTATTACTATGCCTGCTAACTTGTTTATATAATTCTGTAAATACTCTAATGCACATTCCAATTAAACTACAGATATAATTTCTGCATAGTCTTGGGAAATTAGTTCTTTTACTGTTTTTATAACGACACTTAATTAAGCAACTTATAGAAAAGTAATAGTAAATAAGGTATCCTAAACTGAAATAAATTGGTTTTAAAGACTTGCTAGATCCATGCTGAAAGTACATCTAAACACCTGGATTAAAACACACAAATGACTGAAAATCACCCCTTTTTGTGGCTAGGATTATTTTTCCTACAAAGATGATTTGTATCTGCAAAACTCTGTGTCTGTTTTTGTATTAGTCATGGAAGTGAACCAGCCAGCATTCATGATGGTAAAGAGACCAGAGGCCGCCCACTTTGAGTGTGAAATCAAGAACATGGGTAATGCTGAAGATCTGAAAGTAACTTTATTTAAAGAAGAAGACAATGGGTCCATTGAGATCTGTGCCTCTGCCTTTACTCACACTGGGATCATATTAGGCAACAAGAAGGAAAACCACAGATGCCAAGTTTATCCTGGTCGTGACTGGGTAAATGTAACCCTTTTGGGTCTACAGTCAAGTGATGCTGGTTTGTACATTTGCCAGATTGAACGGATATCCCCTCCACCCTACTATCCAGTCAAAGGAAAGGGGACCCAGCTTTTTGTCATTGGTGAGTAGAAAACCCCCGAAACGTGCTTTTAAAAAATATTGAGAAAAGGAATTCGTGAATGTAGCTGATTGTTTGAAATTGACTAATAAAATAGTTTGTGATCTCAACAACATGCCTTGCATAAAGTTCCCTTATGTGTGCTTATCAAAAGCCATATAGCAGTATTTCTTAACCTAGACAACCTGAAGATATATGGACTTTAACTCCCAGAATTCCACAGCCAACATATTCCCTCATATAATAATTGAGTTGAGTTAGGATTATTGCTTTAATTTTTTTTAGCATATTGAGCTGTGAGTTCATTAATAGAACTATTTCCAATCAACCATACTAGCCAAATCCTCTGATTCAGCTAATTATGAGTATTTATAAATTATGCTAGACTACTTTTAGGAGCTTCATGCCAGGTCACAATACAAGGAAAAGAAGGGGCTCACTTTTTCTTTCTGGGGTGTGATCCTCTCCCAAGAACTGGGCAGCTTTTCCCAAACCAAACTTGGCTTGCCTGAGAAGTCTTTCAGGTTGACTGGATAGTTCTTTACCTGCACAGAAACATCAAAATACCATAAAGCTAGTTTGATGCTTTATTTGTTATTAGTTGCAAAGTGGTGTCCGACCCATTGTGACCCCATGGACAACGTTCCTCCAGGCCTTCCTGTCCTCTACTATCCTCTGGAATCCATTTAAGCTCACGCCTATTGCTTCAGTGACTCCATCCAGCCACCTCATTCTCTGTCGTCCCCTTCTTCTTTTGCCCTCAATCTTTCCCATCATTAGGCTCTTCTCCAGTGAGTCCTTCCTTCTCATTAGGTGACCAAAGTATTTGAGTTTCATCTTCAGGTTCTGGCCTTCTAAAGAGCAGTCAGGGTTGATCTCTTCTAGGACTGACCAGTTTGATCGCCTTGCAATCCAGGGGACTCGCAGGAGTCTTCTCCAGCACCATGGTTCAAAGGCCTCAATTCTTTGGTGCTCAGCCTTTCTTACGGTCCAACTTTCACAGCCATACATTGCAACTGGGAAAACCATAGCCTTGACTATACACACTTTTGTTGGCAGGGTGATGTCTCTGCTTTTTAGTATGCTGTCTAGCTTTGCCATGGCTTTCCTCCCCAGGAGCAAGCGTCTTTTAATTTCTTGGCTGCAGTCCCCATTTACGGTGATCTTGGAGCCCAGGGAAATAAAATCTGTCACTACCTCCATTTCTTCCCCATCTATTTTCCAGGAATTGAGAGGGCCAGATGCCATAATCTTAGTTTTCTTAATGTTGAGTTTCAAGCCAACTTTTGCACTCCTTGCTTTATGGCATGTAGCAAATCTCACAGTTGTTGCTGCATCACTTTATTTATTTACATGGAGATGTACAAATAATAGTTTTGACACATTCCCACTCCATGAAGCTTGCAGCCTAGCAATGCATACCCAGGAAGATATTTTTGTTTAAATCTAAAGTCTCCATGATCTTTTGAAGGTTTCAAGATGAACCTAAACAAAGACATTGTAAAAAAAAAATCTCACTGTGTTAAAATATATTTTTGTTGTTGTTCTGGTTTAGTGCAATATTGCTAAGTCTTTAACATTTAAGATTTGTTGTAGAATCTTTGAAATGTTTATCTTTTTTTAAAAAAACTTTCAGATATAGATTCATGCCCAGATAAACACCTCTATCTTTGGATCTTAGTACCAGTAGCTTCTGGGTTGCTTGGATACAGCATTTTAATCACAATCTTCATTATGACAGAGGTAAGTTTCATAACACAACACTCCAAATGTTGGGAAGCAAATCAACAAGAATTATTACTACAATGAACATATACTTTTAGAGTTAGGAAAATTTTTCACACACTTTGCATGTTTTAAGCTATGTAAAACAAAGTCCTCCTCTGGATTCTGGGTTAGAAATTCTTATGATTAACAAAGAAATACTTCAGGTCCTTCTGGCTATAAATTCTGGGACTACCATGGTCAGTTTATGATTTTGGTGCTGTGCCAAGTGCACAAAGGGACTTGAAGTTCTCTGAAGCTATGAAAACCTCCATCAGTTGCCTCGTGGCTTTAGAGGTAATGATGGCATGAATTTTGAACCACCATAATGAGGCTTCCATGGCAAAACTCCACCATCTGTTAAGGGAAAGAGAGGTGTGCAAAACTGTATGCCCTTGCTGGGAACAGAGAAAACATATCAGAAATATATTTGGTGAATTGCACTGGTTCCTGAATATAGCTTATCAGTCTTCATCTTCCCCACCTGCAGTAAATACTAGAAAATAGAGTCTCCTGCATTCTACCTGATGGCATAAAAATGTGGTGTGATTCAAGTGAGATTTCAACTTCCCTCTTTTTTAAAAATCACTCAAATTTTATTAAATATTCTTAATCCAAGTGACTCTATGTATAATCAATAGGATTCATTTAATTTTCACCATTTGGATGTCACACAGATATAGTAGCAAATTCATTATTATATGGTGTTTTAAATGGTAACTAACTACATTTTGTTTTGTTCAATCAATGTGATTGAATCAGGTGATCTGCTTAAATCTTACTGTGCAAAACCAACATCCTGGTGTTAAAAATACTCATAATTGTTATTGCTATTGCTTTATTTTATTTTATTTTATTTTATTTTATTTTATTTTATTTTATTTTATTTTATTTTATTTTTTTATTATTTTATTTTATTTTATTTTATTTTATTTTATTTTATTTTATTTTATTTTATTTATTTTATTATTTTATTTTATTTTATTTTATTTTATTTTATTTTATTTTATTTTATTATTTTATTTTATTTTATTTTATTTTATTTTATTTTATTTTATTTTATTTTATTATTTTATTTTATTTTATTTTATTTTATTTTATTTTATTTTATTTTATTTTATTTTATTTTATTTTATTTTATTTTATTTTATTTTATTTTATTTTATTTTATTTTATTTTATTTTATTTTATTATTTTATTTTATTGATATTGTTATTTTTAAAATAGCAGCTGAGGTGGCGCAGTGGTTAAATGCAGCTACTGCAGGCTACTCCAGCTGACTGCTAGTTCAGCAGTTCAGCTGTTCAAATCTCACCAGGCTCAAGGTTGACTCAGCCTTCCATCCTTCTGAGGTCGGTAAAATGAGGATCCAGATTGTTGGGGGCAATATGCTGAACTCTGTAAACCGCTTAGAGAGGGCTGTAAAACACTGTGAAGCGGTATATAAGTCTAAGTGCTATTGCTATTGCTATTGCTAAAAGACAACTCCCTAGGAAACAAAGCAATTCTACACTTTGTCTCAAGACATTTTTACTATATTTGCTTCCAACAACAGGCATCTAAATGATAATATTTGTGAATTCACTTCCATAACAATCCATAAACTACCCATCTTTTTTCAAACTACAATCCTGATTCTGCCACAATTGGCATAAATAACCAATTGTGAATTTAGAGCTATCATTGCTGACAACTATTGGCAGACTATAGATATCAATTTATAAAAATCTAGCATAGCATTTAAAATCTTTTTTACATGTGGTTCCAAATAACATTTCTTTTATTTTACAGGTCAGAAAAAAACGTTATTTTTCTCCAGGGGCTTATGAGAAAATGGTACCAATGTAATTAGAAAGAAAAGGACTTCAATGGAAAAAGGGGAAAAATGACTTCTATGAAGTGTCAATGAAAAGAATGAATTTCCTAATAACTAGGAATGTAATTATAATTTCCAGATTGGAGAACGAGAGGCAAGGCAATGCATTAACATGTAAATGCTGAAATTAAATAACAAATCTATTGAATCATTGAATTCATTTGAATGCATCTATACCTTTCCCTAGAGCAAGGTCAATTTTCCTTGTGAAGAAATTACCACAAATTCCTTTACAATAGTAATAGTCTTACATTTAGGGCCTCATGTCATATTCAGTCCAATTAGTGGATAAAGTATTTTGTGGCATGCTCCATTCCAGATTAGCTGGATTGGTTTCTGAGCTTAACTTTTCCATTGGCCAAATGTACTTGATTTGGTCTTATTTTTTTATAACATTTGGATTTCTTGTAGAAGCAAACCAAGGCAGATCGTGGAGGAAACAGACAAGGTCAACCCTTAACATAACCAATTAAATAAAATTATAGCAACAAAACCAAATCAGAGTAAGGCCAGGAAGCCTATACTCCAAAGATGCTTCCTGATGATAACATTTAGATCTGACTATGTGATAAATTCAGGAATCAGAACAACAAACCTCCATCTACCCTTAGCCCCAAATTCTCCTCACTTGCATCCCCTTAACGGCTAAATGTGTATGCATGTATCACTACCAAATGTTTTTAAAGTCTTTGCTGCCTCGCCACCACCACTACAGTCTACTACAAGAAGTTACATGTTTTCTTTCTTTCCTGAAAAAGCTTTTCACTGTTGCCTGAGCTTGGTGTGTGTGTGTGTATGTGGATGCTCAGATATATGCCAGCCTTTTCTTTCTCTTCAAACACTTTCATTCTTAGCATCAATTCTGAGCTTCTATACTTCATCCCCAAGTTTGCTTCAATTTCCTTTTGCCATTCTGTTTAAGGAATGTTTGGAAAATAAAAGTGTAAGTGTCAAATGTATTGCAGTGACTGTATTTTTTGCAAGCACGTATAACTACTGCATGTGAGAGGAACCACAGACAGAAAAATATTAATCAAGCTAACTAAAGATTCTGGCACAGTAGAGATTTCAAAAAAAAAAAAAAAAGGAAAAAGTCAACATAATATACAAATGTTTATAATTATTCCAACATTACTGAAGCTAATGGAACATATCTGAGGAATTTTGGAGGGAAAGAGAGACTCCAAGGAGTGCATATCAATGTATTTTCCATAGCAGTGGGAGGTTTTTTGATGGCATCCTTTTGTTTTATACACATACAAACATTCCATAACCAAGGGATTTTCTTTTTTTTTTGTCTCTGGCAATTGCCTGGACAAGTTCCTGCAGTCTTTTTGGCAAGATTTTAGAAGTGATCTTGCCTCCTTCTAAGGACTGAGAGACAATAGCAATAGCACTTAGACTTATATACCGCTTCATAGTGCTTTACAGCCCTCTCTAAGCGGTTTACAGAGTTCAGCATATTGCCCCCAACAATCTGGGTCCTCATTTTACCCACCTCAGAAGGATGGAAGGCTGAGTCAACCTTGAGCTGGTGAGATTTGAACAGCTGAACTGCTGAACTAGCAGTCACTGAAGTAGTTGCAGTGCTGCTTTTAACCACTGCACCACCTCGGCTGGGTGGTGACTGGTCCAAGATCAGGAAGCAAGCTTTGTGCCTAAAGCAGGACTAGAAGTATAGTTTCTAGCCTTAACCACTACACCAAACTGCCTCTACCCCTATTAAGTAATTCTTTAATCCCATTAATTAGGTCATGTGTAACTTTAAAGACATATGGAAAGCACAATACAATATATTTTGCCTCAAGAATTCAAGATAATTCTTGATGTACTTGAGAACCAGTCTTAATTAGCTTGTGCATACGATATATTTGTGTTCTTCTAACAGAAGTACATTTTTTATTGTTTCTAAGGAGGCTCTTCAAAAGCTTTTAGGGAATATTGGTAATGAAGTGTGTGGCTGACATACAAAAGAAGAGGTGGTGGTTCTTTAAAAAGAGTACAATGAAATGTTTACCAGAACTTCATCCAGATATTTATTTGGTGTATGTGTATGCGGCCTACTCCACATATGTGTTTGTGTGGAATAGGTAGGATATAAATAGATATATAAACACATGAGGATAGGGAAAACATGAAAGGAATTAACATATGTATGTGATGGGCAACTGGCACAAAATGAATTATACCTGACAATGATAAAAATGTGATCTGGTGATCTGAATTACAAAGGTCTTCAACTGAATGCAAGGGACAGGAAGAGAATGGAATGAAAACATTAAATGGGGGCCAATGAGAGCTGTAAAGTAAGGATCTCAATTATAGACTTGTGCACTGTAGAATGGGGTGTTGCTGAAACTGAACAACTTAAACTGCTAAAAAAATTAATTAGAACCTTGATTCAAAATTAATGGTCCTCATAATTCATTCATGAATGCTCAGACTATGGGAAATTAACACGTTGAACCTCAGTTCTTACTAATAAAGTACAAATATTTAACACCATGGGTAAAACAGAAACTTGTTAGGATGATTTCTATAACTGCAACTCTAGCAACCGAAGGATATAATTTTTTTGAAAGAAACAGAAGCAATTGAGAGGATGAATTGCATGGTATGCTAAAATTATCCTTTCCTACTCAGAACCTCAGATAAATAAACTTGGCAATGCTTTAAAACATTAAAATGTAAATCCATTGTAGTGATGGAAACCTTTTATTATCCTCACATTTGTTGGGAGATAAACTCTGCCAAGCTTGATTCTTCCAGAAAACTCCTGATTTGTCTTTCTCCTCCTCCAGAGGACGGAAAACACAAGAGGATTTTTTAGATTTAGATTTATTA
This sequence comes from Diadophis punctatus similis, assembly GCA_023053685.1. NCBI lineage: Eukaryota > Metazoa > Chordata > Lepidosauria > Squamata > Dipsadidae > Diadophis > Diadophis punctatus. Next base: position 170,302,952 of record JALIGW010000001.1, on the reverse strand, counting down.
TTAGAGTTGGAAGGGACCTTGTAGGTCATCTAGTCCAATCCCCTGCTCAAGCAGGAGTTGATTTTCTCTCCGTTATAGTAATCAGTAGAAAAGATGAAATTTCTTAAAATAGAGATAGCAGGAACATTGGCAGAAAGTGACCATATAATGCTAGAATTCTTGATTTTAAAGCAAGTTAAAACTGAACATAATCAAACACATACCCTGTACTTAAAAAGATGATATTAATAAACTCAGAGCTATGATGAGTAGGAACTTTACTATTGCCAATCCTAAACTCACAGGTTTTTTTAACTGCTGTTGAAGATGCAGTTCAACCAGAACTGATTTAAATCATTGGAGAGCAATCATTGTCCAATATTCTGTACTGAGCAAGTGGACCTAAGTGAGAATACAGTAAGTAGATTCCAAGGGCGGGAGAGGTTAATAAAAAAGGGACTTAATAAGGATGGGAATTATTAAATAAAATGCTGTTAAAAACATAACTGCAAACTATTCTAGTGGAGCGGGGAGGAGGAAAAAAACAGAGGATGGAGAAAAGTGGCATTGCAGTTATATGAAAGAACTACTGTTGATTTGAAATTAAATAGGACATGTACAGGAGACGGACAAAGGGCCAGGTCACAAAAGAAGATTGCAGATGGGTAGCCTGGAAATATAGATGTGGTGTTAGGAAAGCAACAATCTAGAACAGGACTGTCAAACTTGCGGCCCGCGGGCCGGATGCGTCACGCGCTGGCCATGCCCATGCCCAGTTTAGCGAAGGGAAAAAAAGTCACGATACGTAATGTGATGATGCCGTGACGACGCGAGTTTGACACCCCTGATCTAGAATGAACAGTGATTAATCAAGGAATCTAAGAATAACAAGAAAAGCTTTTTTAAAGGAAGCTTCTAAAGGGAAAAGAACAGAATCAGCATTCTAGCTGATCAGTGATACAAACAAAAAGTGAATGATTAATAAAAGGAATATCAGAGGTACTGAGGTGTTATCACAATACAAGCTTCTCCAAGACAAAAATATGGATTCCATCAGAATGGCAAAGAGTCAAATAAACTAAAACCTGAGATCAGTAATTCCTAATCGTGGAATTATTGTGTTGTTTGAATGAGTTTCAGTCTCCTGGACCAGATGAATTGAAACCTAGAAAACTGATAAAACTACAGTATATGATGGTCTGGTGGAACCCATTAGGGGACTGGAGGCTAAAAACATGAAGAACGGTTGCAGGAACTGGGTATGTCTAGTTTAATGAAAAGAAGGACTAGGGAAGACATGATAGCAGTGTTCCAATATCTCAGGGGCTGCCATAAAGAAGAGGGAGTCAAACTATTCTCCAAAGCACCTGAGGGTAGAACAAGAAGCAATGGGTGGAAACTAAACAAGGAGAGAAGCAACTTAGAACTAAGGAGAAATTTCCTGACAGTTAGAACAATTAATCAGTGGAACAGCCTCCAGAAGTTGTGGGTGCTCCAACACTGGACGTTTTTAAGAAGGTGTTGGATAACCATTTGTCTGAAGTGGTGTAGGGTTTCCTGCCTAAGCAGGGGGTTGGACTAGAAGACCTCCAAGGTCCCTTCCAACTCTGTTATTCTATTCTATTCTATTCTATTCTATTCTATTCTATTCTATTCTATTCTATTCTATTCTATTCTATTCTATTCTATTCTATTCTATTCTAACCTCATGTATTAAAGGAACCATCCAGAGTTTGTGAAATCAGACTGGATATAAATTATATAATTAACTTAATAAGTAACTAATTTTGAGAATTCCTGGCGAACTAGTAAAGTTCATTTTGACTGGAGGAAAGCAAATCTTCAAAGGAAGAGAAGCAAGCCACAGACCACTTGTGTGTGACATAGAAATCCGAGAAATCAGGGAAAATTCTAGGTAGGTAATAAAAATGTGTAAGCACCTTGAGAATCTAATTATAATGTGTAAAAGCTAGGCTGCGCTTTGGATGCTTAAGCAAAAGATACTTCAGAGCAATCCACCTGTAATATCTCTCTGTGAATATTTAAATTAAATGTGTCTCTTCTCAAGACTGCATTACTGCTGTGGAGGACAACCATGCAGTCTTTGGAAAGATGCAGCTGCTTTAAAAAGCTGTAGACAGGGACTGAAATACAGCACCCTTGTACTTTGAAGCAACATTTGCTTTCAAAGTTGATGCTGCATAATTTCATTAATTTGTCAAAAGCAAAACTTGCTACACCAAACAGATTTCAGGAATGCTGCATGGAATGCTTGAATTTGGATTTGGATGCACAGTGTTCAAAAGGACATAACAATAAATTTGGACTCCTCTGAAACTCACCTCTTGACCCCATATTCAATAGCAAATTAGATGTGAACTGGGTAGATAGGTGGCTTTATTGTAGGCAAAAAAGCAGCCCTTTTCTACATTTGAATTTGGGACACAGTGTTTTCATAACAATTGCAGTGTGTCTGCCAGGAGCAGAACTACAGTAGTTCCTCTCCTACTAGCTTCAGCCCTTGCAATGAGCAGGGGATTGGACTCAATGGCCTCTTCCATCCATAGATAAAATGGAAGGAAAGGCAAATGAAAGAGAGAGGGTTGTGTTGTTAATTAGACACATCAATACTTTCTGATATGACCCTGCAGCATTTGTACTATGTTATTCTGGAACAACACAGGGCTGGGCAGCTTCTCTGCGCCTGAAAAACCTTGGCTGACTTTGCTTACCAGGCCAAATGAGGAGGTACGAGACTGCCAGGGAATATCAGATAATTCAGCTGAATGTAAGAATTGAACAAGAAACTGTATGTGTACCTCCAACACACAGTTTTGGTTGTACTTGGCAAATGAGTTGTGAAATGTCAAGATAATTGATCTCACTTTAGTGGTTTCCAGCTGTTTCATCATTTATTTCAGTAATTGACAAAAAAAATGTACATGCAAGACTGTAATTGAAAGCGTGTCAATAGCCTAATCTACACACTGTAAGAATAACTAGGATGGTGTGGGATCTAAAGATGAAAACTTAAAATAACAAAAGTAAAAAATGTATAGTCAATTGTCTTTATTATTCTAGTGGCTGAAATACTAAAAAAAGGGAATTATAGCAATAAGTATAACAAACTGTATAAAATAAAAAAAATAACATCTAACTACATCAATGTCTGTACTGACTATTTATTGGTGAAGTTTACACCTAACAAAATCTAGTTAGTTTTAAGGAGATAAAATTACTGTATTTCAGTTATCAACAACAACAGTGTAAGTTACCAGAACACCAAGAAATGTAGGTGAAAGAGAGGCAATCAATTGCTGTTGAATGTTTTTATAAAAGTAAAGAACAACTTGGGCCATGTTTCTATCACATCAATGCCATAGGGACTTCATCTGCTTCAAAAGGAATTTCCCTTCAAAACAGCTGTAGGAAGCTCATTAAAACAAGCTAAAGCTCTCCTGAATGTGGAGGTTTTCTTTTCTTTTTAGGTCCAACTTACCAGCTTCTTTCTAGACTTCCCATTGGAGACTTGCATGTAGCATACCTACTGTAAGTCTTTGTCCAAATTTCACCTGCATTTCTTACCAGCCTGCTGTGTACTGTATTAATTCCTAAGAAATTCCACTTCAAAATATTTTTAATCACATTATTCTCAGTGAGAATTAGTGAGACTAATTTAAGATTTCCCCAAAGGATTCAGAAAAAGCCATCAGATTTAGGAAGGCAAGTGCTATAGATTGATGTAGCTCCTATTGTGTCAGTGTAGGTAAAAACTGAAATTTTACCATAAAAGTGGATGACCATGAAAGAGACCTAAAACAAGATGGATCGATGACATCAGCAACTATTGAGAGCCCAATTGGCAAAAGAATGCTCAGGCTGTATAGGTTGGAAACATGCAGAAGAGGCCTTCATCCTGCAGTGGATAGACCAGGGGTGTCAAACTCAAGGTCCACAGGCCGGATCTGGCATGTGGGGTGCTTAAATCTGGCCCATGGGGCCAGCCTGGAAATATCAAAAGACCAGCCCACAGTGCCTCTACCGGCCCGTTTTTGGCCTTCCTGACCTCCTGCAACACTCTGACAGCCAAAAACAGGCCATATAGGGGACTTGCGGGGCCTCCACGTGGCCCATTTTTGGCTGGCAGATTGCTTCAGAGGCCAGGGAGGCAAAAAATGAGGTGCGGGGGGGGGGCGCACCCCGTTTTGGCCGGCAAAGTGCTGCAGGAGGCCATTCAGGCCGAAAATGGGGCAGAGGGGGCCACGCACGGCCCCCTGTGCCCTGTTTTGGCTAGCAGGGTGCTGCAGGAGGCTGTTGTGGCCCACCAGCAGCCCGTGCAATTGGTAGCGGATCCTGATAGAGAAGAGGCTGATGTGGTGATGCGCCAGCGGCCTGGGCAACTGGCACCCGAGTCAGACAGTGAGGAGGTTGGAGAGGACTCGGTGCCAGAGGCAGAGATTCAGCTAGGGCCTTCAGAACCTCCAGAAACTCCCATCACTGATGAGGAAGAAGAGGAGGAGCCTATTCTCAATGCACGGGCACGCAGAATTGCCAAAAGGCAGGAATGGTTCCTCAGGAGGAGGTCTCCTCGGGAGTAGGCTTGGGGCTAATTGGCCACTCCCCTAGCCTATATAAGGGATCACATTGCAAGCAGCCATTTGTAGGAAACAACATTCGTTCATATGCCTTTGTGTCTTGAATTCAGAAACTTCTGCTCGGCTCTTGTTCTCTCTCTTTGCATTCTTCCTGCAAATTGCTTCTGGGCAGTTTGCCAACCATTGTAAGCATGGTGTTATCTCCAAGACTGTTTGCTCAGACTTGATTTATTATTTCATGGACTCGTGCTGGCTGTTAATGAAGTTGAATTAACAGCTGGTGTTCAGCAAAGACTGCTTTACACTGTATTTGTGTTTGCAGACTATTAAGAAAGCTCATTAGTAGTCTTTAATTTAGTAAACAATGGTTTGGACAGAATTTGTGTGTGCTGCGTTCTTTGTGGTCTGTAGCTGGGGCAGAATAGAGGCGTCTGTCCCATTTCCTCCCAGCTCCTCCCCCCACCCCCCAGCCGGCCTGTGAAGGAGAACTACAATGCTGATCCGGCCCTCGAAGAAATCCAGTTTGACACCCCTGGGATAGAAAATGGCTAAAATGATGATGATGATGATGATGATGATGATGATGATGATGATGATGATGATGAAAGGGTTGGTTTAGTTTCCTATGATTTTTCTTAACCAAAGAAAATCAAATCCAGACAAATACTGAACCTTCTCATCACTTAAGAAAGTGATAGACACATTCAGTGCAAAATTTGCCCCCAATTTGCCTCCTTAATCAACCGGTAGGTGAAATAAATCACAGTAACAGTTAATAATAATGTCCAAGAGGACTATTGAGCATGCTATCTTCTGATCTTGAATCTTGGGAATTGGGAGCTCCCTCACTTTTGAAACAATTCGATCTGGCTGTACCTTATATTTGAAGAAATTGCTGTTTTTAGAGTCTGGTCATAGTTCCTTTATTTGTAATGTCAGGCAGTGGTGGGCATCTGAGCAACAGGCCTGCGGGAAGGAATGATTGCCCTACAGGAGTCCTGTTAGGCAGCTGCCAGAGGGAGATCAAACTCTGCTGGAAATGTAGGTTTTACAAAGGATCACATTAGGGAACTCTGCTGATCTAGCCACAAGCACTTAGCCCTGCCAAAGATGGAAGGCTTGTTATCCTCCACAGAATTTATTTTAAAAAATATTAAAAATATTTTTAATGTATAGTACATCTACTAGCCCAGGGGTGTCCAAACTTGACAACTCTTAAAGGCCCCATGCTGGCTGGGGAATTCTGGGAATTGAAATCCGTAAGTCTTAAAGTTGCCAAGGCTGGACATTCATGTACTAGCCCCTTTTCAGAATGGATTCTGCAAAGTTTTAACAGAATTACAAAATATGAGATTTTATTTTAGGAATTATTTCCAAAATTAAAGGTAATTTCAAGTCGGTTAGGTGTAATGGTGAAAGTGCTGGCCTAGAAACTGGGAGGCTATGTGTTCTAGGCCTCCATTAGGCATGAAAGACTATTGGTGACCTTGTGTCAGTCCCTCTCTCTCAGCCCAACACACTTCATAGGGTTGTTATTATGAGAAAAATAAGAGGCAGGAGCATGAGACATGTTTGCACCTTGAGTTGACCAAAATATTAAAAAGACAGGATAAATAAATAAATAAATAAATAAACAAATAAACAAACAAACAAACAAACAAACAAACAAACAAACAGTCATAGAAAACTCAACTATAGGATCAGTTCCATATTCTTCTACCCCTAGCCTCTTTTGTATTATAGTATCCAATGCATCCACCTCTGCTCCATATTTATAGATCATCTTCTAGAATATGAGTCAAGCCCAACTGAGTCAGGACAAAAGACCTTCCAGTCCAGAATCCTAAGGCTCAGAGTTGCCAATCAGATATCTATGAGAAAGTCTCAAGTAGATAGGATGAGTAATAGCCTATCTAATTCTTGTTCACAATAAGTGTTATGAAGGGAGAAAGAAACTGTCTTTGAATTTGGACATGCTGCCCTAAGTAATTACTGTGAAGAAGTGCATTAATATGGACAGACTGTGAGACAAAATTACCACTCTCCTTCAGGTTGGGACTTCCATAGGACTCATCGGCAGCTATCTCCCTCTTTTTTGAAGGAGGAATTTTATCTATTTGTTTGTTTACAATAATGTCCCAGTTCTCAGACTCTGGGCAGAAGGCAAGCAAGTACAACAGGATATATTTCCTGAATATTTTAAAGCATGTTTCTTTCTTATGCTTTGATTAGGAAATTGAACACTCCATTGTTGGAAGCTTTGGTACCATAGTTCAAGCGCTGATGTTACTCGTACTTTAAGTCCCAATTTTGGTGTTTTTTTGTGAACAAAGGGAGTAGCCAGAATTTCTGAAGACGTGGCTATTGCTTGCTCAAGAGCCTTTCCCTAGAGAACTACCGGGAAGAGAATTGAATCCTCAATTATATAGACCATTTGATGAATTTTTGGCAGTACTGGCAACTTCCCAAGCATGGACTTCTCATGAGCAGAGCAAACGAAGGGAAGGGACAAAGGCAGCTTACTACCACTGCTTGTGCTTTTGTGGAATGGAACACATGAGGCCATGAGGAGACATGAAAGAAAAAACAGTCCAAAACACCTTATTCCCCCCGCCCCCCAGTAAAAACATCAGTGAACTTAGAATACAACTCATAATGCTTAAACTGTTCAAAAGGTGAATAAAAAAGAAAATATTTTCCTTGGCTAACCTTTGTAGTGTGGTGAAGAAACCTTCCAAAGCTGCAGGGATCAAGAGGACATTTTGGGAATGGAGAAGAAGAAGGGTGTGCCCAGGCTGTTGGCCCTGTTACTTAATGAACAGTAGGGTTTTCTGACTAAGGGGTTCTATGTGAACACACAAATGCTTCATGCACAGAAACCAGCAGAAAGAACTTATTCTAATCTTATGAGTGAAATTATTTCATAAGTAAGTGTACATGAAATTATTATGCTAAGAATGAGAGTCAGAGGAGGCTTACTCTTAAATGCTTCTTTCAAATGATGTTTTTCTCTTTTCTGCACCTCTGTCAAAGCGGGGGGTGGGGGTGGGTGGGAGAAACAAAATGTTGCCTGTCATTCTTTTAGAATAAAAATGTCTAAATACGTATTATGGAAAAATAAATTCTTAAGAATAATTCATCTGTTTTTGGTGTGTTATTTGATGTAATATCAAAAAATGGAAAGCAAAACTACGAATTGTATCAGTCTCTTCTGGTAAACAGTACTGGAAATATTTAGCAGCTTCAGAACTGATGACTTGCAGATGAGAGAATATATTCTTATCATTTCCCAGCAGAATGGGCAAACTTCATAGGGTTTTTTTTCCTGAAGATTTATTATCTGTTGACGCCAGCTCCTTAAAATGGTTCACAGGTATTTTCAGCATGGTGTCTGAACTGAATTTTTGACTTGTGATTACTTTTTAAAAAATTAGTTAAACAATGAGGCCAAATGGTCTGGCTGACAATAACTAAATCTTATTCATGTTGGATAAAAATCTTGATTCAAAGTGATAGATACAACTGTGGCCCCAAGAAATAGTTTCTAACATAGATAATGAGAAGGACAATACTGTATATGGAATATCTCCTGAAAATACCAATAACCACAAATTGTCCAGAAGCAAGAATAAAGGTAGATGGTTTGCCCATACGAACATCACTTTTCATGTTTCTGAGCCATGTTGCAACTCTAAACTCTAAACTAGGAGCTGAGATAGCGCAGTGGTTAAAAGCAGCATTGCGACCTTCAGCTGATTGCTAGTTCAGCAGTCCAGCTGTTCGAATCTCACTAGGCTCAAGGTTGACTCAGCCTTCCATCCTTCCGAGGTGGGTAAAATGAGGACCCAGATTGTTGGGGGCAATATGCTGAACTCTGTAAACCGCTTAGAGAGGGCTGGAAAGCACTATGAAGCGGTATATAAGTAAAGTGCTATTAAACAAGAAACCATATTGAAACAATACATCCCAAATACTGGGCCAGTTTGGAAGCGCCAATTTCTTTCTCACTCTTTCAAAGAGGCCATAGGAGGGGGTTATTCAATAAAGCAAGCTGAAAGTAAGAATTTCTTACTTGAGGGGAATTTTGGTTAAGAAATAAAACCCTGGATTCATTTGTCATAAAAAGCCATTTTGTTATGTGAACTGAGAACCAAGGTCAGTGCTAGAAGGTTCGTAAAGTCCTACTTCCCCTGCCACAAATAAGACTATTTGTCTATTTAATTAACCCAGGCAATAGGAAGAGGGGGGAAAAACAATAACATACTATCATTTTTCTCACCTGTTTCAATGGCAATGCCTTAAATGTTTGAGATGGATTCTCTGAATACTGAATACTGATTATGCTCATCTGATGCTGGAATTTAAATTAAAAAGTAACCATCCACTGTCACATAAAAAACCCTGTATGGCAGGGTAAGAACACACTGTAATACTCAGCAAGCAAAACAATTGGAGAGCAGGTACCTACGTGAACAATACAGGCAGAATGGGTACCCACAAGCGTTTATCACAAGATGCCTGCACAATATGCAGAGGAGAGAAAGGAAGAAAAAAAGTATAAGGCCAACTATATGGCATACCCTGCCATATATCAAAAATATTTTGGAAGCGGTGGAACACAACTTCTGAGATCTGCAAGTGGCCATCATCTACTGCCCAGAAAATACCATACAAACACAAACCATGTAATATAAAGATCGTTTGAAGGTGGGAGAAAACTTCTAATGTAATTTACCAGATTCCCTGCATAGATTGATCCCTTGACTATGTAGGAAAGATGGGGAGGAAGCTAACCACCAGATTGCGAGAACATGAGTGAGCGGTTAGATGAGGAAACCTGAATTCATTGGTAGCCTCACATTGCAATGAACAGGGGCATGCATTCAGTTTTGCAGTTACTAAGATTGTTAACTGAGCAGGGACAAAAATAACCAGAAAAATGATTGAAGACTGGGAAATAGGCCTCTTGACATTCAATAGGAGTACTGATTTACCACCAGCTTAGCAGGTACTTGGGAGCCAAGGGTGCAGCAGCACAAAGAAACAACAAAATAGCTGGCCATCAGCACCCTAATTAACAACTAAAAGTCACACACAACCAGGCACCATATCAATACAACAAGTAGAACAGCCCAGTGCATACATTTTGGAGAGAGAGAGGTTCCCTGAGGATCAGCTCCAGCATCAGCCCAAAAGCTTGGAAGAAAAATCCTTTGGTCCTGGTGTCTGACTCAGATTGGATCCTGTCAATTAAACTATCCTGGGAGTGCCCTTTCCTTGGTATAAACTCAGTTTTCCAGTGCATAAATGTGATGCCAGTAGGAGGAAGTTCTACACTTTCAAAAGTATAAGTTACTAATATTGAGAAATGCTTAATTCTCTATTACCCTCTCCTTTTGTAGAAAACGTTAGTACTGAATTGAAAGACTACCAGCTTGAGATGCTGTAAGAACACAGAATAAAGGGAGGGTAAAAAAAGAAGTCTCTAAATGCTTTGTGAAAGGAAAATCTATAATCTATCCTGGCCTAATTGCCTTCATATAAATTTCAAAGAAAGATGTAGCAAGCTTGTTTAGCCTTGTCTTCCTCAAGCCAGTACTCTCTAATTTTGAGGGGGATGGATGGATTCTGAGAGTTTAGTCCAGCTTAAGTTCCAGAGATGCATTCATAGTGATAAAAATCCATCAGATAGAGATGCCCTAGCTTTAGAGGCCAAGTTCTATGGCATTTCATATATAAAATGCTTTTCTTCATTTTGAGAACTCTTCCTCAGTTTCTTTTTATTTAGATTGGTTATCTCACAAAGATGCTGCTTCCTTCTCTTTATAAATCTAATTGGCAGCCATGGATTTTGGAGAAATGTTTAAAGCGGGACTCCATCCATGTACCCCCTGTTCGGAATCATTGCCTTTTCCATTAATGCATTCTGAAGCAGAATTTGCAGTGGATACTCCTGGGACCATATTCTTAGCTGCTGTACATATACACTAGTAGGCATAGATGAATGATGTTCAGCAGAATTATTCCAGCCTAGCTAAACACACTAGTTAGTTTTACATAATAATTTAAATGTCCATTTCTCTTTGCAGATGAGGCAAGTTATACACAAAGTAATTCGCTGGTCACTTATGTAGCAAAATTTAGTGACTGGTATTTTCTGATGCATATAATGAAGCTGTATCTGAAGTTAACACATAAAGAACTGCCACAAAGATCCTTATGCTATTAACTCACAGATCTTCTGCAAATATCAGGGGCTAACCTTTGCAACTGATCAACAGGAAGGGTCCCTTTCAAACCTCCCCTCTTTTCTCCCCACACCCTTTCCATTACGTTTTAACATAATGGTGAGTATTATGCTGGAAGCACCAGATGGCCAGTGGCTAAAAAAAAACCCCATATTTTTTCATCCCCTAATTATGACACATCTATATAACCCTACAGAATAATTAGGCATACTCTAACAATATAGATAAAATTGATGATTCATTTCTCTTCTTCTCTTAATTTCTTTTTCAAATAAACCTTTGAAGGGTGAAACTGCTATGATAATCTGAACTACCCATACAGAAATTGCTTATTTTGCAGGGTTATTTTTCATATTTACCAGGTATGTTGAAAGCATTCCTACTTTTTTAAGTATAATATAAAGGGCAACTTGGATGAATAGTAGAGGTTCCAAATATGGGCTACAAAAATCTATACAACCATCTGGTGGCAGCAGAGAGATAAAAAAAATACCCTCTAGCTCTCTGCTGCCATCTAGTAGTCAACTGGATTTTTGTAGACTTTAACCAATCAACATCAACAGGCACATAGAGATAAATATTTACATACCATCAAAAGAGACAATAAAAAGTGTAAAAGGAAATACAAAGATTAGAACATCTCCTTGCCAGCAATCATTACCCAGATAAACAAGGATTAAAACCTGGAGCAATACCAGACAAACAATGAGGCAAGCAGTAAACAATATTCTAATCAAGGAATTATTAACTCAGACTAAAACGACACCCCTACCGACAAGGCAAGCTACTGTGTTAAAACAAAGAGCAGACCCCACTCCTTTCTAGCACTGATGAAGTTACCTACTTGGATAATGAAATTTCTGCAAGAAAATAACCAAGCTCAGAGAGCCCCAAGGACTCCACTGTTCAACAATGAACTACATATATTCTTTTCTGTTAACCAAAAAACTTGGCCCAGTGATATGACACTCTCAGTTTGTTGATCCAATGCAGTTCATATCAATACCTAACTTGCTTTCTAAGAGAAAAGTATATACAGTATCTCTGAAAGAGATGGTCAGTCTTTAAGAAATATGAACTATCAATCAATCAATAAAATATTAGAGATATTTGCTGGAGATAATGCTCCCTTTAAAAAAGTGTCTTGCTGATCACATAAAATAATATTGCTTCTGAAAAATAAGTATATTTAACTCTTCTGTTCTACTATAACATACATAACTTAAATTGATATTTCCATCAAGATAATCATTCTTAAGAAATAATATTTATTCACACATAGAGATATTTACTTGTTCTTAATAAAACATCAATATATATGCTAATCTGTCACAGTAATATTTTGCTAGTTGTACTAGGAGCTCAAAGTAGTCTCTCTTGATAGAAAAATATACTGTTTTCCATGAATCTTTCTGACAATATTTCCTTTTTCCAGAAAATGTCCTTGGCAATCCCTCTGGAAACATTTGTTGAGTTATTTATAGTGTCTCCTGTAAAGTAATTTTATTTTGCTAACATCATAAAGTAACACTATTTGGCTACACAATTTTAGAGTGTTCTGGCTTACTACATGATTGCTAACTGGAGGAATTTGCTATGTAACTAATCCAGAAAGAGAATGTAACACCAACCAGAGGGAAATCATTGAAGATATTAGAGTAGATAAATTTAAATAAATAAGTAAAGGAAAATATAATCCTGTTTCATGTATGTGTTTGTGATATTGTGATAAATATACATAGAATAAAATATATGAAATATATAAAAAAAATCAAATTCCATAGACAAAGACAGTCCCCATAAACTATTTATTATATAGATTACATTCAGTGTTTGAATTGTTTGCCATTTCCTTCTAAATACACCTTTTGATGCACATCCTTTGAACCTTCCTAACTACAGTAACATTTTCTCTGAAAAAGATAATAAGGAAACATATTGGGATTGGCCTACAGAGCCTGATTTTTGGTACATCCATTAGACTGGTATATTTGAAGAGCAATTATTGCGAGCAAAATTACAATTCAGGGTTTATGCATACAATCTAGATAAAATCTTTCCATACAAAGCCATCTTTGTGCACATTTAAATCACTGAACCATCCTTCCATTCTATTAAATATATGAAAGCTCCCAATTGCTGGAATACATTAGATAGAATTTTTAAAAAAAGAAAGGCCATTGTTTTTCTCCAGCACCTTCTGTCTCAAGTGAAATGGACAGGTATTTTTGAGTAGAAAATAGGATTTGATCATTTCGCACTAACTCTATGCTCTAAAATGACAGATCGCTTGTAATAAACCAAGTGGGACCAATGGCTTCCAACCCTAAAACATCATGGCTGGTAATGCTGGTATATTCCCAGCCATGTAATGTTTTAAGATTGGTCTAATCATTTATCTCTGTAAAAACTCTTGTAGTGCAACAGGTTTTTAGAATATTCCAAGCTTCATTAACTGAGCCACTCATTCTGCTTCTTCATTTCAGAAAGCTGGGGGCCAGTTGTGGGCCAGTAGTGAGGATAATAGCCTATTGTTGGGGGGGATCCAATTATTTTCTCAGATTGAAATAGCAGCACATTATCAGATGCAATTTACTCAAACAACCCATAAGAGACCACTATATTCCTTTATGTTTGTGTGATAAAATGGACACCAACTTTCTGTGGGAAATTAATCTCAATGCCGATATTTTATTTCATTTTCTACCAAAGTCTCTATATAACCTGTACCCAGATTGATCTTCAGAACTAAATTGGAGCAGAGTTAATTGACAAAGGTCAAAACCTCTTGTCAATTAAATATTGAGTTATTTGTGCAAAGGACATTCAGTTTCCACTTGTGAAAAATCCAAATTTCAAAACTGTTGCTATGAGACCATATGGAAAACAATATTAGGGTTGGCATAGGCCAAACGTTTGTCTCCAGCAATTTACTTGGTGCAATGAAGTTGACACTGATTCTAAACTTGCTTCATTTTTTCTGCCCCACTTTGTATCTGAACCACATTATTGGACAATAGGCCCACTGATGATCTCTGCAATGTATGTATAATATCAATTTAGGAAAAATGGTTTTATGTCCAAATTGAATTAAGAAATAACAGTTAAGAGTAAAAGTCAGTCTGTGATGGCCATGGTATCTGTGAGGTGAGCCATACTTAAAGCTTGCCTTTGCCTTACCTATTTTTCACAATCACAGGAAATGGTGTATCTCAAATGGGAAGTGGTTGCTTAAGTAGTGGAAACATTAACCTGATTTGTTTTTACTGACATTTATAACATATCAAACTTGTCTTTGGTGCTGATATGACTGCACTCAGCAAGCAGAAGCTAGTGATGAAGGCAATTCTTTATCAACCTTGTCCTGAGAATGACACATTTCTGCGGAATCAAAAGTTGACTGAGTGGAATTATTTGAGGCCATTATTTCTATAGCTTGGGGCCTAATCAGTTCATTATAGAATAACAGAATAACAGAATAGGAAGAGACATTGGAGGTCTTCTAGTCCAACCCCCCCCCCCAATGTTTTAAAAAGTCATTGGGAAACCACGTTTGTATGGCTAGCAAGAAAAGCCCATGGCATTACTGGAATAATATCTGATCTGAAAGAGACTTTACATTTATCTCCACATAGCACAGTGCAGAAATAGAGATGGCTGCAAAGAGTTTTGAATGCAAGTTCTCTCTGGAAATCCCAAAATCCGATTGCTCTGATAACAATTCTGGCAGTGATTTTGCAAACTTGTACAGTGTTTGCTAAACCTGTACAAACTAAACAGTAATCCTCTGTTTATATTCATCCTGTACACTCCTGACCATCAAAAGCTTCTTAAGTTATTATAACAGGAGAAGATTTCTGAACCACTGGAAATGCTAAACCTGTTCCTCCTGATAAGAGATCCATTGTGGTATAAGAGCAGTCCTTTCTTTGTGTGCAGATTCCTTAAGCAATTTACATGTACAGGCTAGAGAGAAGCTCCCTGAAGATGGGCTCTAGCATGAATCTGAAAGCTCAGAAGACAAAATCTCTGGTCCCGGTGACCGACCCAGATTGGATCCTGCAATTTACATGTACTCTTTTTGGTTTTATACTTGTTATAATTGTAGCTGAGAAAGAACTCATTTTGACATTATTGATAAAGGGAATACCCATGTCTCCATAAGAAGAATGCGTAGAAGAATTTGGAACAGAAGCTTAAGCAGGTTCCAAGCTTCCAATTATTTATTTTATTTTTATTTATTTATTTATTTTGTGTATATGATTACAGACAAAGTATAAACAAAGTATAAACATGATTGTGAATATATAAGAAGTACAAGCATGGTTATGAGTACATGATATTTTACGAATACATGGGTACATTAGGACAGGGACAGTAGGCACGCTGGTGCGCTTATGCACGCCCCTTACAGACCTCTTAGGAATGGGGTGAGGTCAACGGTAGACAGTCTAAGGTTAAAGTTTTGGGGGTTTGGGGAAGAAACTACAGAGTCAGGTAATGTATTCCAGGCATTGACCACTCTGTTGCTGAAGTTGAATTTTTTGCAATCAAGTTTGGAGCAGTTTACATTAAGTTTGTATCTATTGTGGGCTTGTGTATTGTTGCAGTTGAAGCTGAAGTAGTCATTGACAGGTAGGGCATTGTAGCAGATAATTTTGTGTGTTACACTTAGGTCAGTTCGAAGGCGGTGTAATTCTAAATTTTCTAGGCCCAAAATTTCAAGTCTCGTGGCATAAGGTATTCTGTTGCAAACAGAGGAGTATAATACTCTTCTCCTGAAATATCTCTGGACATTCTCAATTGTATTAATGTCCGATATGTAGTGTGGGTTCCAGACAGATGAGCTGTATTCGAGAATTGGTCTAGCAAATGTTTTATATGCTCTGGTTAAAAGTACAATATTACCAGAGAAGAAGCTACGCAAGATTAACGACTCTTAATGCCTTCTTAGCAATGCTGTTGCAGTGGGCTCTGGCACTTAGATAATTAGAGATGAGTACTCCAAGGTCCTTTACTGAGTGAGGATCGTCAATAAGGTCGTGATAATCTAGTTTGTATTTTGTGTTCTGATTATTTTTGCCAATGTGTAAGACTGAGCATTTGTTGATTGAGATTTGAAGTTGCCACTTGTTTGACCATTCTGATACATAGTCAAGGGTATTTTTGAAGGGTAGTAGTATTGTCGATGGTGTTGAATAGTTTTACATCATCTGCAAAGAGGATGCAGTTGCACAAATCACAAATGTCATTTATATAAAGAATAAAGAGAGTTGGTCCTAAAACGCTGCCTTGGGGAACACCGCTATTAACAGGTACAGGGTTTGATAAAGCGCTTCCTATTTTGACCACTTGTTGGCTGTTTGACAGGAACGCAGTTATCCATTTGTGCAGGGGTCCAGAAATGCCATAAGATTTTAGTTTTAGAACAGCCATTTTAATTAAAAACAGCCATTTTCACAGGACTCATTAACAGCCTTTCTGCAGGGATATTTCTCCAAACTGCTGGAGGGCATTTCCTCCCCTTTACCATTTCCTCTCTCCAACTACTCAAAAGTGGCTCAAGCCCAGCTAGCCATTCTCCTGACTTGTTGTAATGTCAGCTTGGACATGAGGAAGGAGAGTGGAAAGAAACTACCATATTTTTCGGAGTATAAGATGCACCTTTTTACCCCCCAAAAGAGGGTGAAAACTTGGGTGCGTCTTATACACTGAATGTAGCCCCACCCACCCACCCACCCCCACCCTTTGGCCTCTGTCTTCCAGCAGATTACCTGTTTGCAGCAAAGAGGGAAGAGCCTGTAAAGCCAAGCAAGTCACTAGCAGTTTCCTGACATACAGCTGATTAGGTTTGCCACGTGGGAAAATGAAAGTGAAACTAACTGCAAAGAGGCAAATAGCTGGGAGAGACACTCAGATTTTTATATTTTGCTGAACTCGATGGAAGGGGGTAAGTGAATAATTATAAATGTCTGTAGAATGTTCAAATTATTAGACTTATTTTTTAAAGACTGCTTTATTATTGTTCTAGAGCCAGGGGTCTCCAACCTTGGCAACTTTAAGACTTGTGGACTTCAACTCCCAGAATTCAACAGCCAGCTTTGTTAGCTTTGCTGGCTGTGGAATTCTGGGAGTTGAAGTCCACAAGTCTTAAAGTTGCCAAGGTTGGAGATCCCTGTAAATCTAGACAACTTAATAAAATAAAGAAGCTTTTTAAAATAAATGCTTGCTCTGAAGAGGCCCAGTGCTATTGTATCTTCTTTTAAATAATAGAGAATAATGTATACTTCCGGAAATTTTAATTAATTTTAACAGCTCTGTACAAGTATAGTATAAAATGTAACAGTGTCCTGTTTAGTATTAGAGTTTAGTTACTTTGGAGTAGATCTATTTAAATAATTGGGAAGAATTAGTGTGCCTACATTTAAGAAAACTTTCTGGCATAATGTACATTTCTCCAATTCTTTGCTATTTCTATGGGTCAGGCACACATGCACAGAAATACACAGCAAACAGTGTATATCATCTGTGCTGTTTGCTGTTTGCTGTTTGCTGTTTGGCAAATTGCTTGGAGGCAGAGGCCTTTTTCTCTTGTTTTCCTCCCCCAAGACTAAGGTGCGTCTTATACTTTGGTGCGTCTTATACTCTGAAAAATACGGTATATGTAGTCAGAGCTCAATCTCAAGCTAACTTTGAAGGAAAACGTTCCTCTCATCCCACTCAAAAAAAAAAAAAATCCAGACAATAAATTATCACCTATCCAGACTATTGGTGTCTATTTGAGCAACTGATATAGGAGGCATTTTCATCTTTAAAGACCTGGCAAATACCAGAGAGCAAGCGAGATGCAAAAGGAGGACAATCATTGGCAAAAACTCTGGAGGAATCCTGTAGTACCTTTTCGGTCTAACACATTTCATTAAAAGGGATATGTTTCTTTGTGAGCTGAAGCTTATTTCCTCAGATGCATCAAGTGGCTAAATTGATGTAGGATTTCAGTTGAGGTGAGGTGAAGGAAAGAGGAGGATGGAAGAGAGGGGAAGAGAGGTTGGCTATGCAGATGCAGGTTATATAACAGAGAGATTACCAGCATTTTATCAATGAACAATTACAGTATATTGGGTTAAAAATCCAGTGTATTTGTTGAGATTGCCTGAGTTTGAGATTTGTCTGAACTGGTTTTAGGAAAGAGTTTGCATTGATGGGAGAAGACAAAAGCCCACAACCTTTAGAGAGCTGCATAGAAAGACAAGGGTACCATACTTGAATTGTGTTACTATTGGGCTATTCCATTTTGTCCATTCCTGATTATAATGTCCTTCCCTTTCTCCCAGTTCTGCCCATTTTTTTAGCTTTTGTTTTAAATGCTGCTCTGCTACTGTTCAAAACTATAACACACACTATATACTTGATATAATTTGACATTATATTCCTAATCCTAATCCATTCCTAAGAGGTCGGTAAGGGGCGTGCATAAGCGCACAATCGTGCCTACCGTTCCTGTCCTAATGTACGCATATATTCTTACCTCTTTTACTCTTATTCTTGCTTGTACTATTACATATATATTCAATCATGTTTCACTGTTTATACTTTGCTTATAATCATATATGCTTGACAAATAAACAAATACAAATAGAAATACAAAATTATTTATTCTTCAATGTGGCCCAGGCAAGTCAAAGGGTTGGACACCTATGAAAAGGATAAACTGAGAGTCCACAACCCCCTATTGCATTTCATCAAGGAACATTAACTAATACTTTGCACAACATTTGGACTGAACTTGTCCTAATAAAGGTATCGATCAAGTTATGTAACATTACAGGGGGTAATATGCAATATAAACTAGTGATTTTGGAAACTAGTGATCTAAGGTAGAAAGGCACAACCTGAATCCTATAAAAGCTATCTTCAAATTCTATGTGTTATTTTAATGGTAGCAATAAATTCTTGAATATATAGGGATAATCATTGTAACTGCATTTAATTCATTTTAATTGAATTTAAATGAAATAAAATTTAGGTTCTACAGGTATTGAAATTCATTTTTCCTCTCATTAATCTACACACAATACCCCATAATGACAAAGTGAAAACAGAAGTTTAGAAATGTTTGTAAATTTATTAAAAAGAAAAAAAACTTGAAATATCACATTGGCATAAATATTCAACAACACTTGAAATTCAGCTCAGGTGTTTCCCATTTCTCTTGATCGTTGCTGACATGTTTCTTCACCTTGATTGGAGTTGACCTGTGGTAAATTAAATTGATTGGACATGATACTTTCTGAATGCACTGTATATATGTTTTCTTACATTTTATGTTTTCTCACATATTAATGATTCACATGGGATTAACATGTTAATCATTAAAAGTTCCAGGATTTTATAGTTTAATAATTCTAATTCATCCTGAGCGTTCAACAAAAATGAGCACCAACTACTATAATAAAATAAGCTAAAATTGTTATTAAACACACACACACAGAGTATGCATTTTTTTTTCACTCTTAAACTGAGACAGACACATTCCAGATTCAAATAGTGATCGACAGCACCCCTCTGTGGTAGATGACTGGACCTGTATGAAAGAAACCTTTTTTTTTAAATGAAGAAGGAATGACAAATGAGATGATGCAAGATGTATATTTTTATCAGGGGTGAAATTCACTTACCTTCCCTAACGGCTCTCAAATATGATCTTGAGACTCTGCAATGATCATAAATACAAACTAATTGTCAAGCGTCTAAATTTTGATCATGTGACCATTGGGATGCTGCAAGGGTCGTAACTGTGAAAAACAGTCTTGTCACTTTTTTCCAGTGTCATTGTTAACTTAGAATGGTTACTAAATGAACTGTTGTAAGTCGAGGACTACCTGTAATAGATGTTTCCTTGCCATTTGATGTCTGAGAAGAAGTGTCAGGATTGTTTGACCCAATGGTTCTTAGCTCAGGGTTGGCTGATCAAATAAATCACCGAATGTACGGTAAGAAAATCTTCTTCAAACAAGTACATTTATTGATGGGCAGCAGCAAAGGGGTTAGTTCTTTCTCAAAGGAGGAACTCTAAACAAGGCAAGAACACACTCATTTACACTTTAGCATCAGGGGCGGGTTCCTAATTTTTTTACTACCACTCTGTGGGCGTGGCTTATTTTGTGGGTGTGGCTTGCCAGCCATGTGACCGGGTGGGCATGGGCCTCGGGAGCTTGGCAGCGGCCGGAGAAACAGGGGGGCATTGCCCACCCGCAACGCAGCCCCCGCAGTGGGAGCAGCAAGACCACGGCAACGGTTCTTCTAGGAGGCTCCATCCGGCCTGAATGCTTCTCCCCATTCGATGATCCTAGGCACCTCCTCCCCCTCCCCTCAGCAGCTCGAGAAGCCTCAAACGTGCAAAAATGCCTGGGATCATCACAGCACATTCGTGGCTTCTCGGACTGCTGAAGGGAGGGGAATGGAGATAACTCCTGCCGCCTGTTCTTTCAGCCACATGCTCCCTCAGCCATCCTCCCCTGCTTGGACTCACTGTGGGGCAGGAAGGCAGCGCATGTGCAGTGCCGGAAGCTCGGCTTCTGGGCATGCGCAGAATTAATTTTTTTAAAAAAAAATGCCAGTGCCCAGGCACCGGCAACCGACCGCACTGGTACTGTGACGTCACCAGTGGGCCACTACCAGTGCTATAGAGTGGACCGCACCGGTAGGAACCCATCACTGTTTAGCATACTTACTGGTATAAACAACAAAGAAAGCACTGATCGGTTACACCTTGAGGTATAGAGAATATTAGTTACATTCAGAGGTAGAAAGGAGAGGCTCTGCTTCCAAATACTAATCATAGATAGAGAAAATGAAAGAGGAAGGGCAGAGCAGAAGCCAAGAGGAGAAAGAAAAGCAATCAAAAGAGACGACCAAGGAAGAAGAGGGAAAAAAAAGAAGTGAGAGAAGGAGCTTGTGCTAAAGAGATAAAAGAACAAAAAGAGATAAGAGTGACTAGAGCAACTAAAACCTTAAATAAGTGAAGACATGGAAGAAGAAATAAAAGTATGGACTAAAATTGGCGAAAAGGAGAAGAATATCTCATAGACTTGAAAAACTAAAATTTGAGATTATTTGTTTACAAAAAGTACATATTAAAAATTAATATGAGAGAAATTCATATTAATGAATTAATATGGGAGAAAGTAAAAGGAAAATACTACAGAGGAATACCAATGTGGCTTTCAATTAGGGAAGCATTGACATACACAAAATTGACAAATATACAAAATATTTTTAGATACAAGGGCATTTAATAGAAAAGGGAGAACAGAAAAAAATAAGATTTAGAAAAACAAGGAATCGAGTTAGATTGGTATAATACAATTAAGGCATAAAGAGGATTTTAAAACACTTAGACTAAAAGATAAAGAAAGATAAGGAGGAATCGTTGTGTTACAAGACATGGGGAAGATTTTATGAATGGTTGGGAAAAAATATATATGAATGAATAGAGGGGAAATAAGAATGAAAGAGAAACCCAGATGGCACACTTGAAATGGAAGAGGGGAGGGGAAAGGAAAGATAGAAAAAGTATACTAGACAAATATACATTGGAAATGGAATATATTAATAAGTGAAAAATGTGAAAGAAATAGAAAAGAGGCGTTAAATAAATAGAATAGAATAGAATAGAATAGAATAGAATAGAATAGAATAGAATAGAATAGAATAGAATAGAATAGAATAGAATTCGTTATTGGCCAAGTGTGATTGGACACACAAGGAATTTGTCTTTGGTGCATATGCTCTCAGTGTACATAAAAGAAAAGATACATTTGTCAAGAATCATGAGGTACAACACTTAATGATTGTCATAGGGTACAAATAAGCAACCAGGAAACAATCAATATTAATATAAATCGTAAGGATACAAGCAACAAGTTACAGTCATACAGTCATAAGTGGGAGGAGATGGGTGATAGGAACGATGAGAAGACTAATAGTAATAGTAATAGTAATGCAGCCTTAGTGAATAGTTTGACAGTGGTGAGGGAATTATTTGTTTAGCAGAGTGATGGCATTCGGGAAAAAACTGTTTTTGTATCTAGTTGTCTTGGTGTGCAGTGCTCTATAGCATCGTTTTGAGTGTAGGAGTTGAAACAATTTATGTCCAGGATGTGAGGGTTCAGTAAATATTTTCACGGCCCTCTTTTTGACTCGTGCAGTATACAGGTCCTCAATGGAAGTCAGGTTGGCAGTAATCATTTTCTGCAGTATTTCATGCAAATAATGAATTGAGACTGCTGGAAGACCATCCCGAGATCTATTAGAATAAAAGAACACAACAATAGAAAAAGAAAGAGAAAGAGAAAGAGAAAGAGAAAGAGAAAGAGGAGGATGAGGATGAGGAGGAAAGAAGAAAGATAGGAGAGAAGGGAAGAGGAGGGAAGAGGAGAGTAGTAGGAGAGAGGAAAGGGATGTAGAGAAGGACAGAAGGGAGGGAAAGGAAAGTAAGAGTAGAGGGAGGAGAAGAGGGAGAAGGGTTGTGGGAAATAAAAAGGGGGAGTAAGGGATGGCAAAAAAGCAATCTCGATGATATAAAATTGTTTTAATGAAACAGAAAATATGTATAAGAGTATTGTATTATTATTGAGAAAATGAAATCGTATATTTGTGATGTAAAGATGTGAAATAAAATAAAAAAAATTGTAAAAAAAATACTAATCACATTTACATTAGTCCACAAACCCCATAATACCTTATTTGGCATTTAACCGACTCATGCCTATTCAGCAAAAAACTTACAGACTTTCTCTGCCTACGTGCTCTATTACAGACAGTCTCCTGTTGATATGCAACTATGCAAGTTTCACAAACACAATACTTTTCTATTTCTTGTAGATTCTACAATATTTCCCACTTGCTTTAGGACTCAAGAGCTGTTGCTGGAAAATCAAGAACATAGTTTGAGTACAAACAATGCTTTTACTAGAAGATACTAAATAGGTCTAGGTGATGGAAACAATCGACTTTTAGGAAGTCCAAGATTCTAGCAATATATATATATGCACCTGAGTTTAAAATCCTGAGTTTATTTCTCCCACCATTACCTGATACAAGCTGAATACAGACTGTGGAAACCCACCCCACTCCTGGAAAGAATGAAATATCTTGAGGAATATTAAAAATATTATATTTTTACTATTACTATATTATATTTTACTACTATATAGTAGAATATTATATTTCCCTAAATGAGAAATGGAGAAACATGTTTTTTAGAGGCAGGAAGCAGACTCACTCTTAATAGCCCCCCCCCCAGCAGATTTTTGTGCCCATTAAGAAAGACTGGGCCAGCCTATTTACAAAACAAAAGACCTTCAGCTCCAGGATGATTGGATTATCCTTCAGGACATAATAGAATTAACCCACTACCATTTAGCAGAAGACACAGAGCTCACTACATTGCACAATCTCCTAAGGATATTTCAGACATTGCAACACCCTCAGAACAGACCAAACCTCAACCAAACTTAGCTCAGACAAACACCTAGGATTTGTACTTTGCCTATAGAGCCATCTATGACCCCTACATAACTCCTACATGGCCCCATGGGAGTCTGACAACAGCCAATAGAATGCATGTTCTTGCACAGGAACAGGAAGCTCAAGTGCAAAGCCCAAGAGAAGGTATAAAAAAACCCCACTCTCAACTCCATGTGGTCAGCTGCCAAGAACCCATGTGGTTCTGTTCATCATTAAACCTTCTTTCCAATCAGCCTCCATGTTTCCAGCGTCTTTCTCCCAGCTTGGAACTGAACCAGATGGATATGTCTTCTGACAAGACCATTTCTCTTGCTGAGCTGTTGATGACACCTGTAGTGTGCTTCCATAACACAGGTCCCAGACTCTGTTTCTCATCTTGCTACCTCCACTATTTACACAAGGGGAAGGGAGCACATCCAGGGGAACTCATCAATCCCTGCTTTAATGTGCCTTGTGCATCATAAATAAGGGCAGCACCATGAGGTAGCATCCTGTCTGTGACAGGATAGGGATTGCCTGTGGTGGCAGCAAATTTTTATGTGTTTCTGGGTAGTTCAAGGACTGGTGAAGAGCCCCTTACCTGGGTGTGAGGAAGAGCCCTAGAAGTGATTCAAGCAGGTTCAAAGTTGCACAATTAGTCTAAACTGGTATTCTTTGCTTCTGAGCATCACAAGGGCTGGAATTACATAAATTAACCTGCTGTGCCTTTCCTGAAGCTTATCCTCCTCTATAGTCAGTGAACCTCACACTGCTGAATTTAGCATGCCATGTTTAATTCTTGCCAGAAATGAGTTCTGCATTAGAGAGAAAATTAAACATAGAAACTCTGAGCCTCTAGGGGGCAGCAGAAAGCAATATACCAACAGCAGTCCCTGAAAAGAACACCTGTATCTCCCTTTCAGAAGCTATTTCCATATATATATTTGATGAAAAGAGTAATGAAAAGAGAGAGATTCTCCACACAGTGATAGCTTCATCTTCTTCTTCTGCCCAGAAAGTCCGAATTATGATAATTTTATGAGTGGAATCAGATATTTATGCAATGTTGCCAGGAGAGAAAGAGCTATGGTTTGTGTGGTGTATCAAAACAAGCACATATGACATATATATATATTTTGGTCAGAAAAGACTCTTGTATTCTGTCCAAACATGAATTTAGCAACTTAAAAAGGATGAGAGTTTTATGGTCTTCCTTTCCCCTGCTCCATGAGCTCTTCTGTAGCTCGGTTTTCTTCAACCCTCTCCCCCTCCCTCTCTTCCATTAACATTTTCATTTTGCTGAAGCTAGTTAGAGGAAGGGGAGGGTGGAATTTATCGCCATCCCTGGCACCTGGTGGTGTTACAGCAGTGAATCAGATGCCAGTATTACTGAGATGATATAAAGGAGAGAACTAAGTCCTCTCAACACCCCTAAATTCTATTTTTTGAGGCCAAATATCTGTATGAAATTTATGGAATTTCACTTCAACATTTGTTCTCACTTCAAACATTATGAACATTTCACAAGTCTGTGCCACTGATTGTTAAGGTTATAACTAACCAGATTGGGTTTTCTAATAAAAAGAAGTAAAAATGAAATCCAAGTTTGTATAAATATGTATTGTTGCTTTAAGGGAATCCAGGTTTGTTTGTTGATGACTATAAAAAGAGAGCAAGAAAGCGCATATGCGGAGGAGTGCTTGCAGCTTGGATTGATAGAGAGAAAGAGAGAGGTTTGCTTGATTGTTTGTTACTCACTGTGTGTGAAGTTACTCACTGTGTGTGAAGAACTAAAGAATATAACGTACAAAGAAGTTAAAGCGTTCTACTAGAGATAAGTAGAGAATGGACTGTTTATGTTATTGTGCTGTTTATTTTGAGTAAAACTTATTATTTACAACACGTTATCAATTATTGACTTTATCAAGCCGCAACCACCCATTCCGCTTCGTAGGCACTGAACTCTGCAGCCCACACTCCTTAACACTGATGATCATAGAATTTCATCATCTCTTCGATTTTCCTGGTATACTGAGTGCAGTATCATGGGCTTATAATGGGACATGTGTTTTTTTTCCCCCTCGGAGGCCTGCCTGATATAGTTGACCGTTGCTGAATTATTCAAGTATGTTCTTATAGCTATAGAAGAGGTTATTGAACTGTAGCAAGTGGGTGAAGGAAGGAGAAAGAATGTCTTGCGACAACGTTCTAGAACAGGAGTCTTCAACTCCTGGCTCCAGACTACTCCTGGTCCGTGGTCTGTTATGAATCAGGACGCGCAAGCAAAGCTTCATCTGTACATGTGCGGGATCTAGGTTGTGTGCAAAACCATTCCTGCTCCCCCCAGTCTGTGGTAAAATTGTCTTCCATGAAACTGGTCCCTGGTGCCAGAAAGGTAGGGGACCGTGTTTTAAAAGGTTCTAAAGGGAATATGTTCATGAAGCAAGGGAACTTTACAATTATATCTGAAAACTTAACCCAAGAGCATACTGACACTGTTAGGCATGGAAGGTTGATTGATTACATTATCCTGGGCTCTGTAGGCACAAAAACTATATTAGAACTGGAAAATGTAGCTAACCACCCCCTCAAATTCTCAGGGCTTTGAACCTACGGCTTGCTTTCCAAACAAAGATGTGTACAAGATGTTGGGTAGACAAGGGAGGAAATAACAAAAAAGTAAGCTTTGTTGTATCACTTTCCTCATAGCAATACCAGTCAGTGAGCTTTGGATTGTGTGGTGTGTGCATGTGCGTGTGTGCATGCATGCATGAACACATGTACATGCTTTCAAGTAACTGACTTCTGGTGACTGCCTGGAAAATCCTAACCCTAACCAGTGGTGGGTTGCTACTGGTTCGCCCCGGATCGGGCGAACTGGTAGCAGCAGCGGCAGGAGGCTCCGCCCACCTGCCCAGACATCTCTGTGCATGCGCAGAAGCGCCGCACACGCGCGCACACTGCCAATAGCGAACTGGTAGTGAAGGTAATTGAAACCTACTACTGACCCTAACCCTGCAGTTTTCATGGGAATTTTAGAAGTAATTTTTCTAGCTTGGTGCCATAACCACCACACTGAAGTGGCTAGTATAAAAAAGGTAGTAAGAAATGTATTAGTACAACATATACAGTAGCTGAATGTTTTCAAAGGAACTAACTGGCATTTTGTAAATTAGATTAACAGTAACATAGGACTAAGAATTTAACATACTTAAAGGAAAGGCACTGCTGTTTTGGCAAACAGCTAAATTCATAATTCTTTCCCCCATATTTCTTTGCACAGTTCCAGTTAAAACAGGGTCGCCCTGATTAAGGCATCCTTGGTAGTTCTTAACCTTACCATTGCTTCTACCTCTCAATAAAACAATTTTAAATGGACCGGTGTCTGTTCTCATTCCTGCCCGTGCTGGAAGGGTGTGAAAATGTAGAGAACACTGTAATTTTGCCAGGGTTCCTGTTCTCTCCCCTCCTCTCCCCTCCCTCTTTCTCTCCCTCTTAACTGGGGGACCAGTAAGAAAGTACAAATAATGTTACCCAGTCATTACCCCACACTGTGAGAACCAGTCATGGACTAACAAAAACCCCTCAGCCTATTGCACAGAGTAAATTTCCAGAGAAAAGTTTAGTGAATTGCAAAATAAATAAACCTGAGAGTCTGCAATGAAAAGAAAGTATGTGTGAAAATGGAGACTATAAGAAATGTAAACAAGAGCACTGAAATCTTACATGTGAGCAAATTGCAACTGACCCTTTTCCCGGTTCCATGTTGCTATGGTGCATGTTGCTATGGTAGTGCACAGCACAGCACTGGTGGGGAAATGTTCTCAGAACGGGGGAGGGGGGACTCTGTTTCCCGATTTCAAATCTATCACTTTAGCCACTATGACCTTATAATATTTATCTCTCTTGTTTCCTCCAAAGAACTCAGGGTGGTTATAATTCTTCCCACATCTCAGTTTATTTAGTAAACGTGCAATATGGATTAGACAAAAGATAACAATAAGCGCCAAGATATCTAAAGAACTGCCTAAAAATGTAAATCCAAGTCTCTCTCCAGAAAGTCTCCAATTGATGCCACTATATCCCATTGGGGACACCTGCTTAACAGCAGCTGCCAGATAAACAAGCTCCAGGATACATTTTGGGTGATGGTGGTGAGGGACTGGTTTTCCTCTAGTATTCTAGCATTGATGTTTGGGAGGAATGACTGTGAGCCAGGCAGAAGACATTATTTTTTGATTTACAAGAAAGTTATTTTCTCAGGTATCTAGTGAAAGAGCAAGGAGCTAAGCAATTGCTCAAAGGAATATACCTGATCTCATATGGTTTCTTAGGAGAAGTCTTTCATCTGGCCCGATGCTTCAATGAAATCCTAATGGCGTCCATTAGCCTGGGGATAGAGAGACCTTCACAAGGTGAGCCCCAAAAGACTACCAAAGAAATTGTTATCTTTAGAAAAATGGAGGGGAAACAATCTGTCCGAACGCAAAGATGTCATTTCAGCTTAAAATAGGGCTTGGGCTGCAAATAGCCCGAGTGTTTTGTTGTGTAGAATAAAGAACGGAAGTAGGAGGTGGAAAGCCATTTTGTAAATCACAAGCACAATAGGGGTATTTCTTATTAATCTCAAAAATGTCACCTCTGTAAATGTGAGAGGGGAACATGGTTGAATGAGAAGCATCAGCAGACTGACCCAAGGCAGCCTCATATGAAGACATACAGTATTTAGCCAGGCCAGGGAGGAGGAATCAGCTGGCAGGGACAGTTAAAGGTAGTCCTCAACTTACGACCACAATTGAGCCCAAAACTTTCATTGCTAAGCAAGACAGTTGTTAAGAGAATTTTGCCCCATTTTATAACTTTTCTTGGCATAGTTGTTAAGTGAATCTGGCTTCCCCATTGACTTTGCTTGTGAGAAGGTCGCAAAACGGGATCACATGACCCTGGG
Source organism: Diadophis punctatus similis (assembly GCA_023053685.1). Lineage (NCBI taxonomy): Eukaryota > Metazoa > Chordata > Lepidosauria > Squamata > Dipsadidae > Diadophis > Diadophis punctatus. The sequence continues at coordinate 170,274,672 of JALIGW010000001.1, read as the reverse complement.
ACACTTTGTTGTTGTTAGTTGCAAAGTCATGTCCGACCCATCGCGACCCCATGGACAACGTTCCTCCAGGCCTTCTTGTCCTCTACCATCCTCTGGAATCCATTTAAGTTCACGCCTACTGCTTCAGTGACTTCATCCAGCCACCTCATTCTCTGTCGTCCCTTTCTTCTTTTGCCCTCAATCGTTCCCAGCATTAAGCTCTTCTCCAGTGAGTCACTACACCTGGGACACTACAACCATCATAAATATGAACCAATTGCCAACTGTCTAAATTTTGATCACATGACCATGGGATGCTGCAATATTCATAAGTATGAAAAATGGTTGCAAGTCACTTTTTTCAGTGCCATTGTAACTTAGAATGGTCACTAAAGAAATGGTTGTAAGTTGAAGACTACATATATGCTTGGATTTTGTTGCATATGATACTACTCCTTACCTCATGGGATCCAAGGAATCCAGAGGTGGGGGAATGGGGGGGGAGCAAGGAAATGTATATAAAAATTATATTAAAAAACTTTTATTATGAAAATGCTTCTATAGAGGATACTTGGAAGTCCCAACCATTCAATACGCAGTTGAAAATTCCAAGTTTCAGATTTGGAATACATTTTATGATTGGTATGAAAAATGAAAACAAATATGATTAATATAGGATATACAATATAACATATATGAGATTATGTATAACTATATCTGAGAAATACTTGAAAAAATCAGGTTATTATACTGTATATATGTTTCCTTCCATACACCAGGATGACTCGACAGAAAAAACATATATAACCCTTTCCTGGTGAAGAGCTGATAGGAAAGAGAACCTGGCCTAGAGGTTAACACTTCTGCTTTATAAGCAGACTGCCCAGGTTCAAATCCCAGTAAGGATATGGCTATCTGACGAGAGCAAAATAGCTCGAAATAGATCTATAATAGTCTCCCTTTATTTTCATTTATCAGCAAAAAATGTTACACACACACACACACATATAATATTACACTATCAAGAAGAATTTTACTTTTTTTTAATCTATCAACATTTATTATATAATATATGTTATACAAATATTTAAAACAAATGAATTAAAAATTATATAGATATAAATTGTCAATATAAAATTGGTGTAAGATAACCATAGAGGTTGAAGTTTACAGTTGTATGTGTTTTTTATGTTTGTTATGTATTTGTTGTTGTTTTTTTCCTTTTTGTATGTTTTTTTAAATGTAAATAACTTAATAATTTTTTTTAAAAAAAGAAAATTCCAAGTTGCAGAAGAACATATGAATAGCAGAATTATCTTCTTGCGTCCTGTTTGAGCTTATAATACTGTAAGTTGGTTTGCACATCACTAGCGGTTCATCCACACAAGAGCAGTACTATGGTGTCCTCCTTTCTTTGAAACAGGAGGAAAATATGGCAATATAAAGAATGCAGCACCCACAAACTACCTTTTACCTTAGTAAAAAGGCCCACACTGTTGCTGTTTTCACAAAATATAACACAGGTTACTTTCAGGAACAAGAAATGTTTGGTGAGTTCCAGCTGTCCTTCCCCTGCCTACCTATGGTCTCTTACTGTCAGGAAAACCAAGAAAGAACCACCAGGTAAGAAGGTAAGAAGCTCAGTGACCAGATAAGAGAGGCAAGTCCCACAGCAGACTTGCTGGACCCTTTGGAATCCCCCTGATGGCCAATCTAAAAATGCTGCCCCTGTACATGCTGGGTTGGTTGCAACTTTACATGAGAGCTCTTTGTGGCATAATATTAGGGAAAACTACTTAGGGCAGATCCCCCCTTTCTGCTTGGCTCATTGCCAGGAAGGGCCATTCCAGGAACAGATGATCTCCTCCTCCTCCTCCTCCTCCTCCTCCTCCTCCTCCTCCTCCTCCTCCTCCTCCTCCTCCTCCTCCTCCTCCTCCTCCTCCTCCTCTGGAAATGCACCCAATGGCCGTGTTTTCAAGCTTTATTCAAAACTGCTGTGTTACCCAGGTTGTCTTAAGTCTTTCAGAGCAGATGGCCTTCAGCACTTCATTCCATTCAAGCAGCTGCAAACCACAGTAGTGCCTGGCATACCTTTTTCCCTCCAGGGGCTAGTTACTGTTTTGGTTGCCATTTCAGGATCACATGGTCCCACCCAGGGGCGGGTTGCTCACTTACCCATGTCGGTGCGCTGCACGTGCATCTCCACGTTTTAGGTGCGCACGCGCTCACTACGTGCACGTGCCCCTTCGTGCGATTTTGCTTCTGCGCAAGAATGGAAGCAAAATCTCGCCAAAATCTCACGCTCACGCGCGTCCCCTCACAAAATTTCGGTGAGATTTTGCTTCCGCGCATGCGCAGAAGCAAAATCTCCCAAAAATTCTCAGAAAAAGATGGCGACGCACGCGACAGACCAGAGAAAACGGCTCCAGTGCGGTCATGCGCTAATTGCGCAATTGGCCGCTTCCTACCGGAGCTATGCATTGGACAGCTCCGGCAGGAACCCACCACTGATCCCACCAATTTCCCAACAACTAATCAAGATCACTGATTTTCCAGGATGAGAAAACAATCACCTGCAAGCAGGTTATTGGGAGGAAGGGTAAACTTGTTACTTCTCTCTTCCCTCTAGTGACACACCGCTCAGGATTTTGAGTGCATGTTAAAGGTGTTCTCACAAAACTGCATTATGTAGGAGTGAGCAGTTTCAAAATACCCATTTACTAGAAAGCAAATAAAGTACTGGCATTGTTTTCAGCATCAGCTTAAAATTTTACATGGATAATTGCAGAGGTGGGATTCTACCGGTTCTAACAGGTTCACTAGAACCCGATTCCAAAAACCTTGCTTTTGGAAGACTGCTTCAGCTCCTGTCGCCCAGTGCGGGCTTTGCGGCCGGAGGTTTCCCCTCCCTCTACTCTTCCCATTACTAAGTTTCCTGGCCGGAAAACCACATGGATCGCTCCCCTGGCAGCTGGCCTGCGAGGACTGCTTGATCAGGTTTGGGGAGGATGGATCCCCCCATTCCATGCTCTCTTCCCCACCCCCAGACTCCCCTCTGAGCCCTTCCCCACCACATGCAGAGAAAGGCGAAGAAGCTGGCGGTGGGGGAGGGGGGGAAGGCACGGGGTGGGGGGTTCCTCCATGGTGCAGGCGGCACTGCTCAATCTGCTGGTGCCCACCGGCGGCAGTGGCTTCCCCATCCAGGTGAAGCACAATCGGAAGTGGAGGGAGTTCACCATTCGCTTGAATGGCTGCCATGATAAAGCTGCCCTGTTGTATGAATATGTAGGGAAGAGGGTGGTGGATCTTCAACCGGGCATGCGGAAGCCAAAAAAGTGTATTGTGTTTCAGGTGGCAGGCAGTTCCAGCCGGTGCTGCCACCCAAAAATGCTTTCCTATCCTGGTTCCCCGATACACATTGTAGAGCTGCGCGCCCTCTTCCTCCTTCTCCGCAGACTCACTTTCCCTTTCTTCCTGGCCAGATCCGTCTCCTGGGCCAGGAGCAGAAGCCGACCGCCCTCTGTCTGGGTTGTCTGGAGAAGTGGCAGGCAAAGCCGCCTTGCCTAACACCTCTCATGCAGTGCCCCCTTCAAGTCCCTAAATGAGTCCCGACCTCCCGCTTCGGGAATCAGGCTCCGACCGAGGCAGCAAAGGTGCCGGGGGCTTGCTGGGAAGCTCAGCAATGTGTTTATGAGATGGCAGCATCCAGGAGGACTGAAGTGCTGCATCTCTATCAGACCTTGCTGCGATGGCTATAGGTAGGAAGACGGGGGCGTCTTGGGAGTGGAGCCTTCAGTGCCAAGTCTCTCTTCTTCCCCCATGAAAATCATCCCCCACCCCACCCCACCCACTCCAATTAAATGCCCATAGGATGATAGGGTTTGTTTTAAACGGATAAAAAGATCTCTGCTGCTCGTTATCAAAATCCAAGTGGAAGTGAGGATGCCGCTGATCCTGATGCTGGTAGGCAGAGGCAGAATTGTTTTTTTCTTGTTTTGCTCCCCAAAAATTAAGGTGCGTCTTATACTCCGAAAAATACGGTATTAAAAATTTTTTTTTACTCTTTATGTTTCAAATGTAGGTACAGTTCCATGGTATCCACTCTCTAGGGCTTCTTGTTAGATCAAGTCATTTAAGTCTTTTAAAAACATAGCTTTTGATCCCCCCATCTTTCAGAAGGAATTCTATCTTTAAATTAGAAATTCTTTCTTTATCTCTTGAGCCAGTTCCTCTCAAAATCTCTCTGTGTCTTTGTGAGCCCTTTCTCTCTCTTTTTTTCTTTTGTTCTTTTATTCGAAATTAAGTGGAGTCAGTCTAGGATCTGGCTCAACTGCTTTTTGGATCTTTTGATTTCATCACTGTTTCAACCTCCCTGTTGTATCTGGCTATTTAAGTAGCTATTTGAATAGAGGATTAGATTTGTTCTGAGACTGGCTCAGAACTGCATTACAGTCTCTCCTAAGCACTGCAAGAATTTGTAGAGAACGGAATATTATATTACTGGGGTATCTGCATCCTTTTAGTAGTCTTTTCCCTTTCCTCAATCAATTTTTCTGCCAAATTCTGCTAAATAGCCTCAACAGAGTCTCCAGAATGCTGCAGTTTCTCAATACCCCTTTTGGGGAACTTGTCCCCAAATTACTCCAATTTTCTGGGTCCTCAGAAGCTCTCCAATATGATGGACACCTACCTTTCCACAAGAAGTTTTAATTGAATTGCTTAAATGATGGCAGGGAATCTCTTAGTGGTGGATGCTGTTGCAGAAGGCAGATATAGTGACAGAGAAAGCTTGCGTTGCAACAACAATTAGATGCTATTTCTTAATAGATGGGATGTGAAATGTACCCACTCTGCTGGATCTTAGGGGAACAACATAAATAATGGGGGAAAGGTGATCCTTCAGACAAATGGACTACAGTATTTGTAGTAGATGGCAACAAACAGGTTGAATTACATCTGAAAATTCACTGCAGCTCGCGTAGCAGAAGTTACATGGGCATACCAAAGCACACTCACAACTGCTCACACATCTGCATTTGAACCAGCTGCAGCTGTCAAATGGTCTTTAAGAACAGTCTGCTTTGTATGCAATATTTTACAGTTGGGGTGACTATGGGTGTCTAACTCTGAAAAAAGACTTCTAGTCCAGGAAATGATGCAATTGGTGCATCAGACAAATCTGTGCAAAAACCTTTCTGTCTGCCTTAACTGCCACCAACACTTCAAGTAGCAGCAGTCAGTCTAGGAAGATTTATGAATTTCATGCCAGTTTCGTCTGGAAAAAATGATTCTATTCAGAAATAAAAACAAGCAATATCTGGCACCGGAAGAATCATAGCTACTTGGTCTTCTAAGAGCTGAGATGAGACTTATTGCTTCCTATAAAGCCCCAGGCATTAGGGTAAGACTTCAGCAGCATCATTTGGTTGACCAAGGGTTGAACTATACAGCTATCATTGGCATATTAATGACACCTGATTCTGTGTCATGGCAAGATTCTCCCTGCAGATTCAGATAGATGTTAAGTAGGAAGTGTGAGAGTGTTGAACACCATGCTGCCCCATAAGTAAGAGGCTTCAGACTTTATTTCCCCCACTCCCAAACAATGATTGGAACCAGAAAGAGAAATACCACAGGACTATGCCTTTGATCTCAATCCCTTTGTAATTGATCCAGAAGGATAATATAATCAGTGGATCAAAAGCTATTGAGAGATCAAAGACCACCAGTTGGACCGCTCTGTCCAAATTCTGCCACAACTCCAGCTCTGCCATAAGTCATGTGCAGTAAATTCATCTCCATGCTATGGCTTGACTTGAAATTTGACTGAAATGGGTCCAAATAATCTGATTTTCAAAGGTCCATTGGAACTGCACTATAGATAGCTGGATAGATAAATAGATAAAGATAGATAGATAGATAGATAGATAGATAGATAGATAGATAGATAGATAGATAGATAGATAGATAGATAGATAGACAGATAGATAGATAGATAGATAGATAGATAGATAGATAGATAGACAGACAGACAGAAAGACATACATACACACACACACATACACACATATATATTTCACTAGCTTTTATTAGATGTATCATGAATGTTTTAGTCTCTTTGTACATATCTTACAAACTATTAAGAGTAGTTTTTTTTACAACAGTGGGATATAAAACAATAAAGAAATGAAATGTGTCATTCAGTAATCTGAATTCATTGGGAATGATCACTTCTTGATAAAACAAAAGAATATTGTTTAGGAATGAATGGGTGCAGAATGAATGAGGATTGAATAAAGAAGTGAGAGATCAATACAAAAGAAGTACATTGAGGTGATTTGGACACTGAGAAAGAATGAATGAGGTTCAAATTTTTAAAATAAATATAGAAAGACAAAGTAAATGGGTTGGGAGGAAGTGGAAGATCAAGGAAGTTGTGATTAGACAGATTTGATATGATAATTTTGAATAATAAAAGGCAATGTATGACACCAAGTATTGATATGTTAGGTGCAAAGATAGTTCATTCAGATAGAAAAGTATATTGGATATTGTTGTTGTAAGCCAGACTCTGCTATATTTCCCTTTTTCTTCTTATCTTTTACCTCTATTTCTTTGGTTTATTCCTTTTTTCATTTTGTATATTGTTAAATTACTTTTAAAAGTTACATAGCTAATGTGAAATGTTAATTTCCCAAATTAAACACATTAGAATTTCTTGTATTTCTGTTCTTTCCTAGTGACCTCTTTACTTCTATGTGCCTTACATATTTCAAGAAAATTGAAGGTAGTGATAATTGGATTAATTCACAAGGAGGCTTCAAATTACAACCAAAGGAGAGGATCATTAAAGAACCTATGCAGAATTGACAATGAGAAATTTAGAAGATGAGCAACTCTACCTCCTGACCTCTTTTCAGTTTTCCTTGCTATTGCAGAAAGGGATATGGGATTTGTTTCCAAAAAAAGGTCAGGAGAACCACCTCTGACACACGCACCATGTCTCCCATTGAGTCCTTGGAGTCCTTGGAGAGTGACTGGGACAAGCAGTTACAGCCCAGATGGCAAGCATAGACGTGACTCCTGAGTGTCCAAATCCAGAGGCCAACAGCAATCCTGGGTCAAAAGAAGGCTGAAGGACACAAATGTTCAAGACTGAGGGAGAGTGATTGATTCACAAATCACTATGGCTCTTGAGTAGACCATCAGCCTTAATTGGGTCAATGCAGTCCATCCGGTTTAGAGCGTGAGCTTGAAACCTATTATATGAAAGTCGTTTGTGGAGATGAACAGGTACTGTAAAGTGGTTTGTGGAGATGAACAAGACAAGTATTGTCTTGACTTTGTGTATTCTGATTATCAGCTGCCAGAAAACTTGTCTCATTCCGTATGATTGAGAATTTATACTTAGACCTGGTTTGTATTTGGACCTTATTTTTTCCTAAACTTTCTTGTATGAGGAACTCATCTGCTCACTTTCGGATGTTGATAGGCCTTGTTTCCATTGCACTGCAAACCAATTCTCTTTGGTATAAAGGAAACTTGGTAACTCACGGGGGAAAAAAGTCAACATTGCTATCATGATAGGTAACTTCCTGTTTTACCCTAAGAAAAACAAATTTTAAAATGTTTTCTGGAAGAGAAAACAAGAGCTGCTTATAGAAATCCATGGAAATGTCCAATTTATTGAGGTATATCAAAAAGAGTCAGGAATAGATTTCTGTTCTTTCTAAAGGTAAAGGTAAAGTTTTTTCCTGTCCAGTTGTGTCCGACTTTAGGGGTTGATGCTCATCTCCGTTTCTTAGCCAAGGGAGCCGGAGTTGTCCGAAGATGCTTCCGTGATCATATGGCCAGCATGACTATACGGTTGGAGCTCACTCTGTTGCACTGTGCTGAGGTCTTTTTTGCTCTTTCTAATTCAAGTCTTAAATATTGTATAAAACTAAAAAAATATTTTATGGATTTCCAAACAAACATAGCAACACCCCCCCCCCCCAATAATTCTTGACATGAATGAATAAAGTCAAAATAATTTGCAGACCACTGACCTCTAATTATTAGGTCTAGTGTTTTGGAGTGTTTCCAACACACTAGTCCTAATGTTTCCTCTTTCAACCCAGCCTCTATTTCCTAACTACAGCATTATTGTGAAGAAAAAGTTCAGCATAACAAACATTGTCATCAGCTTGATGTCTGTCGGCTGAGATTAAACTGGAACTAGTTTCAAATTCTGATTCATTGAAATAAACTGAGACAGGAAAAGGACTATCATTTCAGTGAAATAAGCAAGAACTGAACTGGGGAAATCCAACACTTCAGACAGATCACACCTTTCATGGTGACGTGTAGGTATTTCTACATGTGGAATTTAAACAAAGAACAGAGTAATTTTTAACAAAAACAGTGATCTTTTCTACTGCTGAGAATCTAAAACAAGAGAGAAGCATCATCTTTTTTTTCAGTATAAAACTTTGTTCCTTGACAATACAAAACATTAATTTCAGCATCTAGGTTCGTGAATATGAAAATAGGTATTGTGGCTTTCTGCCTTTTGTGTTGTGGCTTTGAAGCTTTGCATGGTAAGTGATACTGCAGATTCTGTTGACAACAATTTCCTTTGGTTGTGATTTTATTGAGTTTAAAGACTGTATAAGAAATGTTTAGAAGCAGTGACCCTGAAGCTACGGTAAAGATAGACATTTATATTATGAAAAATTGAATTATTCTCTAGCTATAGTACCAAATTTAATGGTTGACATTTCTTATGTGCCATTATTTAGTTTACTAAAACTGTATCCACTAGTATATAGTATAGTAATGTCTTTGAACAGAGTTATAATGATCATTTTAACTTTATTATAAAAATTGTATTATAAACAACTCCAGAAAATGATTGCCAACTTTATCAGGTGTATTTTAACAAGAGACAAACTTTTCTCAATTGGAATTTCTTGTCCATGAAAGGCCTATGTCCAGTACAAGATTTCTAGTATACCATTTACTTGGTTTTTAAGCTGTTCACTGTTTTCTGTTTCCAACCTTGTGCTTATATCATATAAAGTTGGCTTATATTACTTTATATCTATTTTTGACTCCTGGATCATTCTGAAGTATTCTAGTTTACATGTATGAAGGACCATCATCAGACCATTTTACATAGAATGTCTAATTCAAAATCTCCTTGAATTCACTGAGACTTACCCCCAAGTGAATATATTTTGGAGTACTGCTTTAATTTGCTTAGATTATATTTTAATAATGATGGTTGTCCAAGAAATACACCCTTTGTATTATCCCATGGTGCTTCAAAACAATCAGGGTGGAAGTCAGGAGTTGGCAGTGTATGTGTGTGGCATGTGAATAGAAGACGTAATGATGTTGTCTTCTGATCTACATGATAGGCTCTAATTTTGCTCCATGGGATATCACCATTTATCCCCAAAATAGAGTGATGAAGGATCATTGAGGGTTGGCCAGCTATATAACTGTGCCAACCTATTGGCAAGATTTACTTTATACCATACTTAAATAACATAGGAACATAGGTGAGATTAAGAAAACAAGCAGACCAATCATTGTTTGTACAGAAATTAGAACCAAGCAAAGAAAGGAGATGAAGACATCTTGTAACCTAATTATAAAGGAAGCATTCAGCACCTTTTTTATCATCTCCAAACCTTGCATATGAAAGAAATGCCTCTACTAATTCATGTTGACTCAGCCTTCCATCCTTCCAAGGTGGGTAAAATGCCTCCATTAATTCAGGTTGACTCAGCCTTCCATCCCTCCGAGGTGGGTAAAATGAGGACCCAGATTGTTGGGGGCAATATGCTGACTCTGTAAACCGCTTAGAGAGGGCTGTAAAGCACTATGAAGCGGTATATAAGTCTAAGTGCTATTGCTATGTCTATTTGCAGCAAGCTGCTAGTCTTCCAAGGAGGTTGTGCAAGAGCGCATCATGCTTTTTTAGATGTGGTGAAATTGCACTTCTAAGAATTCCCACTCTGCATAGCTATATGCTGACTTGGAATGCTGGGGGCTGGGGCTCATGCAGAATGGGAGAATGACCCCTGTGGGCAGGCTCAAGAAGTGGCCTTAGGATTGTGATAGTTCTGCTACTTTGTTTAGGTTCATTTCTGTGAAATCTTAGAAATCAATAAGAAACCACATCTTTATTTATTATATTATTTCTATACTACTATTAGCATTTTAGATTTTTTTAAATTATACTTTAAGCTAATCAGTCTTGGAAACTGCTCAATAGACTGAGTCATTCCATTTACATACAGTATTATTATATCCAAATCCCTTTGAAGAGTCAAGCATTATTTCACTGTGGTGGGCACCATTTTTCAGTCATTGATTCATATCTATAACAGTGGCAATAATTATAAAAATAATTAATTGGAACCAATGCTTAAGATTTTGCAAGACCTATGATTTTTGGGGGAAACACAAAGAGGCCTTTGATCATTTGTTTATGCATTATAGTTATGAATCCAATAGATCCAGTATTCTGCTTTTAATCAAATCTATTAAAAGATAAGGTAAGACAGCTGAGGTAAATAAGAGAAAAAAATAGTACGGTATGAAAGAATTAAGATTCATGTACCAGCTGAACAGGGAGCTAGAGTATCTAGTTTCAGCAATTATTGCTTTCTAATTTTGCTGTAGTCAAGTTATTCCCATTTGCTCTTGAGTTGTACCCTGGTGCTTGCTCCATGTTACCTCCAACTTCCTTGCATTCCTAAACGTTGAGAGAGAAATTGGGATAACTGCGTTCACTTCCATGCCTCTTTCATTTGGCCTTGCTAGTTTCACCAAGGTTTTCTCCATAGCAGAAGTCTATACTACATGCTGGGTATAACGCCAGGTACATAGGATTCTCAATTGCCCATAAATGCAATCTTAGAAAGGAGCTAGGAAATTGTAGGACTCAATTTATACAAGCAGAACATATTGCAGGTAAACAGAAAAAGACATTTTTCAAAAATTCTCCTACTGCAGCCCCATTCATTGGCTACATGCCTTGCATGCACTTGTGCTTTTAGGTCACCATTCCTAACAACAACAACGTCACAATGATAATATCATGACACATAACCCACTCTTTTATACTTGCATTGCAGTATCTTGTGATGTTACATGCCCTTTCTTGACTTCTTTGCACAATGTGTTTTAATTCTAATTCTTATCATAATATATACATCTTTGGCTGCAGTCAAAACTTTCCAAATATTATTTACATTCACAACCTTAACAGAATTTGTAGCATAAATAATGTTCAAAGAATTCATGATATGCAAAATTATAGGGGTACTTTGCAATGATTGATAGTTTATTTAAACTACTGTATTGTTAATTTCTACTATGCAAATGTTTATGTACATTGGTTTTTTTAATCTTAAAAATGATTAAGTGCCATTGATGTACTATTTTTAGGTGTTGGCCAGTGTCCATCCATTTCATCCTGCACTACATCTTGCACAGGTATGACTTATTATATTTTAATGACATTAATTAAGGACATCATATCCAAATGAGTGTGACAAGAAAGAATTAACAACTGAGATCTGCAATTCTGCACATATATAAATGCCATATGAGTCAATATGATTTAAACTCTATGTCCAAGGGACTAAAGCATCAAACTTTGATCCAGTATATGGTTAACTGCTATTGAGTTGTGATTAATGTTTCAGGTCTGTTAATAAATGAATATCATAAAAATATTTCTCCTGGTGTCTTGAGATAACATATCATTTCACCTGTCTTTTTCACCAGGCCCTAGGAGAAGTTGATTTGTGATCTGCTTTTGATATTGATTTTGACTAATCTATGTTTTGAGGGTTGTGTAACATCTGTGTTGTCTCCCTGAAATGGGTGGGAGGTTTTTTAGTTTCTCTAAAATCATTATTTTGCTGTTGTTTAATTTTGAATTTACTATATTGTTCTATGCCACCTAATGTTTCAGTACCTAAGACAGCTTGTTCATTATTTTTAAAAGAAATATAATGAAAAGTAACAAATTGCTTACCTGTATTGGTATTGTAATGGGCCCTGTCTGTGTAATGCCTTTTTTCACTGTTACTTGCTTAAATATTGTGATGTCATGGATTGGCAAGGCTACCGTGGACAAGTCAGTTGCAGGCTTGTGAAGACTAATCGCAAATGCTGCAATTCTAAAGAAAACATATCAACTTATTTTTGAAGAAGATCAAAAGCACGAAAAGCAAGCTAAGATAAACATCTGGCAATCAGTTCAGCCATTTTGGAGGCATAGAAAAATGTTTGCAAAACAAGGACCCTGTATTGGATTGAATGAGATCGCACAAATTGATGCAATTGATCACATCAATTCTGTTTATACTATATCATTATATAGATAATCATGGGATTAAATGATATATGTGGCAGGATATTTAGAAAAAGCCTTAGTCCATTTCCTTCTTTTTCCTTACGTTTTTCCTGTACATATTTCTTTGTTAACAAAGCAGACAACTGCTAACTTCCCATGGCAACGTTTACTTGTTGCTTGTTAACTGTTTCCTTCTTTCTACAGAGGATATCACCAACCATTCTCAGATCAAAGATGAATTTCCAAGAGAAAATTTTACGTTGAGTTGTCCTTTGCCCAGCAATGTGAAAGGTTTCTATATGAAGCTGTATAAGGGCCAGAGCAATCAAGAAGTCTGTTCTCTTTATGTAGACAATGGAAAAAACAATTCTGAAAGAACAAATGAATTCTGTGAACCAATCCATTCAGATGAAAAGGTATCATTCACTCTAAGAAATTTAAAAAGCAAGGATAGTGATACTTATATCTGTTGCCTAGAAGTTCTTACTCCAGTCTATCGTTGTTGCAAATCGAATGAAAAGCATCTCTATGTTCAAGGTAAGTTGTCATTGTTTTTGAGAACACAATTAAATAAATCTAACAAAGTATGATTTAGCAGACCAATTCCTTTTGTCAAATCATTCTTACTTGTCAGACTGTTTCACCTTATTTTAGAGAAAGCATTTTTCTTCTTTCACCTCCTTTGGAAGGAAGGAACACTGAATTCTGGGAAAATGCCAGCAGCTATTCTCAACTGGCAACAATAGCCTTTCTAAAAAGAGGCACCTAATATAAATGTGTAAAGGAATAATACTTGTGACATCATCATTTAGGAGAAGTCTAAGTTCCACAAATCCCACTAGGTCCATGTATTGAGAGCCATTGCTTCATCACATGCCCTCACTTCCACCCAAATAAGATTGAAAGCAGTTTTTAGTGTCTCAGGACCACTGTTCCCTCTAAGCTGGGCGGCTGCGCGGCCGCGCAGCCGCACACGTAACGAGAGAACGCCACGTGGAAGTTTCTAACTTCCACGCGGCATTTTCTAATGGCAAAGGCAGCACGCCTGCGCGCCTGTGCACATGAAAGAGAACGCCGCGCGGCAGTTTCTAACTGCCGCGCGCTGTTTTCTGATGTTACAGGGAACATTGCTCAGGACTGCTAGAGATTGAACAGTAAGAAGATGGAAAACACAGCTGGAGCATAGTGATCAAGGCGCAGATTTCTTTCTCTCTCTAAGGTCTTCATAAATATATATGCATCCATTGATGACCTGCATATTTACTCACAATTATAGACCCATAGATTCTCCCACCCACCAATATTTTGACATGCAATGTTTTTACACAGAAGTCATTTCCCATGCTCACTGGTAGTCACTATGGGAAGGCAATCCAGGCCGTGGTCCTCACAGGCCACATTCTACTCCTGGATTAGCAGAATGGCTGGCTAGATTTTCCTTGCAGCTGATGGATTCTGCTTCTATTCTAGTTATTTTCTGATGGACATATTTGAAACTTATTTTTTTTAATTGAAAGATTTTAAATTTAATTTTAATTGCAGCTGTATTGCATTGTAATAGAACTACATTATTATTATAAGATTATAGCTACCAGATGGTTGTAAAACAGCATATAAATGGAAGGTGTGGAATGGCTTCTTTGAGGAGTGTTACATGTCATAGAGTATTTATAGATCATACTCCTTATCTTTAAAAAAAACCTCTTATTATTTTAAATGGAATTTTTCCCATTAAAAATAAAAAGCTTGTTTCTTAACTATACAGATACATAATTATAAATATATTCATCATATATAGAATGTTTCTACAGATTAAGCAATACAGAAAAAGATAAAAGAGCCATTTTATGTGTTTATTTATCAATCAAGTCCAGGCCTGAAAAACTTTACCTATCTATAAGATGTGCATAGAGGGGGAGATTTCATCCTTTTCCTGTCATTAGAATTCTTTCTAGGAAAGAACACTATTGATAAAGTTCTCATTTTTTGATGGGGATAATGATTTCTATTGGAGATAGATTGGAAGACTTTCCTGAAGCCATGGAACCCAAAAGAAAATGAAAGATAGTTGACAGAGAGTATAACGTTATAAAAGCTGTATGTGAAGCTCTAAAGAGGCACTTAACTAACCACTTTTTTAAAAAGTCAAGTTATGCACAACTCAATCTAGATTAAATGGCATCATGGTAATCATTTTGGTCCAGGTACTGAATTGATCAGCTCAGCCAGTTAAGGGAAGCAGCCTTGTTTTGGACAAGGAATAAAGTGAGCCAGGCAAGTCCCTCCTCAACCATGAACGGTCTTTGGTGATTTGGGGCCAGTCACACTCTCAGCCAGGATTATTGACAGGTCACTTCTAAGGAGGGGATTCTATATATTCTGAGCTGCTCAACAAAAAGCAGGAAAGAAATCCAATAAGAAAGAAATTTAATCCAAAATACACTGCTGAAGGTGGAAGAGTAGCAGTGATTCTTTTAGTCAAACTTCATTTCTGAATCACAAGAACAGGATGGTTGGCAGCTTGGCTAATTTCTCTTGGCTTCATCCCTTCCCTCTCCCTGTGTCTATAATTATATGTCAAGAGGTGTTTATGGACAGCTGATCACCAGCCAGTTCAAAAAGAAAATTGGCCAAGTTTCTGGCCTATACTACACAATTCACAATGGTGGCTGTTAGTCTTAAGTCTTAATTATAAACATCAATTTGATTCTTTCCCAGATTCTTTCCCAGATTCTTTCCCAGATTCTTTCCCAGATTCAGAAAAATCTTGCTGGCTATCGGAACATACATTATGGATACTTATTGGGCTCATAGTTTTTTTATTCGTTGCCTGCATCTTTTCTTCAATAAGGTGTTTTAGAAGTTCGGTAAGTGATTTCCACAGCCTTCTTCAAGTCTAGTTTCTGCCAAAGATATAGTAACAGTTTCCATTTTGTGAGATTCAGAGGCATATACTGGTAGTGTCAGCATGCGGAATGGAAACCACTTTGATGAATAAATCTAAGCCATTTATTTACTATTGGAATTCAGTCACAAGTGATAGCAGTTTACTTTTAATTTGCATAAGATGGAGTTGTTTATTGATTTAGTGGCCTGAAGTTTTAGAACTAGGGTGAAGGGAGAAAGAATGCTGTGAACATCAGCAAAAATATCCAAGGAAGCAATCCCTCTGATTGCTGGCTGCAAAAGAATTGATAAATAATAGTGGGCCCAGCCAAGCTCTGAAATCACTTGGAAAACATCCAGCAGAAAGTGAACAGGGGTGGTAATCCTTTTATTTTTATTTTTTACCCTGAATTTGCCATTATTTCACTTTTGCATAGTTTTGGTCATTTCAAAAGAAAAGAAAAGAGTCAGGGATGAAATCTAGCAGGTTCTGACAGGTTCTGGAGAACCGGTAGCGGAAATTTTGAGTAGTTCAGAGAACCGGCAAATATCACCTCTGGCTGGCCCCAGAGTGGGGTGGGAATGGAGATTTTGCAGTATCCTTCCCCCAGGAGTGGGGAGGGAATGGGGATTTTGCAGTATCCTTCCCCTGGAGTGGGGAGGGAATGGGGATTTTGCAGCATCCTTCCCCTGCCACGCCCACCAAGCCACACCCACCAAGCCACACCATACCCACCAAGCCACGCCCACAGAACTGGTAGTAAAAAAAATTGGATTTCACCATTGGTTAAGATCATTTACCAAAATTATTAATCAGAATCCACACCATCTCCTTTTCATTCCCAGGTTTGCCAATGTGCCAAAACCCATGACAACAACACTGAATACATGTCCATGGCGGCAGTAAAACCTAGATGAAAATGCAGTATCCAGAGATAATACATAAAGTGGGTTCCATGAAGCAGTGGGGTCAAAGTTGACCTTGGACTTAATTTACTTTCAAGGGGTTGGTTTTCTCTCCTTGCTTATCTCTTCTTCCTGAACAGCCAGCTTTGGCTTCATCAGAAAAGCTCCTAAAGCAAGAAACTACTTTGAATGATTGCAGAAGAGCAACCCAGCACAAAACCTCCATGCCATTAAGAGTCTTCTCCACTTGTTAATTTTGCATTCCTCCTTAATGCCAGTTCTAGATACTAGGACTATCTTGTCCACTGTTATTTCTGTTATGAATCAAAGACTCAAGGATTAATGGAAATCTGGAATATTATATCAGGACAATGCTTTTTTAAAAAATTAAAATAATTTTATAACATTCAGAGTTTGGGTTTTCTGTATGAATTCCTGGATAAGCCAGGAAGCATAAAATGTGAGAAACGTCCACCCTTTTCCAGTGTTGAGTTTTGGCCTCAAACTTTTCTGTTGACCCTGGGCTGGAAGAAAGTAGAACAGGTTACTGTTATGTTTATCTTAGCTATTCTTTATAAATTAAACACCTAGAATATATTTTTCAGTCATGAATGGTTGTAACTTCATTAACATTGAAATATTGCTTTTAGTCAGATTTTCTTTCTTTGATTTTGCTTTAACCAACAACTAAGAGAACCTGCTTCAATGAAGTACACAATAGAATAGCTGCAATAGTTATTCAGAGCATGCATGAATGAATAAAATGCATTTGTTGCCTACATTTTTGCAAATAATTAAAAAATGAATATGATATCCCCTTTTCAGCCTGTTAACCAGCAGTAGATTAACTTTTGCTATGCAGCTTCATGAAAACTAATAAACTTAGTTGTAGTAGATAACTTGCATTCAGTAAAGAAAAGTTTGGGGCCAAACTTGAGGGTGGAATCCGTGTGCAATTTTTTTTATCTTGTGGGGGTCCAATCTGTAACTCAGATAGTAGAAATTCGGCAAATTTCTTTCTAATCTTTTGTATTAAGGGAAACATAGACAAAACCTGGGTACACAACAAAAGTTTATATTAAAGCATATGACAGACCAGCTCACCAATTCATTGTTTGTTTATCTGATATTATAAGTTATATATTGTATTACCTTGCTATAAAACTGTATTGAAAGTTTGAAATTCATTTCCAATAGTATGATATATAAACTAATAAATGGTATTGAGAGTCAGTTTGATCTATGTGTTGAAGGTATTAGAATAAAAACTGGGAGACCATGAGTTCTAGTCCCGCCTTAGATATAAAGCCAGCTGGGTGACCTTAGCCGAGACACTTTCGCTCAGCCCTAAAATAAGGTGACCAGATGTCCCGCTTTTGGCGGGACAGTCCCGCTTTTTAATAATTTGTCCCGCATCCCGCGGCGTTTCAAAAAAGTCCTGCTTTTTAAATTTTAATTTGCCCTGCACACCCCTCTGCCTCGCCTGCCTCCTCCTGCCAGGCGGGGAGGGAGGGCAGTGAGAGCGGCAGTGGCGGTCTTGCCTGTTTGTTGCCACAGAGCCGAAGAAGCTAGTGGCGTTTGCGGCGTGGGGCTTCCCCTGCCCGCTTTCCCCGGCCGCCGGGACGCCGCCATTTGCGTTCTTTTGCCCTCTGTGCAAGCAGAATATTCTGCTTGCACAGAGGGCAAAAGAACGCAAATGGTGGCGTCCCGGCGGCCAGGGAAAGCGGGTGGGGGAAGCCCCGCACCGTAAACGCCACCAACTTCTTCGGCTCTGTGGCGACGAACAGGTAAGCCTGCGCCGGTAGGAACCCACCCCTGGCTGCAATGAAGGGGGGGTGTTTGGGGGGGGGTGCACAAAGCTGCAGGATAAGAGAGATGGACCCCTCCCGTCTTGCTCCCCTAGAAACCCCCCCCCCGTCAATGGTGTCCCGCTTTACAAAAAATAAAATCTGGTCACCTTACCCTAAAAAAGGAGGCAACAACAAACCAATTCTGAAATCTTGCCAAGAAAACTTCAGGGACTTGTCCAGGCAGTTTTCAGAAGTTCAGACTGACTCAAAGGCAAACACACACAAACAAACAAACAAACAAACAAACAAACAAACAAACAAACAGCATTGTATCAAATATTTAAAAAGTAGATATGCAGCTCTCCAATCAGTTGTGAAAAATAACTTGGTCTAAAGGAATGGTGGTCAAGATTTTACTTCTGTATATAGATTTCCTGGCTGATTCTACCCTGCTGCACTTTTTCAAGCTGGTGAGGCTAGAGTTGTAGGAGAACTAGCAGGAGAAGCAAAATGTACTAACAGGGTTGTGGGTTTCAAAAATAAACTAACTGCATGGCAGTTGCAATTCCTTCAGAATTTTTTAAAAGCACAATATTTGACAGTGATCATATGCAATCAATTTTTTTAAATACCCTCCCTGTACTGTTGAATCTTTTTTCTCTTATCTAAATAGGGAAAAAACTAAAAAGGAAAAAGAAATTTAATAATTTACTGCCCACTAATCCTTTTCCTCCTGAGAACTGAAGAAATTAATCCTTGGCTGCCCCAGTTACTCTGCATCCTTCTGTTTCTTATTCCCACTGCTCTGCCTTGCCCATCGTCCTCTAGGGGGATCTAAAGGAGGGGCTGTGTCTCCAAGTGCAGGCAATGGCTGCTTCTCAGGATGATTCTCCCAGAAAGTTAAAACATCTCAGATTTGAAATACACTTTACATGGTGATATATCGGAGCTGAAGAACAATGAAAAAAAAACCAAGAGAAAATGATATATTAAGAGAAAACAATGGCAAAATAACAAGCTGAAGTGTTGTGGCCCGTTGGCCGCCAAATCAAGCTATTAAGCCCAGCTATTAAGTCCAGCACAGGAGTGGGTTCCTCCCGATTCGGACCAGATTACCTGAACCGGTAGTGACCCACTGGTGATGTCACTGTCAGTGCCGGTCCGTGCACGCCACCATCTTCTTTTCATTTTTTTGGTGAATTTTTCCCCTTCCACTGCTTGAAAAAGGGCTCTCCCGCCCGCCCTCGGGTTAATACTGACCGTTATTTCTTTGCCCAAAGCACAGCTGATCAGCTCCTCAGCTGTGTTTCGGGCTGATTCCTGCTTCTGAGCATGCGCGGAAGCCAAATTGCACGAGAGGACGCTGCGGTTTTGTTATCGCAACTAAGTATTTGTCTGTTAAATGGTTCTTGGCTGTCTGCCTGGAGCTATTAACTGAAGAGAGAGAGAAGGAAAAAAATCTCTTTTACTTTATCCCCGCCCCCCAGTATTAAAGGGGCTAGAATTTTTCTGCTGAGGAAATAGCTATGTTGTTATTTCTTCTTTTTCTTTTCCCTTCCTTTGGTTAATTACAAATGAGCAGGAATGTCTGAGGTGTGTGTGTGAGTTACTGGAATTGTCAGGCAGGCAGGCAGGCAGGCTTGTCTATTCAGCCAGTTCACAGAATAAAGAGTTAAGAAATGGTTCTCTCGAACCGATGCAAACCGGCTGAATCCCACCACTGGACATACACATAGATCCTGGAAGAGGAAAGTTCATAGAAATTGAGGTCAGTAGCAAAGAAATCCAGTATTTTACTGATTTGCTTGCAGAGAAGAAAATATTGATTGAGTCCATGCTGGTGTAGATGAATTTTTAGATAAACCGATCGCAAAGCATTTGTGTCTGTATGTTAACCTGCCTTAGCAAAATAATTCTTAGATTCCCTTCACTTTCTGTTTGTGCCATCTAGATTCCAGTCCAAAGCTATCTCAGTTTCCTGGTGGGTTCAATCAAAGACCACTTTTCTCTTCTACGATTACAATTTGAGTCCCTATAGGGCGGCATAGGAAAAGAACAGTCAATTTTCAAATAAATAACATAGGCCAGCATATCTATATTTAAAGAGTTAAGGTGGATGTTGTGTGGGGGAGTGATAAAGCTTCATGTAGATTAGTATCTCCATAATATTTAGCTTGTCAGCATGTAAGTTCTCATTTGGCTGAAGATCAATTTTTAATAAGATATAAATCATTCTAACAATCAAGATGGAAGCTTTAAATTGCACCAAACATTAATCCAACTGGCATTTCTTCACACACACACACACACACACACACACACACACACACACACACACACACACACACACACACACACACACACTTGACAGCCCTGAAATATTGAAAAAAGGTTCATTATGTAAATCCAGCTTCAGTTTTACGATGGCTTTTTTAAAAGCAAAACATGCAGCGCTTTCAATCTCAGATTTTCAATCAGAATGTCTCTTTGGACTATGATCTACACAATTTCACTTTATAATCATTCAGCAGAGACTATTTTCTCCCCTTTAGCCCTTAAGATTTATTGCTGGCATTTTTTACCTATATATCTCAGGTTCAGGTGTTCAGTCACATTACATGCAATTTTTCAATAGTTATTTCTAATAATTTTGTGTGATACCACCTCATCCTGGAGAACGATAGCACATATGATTTTCTTTATCTATCTTCCTCTTTTACATCACTTTAATCTCATTAATTTAGTCGGAGGGGAGAGTTCTTTTTCAAATAATGTTTAAGTCACAGCACGATGGAAATGCATAATCAAGGATGGGTTGTTTAATACTGTTTTTTCTTCTTGGAAAATGCTACCACTGGGTGACATTTCCCAGCAATGCTTCGTTGTTTAACACCACCTACAGGACTAATGAACATTAGTCACTCTGTTTGTGGTGCTCACTGAAAGTTTCATTGTACAGTATTTTCCCCACACATTTGAATAACCTTAGGTAGTTACAATAATTCTACCTTTTATACTTCAGTTCAACTCATACTGAGATGGTTTCTGCAAAATCACAGGTTTTGATTATGATGGAGCAGTTCAGCAAATAAAAAACAAAGAAAGAAAAACTCAGTTAAGTTTTTAGCAGCCCGCTCAAAATCTAGAAATAAATCTCTCTACAGAGTTGGCATAGCAGAGGGGCTATGAACCAAAAGATTACAGCCAAATTTTCATCCATGAAAATCTTCATCTGTTCTGGCTAGTTAGAGAATCCCACAGAACAACTCCAAAGTCTGCATTGATGAAAAGGGAAGTCCCTACATGCAAGTGGGAAATTGCATAGATCTGAACTATAATTTAGAATATTCAAAATCAGTCTTGCCAAGAACCAAACCACCTTCTTTCAGCCTCAATCCCCTCCTATGCCGGATGAGGGATAACACTAACTTGTTCTACTGGGTTTTTGGAACAAGTACATTGATGTGATGCTATGAAGTGCTCCGAACCTTTGAACCACAAATTCATGCTTATGACAGTTATGAAGACCATTGTTGCAGCACAGAATTTTTCTTTAGGATAAAATGAAAGTTGAACAGCTTTGATTCAGTGAAAGGAACTATAGAAATTCAACTGGTACAGAAAAACTTACAATAGAATACAATTCTGGTTGTGTTCATCTGTAGGAGACTTTCCCTCCCTCCCTCCCTCTCTTCTGTTCTGTTCTGTTCTCTCCAGTTTCAAGACTATTTTGATGAACTCCCATGGGTGTGAAGAAAACAGTAGCCATTGTGAACCAGCCTTCCCTTCTCCTTAAAATGTCCCTCCCCCATCTAAATTTTTGTTGGAATATTCTGCTAAACTCTTATCCTAACAATTTGCAAATGTTTGAAAGTTATTTGTTTGGGTTTATAGTTTTAGCCATCTCAAAGATCCAAGGCAGGGCCCAGCCATCTCCATGATGACAAGATCAATCAGAATAAGCATTCCTTTGATTTATTGTTTCTCAGCTCAGTCCAAAATCCCAAAGTCAAATAGGCTGACATTAATACTTTGTTAAATATGTTTGGCTTGGATGATGTGTGTGTGTGTGTGTGTGTGTGTGTGTGTGTATCTATCTATCTATCTATCTATCTATCTATCTATCTATCTATCTATCTATCTATCTATCTATCTATCTATCTATCTATCTATCTATCTATCTGGGTATGTGTGGCACTTTGCTCCATGTTGAACAAGTAAATTAGCATCATTCTGGTTTACCTAATCATGGCTAAATGCATGGCTAAAATTGAGAAGAATGGTACTTATGTGTTTTGTGATGCCTTCAATATTCTCTTAGTTTCCTGGCCCTCTCAGAATTGATTATGACAAATGCCATCTTCAAATATGGCTGCTTGAATATAAATAAAATGATGAAGATTAGAAAAATATTATTTTCTGCCCCCTGGATCCTTCCTTTACCATTGCATAATGTTACCTGCTCTTCAGAGTGCTGGATCTTACGTTTGCTTTCAGCTGTTCTGAATGTTATAAAAACGGAGACTGGCTTCATCTGTCATGTTCCTTCTAAGTTTAGTTGGTTGTGGCACTTGTCCACAAGCTTGGATAGTGATGAGGGATCTGGGTTAGGGATTAGATATTATTACCCATATTGCCTTTTTCACAGAAGCAGACAGCTTTAGAATTAAAATCTGTAACCTCAGCAAACCTAATCTTTAGAAATGCAATTAGGTCAGGTTATAATTTTCATGAAAGCTGACAGATTGATGCTATATTGAAAGTATTAAACTCAATATTAACAAGATAAAATTAATAGTTTTGAAATGAGTGACTAACCACGCTGCTTCCTGGAACTGGAACCGCAGAAACAAAATCTATATCCTTTAGAGCAGAAAAAATGAAATGCATACAGTCAGGGGTGGGCTTCAAAATTTTAAAAAGAGGTTCTCTGCCTGGTTGCTGGGTGGGCGTGGCCATGGTGGGCGTGGCTTAGTCGGCCTCCTGCACCACGGGGGGTGTTTTTGCTCTCCCTGGGCTCTGGAGGCTTTCTTCGAGCCTCCGGGAGGGTGAAAACATCCTTCCCAGGCTCTGCGCGTGCCCTGCACTTATCTGCATCCAAAATGGGCTGCGTGGGGACTCCTGGGAGGGGTGGGGAGGGGTGGGCTGGGCCAGCCAGGAGTGGGATTTGGGGGTTCTCCGAACTGCACAGAATCTTAGCTAGAGGTTCTCCCGAACCCCTGCGAACCCCCAGCAGCCCACCCCTGCATACAGTACAGAGATTTGGCCTATTATGCATTTTGCTAACAACAAAAGTATGTGTTCTGATCCGGTGTTTGCCTTCTAGATGTAGTTGGCCTACAACTTGTTTTGGCTACAACAACATATCTGATTGGCATCCAATTGTGAGAGGTGTGATCTAGCAGACACCCATGTATGCCCCAATGAGAGAGACACTTGAGAATTTTCAACCCTTGAATTCTGTTATGAACTGTACCAATGGAAGAGAATACCTGTAGCTCAGGGTTGAACTGTGGCTTCCTTGGTACTTTCTGAGCTTGGTTGTTTTCTTCAAGATGTTTCATTACCAAACTAGGTATTTGTTTGTTTGTTTGTTTGTTTGTTTGTTTGTTTGTTTGTTTATTTATTTATTTATTTATTTATTTATTTATTTATTTATTTATTTATTTATTTATTTATTTATTTATTTATTTATTTATTTATTTATTTATTTATTTATTTATTTATTTATTTATTTTGGCTTTCTTATATGCTGCCCAACTCCCGAGGGACTCAGGGCGGCGTACAGCAAAAAAGAATACAAGAACAACCAACAATAAACATTGCTTAAAATCAATATAAAAATTAAAAATTCAATATTAAAACCCTCTAACAACCATACATACTCGGGGGTGAGCTCGAATGGATTAGACTCTACCCCCAGCCTGCAGGAAGAGCCATGTCTTAACAGCTTTTCGGAAGGCCAGCAGGGTGGGGATGGTACGGGTCTCCGGAGGCAGTTGGTTCCAGAGCGCGGGGACCGCCACAGAGAAGGCCCTCCCCCTAGGGCCCACCAGCCGGCATTGCTTGGCTGACGGGACCTGGAGGAGGCCAACTCTGTGGGCCCTAACCGGTCGAAGGGAAGTGTGAGGCAGAATGTGGTCCCGGAGATAGCCTGGTCCTATGCCATGAAGGGCTTTAAAGATGATGATCAACACCTTGAATTGGACCCGGAGACCGATGGGCAACCAATGCAGCTGGCGGAGTATAGGTGTCAGGTGGGTGTACCTTTGCACACCCACCACAGCACGCGCAGCCGCATTTTGCACCAACTGAAGTCTCCGGATACTCTTCAAGGGTAGCCCCATGTAGAGTGCATTGCAGTAGTCAAAACGGGAGGTGACAAGGGCATGAGTGATCATGAGTAGAGCCTCCTTCTCCAAGTATGGCCGCAACTGGTGCACCAGGCGAACCTGTGCAAAGGCCCCCCTAGCCACAGCAGAAAGATGATGATCCAATTTTAGCTGTGGACCTTGGAGGACCCCCAAGTTGCGGACCTGATCCGAGGGAGTCAGTTTTGCTCCCTCGAGAACTAAGGAGGGACAGTTGTCATGGTCCTTGGGAGGCAATATCCAAAGCCACTCAGTCTTGTCGGGGTTGAGTCTGAGCCTGTTCCTCCCCATCCAGATCCTAACGTCGTCCAGGCTCAGGCACATTACATCAACTGCCACACTGAATTCAGACGGGGTGGTGATGTACAGCAGGGTGTCATCAGCATACTGGTGAAAACACACCCCATGTCTGCGGATCTCCCCCAGTGGTTTCATGTAAATGTTAAACAGGATGGGCGAGAGAACCGACCCCTGAGGCACCCAGCATAACAGGGGCCTAGGGGACGATCTCTGCCCTCCTGTTAACACCAACTGCATCCTATCGGCAAGATAAGAGGAGAACCACCGCAGAACGGTGCCTCCCACTCCCAACTCGCCGAGACGATGCAGAAGGATACCATGGTCGATGGTATCGAAAGCCGCTGAGGCAAGTAGCACCAGGATGGAGGAATTCTCCCCATCCCGAGCCCGCCAGAGATCATCCATCAGAGCGACCAAGGCAGTTTCTGTACTGTAGCCGCTCCTGAAACCCGGCTGATAGGCATCTAGATGATCTGTTTCATCCAAAAGTCGCAGAAGCTGAGTAGCCACCACCTTCTCCACAACTTTCCCTAAAAAAGGTAAGTTGGAGACCGGACGATAGTTCTTCAAGTCAGCTGGATCCAGGGAAGGCTTCTTCAGGAGGGGTCTCACCACCGCAGCTTTTAACGACTGCGGTACGGATCCCTCCCTCAGAGAAGCGATGACCACCACCCGGATCCAGCCACGTGCCACCTCCCTGCTGGCCGAAACCAACCAGGAGGGGCACGGGTCCAATAAACAGGTGGAGGCACCCATCGCCCCCACGGCTTTGTCCACATCCTCGGGAGAAACAGGCCCAAACTCTTCCAACAACGGTAATACCATCAGTGCTAGCATCACCTCCTCAGCTCCACCTTAGATCATCAGGCATTAGAGTAATACCATCAGTGCTAATAAGGAATGGGATTTGCTCTCATTTTATATATTAGTGGCTTGCCCTATCAGTGTTGGTGGGGTGGTGATTATGGCAGTTCCTTGATTGGGCTGCTGTTTACTGTTAGCTTGTTTGGCAGCTTCTTGATTGAGGTATTGTTCGCTTCCTGATTGTTGGTCTAATATTAATCTTGGTGTTAATCTCTGCTTATCTGAGTGTTGCTTGCGGGTGAGGAGGTGTTAAGTCTTTCTGTTTTCTTTTTGGCTTTTTGATTCTCTCTTTTGAATGGTATGTAGATGTTGTTTTATGTTTATGTGCCTATTGAAGGCCTATTTCTCCACATGCCAGGCTTCCAGAAATTCCAGAAAGTGTTTTTGGACTTGGCTTAGTTTAGGAATTAGAATGCTTATAGTTTCCCAGTTGAAACTATGGCTAAGTCTGCCAATGTGTTGTGAAATTCAGGAGTTTGTCTTCTGACTGCTAGTTGGCATTCATGGATGCACTCTGATAGTTTTCTGCCTCTTTGTCCTACATAGTAGCTGTTGCAGTCCTTACACTAAGGTGACCAGATTTTATTTTTTGTAAAGTGGGACACCATTGATGGGAGCGGGTTTCTAGGGGAGCAAGATGGGAGGGGTCCATCTCTCTTATCCTGCAGCTTTGTGCACCCCCCCCAAACACCCCCCCTTCATCGCAGCCAGGGGTGGGTTCCTACTGGCGCAGGCTTACCTGTTCGTCACCGCAGCCAGGGGTAAAATCCTGCCGGTTCGGCCGGGCCAGTCGTTCGGCGTAGAGCCGATGGAACTGGTGGCGGTCGTGGAGCAGGGCTTCTCCCGCCCGCTTCCCACGCCCGGCTGGACGCCGCCATTCGGGTTATTTTGTCCTCTGCGCATGCTCAAAGCGTTCTGCGCATGCACAGAGGGCAAAATAACCCGAATGGCGGCATCCAGCCGGGCGGGGGAAGCGGGTGGGAGAAGCCAGTTTCATCAGCTCTACGCCGAACGACTGGCCCGACCGAAAAAAGTAGGAGTTTTTTGAAACGCCACAGGACGCGGGACAAATTATCAAAAAGTGGGACTGTCCCACCAAAAGCGGGACGTCTGGTCACCTTACCTTACACTGTATGATGTAGATCAGTGGTCCCCAGACTTTTTTGCACCAGGGACTGGTGCCTGTGTGGAGGACAATTTTTCCACAGACTGGGGGGTGGAAGAGGAGTGCACAACTTAGAACCCTCGCATGCACAATGTACAGTAGGGTTCACACTCCTTTGACAATCTAATGCCTGATGATCTAAGGTGGAGCTGAGGAGGTGATGCTAGCACTGGGGAGCGGCTGCAAATACAGATAAAACTTAGCTCTCTCACCCACCACTCATCTCCAGCTGTGTTCCTGTGGCCCAGACATTGGAAACCCTGTTGTAGATGGCCCGTTTTTTTTCCTTCTGGGGCTGCTGGGCCTTGGTTTACTTAGGATGTTTTGGAGGGCTTTAGTTGGTTTGTGTGTTATGATGGTGCCATGTGGTTTTAACAATCTGCTGGTGTTTCTGAAATGTTTTTGATGTATGGCAGTGTTATCATTTTCACAGCTAGTATTAGTTGTGCTGTATAGCATTGAGTAGTCAGGCACTTTTTGACAAATGCAATAAAGGCGAATATCTGTAGCTCAAGTGTAGGATGTGGGTGAAGGTTCATTTTCCAAACTTGTGGGTTGGTTTCCGAACGTTTCGTTATCAGGCTAGGTAATATCTTCAGCAGAATTTAGGGGATGTCAGTGTTCTTCTGTTTATAAGGGCTTTGTTAAAGACCAGAACACCGCCTGGCAGTCAAATGCCACAATTCCAAATCCTTAATCTCTACCCACACTGACACCAAATAGCACTAGTTTGATTGGAGCAACACAAAAAACATTGGCCATGCTACCATCCACCATGCTCATGAGTTCATCGAAGCCTGGCACTCCACAAACAATTCCATCAATAGACACATCGACCTACAACCAGAGTATGAACCCCTCAGAATCCAAATCAACTGCACAGCCAACCAGAGACAGCACCAACTCTCAACCAACCCTTGCAAACCCCCCCACCAGCACTTCACCTCCCAATGACCCTCATTTGACCTAACCTCCCAATCACAAGACTCTCAATGGTGACTCATACCTGACCCATCACAAGACCCTGACCTGATGGGACCCTGACCTGATGTGACCTCATCATCACAAGACCTACTGACCACATGAAGCCCTTATAAACAGAAAGAACACTGACACTGACATCCCCTAAAATCCACTGTAGATGTTACCTAGCCTGGGAACAAAATGTTTGGAAACCAACCCACAAGCTTAGAGAACAACTGAATTTCTATACTACTGGCCTCATTTCTATGGTCTTTTCTAGGATATATGTGTTTGTCCTTCTTTGCTTTTTTTAGGCAGTCAAGAAAATCATACTTATTTCAACCTGCATTTTATAAATTATCTTACTGCAATTTGTTTCTGCTCACATTTGAGAAGGTGTCATTTTAATCTGATGCTTGTGGATGTTTGTATCTTGTCTTGGGTAGGAAGTGTGCTCTGAAAGATACTGGTGAATAAGAGAGCAAATCCCACTCTCTACTAGCACTGACCAATTTTACCTAATTTTGGTAATGTAATGCATAGCAGAAACAAGCAATCTCATAGAGCACAAGGAATCCATGGTATGAACTGTCTTTATGGATGGAAACTAATCAAGGAGAGAACCAACCTAGAATTAAGGAGAAATTTCTTGATAGTTAGAACAATTAATCAGTGGATTAATTGTCCGTTAGAACAATTAATCAGTGGAACAACTTGCTTCCAGAAGTTGTAGGTGCTCCAACTGGAGGCTTTTAAGAAGAGATTGGGCAACCATTTGATTGAAATGTAATAGGGTTTCCTGCTTGAACAGGGGGTTGGACTAGAAGACCTCCAAGATCCCTTCCAACTCTGTTATTATGTTATTGTCTACTTACTTGCCCTTGCAGGACTGAAGTAAAATTAAGATAGTGGCTATTCTTCAACTTCTATACTCTGCAGGTTGCAATACAGTTTTTAGCTGAACAGACAAACAAGACCTACTGAAAACTGCATGTTTTAGGATGAAATAGAAATGCGCTTTGAAATACATGGAAATGAAAATTATAAAACAATATGTTTATAAAAATATGCACTTGAACATTCATTTTCATACTCCCACTCCCAGTTGTAAACCATTGTGGAAATGGAGTGTAATGAACTTGTCAATAGAATAGATACACATGGTAGTGAAACTGACAGGAAAAAGATTGAACCCTCCACCTAATGCAGGATGTTGAAAATTCATCTCACCTTTGATCAGTGTTCTAATCTTAAATATAGCAAAAACTGTTCTGAGATTCTTTCTACAGAAGCCATTTTCAACTTTTGCTTCTGCTCAGGGGCCATCATAACACAGAGGAGAAAAGAGGGAATGAAGGTCAGACTCTTGGTTGTCAAAAGTAAGATTTCCACTGAGCCCTTTTAAAGACCAGATTTAATTGATAAGGTCAGGAGTATTAGTACAGAAATTTCAACAATTGGACCATTCATTTTAGAATCTAGTTTAATTTTAGGGTACATTAGGGTACAGTTTTCTTCAGTTTCTTTCCACTATCTCTTCTCTGTGCTAACAGACGCTCTGTTGTTTCCCAGACAACTGAGAAATGTGTAGGGAATCTTTCTCAACCCCCTTTTGTATCTTTATTAGGCTGAAAATAGACCATGACAGTCTGGCTAGTCTTTTTCCTTGCTGTGAGCGATGGCTTTTGAAGACAAAGTCTCTGCACCTACATAGGCTTTGATCTTAAAATCTTTACGCTGATTCAGTTCACTTCACTTGCATCAGTCCAAGCTCAGGTCCAACATCACCGTTTACTTCCTGATCTGATAGTAAGTTCCTCAAATGATGGAGTTCACCTGTTCAGAAAAACAGTAAAAAAAAATATGGCAGCCAATTTTGTAAGAATGATGAAAAGGAGCTGCAAATGGCATGAAAGTGGTGCTCTAGGCAGGGGTCTCCAACCTTGGCAACTTTAAGACTTGTGGACTTCAACTCCCAGAGTTCCTCAGCCAGCTTTGCTGGCTGAGGAACTCTGGGAGTTGAAGTCCACAAGTCTTAAAGTTGCCAAGGTTGGAGACCCCTGTGAGTCCTGTTGTCATATGGTGTAAAGAAGCACAGAGATGACCTTGGAGAAGGAATGTGACAGTTAACAAAACAGGATTTAAGCCCAGGATTAAAAATGAACATTAGAAAGAAACTTAAACCCACCCGAACTTTCCAGTATAAGAGAAAAGGAGGGAAAATGCTTTCCACCTTTCAAGATTCTGTCCCGAAGCCTATTTGGGTATTTTATGTGGAATCTGTTTCCTCATCTGGCTTATTTCAAAGGGAAGATCAGGGGTGGCCAAACTTTGGTTCTTTGAAGACCTGTGGACTTCAGCTCCCAGAATTCCTGAGCCAGCCATGCATGCATGGCTAGCTCAGGAATTCTGGGAGTTGAAGTCCACAGGTCCTCAAAGAACCATAGTTTGGCCACCCCTGAATTCTAACCGATCTTCTTATTGATTTGAAAGAGAACATGCTAAACATGCCTTAGCCAAAACAGCAAGGATAGAATCAGGGATGGTAATTCTATCTAAATACAGCAGGATTTACTCCTGAGTAAAAAGGCAGGGATTTCAACTGCCAATGAAGCAGGTTTTATATATATATATATAAAATCACCAATGAATAATATGACACGGCTCATTTTTGATTCAGTTGTAATCTCCATCTTGGCCAATTCCTACTGCCTCTGTCTTCCAGTACATCGATAGCTTGCCTTTCATTGATTGCTCAGATACTGCTAACTATTCTATAAGTGGCCTGTGCCATTAGGATTGTGCTGTTTTCCTGGCCACACAAAATACCCCCTCTGTGATAGAAGAATGTAAATAACAATTGAGTCACAGGGTAAGCTCAGTGACACAACCATTCTTTGAATACGAAACACACTGTTTGCCCTAGTTCTCTTCCTGGAACACATTTACCATTAGTGAAGACATCGGTGGAAAGTATTCTCAAAGGCAGCATCTGTTTACCTCTTACCTCTGTTTTCACTGACTCAGTCAAGGTGGTATGATTTCAAAGTGGGCCTCAGTTCCCGGCTTCTTGATGACAGCTAATGGGGTTTTCTTGTCTTTCATTTCATTTCCTTTTCAGATGCCCCATGTTACTAATTTAAGTCATTCTGAAAGAAGTGTTTTGCAGCTCAACAGGAAAATGTGGTATCAAGATTGTAGGAGGCAAGATGGAAATCATTAGGTACCTTTCATCAGTGTGTGTTGTTTAGCTAACATGACAAGGAACCAGGGAAGTGGCGGGTAGAAGAAAAATGGGATGTGACACAAAGTTCATGGTGCAGCATGCATTGTGGTGCTGAACAGGAATATCTTCCCTCCATTTCAAAGACTCCTGATATCATATTGTTTCCAAAGCAGTAAATATGGAACAAGAAGCTGATGGAAAAAGACCATGGGTGGAATCGATTCACATTCCAAAATTCCAAGGAAAAAGAAACCTATAGGAAAAGTGACCCAGAATTAATGCATATATTCACATACATTCTAAAACGTACTTCTGACATCATAAAACACCTCTGAATATAACTAAGGAAATGCAATGGGGGATGGGGGGAAAGGTAAAAAAATGCAGATGAAGGAAGTTACAAATTAATAAAAATATCCAGCTCCTTATAGCAATTATTCCTAAACATTTAAGATTATTTTTTTTTGGTCAAAGGCTTGATTCTAAATATTTGTGGTGCTAAATCTATCTTAACATAGATCTCATAACTCAAGATCTCATAGATCTCTCTAGTTAATATGGAACTTGGCTGTATATTTCTGGAATAGCTCTCAGAAAGATTTCACATCAACCTGATGAAGTTTTAAGTAAAAAATGGTAACTTACCATGCTGTTTCCTTGTCTTGATGACTGATATGGATTCTGGCCCTAACTTTAGCATCCTAAGTTAGATTTCACTGCAGCAACTTTTTTGCCTCTAAAAAAACTAAGGGGCAGCTATCATTAGTTAGGTAAATAAGATGTAGCATTGATGTAAGTAATAGCAGCAGAATGCACTGAGCAACCTGAGGATTGTGAGATCAATGTGATAAGCTGGTGGGGTTTGTTTTTTTTTGCTCTTTTTATATACCGTATTTTTCGGAGTATAAGATGCATCTTTTTACCCCCAAAAAGAGGGTGAAAACTTGGGTGCGTCTTATAAACTGAAGGTAGCCCCAGCACCCCCACCCTTTGGCCTCTGTCTTCCAGCAATTTACCTGCTTGCAGCAAACAGGGAAGAGCCTGTAAAGCCAAGCAAGTCATTAGCAGCTTCCCGACCTACAGCTGATTTGCTACGTGATAAAATGAAACTGAAACTAGCTGCAAAGAGGCAAATAGCTGGGAGAGACATACAGATTTTTATTTTCTGCTGAACTGGATGCAAGGGGGTAAGTGAATAACTATAAATATCTGTAGAATGTTCAAATTATTAGACTTATTTTTAAAGACTGCTTTATTATTGTTCTAGACCAGGGGTCTCCAACCTTGGCAATTTTAAGACTTGTGGACTTCAACTCCCAGAATTCTACAGCCAGCTTTGCTGGCTGTGGAATTCTAGGAGTTGAAGTCCACAAGTCTTAAAGTTGCCAAGGTTGGAGATCTCTAGACAACTTAACAAAATAAAGAAGCTTTTTAAAATAAATGCTTGCTCTGAAGAGGCCAAGTGCTATTGTATCTTCTTTTAAATAATAGAGAATAATGTATACTTCCAGAAATTTTAATTAATTTTAACAGCTCTGTACAAGTATAGTCTGAAATGTAACAGTGTCCTGTTTAGTATTAGAGTTAAATCCTGACTTACCTTGGAGCAGATCTATTTAAATAATTGGGAGGAGTTAATGTGACTACATTTAAGAAAACTTTCTAGCATAATGTACATTTCTCCAATTCTTTGCTATTTCTATGGGTCAGGCACACATGCACAGAAATACACAGCAAACAGTGTATATCATGTGTGCTGTTTGCTGTTTGGAAAATTGCTTGGAGGTAGAGGCCTTTTTTCCTTGTTTTCCTCCCCCTGTTTGCTGTTTGTAACGAAAAAACTTAATAAAGATTATTTTTTTCAAAAAAAAAAAGAATTGATCTTCTCTGAAATTTCTCAAAAGTTCTCTTTGCCAAAAAAAAAAGGGGGGGGAGTGCTTGAGAATTTTTGGCAATTTTTTTTAGCTTATTTCTAGAGATATGCAAGATGCTCTTTTCCTTTAGCCATCTTTTCCTCACTCAGCCTATTCTTCCCAACTTGAAAAAAAGCTCAAAAGGAGGGATTTCCTCTTATTTTCTTTCTTGGGAAATAATTGAAGCATGGAAAGTTAGCCTGGAAGAATAATAGCATGGTGAAAGACAAGATGTTCACACTTACCTCTTGGAACCTTGCAACTAAATAAATATATCCATTTTTAAATCTCCATTTTTATTACAGCAGGTTCTTTTCCTTTCCTTCTGATAACTCCTAAAAGCATTCTATTATCTGACATTTGAGAGTTTCAAAAAGTTTAATCTGCTGGATTGTCTAACAGAAGAGTAGCAGAATCTGGAGTTAGAGATCCAGGCCACTGCTAAGCTAGGTTGGTGTTTCTTTCAAGATCTATTACTCAGTCAGACAATTCTGAAGGGAGCGTTTGGGGTGCTGCATGGCCCATGAAAGCAAAGGTCAACCAAAATAGGCAGTAACCAGTCTTAACAATATGGAGGCAATATGAAAGAAGGGCTTCTCTGAGCTGTTACATTCACCCAGTTTCCAAAGACGTGATGATTATTTTCAGCATCAAACTAAGGAGGTCCAGGTTCGCAATGCCACTTAGCCATGAAACTACCCTGGATGATGATATTCAAAATTTGAGATGCTGTCACAGTAAAGAAGGAGTCGATCCCTTTAATGCATCTGCGTGCATTAAAGAGAGATTCAACCTATAATTATGGAGAAATTTCCAGTGGAACGGTTTACCTCCAGCAGTTGTGGGTGCTCCATCACTGGAGGTTTTCAAGAAGAGATTGGATAGCATCCGGAATGGTGTAGGGTTTCCTGCTTGAGCAAGGGGTTGCACAGCGGTGGGTTGCTCCTGGTTTGGACCGGTTCTTAGAACTGGTAGCGGCGGCGGTGGGAAGCTCCGCCCACCTGCCCAGGACATGCACAGAAGCATTGTGGACGCGCGCGAGCGCGTGCACAAACTGGTGGCAAACTAATTCAGAATCCACTACTGGGGTTGGACTAAAAGAATTCCAAGATTCCTCTGAACTCTGTTTTTCTATGTTCTATATTCTGTGATATGCTGTTATCTCTGATAATGCTTAATGGTTTTTTGCTGACCAGGACTGAATGACCAGGCTTTCAAGATTTGTTTATAGATAAGAGATGAGACATGGAACAGAATGGAACAGAATAACAGAGTTGGGAAGGACCTCTTGGGGGTCTTCTTGTTCAAACAGGAGACCCTGTACCATTACAGAGAAATGGCACTTACAGCTTCTGAAGGCAAGCTGTTCCACTGGTTTATTACTCTCACTGTCTGAAAATTTCTCCTTAGTTCTAGACTGGTTCTCCCCTTGATTAGTTTCCATCCATTGTTTCTTGTCTTGTCTTCTGGTGCTTTGGAAAATAGGTTGACCCCCTCTTCTTTGTGGAAACACCTCAAATTTCAGAACACTGCTATCATATCACCCTTCGTCCTTCTTTTCACTAGAATAGACATATCTAATTCCTGCAACAGTTCTTCATATGTTTTAGCCTCCAGCCCCCTAATCATCTTTGTTGCTCTTCTCTGCACACTTTCCAGAATGTATGGGAAGAGATCATTTGTTGTGTTTTAAGAGAAGGCTATTTATTTAATCTATATGCTGTCCATCTAACTCTACCAAGGAACTCTGGGTGGCTTATAATTAAAATTATACAATTGTACAATTATTAATTAATCTTGTTGATTAGACTTAAAAACTGACTTCAGACACCATTCTACTTCCCTTTTCAATGGTTATGTCTCCATAGATTTATACAGTGTGAATGCAGTCAGGGTGGATTGCATTCCTAGCATATTCCTGCTTATATTAACTATGGTGTGCATATTTTAATTTAAAAGCATGGGGTTATAGCATGGCAGTGCTTCCTTTAAAACTGCTTTGGTTACTACATCAAGGTTGCAGCATTCAAGTGAGTGAATTGAAACCCTGGTTGATGACAGAGCCTGTGCAAACCAAAAGTAGGCTTTGCCCTCTGCTGAACCAGCTTCTGTAATTTCTAGCAACTTTTGGAAAGGGAATTGGGCACTCCTTCTACAATGTCTTCTCTGTATTATAAAGCTGCCACCTGACTGCAACTTCCATGGGTAAGTGAATGACTCAGCTGATAACCTTTTGTTAGTAATAACGACTTTGTTCTGTCTGTACAAAAATTTAAGATCAACAAAACGCTATTCCTCCCAAGGTAAATGTCCACTTTAAACCACTAGAGGGCACCAACGCACCATTATTTAAAACGCCAATTTCCTTCTAATTAAAGTTCTGAAATGAGAGGTAAAAGAAAAATGGTAACAGAAGGATCCAAAAATAAGTTTTAAAGCTTGACATGAACAATCCTTAAAACTGGAATGATGAGATTTAGGTTCAAGCTCATTTATTATATTGAATCAGCAAGGACTTTAGAAAATTTTACTGACTTATTATGATTCAAATAACACATTATGGGGATTTCCAATTTTAATTTTTTTTTCTACACCCCAAAGCAGTTTTAAGGCTGGCTGCATCTGTGTGAGAGAAGAACATGCATGAGTTGCTTCATCAGTTCAAAATTATCCTAATATCATCTGTGGATAAAAAATACAAGGTTGTTCCATGTCATAGATGCAAAGGAATGCAAACAGAAATCAAATTTCCTTTGATCTGTTGCAGCGAAGCAATTCAGGTTTTATTTTTCACTTCCAGAGTGTGCACATTAGGAGACAATGGTTACTGAAGCAATGCTTGGTTTTCTTGATCTGCTTTTGACCACAACTTGCATTCACACAACTTAGGGATGCTGTATGTATGTTTGAAGAGCATCCAAATGACCAATATCTCATATGCATCTGATTGAATTTTTCTCCACATCAGCCTCAAATAGCATACAAGTCTAGAGATACTCTGAATGTGGATTTAGCATGAATCCAGCCTTCTGCACTCTGTTCTTCACCTGCCTTCTCCATCAAAGGGATACATTATTCGAAGGAGGAGGAACGGTGAGATAAAGATTCAGGACAACTGGAACCATCCATCACTATTTTATAAGAACACCCAATGTGGAACCTGTCCCAGATTCTTCTTCATTTTATTTTAAGAGGACAAACATAAAGAAATCAGAATAACTTGCAATCTAAGTCTAGGAAAATGTGATCAAAGAGATAGACACTATTCAAGTATCCTGTCTACCAGGACATCACAATCCATGGGTTCATGGAATTATAAACAACAACAACAACAACAACAACAACAAAAATGACAATGGGTGAAGTAGTGCCAAGGAACTCTTTTTACAAAATCACTGCATTCGCAAGAGGAAATTCAATTGTTGTCGACCGTTGCAAACAGGCCAGAGGAAATGGAAAATAATAGCTATGTGGGCACAAGGAAGAAATACAAATGGTTCAAGGGACAATTTCTGCTGCCAAACTGGAACTGACTAGTGACCAAAAAAAAAAAAATGCTTGCAGACAATGGGAGCAAACAAAAACATTGGTATGAAACAGACATTTGCAAATGACAGATGGGCTGAAACAATACCAGTCGCAAATTTGCTAACCCACCCTTCCTCCCTGATTAGATGTAAATAATAATAGCAAACCATAAAAAGATTTTAAAAAATCATAGACAATGTTTCTGACACAGTTCTTCCATGTGTCGATTTACCTTCCAGGACCAGTTGTAGAATGTACCCCTCAAAATCCTGCCTCCCCTACAAAAGAGAAAAGAAAAGAAAAGAAAAAAAGAAAAAAGGTCCTGCAAAATATTTATAGCATGGGAATTATAGAAGGCTTCATTTCTATTTTTTAAAAAACTTTTGCTGTAATTGCCTGCTTTCCCTACACTGATATATACAAAATTGGTGTCATTAGGCTTCTGCAACACGGACAGATGAACTTATGGAATGGCTAACTGCCAAAGCTTGCTTAGTTGTGATAAAATATATATTCCCTGAAAGGAATGGATGAATCTGTTCTCTATGACTTTAATTTCTTAAAATTGTCAAATAATTCCATTCCAATTATGAACACATGTTGAGTTTGGCTTGTATTAAACCAAACTATATGTTCATTCACTTCCAAAACTTTCCAAGAGGTGTATTCTCAAGATGAAATCTACCATTATTATAACTTTTTTTGGGGATATTGTTCCTTTGATTCAGAGTTGGCCCCTGACTAGTAGTCCAGGCAGTTTTCTTTGCAAGGTTCCAGAAGTGATTTGCCATTGCCTCCTTTCTAGAGCTGAGAGTGATTGACTGTCTTTGTGCCAAAGGTCACCCAGCTGGCTTTGTGCGAAAGGTAGGAAGACTCAAAGTTTTCTGGTTCCTAGCCTGGTGCCTTTGCTGCTACACCAAACTAACTCTATGATTTTTTTTCTGTAACTCATTTCTTAATGTATTTAGATCATATCTTGCCAGAGTAGTGGTATGTTGCAATACTTCTCACTGTTGTCCATTATGGTCTTCATTAATGGAGGGGAAATTTGAGCCTGTTGATTGGATGATGAACAACCAACAGTATGGAATATTCAGCTTCTCCAGACTCAGTCCATAATTGGTCAGTTTGTGGGATTGTCTTGACTCATGAACATAACTTCCCACAGAAAAGCAAATCTGTTCATCATACGTACATATTTGTACTACCCTTGTGTCATAAACACATTTGTTTTTTTAGTTAAAGAAACATAACTTTAAAAAAAGAGACAAGAGAAAACACAGACGATTTTAGAGCAGATAAAATTTATCTTTAAAAATCAGATAAAATTGCAAGATGGATGTATCATAATCACTGAGAATTTTAAAATGCAAAAATATTTCATCAATATTACTCTAAATTATATAAAGAAGAAGAAATTACACTGACAAAGATTCATAAATACGTAAAGAAGCAAAAAACAAAAACAAAAAACCCCCAGAAACAATTAATAAATGAAACTGTAACAATAAGAGAAGTTTGTGAAGTTATAAAAAAGTAGGGAAAATTGGGAAAGTGCCTGGACCAGATAGTTTACCAGCCTCTTATTGTAAACATTTTGAAGATAAACTATTCCAACGGTTGCAACATATGATGAACTCTATTTCACAGACTGGAAACACAGAGTTCATAGAGGATAATATAACATTAATCCACACAGAAAGTAAAGAGTTGGCCTCACCAAAAAGATACTACCCAATATCATTACTGTATAGTGATTATAAGTTATAATTATTTACAATGACTTTAGCTAAGAGAATGATGATATGTTTTACAGGACCTTATGGATGAAAATCAATATGCTTTTTTGTCAGTAGACCAGTAGATCAGAGAGGAAACATGATGAGAGGAAATAATTCTACTTTATTGTAACATTACATTGACAGAATCTTGCAAGTCTGAAAGTACAAATTTTCTACAGTCTCTTTTTACTCTTGGATAAGTTAGAGCAGATTTTTTCTAAATTTCTTTCTCTGTCCATTACTTGGTTGTGGCATCTTCTCCCTTTTATCTGACTGCTCTCTATGCAGCATCTCTTCCCTCCATTTTCCAAGGCCATTCTCACATTCATTTATAGTTTTTGCCTAAAAGGTAGCCGAGGGACAATATTAGAAATGTATTGGATATTTTGGAATACTTGGAACAACACAATGAAAAATTAACCACATTTTTCTTGATGCAGAAGAGACCTTTGATAATTTGAACTGGAATTTCTTGCTTAACATTTTGGACTATATAGACTGTGGTGTGATTTTTATCAGATGGCTAAAATTGATTTACACTTCATAAAAGGTCCCTATACTGTAATTGTGAATGGGGAATTAACAAAACTTTGTGAGATACAGAAAGGAACTAGACAAGAATGTCTCTTGTCACCAGTGCTGCTTATTTTAGCTCTGGAAGTATTGAATAGAAATATCAAGTGAGATGAAAACTGTCGGAGTGACGTTTAAAAGACAAACTAATAAATTATGGTTGTTGGCTGACTACCTAGTGATAATTTTGGAAGATCCTATGAAAGGAATAGAAACATTAATGGAAAAACTAATGGACCTTGGAGGTATTAACTGGCTTTAAAATTAATAAACAAAAGATAAAGTTGTTAACAAAGAACATGGAGATCAAAAAGCAAATGGGAAAAAAACTGGTTTTAAGATTAAGAAAATAGTGAGATACTTTGCTATCATGATTAATATGAAATGTATGGTATACAAAAATTGTGTCAAAGACATGGAATGGACATGATATGATGGAGAAATTATAATTTATGTGACAAAAATGGATGTTTTGTAAAGGGTGATGTTTTTGTTTCAAACAGTCCTCATTTCTGATAACTGATGTACCATTTAAGCAATGGCAGAAAGAAATACTGTATCTAAATCTATTGTAAATATGGCAAGGGAAAAATCTCAGCAGCAGAGAGGGGTCTGGCACTCAAGAGAGGAGTCTGGTAACTCCAGTGCCCCCTGGGATCCAAATGACTTCCATTTTTCTTTCACACCCCTTCCCCTTCAGCCATACAGGGTTTGCTGGAACTAGAGTCTAGGCATTTTATGGGATGGAGGCAGGGGCGGGTTCCTCTTACCTGCCTACCGGTGCGCTGCGTGCACATAATCTCATTTTGTGCATGCGCACGCTTGCTATGCACGCATGTCCCCTCGTGAGATTTTGCTTCCACGCATGCGCAGGAAGCAAAAAAAGCTCAAAAATTCCAGAAAAAAGATGGCACCGTGCGACGGACCGGCGAAGACGGCACAGGAACCGTCGCGCGCAAATTGCACAATCAGTGGGTCCCTACCAGAACGGCACATTGGACTGCACCGGTAGGAACCCACACTGGATGGAGGGCAGGGAGGTGAACAATAGCATCTCTAAGAGATACTTTGAGTTCTTAAAAGCACAAAGCTACCACTGAGCTTTAAGAATCCCAGTGAAACAAGGCATATTATTTTCTTAGATCACATAGTATGAAAACAAAATTAGTATTTAATGATGCTACACTAATTCCAGTTACTAAAAGGTATGACTTTAGTACGCTGTTTGTTAATTGCCCTTGATGTTTTTTAATGACAGACAGTGAATCATTTTTGTATAATTACTGCACATAAAGGTTCAGCTTTTCCTGTGCTTAAGATCATAAATCCTTTTCTTTTTTGGCTTCTGCGGCTGGTTCATTTTTAAAATAATATTATTTCAGGGATTTTTAACCTAAAGATCACATTGAACAAAATTCCCAAGCTTTATTTTCTACTTTCAGTTATGAGTCAAAAGAATGACCCAACTTTTGAACTAAATTCACTCAAATATCAATAATATCCTGGACCCAGTAAGCCATACTAAAATTAAATATTGATACCACATATATTCCTCTCAAATAAAAGTCTGAAAAATGTTTAAATGACATTCAAGATGTGCATGTGAAAGGGTACGTGTGTGTGTGTGTGTGTGTGTGTGTGTGTGTGTGAATGTGTGTATGTGTTTTAAAAGCTTTCTGATAATCACTTAACATTCCAGTTATATTTCTGCAGTGACACAATGTTTTTAAAAAATGAAAAGTGAAGCTAATGCAGAAACAAAACGAAACAAAAATAATCCTCCTAACAGTATCCACTAGAGTTTAGCAATTATATTGGCTTAGCTTCTGGCGCATAGACAACATTTTTGTCAGTTCCAACCCCAGTTTTATGACTAGGGTAGTTTTCAGGAAATAAATAGAAGAAATCTCCTTAAGTTAACTCCTCACGTTTTATTACTTGAAAGCACTGATTAAAGTAAGACATATTTCATAGGCTCTCGCTAACTAAGCCACAAATTCACTACTGTATCTTAATGGCTTAGCAAACACATAATTCTCCTGTCTTAGGCCTGCCAAGTAGGAGTGCTTTTGCTGAGCTGTTTCTAGATATATTTTATTTCTGGCCCAGTGAAACTGGTAGACAAAAGTCCTACATGCTTAGACTCTTGGTACATTACTCTGTGTTACAGGAGCAGTTGGACTATGCAAAACCTCCAAATACTTAAATTCATGGAAGTTTTAATTAAATCCCTCCCATCAAAACAGATGTGAGAATCCATACGAGAGTCCTCTGAAGCAGGGAATCCAATGAGATAGCTGCAAAGAGTGTTTTTGCATTATGCAGATGTGATGACTTTCTTGCCACCAACTCACAAATCATCCTGTAAGGAGGAATTCAGAACATAACACTTCTCTTGAATCCTGAAGTCCAGCTTCTGAGTCAAGACAAGTCCATCTTGCTTGATTTGAATTCAGCTTCAGCTCCTTGCTTTACTGTATTGGTTCTGGACACCTCCACCCCAGTTCAGGAGAAGCACAGCTGAGTGTCATGCCCCCATTGGAGCCTGAATCTGTGGTGGAGGACTAGCCAGACCTGGAGCTGACGGAGATCAAGGGAGCGGCTTCGTTGGCTTTGGAGGAATGTGGGGAGGAGCAGGCCGAGGCAGTCCAGGGCCCCTCAGGATTGGGACGGCTTGTTAGCAGGGAGGAATGGGGGCAGGATGACTGAGAGAGGGCAAGCAGTGGACATGAGGAGCGATGGAGCTCAGGTGATGAGTAAGGACCGCCCCCTCCTGATCCCCAAGCACGGAGAGTGGAGAGAATGCAGGAACAGCACAGGCTGACCCAACGACTCCGGAGGAGTGCGCCCCTCCCCTCTTCACAAGGCACACCTGAGGACTGAGATTTAAGGAGATGATG
The DNA here is from genome assembly GCA_023053685.1 of Diadophis punctatus similis. Taxonomy (NCBI): domain Eukaryota; kingdom Metazoa; phylum Chordata; class Lepidosauria; order Squamata; family Dipsadidae; genus Diadophis; species Diadophis punctatus. The sequence continues at coordinate 170,233,169 of JALIGW010000001.1, read as the reverse complement.
TGGAGAGGGGCATTTATTGGGAACAAATGCTGAATTGGTAGAGTTTGGTGTGCCGGTACAGACATTTGGAGTTTGCAGGACTGCTTGCTTCTTCCTTACTTTGTGGACTCAGTGCCTTGTTCCTGACTTCATGGACTCATTGTTTGTTCCTTGTTTCGTAGACTCATTTCCCTGTTCCTTTGTTTTGCTGGACTGGGTGCAGCCAGAGGCTGCCATGTGTGTGTGCACGCTTTGCTCTGGGACTTGCCAAGAACATGGGAGTGTTTGGGGGGAAATTTGAAGTATTAAAGAGGAGTTCGAACTCTCAGCTGGCTGTGTGACCTTCGTGCCTTGTCCCAGTTCATCACAGCTGAGTATTCTCAACATACAGGGAGCTCCAAACCTGCAACTGGTCTTTCTTGGAAAGATTCAAATAAAATCCCAATAATACATGAGACATTATGGAGCCCTCCAGAGCATTCTCAAAGGGGGTGGAGGCAGTCAAGATGTTTCCCAGTACAGTTTTTAATAGCAACCAGTCAGAAGGAGTTTGGTAGCATCTTTTCCGACTAACACATTTTATTAAAAGGTATAATAAATTTTCATGAGCTTTAGCTTTAGCAAACTTCACCAAAGGCATAGAGTTGACTAGGTTGATGTAGGATTTAAATGGTGTGTGTGTGTGTGTGTGTGTGTGTGTGTGTGTGTGTGTGTGTGTGTGTCAGGAAGGAATAGAAAACAGATTGGTTATGCAATGAATACTTGCTGCAGCTTGTGATGATACAATGTAAAATCCACATCTGCATAACCAACCTTTTTCCCCTTTCTCCCCCCACCTCCTTCCAATTTAAATCCCCCATCAGCCTAGCCACTCTATGCCTCTGATGAAGAAAGCTGCAGCTTACAAAGTTTATGCCCTTTTAATAATTATTTGTTACATGTTAGTTGGAAAAGTTGCTACCAGACCCTTTCTCATAGTCTGTTTTCCTCCTACACAGCAGCAACCAGCTCTCTCAGACATCCCTGAAGGACATCATGATTTCAACGGACTGTTTGCAACTGAAAAAGGAGTGTTTATATCACTCTGTTTACAGTTGCAGTCAGTAGTCTAAGCCAGGGGTACCCAACCCCCGCCCCCTGGACCAGCACCGGTCCGCGGCATGCCAGAAACCGGTGCGTGCAAACAAGGGAAGCCCCATCTGCAGAATGCAGAAAGCACATGAAACCATGCCCCCCTCCAGTCCGCGGAAGAATCTCTCTCCACGGAACCGGTCCGTGATGCCCAAAAGGTTTGGGGCCACTGGTCTAGGGTTTCCAGCAAGGAAGATGATCAATGCAAACCATGCATTATGAAAAGGAAGCAAACTCTGTGAATGCTTTCACCTTGGCTGCTATTTGGTCTGTGACTGGCTCCATTCTCAGCAGGCATTACTTAATAAAGACCACGTTTCCTAACACTCTGCCTGTTTAGAGTGTGCTTGGTAAAGCTAACAAAAGCCCAAGTATCCTAAACTGCCATTGTTTGGGATGCCTGCTTTCCACAAAGAGAGCTATATTGTGCATTTAAAATTATACCCATTATTGAAAGAAGCATTGAACATGATGAATGATGATGGGCTTTTGAATTGAGGCAAAATACAGAAAAGTGGGGGCAGTGAGACAGGCTGTATAAACTGATAAACAATAGCAAATTATAAGATTAAAACATGAATAATATGGGATGATATAGAAAGAGGCTGAGCAAGTGAGAAGACGAATAAAGACTGATGCCTGACTGTGCCAGATGACATGCCATAAGATCTGGTAATGAACTTTTCACAAGAGGCTGGATTATCAAAACCAAGATCAAGTTATCTTGTCGGACTGTCAGGATTATAAAAAGGAAGGAAAATGTTACATTTTACAACAGCATAATGAGAACAAACAGTGATTGAAGGCTATTTAAAAGGCTTGGAACCATCTGTAGGGACTCAATGAGATAAAGAAAAAAATGAAAAGAGCCTTTTTAAATATTGTGCTGATGGCTGGGGACCAGGCAGGCACGCACATATGAATCTCTCTCTCTCTCTCTCTCTCTCTCTCTTTGGAATAAACACCGAAGGCCTAAATTTCTTTTTTTTAAAAGAGGAAGGGGAGGGGAGAAACAAAAACCTTTCCAGAGTAGAAAAAAAAATCTCACCAGTATTTTCTGTAGATACCTCACAGCACCCACTCCCATGAGCCTTTGCCAACCAGATACATTTTGGGAAAGTATTGCCTGAGGGTACCCTCTAGTGCAGGAAAAGTTAGAAATGAGTGTCTGATCTGGGATGGTCAATGCCTCCCAGAGGTATATGAGTGAGGTCTGGAAAGAGGCTTCTGAGGCTTCTTGATGATTGGAAGTCAACCAAGCTTCTAGACTAAAGTGACCAGATTAATTTTTTGTTAAGCGGGACGGGGGGGCACCTGGGCGCCGCCATTTGTTTTGCCCTCTGCGCATGCGCAGAACACGCGCAGAGGGCAAAACAGCAAATGTCGGCATCCAGGTGGGGGGGGAGGCGGGAGGGTGCTTGGATGCCTGGAGCTCGCGACAGGTAAGCTGCCGGCTGCCTCCTTTCCCCGTCTCCCGCCTCCCGTTCGTTGCTTGCCAGCCCGGCCGAAGGGGAGGCGGGAGGCGAGGAAAGGCCTCCCGAAGGGGAGGTGGGCTCCCAAAGGGCTGCCGGCTCCCGAAGGGGAGGCGGGAGGCGAGGAAAGGCCTCCCGCCTCCCCTTCGGGAGCCGGCAGCCCTTCAGGAGCCCGCCTCCCCTTCGAGAGGCCTTTCCTCGCCTCCCGCCTCCCCTTCGGCCGGGCTGGCAAGCAACGAGCGGGAGACGGGGAAAGGAGGCAGCCGGCGGCTTACCTGCTCCAGGCATCCAAGCGCCGCGGTCTCCCGGTCGCCCGCCCGGCCCCAGGGCAACGGCGGCAGCGAGGCGACGGGGGGAAGAAAGGGGAGGGGGACGAGGAAGGGCTGTTTGCACCGCCGGAGGGGCCACTCGTGAGTTCAAAGCGGCGACGGCTCCTCGTCCCTCACCCCTCCCAACAGCAGCGGCGCCTCCGAGGGCGGGGCTAGGGATGGGGCGGGGGAAGGAGAGGAGGAGCAGCCTCCCTTCCCCCTCCCCCCAGCAGGCAGCCGCCTCGCTGGAATTCCGCCCGACTTGCTTCCGCTACCTCTCTTTTGCTTCCCCTCTAAGGTGACCAGACGTCCTGCTGTTTCCGCATTCTTTTCAAAAAAAGCGGGACTTTTTGACGGGACGCGGGACACACGCGGGACACACGCGAGACGCGGGACACACGCTTGAGAAGCGTGTCTGTCCCGCCAAAAGCGGGACGTCTGGTCACCTTATTCTAGACAGAGTGTTTTTGCTGTTTTCTTTTGACTACCTTGCCCCATAGATTCAACCTGTAATGGCGGAGTGCATCCATGTTAGGGATTGTGATTAAAGAACCAGAGAGAAGGCCTCATCTGGATCAGAAAACTTGGGAATTAGTTCGATCAAATTGGACAAGCCTTCTGAAAACATTATGTGGATGCCAGTATCATGGATATCAACGAATCACATTGGCATGGGAATACTTCTCCAAATCTGAGGAGGGTAGGCATTTTCCAACACAAAGGCTATATATATTCATATATATATATATATATATATATATATATATATATATATATATATATATATATATATATATATATATATATATATATATATATATATATATATATATATATATATATATATATATATATATATATAACACAAAGGTTATATATTCGACTGATGGAGTCCATGCTATAGAATTATTGCTGGGCTTGTGGGCATATCATTTTTTTTTGCTGGAAATTGTGATTGTTTGTCAGATGGCTAGGCCAGCATAATTCAGTATGTCACTCTCCAGTATGCCTACAACATAACTTTTAAAAATTAGATTATTTTCCTCAGTGTTTTCTAGAGGCTGAAGATCAGTCATCCAGACTTTTTAAAAAAACAGCAAGACAAAAACTCTTTTGTTAGCACCAGGCTGAATTCTCACATGATGTTAAGCCATGTTAATGTTAAGGTCTTTTTAAGCTAAAGAAAATGTAAATGGTTGGATTTACACCACATGAGACCACAAGCAAGCAAGCCACACAATTATTTAATGTAATCTATGACTGTTCAGTCAAGGTGTGGAGGGAAGAAAAAATATGACTCCTGGCTTTTTCCCAGAGAGACCTGAAACCCTAAGGAGGCCCATGACAGGATATACATTGGCATACCTCCTTTACCCTCACCAATGTCTTTTTGTTGCATTCTAACATAGTGTATTTTTCCCCTTAAAAAAAAAAAACCAATTAAAGTTAATAGGCCAGTAAAAAGAGAATCTATGGAAACATCTACAAGATTACAGTAACCTCTTGATAGTCTATCAACTGGTCAGTTTTATTTCTTTAAATGAGAAGTATCACTGGATAGTATGTTAGCCTTCCATGGTGGGCCTTCTAAGTCACCCTCTCTCTCTCTCTCTCTCTCTCTCTCTCTCTCTCTCTCTCTCTCTCTCTCTCTTTCTCTCTCTCTCTCTCTCTCTCTCCAGTTGATTCTCAGCAACGCATACAAAGTCTGGAGGGTGGAAAATGCCTTTCTGGACTGACTCTGGAAGATCTTCACTCCTTCAACTGACCACAGCATTTAAACCAATTCACCAAAGATCACTTGTCCAAAGTAGATGTCAGACCACACAAGCACACAATATAGAATTTTCCCTGAACACTGAACTAGCAAATTATCCATTAATAATAATTACAAATAATCACAAGAGTTGGCTTTTTGTTATTTTCCTTGTTTTTATGTTTCTTTGCCTGTTCCCTTTGGCTTCATTAATTTAGGTACAATTAATTGTGATGCATATTTTTATAAAAGACATGCACACTATTCATAATTTTCAGAAATGAGTTGAAATGAAAACGGGAGAATGGGTGAGAACTAGCTTCCTCATGCATCAATAACATTTGTGGATACAAATACTTTATGGCAACATCTAAACAATCACCATGGTGGCGTGAAGAATTTTTGGTTTCAGCAATCTTCTTTTTTTCTTTTTTAAGTTACTGCCTAGGAAAGCAATGAGCTTCAAATTTGAAGCCTCAAGATGCCAATTGTTGCTATGTTATGATCCTGGTTTTGGAGAACTAAATTCAAACATTATGATAAAATGTTTTTAATCTCTCACTATTTTTCTTTGTAAAGAAATAGAATATACGGTAGTTATAATTTTCCTTTAAAGCCAATCACCAATCTATCTTCCTTCCTATGTTGTTGAAGTTTTGAGTTGGATCTCTTCATACATGAGCACAGAACCTTGTTAGTTGCTTATTGCATCCATTCCTGTGTAAGATTTACTTGTCTCAGCATAGGAATAGCCCACACCACAGGGTAAATCCAGCCCTCCAATGATACACTGTTCTGATTAGTACATTAATATAAAATACTTTCAAAAATATGAATGGGATTCAATGCAGGAATCCCCCTATCTGCTCTGCTTCTCCTTTATAAAACAAAGAAACCTGATCTCTTTTATGTTGTCCTTATGAGGTTATGGTGACTGTGTGAGATATTAGCATTCAGTAATCTGAAAAGAAAATTTAAAATTCATGGGATGGCCATGAATATGTACCACAGTTTTCTACAACTTAGTCCTGGATTGCATAATACGTTTTAGCATTACATGAAACTATTTCTCATCCTGAGACTGAGGCATGAATTAATGAGGTCTTGGGACAACTACTGGCTAATAATTCTCAGCATCCCATTTTAATGGAATCAAGAGCAATCCAAGAATGCGTTTATATTAAACATATCAATACAGCCTGCAAAACCTGCAAAAATTCTGAAAGATAATTGCAGTGGTCCTTTTAAAGAAGAGATTTTTTAATCGGGGGAGAGAAATTTAATTCCTTGTTTCCTTTTTTTAATGGAATATGCAGTTTGTACGAAAATAGCATTTAGCAGAGATATAACTCTAGGCAAGAAAATGGGGAACAGATGTAAAGAAGTAATTATGAATGAAAAATAGTGTAAGGCAAAAATTAGAGATTAGCAAAAGTCGGTGATTACAAGGCATCAGAACAGATCTGTCAAGATTAAGTCTTGTCTTATCATTTTATTTTCAGTGGGCAACTTCCTTAGTAGGCTGTATGAATGCTTAACCAATATTTTGGTGATCATAACTGTAAAATGTTTTGTAGCCAATGAAATTTTAAACAGCAGGCTAGTTAAATATGAGCTACTGACATGAACATTAAGGTGGATGTCTATGATGTTAGATTTATATCCTTCTTTTTCTCTTGATGCAGTATGTGGCATGCACTCTCTCCTTCAATATTTTCCCACTAACTTCCCAGGTTAGGCTCAGAGATAATGACTGGTTCAAAGTCACTCAGTAACTTTTCATAACTGACAATGGAAACTCTGAGATACTAACCCAACATCTTAAACTCTATATAAAACTGACTATTGTTGTAGAAGGAAAAACTGTAAGAGGATTTCTGAGCAAGACCTTTTTAGATATTTTGAAAATCGTACTGAAGGAGTCCCCATTCATGGTTTCTTATGAAACCAGAGAGAGGTATTGAACAAGATGCCTCAGAATGAAATCCTGAGCCTACTTTCAATATTTTTCTTAATGACTTGGATGAGGAATTGAAGAAAATGTTTATTATCCTTGCAAATGACACATGATTATGTGGATTAGTTAATGCTCCAGAAATCAAAAAAATAAATTCAAAATTAGTAGACAAATGGACTAAAAATATTGAAATGAATTTTTACCAAGAAAACAAAATGTCTTTAAGGAAAAGAAATGAGCAGGTATTGAATGGATAACGCCTGGAGTGATAATGGGACTTAATAGGAAGCCAGGCTTTCAATTTGTACTTGAACACAAGTTGAATATGAATCCACAAGATGATGTGGCTGCAAAAAAGGCAAACAGAATTTGAGTTTTCATCAGTACAAATACAATTTCCAGTCATGAAATTCTCTACAGATTGTCCTCGCTTAACATCCATTCGTACAGCAACCATTCAAAGTTACAATGGTGCTAAACGAGTTACTTATGATCAGTCTTTGTAGTTGTGGCTGTCACAGCATTCCCACAATCATGGTGATTGCAACTTGAGCATTTGGTAACTGCCGGATTGCAATTACAATGTTGCAAATGATCTGCAATAACATGATTGCCACTTGCAACATTCACCGTTAGCTTCTGGCAGGCAAAGTCAATGGTAAAGCCAGCAGGAGGCTGCAAATGTGACTATAAAACACTGCAACCTATGGGATTCACCTAATGTTGGCAAGTGGGACTGCCAGAATTGTTGTCGTTAGTCAGCATGGTCACACGATGTTGCTCCTCAATGATCACGTTGCTTAGTGAATTGTGGCACCAATTTCTGCTAGTAAGCAAGAAATACCTATTTATATAGGTATTTATGTATTTATATTCTGTTCTTTATTGACCAAACTCTATCTTGTTATTGTTTCCAATTTTTGGTACTGCACTTCATGAAGGCTGCAGCTAAATTGGAACTTTTTTCAGAGAGAGGCAGCAGTAATAGAAACCTAGAAAAATTTAAGGAACTGGGTATATTTACTCCTCAAACAAGACCACCAGCTGGGAAATGCAATTGCACCCTTTAAATTACCTGAAGGAGTATCATACCTATTATGTTTTCTATTATTCCAGAATGCACGACACAGAATGACGGTTTTAAATTCCAGTTGAAGGCTAGGAATAACTTCTCAATAGCAGGAGCAGTTTGACAGTGGAGCCAATACGTAAAAGGTGGTTGCCTCTTTATCACTGGATATGTTGAAGCAGAGCAGAGGCGGGTTCCACTTACCTTTTGCTACCGGTGCGCATCACAATGTTTCACGCACACGCACTTGCTATGCAGGCATGTGCGCGCATGTTCCACCACGCAATTCTACTTTTGCGCATGCGTGGAAGGAAATTTAAAGCTGAAACACAGCTGAGAAGCCATCCAAACCAGGAAAAAAGCGCCAATTCTACTTCTGCATGCGCAGAAGGACATTTCAAGCTGAAAAAAGATGGCAGCACGCACGGACCGGGAAAGACGGCACCGGAGCCGTCATGCCTAAATTGCATCATCAGCGGGCTGCTACCGGAGCACCAGCACCAGATCGCACCAGTAGGAACCCACCCCTGAAGCAGAGGCTGTAGAGCTATCAGTTGACAATCTGAATTGCTGCACTGAGGAGGGGATTGGAATCAGTGTTGAATATTTCCAGCTGTGTGATTCTGTCTTCCAGTGCTGTACACTTTCAGATCTAACACAAATTGGGTTTTTACCCGAGTTGAGGGAGTGGGGTATGCGTGAACAACTATGAATAAGCACAGAACTCTAAACCAATCCTGGGATACTGTTTCAACATTCTTCTCTCAAATAGTTTGATATTGGGGAGCCTTGGGGAAAACTCTCATGATGACTAGAAGTTGGAATTAGATTTTTCAATATATGGAGACATTAAGGAGAATTCATTATTATTTTGCAGGCAGACCACCTGGTGTGTTATCATGATATGCTTAAATGGTTCAAGAGGGGATCCTTCTATTGCATGGTCACTACAACCCAGTCAACTAAATGTAAAAACTAGCCCCATGGGATTAATACCCTCTTTACAGGTACTTTCATGCTAAATTCGTTGTCTTTGCCTTGCAAACAGGACTGAGAAGACTGTGTTAAATCACAACCCTTTTTCTGAAACAGGCCATATAACACAAAGGTCATTTCTGGATACTCTATCTCATTTTAAGTTTTTATCATCACAGCAGTCAATTGGGGAATGGAAAAATGGCCAAAAAAAGAAGAATTTTAAAACAATTAGTCCCTTTTAATAATTTAAACAATACAGCCAAAAGACAAACAGAGGTAGATGCAAGCATTTTGTATTGACTCACCAGTACCTACATTACAATAACACGGTTAAAATCAGCCTCAAATATACGATCTAGCAAGAGCATTAATTAAGCCTATAACACATGCAGGAAAGCAACCAATGGCAAGCAAGAAGAAGAATTGTTTAAATTCAGCTGAATGTACAGTGTTTTTTCTTTAGTTCATCTCTACCCGAAGCCAAAACATGTCAGCCTCCCAGCCTCCTTTGCAAAGCCTGGGAGGATTTAAAAATGGCTTCTACATCATTGACTGGGTTATTCAAGATTTGTGCTGCTTCACATCCGACTGTTAATTACTTAAGCAAGAGGTGACTGACTCAAATGATGTATCATTTGATCAAAGCTCCATTACTGTATTTCTCTCAATCTCCAATTACTAATGAGATTTCTGGAGGCCCCAGATTTATTCTATTTGAGGGAGGGGAGAATCCTTTTTTCAAATTCAGAGCTCTGGATCTCTGGGTATCAGTCTGAAATTTACTTCGAATTTCTGGAGTTTCCTGAATGCAAAGCACATCTCTGCAGGTTAACAAGAGGAATGCAATTACTGATCAACAGCAGCAGGGAAGATAGTGAACGCTTCCCGAGCAATACAGGAGAAAGAAAGAACCTTAATAACAACAAGGATCACATTAGATTTACATGCAGTATTTTGCGAGTGTTTAATTATATCCAATCCTCAAGTGTCAATAATACGCAAAGTCGAGTCATCTACAGTACAAAACCAATCTGTGTAATATAATTGAGTGTGGAAAATTTAGATTAATTGAGAGGAGCCTCTTACAGCTGGTGAAATGTCCAGCTAGACATTGTACAAAATAAAATATCTGTCTGCTGGTCAATTTTAGCAAGAATGAAGGGAAGAGCATGAATCAGCCCAAATGTTTTCCTGGCTGCATAGAGAAAAGTCCCACTTCAAGTCAAGTCGTAAATCCTTTCTAGTATCAGGCCACCAGCCTGTGTTAATCTGACTAAGGATATAGTGCTTTATGAGTGGCTTCAGTGATAGCCATAGACCAGATTAGTGTCCAGGATGTGTTGAATTCCTTGGGAAGCAGAGATAGCAGCCCCAAGGCAGCGGATGAAATCTACTTACCTTCCCTACTGGTTTGGAAGCTCGCACTTTGCTTCGCACGCGCCACCATTGTACGTGCTTTTTCACCCTCTGCGCATGCGCAGATGGCTTTGCGCATGCGCGGAGAGTTAAAAAAAGAAAATGGTGATGTCCAGGTGGGTGGGCGGAGCCTCATTTGGCCGCCGCTACCGGTTCTCTGAACCACCATCCACCACTGCTACCACTACGCCCGAACCAGGCCAAACCGGTAGCATTTCACTCCTGCCCCAAGGACTATGGTAACCCCAGACCCTCAGCCACACAGGCGATAAATTGGAAGAAGGACAGGAATAAAAAAAACTGCTAGGAAAAGCTACAGATCAGTGTGGAAAACTGCGTTCTGCTCTGGATGTCTTAGGTAAACTGGAGCTCTGCCTAGCCTAGAGTCTCACCCCTTCTAAAAATGCATCAGTGATCATGTTCCATTAACATGAAAACACCCCTGAGGTGACTTGAACTGAAATGTGAAGGAAGGGTAGCGACTCTGCATGCCAGATAGTCTATCAATGTCTTGGAAAGATAACAGAATATTTCTACCTGGGTTTGGATTTATCTTTGTGGGGGGAGCCTGCCTCCGCTGAGATTTCTAGGTTGAAAAGAGCAATGGATGAAGATCATTTTGTCAGATTGATCTTTCTTGCTGATATTTTGTTTCCTTTCTCTTCTGCAGCAGGGAAGGTAAAATCAGCATTTAGTAAGAAAATCTTCCTTCCTCAGGCGATAGAAGGAAGTAATAAAATCTCTCAAAATTATTAACACCAGTGCTAGCCTTTCTATACAGTCCTCTAGTCTAGCCATTAACTGAGCACCGTGAGCAGGAAGTCATGGGAACAGCCAAAGACATAGCAAGTTAAAAAAAAAAAGCCAATAGGTACGAGATGAAATAGGTCAGGCAACCTAACTAAATAAGAGAAAAAGGGTCTGAAAAATTTAAATAATTATTATACGTTTATTAGTTCTAGAATAAATTCCACCAGGCATCATTAGCATTGAAATTTTGATTGTTTTGTTCCAGCCCTCCAGAGCATGGCTCCCCTGTAATCTCAGCCCTAACTCTTTCCTTTGTGCAATTTTGAGTCTCCATGCAACCACAGGCACACTGAGAAAAAGTGGCTTGTGAAAATGAAATGAATTAAAGTGTGGCTGTAGCCATGCCTCCTTGGCTCCGCAGCACACGTCATGAAGCCCGGGTTCAAGGGTCTCCTAATTAGGCTGCCAGAAGTAGGAAGATTTCTTCCTTGGGATCCATGACTGAGATGCTCTCAGCACAAAGCAAAATGCAACTGCTATTATAGGGCATTGATTCCTTGGATCAGTTCAGCTTCATTCTTTCACTTTCAAGACTATTACAGACATCCATAATTCATATTTATATATGCAGCTTTTTATTTCTTTAAAGAATCCTCCTTGATTAATAAATTTTAAGGTTATCTTATCTTATCTATTAATTGGGGCTAAAGAGCTGCTATAAACCAGTCAAATAGGAATTGCTCTTGAAGAATTATTACTGAAGACCTACTATCCAAGCAAAACTAATTAATCTTAGTTCAGGGGGAAAAAATGTAGCCACTGAGAATGTGATTTTTTTTCCTCTTTTGCTAAGAAGTAGATTATATCAACCATCCTTTAAATATTTTAAAATAAGGGTGAGAAAAAGAAGAGTCTATCCCTTTTTCCAATGTTTTTGGTCTCCTGAATATCAGGGATCTGGGAATTCTATTCATAAAAATTAACTGAACAGAACCTATAGTTTGGGGCACCCGATTAATCTCAGCTATAACTGCCTGAATGCTAGCAGATACTGTTTTCTCATTGAATTAATCAGATTTTCAAATAGGCCAGCTTGAGTTGATAGTGGAGCACCCAGGGAATTTATTATAATTAAGGCCAGTAACTCAAATGAAGTTCCGTATATTTAAGTTCGCTGAATTCAGTATTTTACATAGGCTTAACTCCAGTAGTGTCCTAAGGCTGAGATAAATTTCACTTTGTCCAGTTGAAATAAAAAGAACTAAAAAGAGTTAACCCAGAGCAAATCCACGGAAAGACGTTTCATTGGTACATGGGGGTTCTATCTACAGGTATTTTTAAAAGCTATTTTTAAAAAATGTAATAATTTTAAAATAGTCCAACAAGAAAAGATAAATAGCATCATAAGGCCAACAATGGCCATGTAAACCATCTCCTGGAATGTTTCATAGATTAAATATGGTTAAAGTTTGAAGATTTAAAAAAAAGGACTACGGAAAGCACTTCCTTCACAGGTTGTAGTGGTCCAAGGCAGGATACACAGAAAAAATAACGATCAGTGGAAAATATCAGGCCATAAATTGAAAAGGATAAAAACAATAGCTGAAAAGATTGCATAGTTTTGATCCTGAAACCTGCTTTTACATCAGCATATTTAAAAAAAAAGGGCATCTGCAAGTGACAGAATTGTGGAAGTCCAACTAGGGTTTTTCTTAATTTCTCTCCCCTAGTACTTGAGCCTTTTGGATGTTTCTCCATAAGAATAGCACTTGGCAGGAGATCAGCTTAAATAAAATTTTCTTCCTAGAAAATCAATTATGTGGTTCCCCAGTTTGCAAATACTGTATATAAATCAATAACACTGTCAGCAATTATACAGCAATTTCATAGTTTGTAACACTATTATCATCAGGATTAATTCACTGAAGCTCCAATCCTTCATGGAAGGAAGCCTCATCCAACACAAAAGGGACTGGATATGACTACATCACACATTGCCTTGCATTAACAATTTCTATAGATATTATCACATCACTTCAAGTGCCACAGAGGTTGCTAGATTTCTCAGTAAGGATCTGAAACAAACACATTCATAATTCTCAGATAGCTACCTCTATCTCAGAAAGATGTTAATGAACTTGAAAGAATACAAAGAAGCACAGTAAAACAGGTTAATGAACTTGAAGATTGATTTATGGTGAAAATAATGTTGCCATCTATTTTTTCAGACCATATTATATACAATACTGGGGGCATTTACAAGGTTGATGTCATAGTTTGAACCAATAGTTTGCTTTCTTTGTGATTATATTAGTAACAACGTGGAACAGTAGTGGGTTCTGAATTAGTTTGCCACTGGTTCGCGTGTGTGTGCGTGCTACGCTTCTGTGCATGCGCAGAAGTGTCCCGGGCAGGTGGGCAGAGCCTCCTGCCACCGCCGCTACCGGTTCTAAGAACCGGTCCGAACCGGGAGCAACCCACCATTGGTGTGGAAGGTTCCTTGTTTTCTAATATATATATAAAACCACTTCTCAAATATTTGAACTAGGCCAAAACATTTTAAGCTGAAGTCTTCGCATTTGCAATCACAATTGTTTTACTATTCTTTTTCCTTCACGTTTTGTCTGGTGGGATTAATCTAAAATTTCTAGTCAATCTGCAGAAGAGTCAAGAAGGGATCCAAATGCCTTCCTCAAAGTGGTGTGCTCCAGATGTGCTGGGATTTACACTGATCGAGCTAGAAAGGAGTTCTGGGAATTGGAGTCCTGATACATATGGAGGTCACTACCTTGGGAAAGCTCATTGACAACATCTACAACTGAGCCATTATTCCTTGGAGAGCTCTGCTTTCCCATAATTTGCAAAGTAACATCAGATTGCCTAGGTGTTTTTTTTAAAGTGTATAATTAGCCTCTGATCATAACTAGAAGTTATTACCACTGACAATTTGATTTCATATGTATTCTTTAAAAATAGATGGTGATGGTTGACTTGGCATGGAGGTGCTAATGAAGACTTGGAACATTAACTGTAGGTTTTGGGTTTATCCTATTACTGCCACATTTAGTGTGAATTTCACAGGATTATCAGTGTGAATTTAGAGTAACTGCAACCCTGTATTCCCTGACAATTTTTTAATTTTTATTTATAATTTATATAATTTAATTTAATTATAAAATAAATTTATTTTAGTGTGTGTGTGTGTGTGTGTGTGTGTGTGTGTGTGTGTGTGAGAGAGAGAGAGAGAGAGAGAGAGAGAGAGAGAGAGAGAGAGAGAGAGAGAGAGAGAGAGAGAGAGAGAGAGAGAGAGAGAGAGAGAGAGAACAAACTGAAGAAATAAGGGGGGAAATGCAGGAGGAAATTGAATATAATGTAATAGAGACGTACATGACCTCAGGTGATTCAACCAAGCAGAATGAGCAGAGATTCAGGACAGATAAAAGGAAATGCTTCCATCCTTATTAATTCTCTTCCAAGCAGTTCAGTGGTGGCTATCAAGGTGAATGCCTTTATAAGGGAATTATGCACATCCATGAAGGGAAGGCAGTCAGTAAAGCCCATAGATTTCCTTGTGTATTAACAGCAAGATCTCTCTAAGCACCAGGACATAAAGAGGAGAGGGTTGTTCTGCTCGCTTGCTTCTGGTGGATTTCATGAAGGCTTTTCTGGACCCCTTTTGGGCAGAAGAGATGCCTTCCATTAGACCAGGCCTACTTTTCTTCTCTAGAGAACCTAGAGCAGAGAAGTCTTCCATTAGACCTGTGGGGGGACTATGGCCCCTTTATGACTTGTGGACCAACTCCCAGAATTCCTGAGCCAGCCATACTAGCTCAGGAATTCTGGGAGTTTAAGTTCATAAGTCATAAAGGGGCCATAGTTCTCCAGTTTTGCATTAGATGTGGCCAGCAATGCATGGCCTCTGATGCCTTTCTGTTTGAACTGAAGATTGTTGATAGTGCTATGATTTTTTTGGGGGGGGGGTTTCTCTATTTCTACATGCATGGGAATTTCAGCCAGGCAGCTATTCATTTGCAACAAAGGTGAATCAAACACTATCTCATCAGGGGTGGGTTCTAACTTACCTCACTGCCGGTTCTCTTCCTCCCGCGCCACGTGGCCATGACTCGTGGGTGCATGCGTGCTTTGCACGGGCATGCGCAGTGGCAAAAAATCCCAAAAAATTCCAAAAACAAGCCAAAAACAAGATGGCGATCGCATGCACAGTGCCGGAAACTCGGTTTCTGCGCATGTGCAGAAGAAAAAAAAATCAGAAAAAAATTCCAAAAAAACCCCCATTCCAACCCCCCCCCAAAAAGCCAAAAACAAAATGTCAACCGCATGCACAGTGCCGGAAACCCGGCTTCTGCACATGTGCAGAAGAAAAAAAAAACCCGGAAAAAATTCAAAAAAAAATTCAAAAAAAAATTCAAAAACATTAAAAAAAAGATGGCTGGGCCCACGGACCAGCACCGACCGAACCGGTTCCGTGACACCATCGTGACATCACCAGCGGGCAAACCAGTCTGAACCGGGAGGAACCCACCTCTGTATCTCATGTCTTATGGTCAAATATACTGGTGAATTCTAGGCTGTGCGGCTGTTTCAAAACAATTGCATGTCAACTGCTAGAGGAGGATTGAGTGCTATTAACTACATCAATTAAATGCAAAGAATATATTCTGTGGCAACAATCAAACTGATAAAACAAATTAAATCCATAAAAATTGATTTCTGAAGAAATAGCAGCCAAGGTTTTCAAAACTGTTTTATGGAAAACATTCAACTTCAAAGTGTCTTATAATTTAGTATTATTTTCCCTTGAAAATGTGAGTTTAAGCAAACATAGTTCAGAAATGGGGAAAATGAACATTCTTGTTTTTGGGTTCTCCTTCCACACCCACACCCATTTAATAAATTGGGATGTTTTAGGAAATGCTGAGCGTAGACATTTTTGGCTCGCTCAAACAGTACTTTAATAAAGTCTGGGAAATAAACTTCACGGGAAAATCTCGGGTGTTCAATTAGTTTAAAATGTCATAGGGTAGAGAAATGGAGATAATGAAATTATAAGGATAATGGTGGCTTAATGTTTTGCGGCTCACCCGAGATTTATGTGCTTCAATATAACCTCAAGCTACACATATGGCATAATAAAAACTTGAATAGAATAGGTTTCTGATTGGAGAAATAGGGGTGGGAGCTTTGAATGGACAATAATGGGGGGGGATAAATGGAGTCAAGTAGCTAAAAAACACTGCCCTTTAAAAAAATTATATCACCCCTCCCATTGCCTCCTACCCACAGGTGCATAATGTTAACTTAATAGTATTTAACTGCAGCAAGACTAACTGTGCTATAAGCACTTCCTTCCCAGATGTAAATTGGGCTCAGAGGGAATACTACTGCAAAACCATAAGTTGTGGGGTGAGTGGGGAGAGGGCAGGAGGCAGCAGGAGAGAGAAGCCTGTGAAAATAGGACTGGCTTCCTCCCAAATCTCCTTTACACAAATTCAGCAGCTGAGTTCTCGCAATGGAAGTTTGCGAGAACTCAACTGACACACAGAAAGAATGAAGAACATAACCAGTGTGAGTGCTGCATGACAGACAGACAGACACACACACACACACACACACACACACACACACACAAATGTAGCCTGAATAGGATAGAGATACTAGCTGAACATGAAAAAAAAGAAATGTTATAATAACTGAAAGATATCCATGTGAGATTTGGAATCTTTAAGGTAGGTGCAGTCTGTCAAATAAAGGATAATGGTCCATTCCTGTAAAATAGAAAGCACGTTTGTGTTATATGTCTTAGGGAATGTTGATGCTTCTTGCTTCTGTCACCCATAGTGACTTTTCCTGTTCTGTGGTTGAAGGGAGTATTTCTGTTTGGTGAGCAGCCAAAAACACACAGTGATACTTCTTGTCTTCGGAAAAGTCAAAGCTGAAATAAAATGGAGATAAAGCATTTATTTTCTATATATGTGACAAAGTATAATTTAAGATTAACAAGCATTTGGTGCCATAGCATCATGAACAGTAGTGGGTTCTAAATCCTGTTGTGCAGAAGTGTCCTGGGCAGGTGGGTGGCAATGTTTCCTCTGCAGCTGCACATGGAAAGAGAGAATGGCGCGCAGCAGTTTCCAACTGCTGCACACTGTTTTCTAATATCAGAGGCTGCGCGACTGCGCGCCCGTGCACATGACTAGAGAATGGCGTGCAGCAGTTTCCAATTGCCGCATGCCATTTTCTAACGTTAGAGGGACCATTGGTGGGTGGAGCCTCCTGCCGCCGCCGCTACCAGTTCACAGAACCGGGCCGAACCGGGAGCAACCCACCGGTGGTCATGAGCCTTCAACATATAAAACATACTTGAAGATGACTGCTTTCTATAGATAGAGGTGGAGTCTCAGATACCTTGAGAACATTTCAGTCCTCTCTTAACACTGCAATGCTTCTCACCTCATCAAAGAGCTACACTTGTAGGTTCAGACCAAGAAGTTACAGCTGGAAGAAACACATGTTCACAAAGTGCACTTATAGGATTGAGATCCAATCCTATAAGTGCAATTTCATTTCATAATGGAACAAGTTGTCTAAGAAAGCAGGAACAAAAACTCCCATGATGACATAGATTAAAAAAGATCTAGATATGTGCCTGTTTGGAATGTGTCTGTGCTCATATTCACATTCTTGAAAATTTGGAGGAATTAAGGGGATTGTTCATTAAATTACAATGACTGCAAAATGTTTCTTATGGGCCATGAAACCATTCTTGTTAATGGAAACTTTCAGTAGCAGACTAAATGTTAGGTGAGGATGACGTAAGAGTATTATAATGATTACATTCCAACTTTGTCTGGATTATTGGTAGAATATTTGAAGTGTTCTTCAGGACCAGTTAACATCTTGTTCTGAAAATTGTAGGACAGAATAAAAGAGATACAGGTACTCTCAATGAAAACCAAGTTTCAATGTCGTGTCTGGTGACTCAGCCCCAGTTACTTTTAGCATGCACTCAGTTATGGCAAAGTTCTCAATAATGTAATAATTTAATTTGTACTTATAGTATGATTTGTCCTGGAAATGTTTTGGCATATTTGGCAATAAGTATGCTGCATCTTTAAGTTCTGTAGGCCAGAGTCACCCTATTATGGCATATAAATAAATAAATAAATAAATAAACAAACAAACAAACAAATAAATAAATAAATACAAACAAACAAACAAACAAACAAACAAATGCACTTGATCATTATAATGGATATATTATGATTATGATTATATTATAATATAATATAAATAATATTTTTTTAATTTATAAATAATATATGTATGCTATATGAGAAAAATCTGAAATAACACACAAAAGCAAAAATTTGCTGAATATGACTTAAGAATTGTGGCAATTTCAGAAATGCATATATCGATAAAGAACAAATTAAAAATATGTTTACATTCAAAGGGACATGGCATAAATCCAATGTTCAATCACTCCCAATGCTATCAGCATATGAAAAGGAAACATGCTTTGAAAGTGATTTACATAATTTCACATTTGGCAGGTTGTGAAAGATGTACCACTTCACATTCTCAAACAATTTCATCATGGTGGCTGGAGGCCTGCTATATATTCAGCATTTCCTGCAAGTGAACATCTATGCATTTATTATTCCCAGAAGACAGAAAACATTTGCCATTATTCTTTTACTGTTTAGTATAGCAAGAACTAGGAGGAAGTTTCTCACTGAAATGTTGGAAAGGTTGGTGTAAGCTTTGGGCTTTCTTTGGAGAGGAAGTGCAATGCTGACACTTGGCCTTCTGCCTGGCCTGCAGTGGGGGGTAACTCAGGAGTTGACATTTTTTAGTTTTGCTCTTCAATAGTAGCTGTCTTCATCCAGACACACAATTTTACCATCTGAGGATCAACGCTCCCCCCGCCCCACTGTGTAACAATACTGTGTTGGTTCCTTTATTTAGCTGGCAAACCTCCAAATCACTGAAGCTGAAGTCATGAGTCTTTTTTGTACTGCTGCACCTGAATTATCATATTTTCTTTGGGGCAAGACACAGCCATGAATTTAACAGTAGCAGAGTCTCTCTCTCTCTCTCTCTCTCTCTCTCTCTCTCTCTCTCTCTCTCTCTCTCTCTCTCTCTCTCTCCCTCCCTCCCTCCCTCCCTCCCTCCCTCCCTCCCTCCCTCCTGAGATGGCTGCAAATGGTAATTGATTTACCCATCAGGAAAAGAACTCCATTGAGTTTATCAATTTGAAATATCATTTAAAGCAGTAGGGTAGATGTCTATGTATGATTAACACTGTATATTCCATAGAACATTTACAATGTCATAATCAAGTTGCCAAAATCATACATTAGAAGCTTTGCCAGAAGTTTGGGTTCGAATGCAGCAAAAATCACTGCAAACACCAAGTTGATAAAGTTTTTGAAAATGAACAGGTCAAGATCCTGTGGAACTTTTGGATCTAAACAGATATCTGACCCACAACACACCTGACATCATTATTGTGGAAAAGAAAAAAAATCTGGTTCATTGATATTGCAATACCAGGTGATGCACGAATTGAAGAATAGAATAACAGAGTTGGAAGGGACCTTGGAGGTCTTCAGGTCCAACCCCCTGCTTAGGCAGGAAACCCTACACCATTTCAGACAAATGGTTATGCAACATCTTCTTAAAAACTTGCAGTGTTGGAGCATTCACAACTTCTGGAGGCAAGTTATTCCACTGATTAATTGTTCTAGCTGTCAGGAAATTTCGTCTTAGTTCTAGATAGCTTCTCTCCTTGAATAGTTTCCGTCCATTGCTTCTTGTCCTGCCCTCAGGTGCTTTGGAGAATAGCTTGACTCCCTCTTCTTTGTGACAACCTCTGAGATATCGGAACATTGCTGTCATGTCTCCCCTAGTCCTTCTTTTCATTAAACTAGGCATACCCAATTCCAGCAACCGTTCTTTATATGTTTTAGCCTCCAGTCCCCTAATCATCTTTGTTGCTCTTTTCTGCACTCTTTCTAGAGTCTCAACATCCTTTTTACATCGTGGCGACCAAAACTGGATGCAGTATTCCAAGTGTGACCTTACCAAGGCATTATAAAGTGGTATTAACACTTCACGTGATCTTGAATTCTATCCCTCTGTTAATGCAGCCTAGAATTGTGTTGGCTTTTTTGGCAGCTGCAGCACATTGCTGGCTCATTTTTAAATGATTGTCCACTAGGACTCCAAGATCTCTCTCACAGTTACTACTATTGAGCGAGGTACCGTATATACTGTACCTGTGCATGTTGTTTTTCGGGCCTAAATGTAGAAGCTTACTTTTTTCACCATTGAATTTCATTTTGTTAGATAGCGCCCAATGTTCAAGTCTGTCAAGATCCTTCTGTATCTTAAGCCTATCTTCTGGAGTGTTGGCTATTCCTGCCAGCTTGGTATTGTTTGCAAATTTGATGAGTTCCCCCATCTATCCCCTCATCCAAATCATTGGTGAAGATGTTGGGCCTAAAACAGAGCCTTGGGATACCCCACTGCATACTTCTCTCCATGTAGATGTAGTTCCATTGAGGACTACACACTGAGTGCAGTTGGTCAGCCAATTACAAATCCAACTGGTGGTAATGCTGTCTAACTCACATTTTTCTATCTTATCAAGCAGTAAGTTATGGTCTATTTTATCAAATACCTTACTGAAGTCCAAGTAAATTATATACACAGTATTCCTCTAGAATACTGTGTAGAAAGAATAACAAAATATTGTGATTTGCAAATTGAAGTTGAGCGATTGTGGAGAAGAAATCAATGGTTGTACTAATAGTAATAGGAACCCTTGTTGCAATACCCCAAAGGCTTCCTTGATACATGGAAAATGTTAACTTATTAGACCTAAATATTCTGATTTTGCAAAAAACCACCTTACTTGGAATTGCCTATATACTTAGATGTTACCTTAACAGATCTTAGGTCCGTGATGGCGAACCTATGGCACGCCATCTCTACGGGCATGCGAGCCGATGCCCAGGTCAGCTCCACCGTACATGTCTGCGCGCCTCCCACTGGCCAGCTGATTTTCAGGTCTTTGCCGGGTGATGCGCGCGCATGCGTGGGGAGTGAGGGTCACATGCGCATGCATGCGGGGTGTGTGATGCCACCCCCCCACAGCCCATTTTTAGTTCCAGGAAGCTTCAGGGAGGCCTGCTAGCACCAAAATGGGGGTCATGTGCGCATGCACGGGGGTCGCATGGGGTGGGGTCACGCACGCATGCATGGGGGTGGGGCCTATGGGGGGCATTGCATTATGAGTGTTGGTACGTGCGTGCTTTCGGCACCCGAGGGAAAAAAGGTTCGCCATCACTGTCTTAGGTCCTTGGTTAGGACTTGAAGTGTTATTTTTTTTACCAGTCCTAGGCTGTGAATTGAATTAAAGAGTGATAATAGCAAAGATAGTACCAGATAGGGGCCTTGGGTGCAATCCCAAAACAACTGGAGCACCACTTGAACACCATTGGCACTGACAAATTCACCATCAGTCAATTGCAAAAGGCAACTTTACTCAGAACAGTTTCCATCCTGCGACAATATCTGTAATACCATTAAACATCCAGATCTGCTAGATAGGTAGACAAAAACGCCAAACCCAGTCTGAACATCTGGCTGATTGTGCGACAAACCATAATAATGATTTTCAGTGCTATGGAGCTTTAGAAAAAACATCTGGACAAGAATTTCATGGAGGTTCAGTATGGAATTAATTACTCATCTTTTCTGCTATCAGAAAATGAACATGCTCAGAAATACCCCATTCTGCCCCTACCCCCCCCCAAGAATTTGGCTGAATCCTCTGCACCCTTCCCATCTACCCATCTTGTAAATAAGAAGATAAGAGACCAAAGCCAGTCAAAGAAAAATGTTTATGACATACCACAAAAAAGAAAAAGAAAACCTCATGCTTAAATAAGCCAAATTTACACGATACGCCTGGGTATAATTTAGTGTTTAAAATTGAAATATAACACAACTTTCTTTCTGCTTCTAACCAAATTTCACCCCCCCAAGGCAATTTTTTGTCCACCTTAAGAGACTGAACAATTGGATATAATGTCAGTCATAAAGCTACATACCTCAAGATAGGTTTTAACAGTTGTTTTTAAAGAAAGAAAACACAGTAAAAAATAATAAAAGAGGAGATGAATTGGATAATAATGTAGCTATTTGGGGGAAAACAAAAGTCACCTGAAAAAAAAATCAGATTTTTTCAGAGGAAAAATAAATAGAAAGAAGCAAGCCAACCTAACACCCCTTTTTATTTCCAGATAAACAGACCAAGTTAACATTATAAGTTTCCAAATCATATAATTTAAAATACTATGGATACTTCTTAATTTTCCCTCCTGATAAATGGCTATAAAATTATTCATGCGACTCCCGACTTTAATTGAAAGTGCTAAAGTATGACAAATAGTCATTGTTTTAAATTATTAGTAATAATGAGTTAATAGTTCATTTTTACCACATCCAGGAATAACAAATTAAAGAAGAAACCTATGCTTAAATAAATATTCCCAGCTTTAAAAAAAAGGATTCCAGTTCTCCTGAGTGAGCAAAATATCTGGCCAGATTAACTTTTCAGATGACATTTTTAATCTTTTAGCTCTTGAGCCTACAGAAAACAAACTGAAAAAGCTGGCAAAGGATTAACGAAATGTTTTCAAAGGGTAGACATACATGGAATGGGTCAAGTCATATTTCATTTAGCCTAGTTTGACAACATTTTTGGCTCTGCAAGGAAAATAGAGCCCTTTCAAGCTCTTACTACAGTCATGTTAAACCACTCACAAATTTGACTTCTATGACATTCTTTGTAACAGTTGAAAGCAATGGATCCCTTGATAATTAGGGTGGAAAAAATTGAAAAACTTAGAGTAAGGGACCACATCAGACTGTAGGTAGAATATGTTTTCTTAATAACTATGCTATTCTCCAAGTTTCTTGAGGGGCAACTCCTTTGAACCCAGGGACTTCTAGTAAAAGTCAAAATTATGTAATGTGGCACATAGGTTTATCATTTTATGTAAGACAACTGAGAAGTAATAACTGCAAAGAAAGGGGCGAATAAATCATAGGCATTTCCTAATCACCCAAAACTGGAAGAAAATCGAAAAGAGACATGGGCTTCAAAAAAAGCAAACGATTCAAAAGATGAACTAAGGACAAAATGAGTGACACAAAAGTAGAACAGCATCACAGAGGTAACAGTATGAACAGTGCCTCTGTTGTGGGCTCTGAATGGCAGTAACATCTGGCTGCACAGTTGGTTAACAACGGAACCTGTTCTGGGGGTGATTAGTTTAAGCCTTCTTCCCTTCCCCCAATCATATAAACCTAAAAATGATACATCCTTAATGGGATTGTACTGTTCTTTCCTCATGTTGTCAACTTCATTTAATTTCCTCCATGCCATTAACATGCCTAATGCATATGTCAGGCACAAGCCTGATGCTAGTTGGGCAAACAGAATGTTGTACAAAGGCGGCAATGTGTTAAAACAATTGAGCAAGCAAGTACTAAAAGTTTGTTGCTCTGGCCATATGGCACAGTGTTTAATTTCCCGATGTGGAAAAACGTGGCTGTCATAGAAAAAAGGATGATGAATAAATTTTCTTGGGGAAATATATTATAATGAAAAGTGGCTTTCTGGGGAAATAACCAAAGGAATGTAAACTCTGTAAGGGGAAAGCATATGGGAAGTATTAAAATATAAATAAGAGTAGCAAGGCAGAGCATTTTAAGAATGAAAGAAATACAGAGGAAAACAAGGCTATCTCTATTGCTGGCCCAGTTATGAATGAGATGGACTAATGATGCATAGCTTTGTATTCAGTTATAAAAATCAGAAACGACTTTTGGGAGTCGTTACAGAGCAAGTGACATCTTGAATGCCTGTGACGGAGGGACAGCAAGGATGACTCTGCTTGTGTATTAATGGGCCTGTCTAAGATAATTTAGGCTGCTCAATAAAATTAACAGAACCTAGAACTTCAGTGGAGTAGTATAGGTTGCTCCTATTTCCCCCCCCCACATTGAAAATACAGTAATAAAATATATCAACCATCAAGTAATTGAAGTATGTGATTTTCATGCAGGCATTATGAGAACTCAGCGGATTAAAAAAAGCAGAACTTTAGTCCCTTTATTTTTAAAAATAATTTAATTAGAATTTTAAACAAGGAAGATAAAAACTAATATTATAATAAAGAAAGAAAAAGTCAAAGAAAGTAAAAAAGAACAAAGTCAAAAGTACAGAAAAGAAAAGAACAAAAAAGAGACTTCTGATTTTCTTTTACAGCAGTTATAAGTATAAACATAAAGTAAACTCTTGCTCTAAGGTTACAACATAACTTTCATCTTTTCTATAATAATTTATAGATTTATTTCCAGTACAATACTATTTTTTCTAATCAACAAAACCGCATCTTATTATTTCATTTTTTCCTGTTTCATGCAAAAAGTCCAAAAGATATTTCTTCCAATAGGCATTAAACTTTCCCTTTTTTTTCATCTATAAGACGCCCCCATGTATAGGACAGTGTTGGGTTGTAAATAATTTTGCCACAGGTTTGTGCCCGCACATGCGCGTGATGCTTCTGCGCATGCTAAGAAGCTTCTGTGCATGCTAAGAAGCGTCCCAGGTGGGTGGGCGGAGCCTCCCGCTGCCGGGGCTACTGGTTCTAAGAACCCATCCGAACCGGGAGCAACCCACCGCTGGTATAGGATGCCCCCTCACTTTTGTTACCCAAAATTCAGAAATCAATATTTTAAACATTAAATAGAAGACAATTTTTTTTTGCAGAATAAGACATTCGCTTACCGGTATTTATTTTTTTGTTTTCTGACATTTTTATGGGCTCAGAACGCTCCGACATTACCGCTCCCTGTCGCATCTGGACACTGGCTACATGCTCTTTGCAGCATCAGCTGACATCAGTTACATAAGGCTCATGATTGGAGGAAACCTGTTAGCTTGTCTCTGCAATCAGAAGTTTTGCTGAGGCTAGTTTGCAGAGATAAGGTATCAGCAGTCTCGCAACCATGGTTCTCCTCTCGGCTCCCTGTGTATCAGACACCATTCCATTTTTAGTTAAATATTTTAAAGAAAAAGTATCATCTTATACAAGGAAAAATACAGTAATTAGTGTCTTTTCTCTAATCAAAACTGTCAGTTTAGCCATTGTGGCAAATTCCATCATCTTCACCATCCATTCTTCCATTGTGGATGATGTTAAATCTTTCCACCATTGTGGGTATTAAAGTCTTTTTGCAGTTACACTTTTGTCCCCTCCCATCTTTCAAAATGTAAACATTTCACTCTAACCACATTTCACACTGACTGTGATTGCTGGCTTATTTATATACTGTTTTTAGAACTGGTACTTAATATTTGAGTATCTTTCTACTCTTGACTTTTCCCAGTAGGAAAGTAGCAATATCTGCAGATATTAGTGTTACTAGCAGGCAGCCAGTTTCCCAAAAAGTTAGAAGAGGAATTAGAAGAACCTTTTCCAGGCTTTCAGATGCAGTGGACTACAACTTCTATAATTCTTAGCTACCTAGCCATGGTGTTTTTTTGTTGTTGAAAATATGAAAATTGGATCCCAACCAGAGGGCACTAAATCAGGAGGTGTGAGTGCTGGGCTAAAGAACCTGAGCAGAGATGCAGCAGTCTAAAAGAAGCAATGGGATATAAGTGAAATTGCAACAGTATAGGAAACAGTGCAGGGGCGGGTTCCTAATTTTTTTACTACCACTCTGTGGGCATGGCTTATTTTGTGGGTGTGGCTTGCCAGCCATGTGACCAGGTGGGCGTGGCTTCTCGGACTGCTGAAGGGAGAGGAACTGAGATAGGTCCTGCCGCCCATTCCCCCTCCACTCAGCAGCTCGAGAAGCTTCGAATGTGCAAAAATGCCTAGGATCATCTCCGCGCATTCGTGGCTTCTCGGACTGCTGAAGGGAGGGGAATGGAGATAGCTCCTGCCGCCTGTTCTTTCAGCGTCTCACACGCTCCTTCAGCCATCCTCCCCTGCTTGGACTCACTGTGGGGTTGGGGTGCCCACTCACTGTGGGCACTGCGTATGCGCAGTGCCAGAAGCTCAGTTTCTGGGCATGCGCAGAAGAAAAAAATTGTAAACAAATTTAAAACATTTTTTTTAATGGCGGCGCCCAGGCACCGGCAACCGACCGCACCGGTACTGTGATGTCACCAGCAGGCCGCTACCGGTGCTATAGAGTGGACCGCACCTGTAGGAACCCACCACTGAAACAGTGGCCAGGGCTCATGGATTCAAGAGGTATGGATAAATAGGAATCATTATAGGTCCCGTGGAAACAAAGTTGATCTTCCATTTATGAATGAAGGAACAGGTAAACAGAGGACGGAGGTCGTTCATTCCTTCTAGGCTACAAAATGCTGCTCTAAGACACAGAAAAATATCAGTGCATTTCGGATGCACTCCTGTCTAAAGGCACAGACAATTCTACATCAGAACAGTCCAACCAATCTTGCTGCACCTTACTGAGATCACACTCTCTTTATATATTATCTAGACCAGGGTGGCCAATATCAAAAGCTTTCTTCAGCTGTTTAGTTT
Organism: Diadophis punctatus similis; assembly: GCA_023053685.1. Classification (NCBI taxonomy): domain Eukaryota; kingdom Metazoa; phylum Chordata; class Lepidosauria; order Squamata; family Dipsadidae; genus Diadophis; species Diadophis punctatus. The sequence continues at coordinate 170,206,691 of JALIGW010000001.1, read as the reverse complement.
AGATCGGATCATCAGTAAGTGCTATCTATCTTTTCCCAGACTGTCTATTGATTGGAAAAGAAAGAAGAAGAAGGCGTGACTGAAACAGTGGGAGCACCAGAAAGAGAAGGGACAAAAAAGAGGATGTCACAAAAAGTGAAAAAAATAAATGGCAGCAATCCTGTACTTAGCCCTTGGTGAGCTTTCCTGGTCAGAAATGAGGATAACCAAACAGAAATAGCTTTTACCTTCTTGAGGGTTCAAATCTTAACAGGACAGGGAAGGACTATTACTATCTACTGGGGTGTGCATGATCAAAGACAGGGATGAAGGGTGTGTGTAAAAAGAAAAGAGACTGCAGGGATACAGAGAACCCATCTCCTTTCCCCACACCCATTGCTACTGCAAGTGTAAACAGTACTTATATGCACATTCAGTTTCTGGACAGAAATCAACTAAAAACATTTTAAAAATAAGAAGTGGAAGGTCAGATTTTTAATTGGCAGGTGGATTTTCCATGAAAACCTCCTGTTAACAGAAGTACAAAAGGGAGGTCACCTCTGGGCTTTGCTAATGACTTCGACAGACGACTTGCATGTAATGAGCTTTAGGGCCATGTCCCACTCTAGAAATCTCTGCTGTAGCCATAAAAACAACCAAGACGGTAGTTAAGTGAGTTATGATAAAGGAACATAAATTAGCAGGACATGAAAAGGGCTATGGGAGATAAATTGTGTTTGGAAATTTATTTAATGGAGGAACTTAAAATATAACTTGAGAAAAACCCAGAAGAATGACACAAGAAGAGTTTATATCTTATGACTGCTAGTATTGCTTGGCTGCAAAAGTTCCAAGTAACAATGGTTTGCAGAGGGAGTATTTAAAAAAAACACTCTATTGCCCTCCCAAGTTCCTTTGAAGTTTTACAGCCAAAATCTAGAAAAGATACAATATAGAAAGAATTAAACATGTAAGTCTTTACACTAAAGGCTGTGTATATGGAATGTTTTCTATATTAATTAGAACAGCTTTTTCCTGAGGGGCCCCCTATACTGGACCTACCTCTGGATGGCTAGCATGCAGGTAACAGCATCCAGACTTATAGATTAGACATTTTAATTTGTATACTGTTGTAAGGAATATCCTTCTGGGTTCAGTTCCAAGTGGGGAAAAAGACACTGGAAAGAAGGTTTAATATGGTGGACAGGAGCACATGGCATGAGCCCCTGTACAGAAAAGGTAGATCACATGCTTCCAGATGTGGGTGAAGAGAAAAGGGAGGGAAAGATGCTGAGTCCCTTGGTTTTATAACCTCTGTTGGGCCCCACCTCTTAGTTTCCTGTTCCTGTGTATGTAATGCACTCCGATTGGTGGTCAGGCTCCCAGGAGGCCATGCAGTGGCAATTCTATAGACTTTTGTCTGTCCCAGGCTTGGCTGAATGAAAGGGCCTTGGGCAATTCCTAATATGGCTATGACTAAAGGAGATAAATCTTTGTTATGTAGAAGACTGCTGGTGGGCCCAGTCCTTAATGGCCCATTGACAAAAGTGGGGGCTACTAAGAGGAATCTTTTGTCTGCTTAAAAGCATGTTTCCAGGGATATTCTATAGAATATATTCTGCCTTTTAATATTTCCTAGGATATTTCATTTTTCTAGGAGAGGGGTGGGTGCTAACTTCCTACAATACAAGAATGTGAGATGCTGGCCAGAAAGAAAATTACTGTATGTTGCGTGTTTGTGAAACTAAGATAGAAGGGGGGAATGTAATTGATCTGAATGAAGGTGGATAGATCTTATGGACTGGAGTTACATGCAAGAAATGAATGTATAGGTTTAATTAGATATCAAAGGACTAAAATGTATATCAGAAAGAAGTAATTGGTATCATATATATGAACGAGTAGGAACATAGCTTTCTGATAGTTGAATGTCAGCCAAGACAAATTCCAAAGTGGTCTTATGGGGTACATTGGGAAAGGATTGTATGTCTCCCTCTTTCTCCCTTCTCTTTCAAATGGCCTCGGTGCCAGTATATCTTCTAGTTTTAATAGCACCTTCCTTTCCCACCATTCTTAATCATCACTGTCCTTGAATTCAAGTAAGGCATATACAATCTACTCACCCAGGGGTGGGCTAGTGGATATGACACACTTGAATTTGAGGAAGATAGCAGCAAACTCAAGCAGCTTGCTCAACCCTCCCCTGATTTTTCCAGTGCCTTCCTTTTTCTATCCCCTCTTAACTGTTACCACCACTAATGACTATGCTTTTTTCCTGCTTTTTCCATTCCAATATATTTCTACCCACACATCATGTTTCAGGTCTGTATACAGACTAAACGTGTATTTTGATATGGGCACAAACCACATCAAACTGGCTTTTGGTTGCATGGACTCCTACATGCATAGAATCTTCTGTATATCTCTAACATATTGTAGGTTGAGCAGAAGTTCATTCATCTGTAAGATGGGAAAAGAATTATTATAAATCTAAGGGAATGATTGTTTTGATTTGTTTATGGTGAAAGACTGAGAGAACTAATGAACGATACAAAGGTGATGAGAGTTTCTATGTGTGGGAAAGACCATTGTCTGGCAGTGTTATAAGTGGATCTTGGGGAAAAAATGGACGTGGAATGAAAAATAGAGTAATAGACCCCATGAGATACTGCTCACACTTCTTCATTTGACTGACAAAAAAAAATTGCCAAGGAAGAATTCATGGCTCTGAGCCATTTCCTATGCAGATGATCTCCTGCTAGCTCTTTTATCGTCTTATGAAGAGCCTGCAGTCAGTGATGCAAATGGGAAAGCTTATAATAATTTATCTACTTGGAAATGTTAATTTTGGGTCACTGAAGAATCATTTTATTCCCCAAAGCTGCCATAATTTTTTGAGCAAGGAGGATGACGGAAAGAATCTCTGAGGTGTCATGCTACACTGCCAGATTAAGGTCCCTCTGCAGGCCAACTAGACGTGCCTCTCCGATTCCTTCTGGAGCATAAAGGTGCCAACTTCAATGTAAAAGTATGCTCAGCTAACGGACCCAATGTTTTTGTTTGTGGCTGTGTAAACATGGGATCACATCAGAGCAATACAATTTGGAGAAGAGAGCAAATCAGGTAACCTTGTTGATAATGGAAGATAAGCCAGATTGGTCACCTATTTTTTATTTTATATGATGAGAAACCATGTCATTTCATAAATTGCTTTTAAAAAGGAAAATGGGTGGGGGAAAGAGTTAACCTGTTGCCCCCTAATATAGATGCAGGCTGGAGCTTCTGAGACGGTTTTTGTGCATTGTGAGGAGAAGGTCCTATTAAAGCAAATGGCATTTTTGCCTGCAATAAAAATGGCAGGTGGGAAGGACCCAACAGAGCAAAGGAAGCATTATAGCCTCTCCGCTTATGCCAGGATCCTAATCTGGGATCCATTTTCTCCCAAACCTGCAAATTACATCTAAAAAAACCACAAAAGCAGCTGCAATGGAATAATACTGAGTTGGCTCTAAATGGGGATTTTGTGAACCAGGCTTAAAAAGCTACTGCTGCCAGGTTTCATTTCCTGCAGGTTGGGGGGGGGGGCAAATTGAAAACTACATTACAATTGCAAATAATATTCAGTTAATGGTTCCTTTTCCCCTTCAGCAGGAGACGTCCTCAGGAATGCAGGAACACTTTTTTCATCCTTCCTCCATTCTATAGTCTACACCAGGGGTGTCAAACTCGATTTCATTGAGGGCCACATCATGATAGTGTTTGACCTCAGGGGGCCGGGGGAGGGCATGGCAGGGGGCGACTGTGGTGGCCTGAGTGCTCTTCCAGCAAAAATGGGCTCCCGAGCTCCATTTTCAGCCATGATGGCCTCCTGCAACCCTCTGCCAGCAAAAACAGAGCTTGGGAGGGCTGCGGGCAGGGTGGTCCCACAGGCCAGATCTAAGCACCCCACGGGCCAGATTCGGCCCCAGGGCCTTGAGTTTGACATCCCTGGTCTACACTCTCTTTCCATTTTTAGCCCAGCAATCCATTTTTACTTCATAAAATTCTTGGGGGGACAGGGAAAGGCTAATTTCCGTTGGGAGAGCTGCTAACAGAGAAAAGACTGAACTATGCCCCTGAAGTCCCAAAGGTGCTGAACTGAAGAAGCATATTGGATGAGAAGTGAGATTTTTCAAAGGATAATAAACAAGAAGGTCCAGTTGCTTTTTGAAGAAAAGCACCTTTGGGACAACCATGCTCTGAATGAATGAGAATCTCCATAGACATCTTCTCTTGATAGCAATAGCAATAGCAATCGCATTTAGACTTATATACCACTTCACAGTGCTTTTACAGCCCTCTCTAAGTGGTTTTACAGAGTCAGCATATTGCCCCCAACAATCCGGGTCCTCATTTTACCCACCTCGGAAGGATGGAAGGCTGAGTCAACCATGAGCCTGGTGAGATTTGAACTGCCAAATTGCAGGCAGCCAGCAGGCAGCAGAAGTAATCTGCAGTACTGCATTCTAACCACTGCGCCACTGCGGCTCTTATAGCAATAGCACTTACTTATATACCGCTTCATAATGCTTTACAGCCCTCTCTAAGCGGTTTACAGAGTTCAGCATATTGCCCCCAACAATCTGGGTCCTCATTTTACCCACCTCAGAAGGATGGAAGGCTGAGTCAACCTTGAGCCTGGTGAGATTTGAACAGCTGAACTGCTGAACTAGCAGTTCAGATTGCAGTGCTGCTTTTAACCACTGCGCCACCACAGGCTCCTGCTTTCCCCTCTGTCCCTTCCAGAGAAGCAGCTGCTGAGCAATGATTCTAATTCTTCTCAAAGGGAGGCCCTTCAGATGTATCATAACACTCATTTTTCCCAGCCAGCAAGAGCATCATTTATTGTAGATGGGTGCTTTACATGCTGCTGCAGTTCCAATCCATATCAAACAGGTGGGAAGGTAAGAGAGGGTGGATCAAATATGTTAAAAGCAAGAACAGGGGTGAGCTGCAAAAATGATCTGCTTGCAATTTCCCAAAGCCCTGTGGCAGTACCCCTCCCCTATGCTTGACTTCTGTAGTTTCTTTGGAGCATAGTTGGGGGCACTGTGCAAGAGAGAACTCCTGCAAGAGACTACCCATTAATTTCATCTGGGCCTCTCACAGCAAGGAGATGGAGTGTTTCGCTTGGGTTGTGTAGAGCTCCATTGAGAGGGGGCAGCTGAATTAGCCTGTCGCCCTCCCCCTTCTGCACTCCTCCACCAGGGATTTATTTCCAGTGCAATTTCACAGAGGTGAAAGGTGAACTCATGAACTGCAGCATGATTTAGTGTGTCTTGAAAGACACAACTCATTCTGCTTGTTGCTGTGACTTGTTCTAGAAGACAAGCATTGGAAAGTCATTGTTGCTCTCAGGAGCCCTGCTCTTTGCTGTCTATTCATGTTTCATTGGCATTCTGGGTACTCGGTGGACAGAATAGCATGCATTTGGCCCCAAGAGAAATGATAAGCCTTGAAATACCTAGCTATACATCCTGAAAACGATTCTATTACCAGGCATTGAGAACAACTCCTAGTAAGGTAGCTGTTTTGTACAACGGGGGAAATATATTTGCACTGTTTCTATATGTTAACTAATAAAAGGATGCAAAATACACAAATAATTGCTGTAATTTAAATAGCAATTAAAAGATATAATTCATCTTTCTGTAATGAAGAAGGCTGTGACCTGTGTAGTTGCTCAAACTGCGTGTAGATGCTCTTGAGGGATGACTTCCTACTGTGCTTCTTAAAGCATTTCATCTTTAAATCACACTTGGACTGAACAGCCTTTACAACAGAAAATTCTCCTCTCCAAAGTGGGATATACAGTTTTTCTATTCCTTTTTATTTCTGGGAAAGTACCTACTCTATCTGAAGGGACCCCTAAGCCTTCTTGGAAAATGCATAAATAGGTGGTCCCTATTTTTCTACTTGCATTTTTTACTTGCTTTCGAACTGCTAGGTTGGCAGAAGCTGGGGCAAGTAACAGGAGCTCACTCCGTTACGTGGCGATATATTTGCATTTTCCAAGAAGGCTTTGGAAAAAATGAGATTGAAAAAATGAGATTAAAATAATAAGAAATAGAGAAGGAAAAGAGAATTAAAAAAGAAAAAAACATAAATTATGCTTTCTACCCTTCCTTCTATCTAGTAGTTATCTTAAATGTTTCTGCATCCCCTTCATCTCTTTCTAATTCCCAAATCCTAAAATCATCCATTCATTTTTCTTCTTTGAACAAAAAAGATTTTGAGTCTTTCAAAAAAGTTTTATCATTTTTGTTCAAACCAAGCTGATAAGCTTCATCTTCCCTGCAACTTCATTTAATTTTATAACACAATCTTCCACTGTAGGCATTTTATTGCTTTACCAAGTCTTTGCATTCAATAATCTTGCCATAGTTACCATATATAATATTAATTTCCCATGTTTCTTTTCTAATTCCTTGTCCATAAAACCCAGTAGGAATACTTTCAGTTTTATGATGATGTTAGCCCATAATATTTGGATAATAAATAATGATCTTATTCTGTGAAGAAACAGGTATCTGTGAAAAAAAATCCCCACAACATTCTTAAAGATTAACCACAATCTGTTGTGTGGACAACGTGGAGATCCTTTTCTTTATTGACTGTGCTGGATTTTAAATACATTATTTCAAATTCATGCTCATCACTAAAATCACAACACTAATAGTAGATCCTGAAAAAATCATTAATTAACCATTCATAGAATAGGTAAATGTTACAAGCACTATACTTCCCTTCCCTTTTGGTGCTAACTCCAAGCTGAACTGATTGCAAAATTCATCTGGAGAAAAGCTATTCTTTCTAATAAAAACATCAGAAACATGGGCTGGTTATGGAGGGTGAGGAAAATCATGTGATCAACTGAACTGGTATATGAAAAATCTGACTGCTTGAACCATTAAAATTGCTAGATTTGAACCATCTATGGAAGAAAATATGTGCTGGTATGAATGTCTAAATAGATATGTAATTTTTATTATTGATAAGATATCTGAGGATGAAGTAGTTCTTCCCTCCCAAAAGGCTTAGATAACTGTTGTCTCCAGGGTGGGTGGGTGTGGAATTTTTGCTTTTTTAAATTGTTTTTTATATTTGGTTTTTATCCTTGTAAGCCACCAGAGTTACTGAGAGTGAGTTGGGTGGCCATATAAATGAGGGGTGGGTTCCACTTACCTTCGCCACCAGTTCGCATCATGACGTGCGCGCGCGTGTCCCCTCGTGTAATCTGGCTTCCGCGCATGCTCAGAAGCAGGAATCAGCCCGAAACACAGCTGAGGAGCTGATCAGCTGTGCTTCGGGTGAAGAAATAAAGGTCAGTATTAACCTATGGGCAGGCGGGCGGGTGGGCCCTTTTTCAAGCAGCGGAAGGGGAAAAATTCGCAAAAAAAAAAAAAAAAAGATGGCAGCGCGCATGGACCGGCACCGAAAGTGAATCACCAGTGGGTTGCTACCGGTTCGGGCGATCCAGTCCGAATCGGGAGGAACCCACCCCTGATATAAATTTTATTGAATGAATGAATGAATGAATGAATGAATGAATGAATGAATGAATGAATGAATGCTCGAGTTTCATTCATGGTATGGTTCCTCCTCACCCTATGTAACCTCAAGAAGTAAATCATAGCTTTCCATGTTTTCCATTGATTGAAAACTAAGGAAACAAACTCTTCACTCTCAGAGTGGTATGAAGAACGTGAAGGATGCCTTTCTCAGAGAGTTTTAGCTGGGATGCCTTCTCATAATATCCCAGGAGATGCAGCAACTGAATTGCTGGGAGGGGAACCTTGTATGTTGTAACCTACCTGGGAATTTAAAAAATAAAACCAAATATCAAGAAAAGTTAAAACTCCTCTGTCATCTAATGGCAGACTTGACCAAAGTCATGATGAGCAGAGGAACTGAATTTCTGTGGGTCTGATGTACGATAAATGGCAAATTTTGCTTAAAAGAATCCTGAAGATCAAACCCTTCTATTTTTTAAAGGAAGACAATGCTTTTAGGAAACTGGAAAGTCAGTGAGGAATTTTCCCCTTTAGTCAAAGCAGATGCTATATACAGGTAGTTATAATAATAATAACAACAAAGTTGGAAGGGACCTTGGAGGTCTTCTAGTCCAACCCCCTGCCTAGGCAGGAAACCCTACACTACTTCAGACAAATGGTTATCCAACATCTTCTTTAAAACTTCCAGTGTTGGAGCATTCACAACTTCTGGAGGCAAGCTGTTTCACTGATTAATTGTCCTAACTGTCAGGAAATTTCTCCTTAGTTCTAAGTTACTTCTCTCCTTGTTTAGTTTCCACCCATTACTTCTTGTTCTACCTTCAGGTGCTTTGGAGAATAGTTTGACTCCCTCTTCTTTGTGGCAACCCCTGAGATATTGGAACACTGCTATCATGTCTCCCCTGGTCCTTCTTTTCATTAAACTAGACATACCTAGTTCCTGCAACCGCTCTTCATATATTTTAGCCTCCAGTCCCCTAATCATCTTTGTTGCTCTTCTCTGCACTCTTTCTAGAGTCTCAACATCCTTTTTACATCGTGGCGACCAAAACTGAATGCAGTATTCCAAGTGTGGCCTTACCAAGGCATTATAAAGTGGTATTAACACTTCGCGTGATCTTGATTCTATCCCTCTGTTAATGCAGCCTAGAACTGTGTTGGCTTTTTTGGCAGCTGCTGCACACTGCTGGCTCATATTTAAATGGTTGTCCACTAGGACTCCAAGATCCCTCTCACAGTTACTACTGTTGAGCAAGGTACCACATATACTGTACCTGTGCATTTTGTTTTTCTTGCCTAAATGTAGAACCTTACTTTTTTCACCATTGAATTTCATTTTGTTTGATAGCGCCCAATGCTCAAGTCTGTCAAGATCTTTCTGTATCTTGAGCCTATCTTCTGGAGAGTTGGCTATTCCTGCCAGTTTGGTGTCATCTGCAAATTTGATGAGTTCCCCATCTATCCCCTCGTCCAAGTCATTGATAAAGATGTTGAAGAGTACTGGGCCTAAAACAGAGCCTTGGGGTACTCCACTGCATACTTCCCTCCATGTAGATGCAGTTCCATTGAGCACTACACGTTGAGTGCGGTTGGTTAGCCAGTTTTGAATCCATCTGATGGTGTTGCTGTCCATCCCACATTTTTCTACTTTATCTAGAAGTAGGTTATGGTCTACTTTATCAAATGCCTTACTGAAGTCCAAGTAAACCACATCGACAGCATTCCTCTGGTCCACTAATTTTGTCACTTTGTCAAAGAATGCAATAAGATTAGTCTGGCATGATCTGTTTTTGACAAACCCATGTTGGCTTTTGGTTATTACTGTGTTTGCTTCTAGGTGTTCATTGATTCGTTGCTTGATTATCTTTTCCAAAATCTTCCCTGGTATTGAGGTCAGGCTGATGGGTCTGTAGTTTCCCGGATCTGTTTTTTTCCCTTTTTTGAAGATGGGAACTACATCAGCTCTTTTCCAGTCCTCTGGCAGTTCCCCGGTGCTCCAGGATCTTTGAAAGATATAGTTCAGTGGTTCTGAGATCTCATCTGCCAATTCCTTCAGAACCTTGGGGTGTAATCCATCTGATCCTGGTGATTTGAATTCGTCTAGGGTAGACAGGTGTTCCCTTACCATTTTCTTCCCTATTTTAACTTGTGTTCCTAATATGTTTTTTGTGATGCTGTTTTTGATAGGTTGGACTGTTTTTTCCCTTTGTGTAAAGACAGATGCAAAATACGTGTTAAGTAGCTCTGCTTTCTCCCTGTTGCTTGTCACCTTCTTGCCACTTTCTCCCTGCAATGGACCAATTGTTTCCTTGACTTTTTTCTTGTTTTTAATATGTTGGAAGAAGCTTTTTTTGTTACTTTTTACTTTTGTCGCAAGCCTTTGTTCATTGTGAGCCTTAGCTTTCCTCACTTCATCTTTACAGGCTCGGGCTATTTGCTGGTATTCTGCCTTAGCTCTTGACTTACAATAGATTGTTTAGTGACTGAAGTTACAATGGCACTGAAAAAAGTGACTTATGACTGTTTTTTACACTTACAATCAGTGCAGCATCCTCAGGATCATGTGATCAAAATTCAGATGCTTGGTAACGGACTCATATCTATTGATGGTTGTAGTGTCCTGGGGTCATGTGATCAAAATTTAGACATTTTGGCAACTGAGATGTTATCATCTTTTGCAACCTTCTGACAAGCAAAGTCAAGGGGCGGGGGGATAGCCAGATTCACTTAACGACCTTGTCACTAACTTAGCAACTGCAGCGATTCACTTAACAGCTGTGGCAAGAAAAATTGTAAAGTGGGGCAAAATTGACTTAAAACTGTCTTGCTTAGCAATAGAAATTTTGGGCTCGATTGTAGTGGTAAGTCGAGGACTATCTCTACTGCTTTTCTGATTTACTCCCTACAAGAGACAATATTCTAACCTCCAGCAGCAAAGTGCCCAACCTGTGGGTTCTTGGCCCTCTGTTGAGCCCCACAATGCCCTTCTAAAAGTTGCTGCTGAATGGCAATTTTTGATGTGATAAAGATGGGAATTATAAAATGCATTATACCTACATTTAAATCGAAGCACATTTTGTTGTTCCTGTGGCCTGACTATATCCCATCCTTCTGCAAGCCTGGCCATTGTTTGGTGGTGGCCTGCTAGCTAGTCATTCAGATTAAACTTTTATTTTGGTCTCTGACCAGCATAGATTCAAAGGGGAAGGGTTGTCTTTAGCCTCCAAAGTTAGTGCAATGTAGCTCTGGTACATAAGGAGACTCTTTTAGTGTACAAAGTAAGTATCAAGCTCATCTTCTAAACACAAGTTCTGGCATATGATAATTTGGCTTGTTATGATTTTTAGGTATGATAATATATTTGCTTGAGAGCTAAATTTCTGAGTGGGCATCAGGGCAAATAAACATTAAGTAAATAAATGACATCCTAAAATGTCAGAGGAGCTCCTTGCTATTTTTGCCCAGAAAAAAGGAGGTAGGTAGATAGGTAGGAAGGTAGGAAGGTAGATAGGTAGGAAGGTAGGAAGGGAGGGAGGAAGGGAGGGAGGGAGGGAGGGAGGGAGGGAGTCTTTGCTTCATATCTACATCATTCTGTCATTTCCCAAGGATTCAAGACATAACTACACAGAAAGATTGGTCAAGGTGGTGTCAGAAGTCAGTCACAGCAAAGGACTGAGAGGCAGTGAGGAAACATTGTGGAAAACTGCCAGTGACAGCAGAAAGCTCAGGTCTGAATCTGCTAATTCTAGCAGAGGACAGGATGAGAAATGGCCTCATTTTAGATCTCCAAGTCTCTATGTTTGTAAGGGAGGCTCCTAGGTGTCTTGACTGATTTGTCTACAACTGTTTTTTTCCAGCACAGAGCAAAACTCCATCAGAGCCACTGCTTTCTGATGAGCATCAGAGTGTCAGGCAGATAATCAACAGCCCCCTTCGCCCACAGCAATAAATCTGCCCAAGAATTTGATTAAATATTTAATGATCTTAACAGCCAAAGATGAAATATTGTGTTTAATTTTGAACCAGCACACTTATTTATTAGACCTTTTAAAATACCGAATTGGTTTGAAAAGATAACATTCCTTTAATTTTCTTGTGAAAACCAGGGCTTAATTAAAAAAGCTATTTTAAGATTGAGTAGAGAGGAGCCAAGAAATAAGCCCTGTTGCATCCATGTGCGAGGCCAAAAGAGGTGTGAGCTGGAAGGGTGGGAATATCATTCTCAAGCTGATGCCAGGATAAAGGGAGGCTAATGAGCATATTTTGCACTATATGAGGAGGCATGTCATGCTGGCCATGGAATTCTGGGAGTTGAAGTCCACCAATTTAGAATGGCTAAGGCTGAGAGACACTGCTCTAAATACTAAACACTACTTCTTGTGCATACCAAAAGTTAAAGTGTCACCCACATAAAGGACATGGGTATGGATTAGCTTGGAGAGCCTTAAAGTTTACAAAAGACCAAAGGGAAGGGAAGAGGAGAATCCACAAACAGTCCAATAAGGATTGAGTGTGCTTGGTGAATACACAAACAAGAGAAAGAAGCAGAAAACATGGAGAAAGGCTTAGGCACCTGGTAGAAGTCATAGTGATATCACACTGCTGTCACTTGCTCTACCCCCAACATGGTTTTGCCCATGGGAGCAATGGAAGGAATAGAACAGGGTACGCTGAAAATGAGGACACCAGACTGGAATCCAGAGCTGAACATCACAGAGTTTTGCAAATGTACGGCTATAATTTGGTCTATTGTTCTCACATTTGCATTCAGGGTAGCCTGAGTTATATGTCCCATCAAAACTATCAGATGCTGTAGGTTTCCTTCACTCACAATTAAGTCAGAGGCTTACTTGCTTAAATATTCTTTCTTTCCCTTAATCTCAGTATAGGATGATTTATTTTTCTACAAATACAGGGGTCAACAACCTATGTTTATCAGGATGTTGGAGACATCAGGTTCTATTAATTTTGACTTCTGCCTTTGGTAGGGCTAATAGTAGCTGGAGCAACATTTTTCTGAACCACCTTTTCAGGTCAATCCCTGCTCTAGGAATAGAAAGGTAACCTCAAAAACAACCCACAGGAATAAGCTTCCCTTGCGCATTCAACAGCATTGTTTGCCAGAGGTTTTGGTAAAGACTGAATTATTCAAGAAGGCTGGATAATTTCGCCTGAAGAAACACAAGATTTAAGCTCCACTCCCAAACCTCAGGAAATCTGATAACCAATTTATTATCCAATTTGTTTGTAGCCATTGGCTCTGCTTTTTGCTCATTTTTCTGCTTCTCCAATACTTCCTTTTAAAAAGAAAACATCACATGCGAAAAGATTCAGATCTACAGTTCCATCTTGCTTGTTTAGCGGCATTAGCTCTTTCTAATACTTGTTATATTCACAATCTGGGAGCTTAAGAAGAAGATTTCTCGTGACATTTGCAGTGCGTGTTTAGGGTAATGTAGGGATTTAGGTCCATATTGCCAAATTGAGGGTGGGAGGGGGAGGGGGAGAAGGGAAGGATCAGAAGCTTTTCATATTAATTCCAGACAAAAAAGACTGAAGTACCGGTAGCGGGAACTGTGGTAGATTTCATCTGGATGTCCAGAACAAAATTTGGGATTGCACCAATATATCCTCCAGGTATGATTTGGAACTATGCTTAATTAACTGAGCTATTTTCTTTCAAAAGTTTATTTCTGATACAATTTCAAGCCTGTTCAAACTTTTAGTTTTTCCAAATATGTCACTGAGGATTTGTGAAAGTTTAAATCCTTTTCCTCACCCTCCAGAGACTACAAGATTCATCCTTACATTTCCCTATGTGTGGCACAAACTGCTTTTATTTAATGTATCCTCATGGTGTTGCAGTTATCTCATCTCCAGCCCACAGTTAAGGCAATTTGAAGTCATATTTAGCTGTTCCAATTTCAAAATAGTATTTTTTATCTGCTCCCGGCACAATTTTTGTCATGAATCAAATATAGGACACTTTATCAATGATGTGGTTGATGAGGCAATGAGAAGCTGTGATCTGTCCAGCTCCTATTGATAATTTTTGGCTTCTGTGGGCAAGTCCCCACTCCTCTGGTCACTGCTCACCCCATAGCTATTTTAGTTGGGCTCCTGAGGAGACTGGAAACCTGACTTCTGTAGAAACATCTGTTGTGACTGGCACCTTCTGAAGCCTTTGTTAGGCCTTATGTAGCCTCTTTATACATAGCTAGATGTTTATATTAAAAAAAATAGAACTAGCATTCTCTGGAGAAGATGCTAATCTTGTGCTGCACTGAAGATGGATTTAAACCAGGAAAGGAGCTGGGTTCAGCAAGCTGTGAGTGGCTGTTTCTGTCATCACTACTTAGAATATTCATCAGGATATATAAGAACAAATACAACTGAATCATTTTTATTGTTTTTGTTCTGAACTAGAAGCTTCATTTCTGCCTTTGTACACATTTTCATTCTGGCATTTCCCATGTGCTGCAGAAGCCATAGCATTAGAAGAATCCATATTAGAACAATCATTATGCCTTTTCTTTGAGTGAATCTCATGTGTTCCATCTTCCGTATATATCCATTCATTCCATCACAAAGATACATGGCAGAATTCATTGAGCTACAAATCATTGTATGAACATTACATAGCTACACCAGTTGCAATAGTGACACTAGTGAACTTCAAATCCTCTTCAAAATCAGCCCATTCATTTCTTCTCCCAAGATGGCCAGACTTTGTCATCAGTTTGTTGTGATGACTATAGTAGCATTAATTAGAACTCTGCATATATACATCACAAAGGAAAGGAAGCTATAGATGGATATACCTACTTACCTGTGAATCAGCAGATGGGAAGATAATAATTATTTGGGTGGGGGCATGAGAGTCCAATGGGGTGCATGGAAATAATGTGGATTAAACGGAGACCAAAGTTTGTTATCACTACATATGCTTACCCAAATAATCAATACCAGAATGTCCAAATACACTAAACATCTCCATCAATAATTCTTCAAGTGATTTTGCTAGTTGTTAGAGATCACATTCTAAATAATTACAAAGTTAAATGAAATCACTGTTCATGTAGTTTACAGTGTTTTCATTAGTTTGTCAAATCTTTTGTGAACAAACGGTATTACCCACAAGATAGGTGTAGGTCAGTAAGATGCAGAGCATACTGTGAACTAGCATGTTTTTAGTAATGAACTGATTCCATTTCCACTAATCATTAGTGCAACATTATTTGGAACAGCTGGAGGTGAACTGAATTGGTGAATTTATCAGCAAAACAACTCCCCCATCTCAGCACTTTCACTTCTTCTCAGGGAGGTGGGACTCAGAAGAAGTTGTGGTGATGGAAGGACTGGATAGGAAAATACTACCATGCAAATACATTTGTGCAACCTCAGATGTCACTTTCATTTCTCAGTCTGCTGGTTTGCAATATTCCTTTTTATATCATCATTATTGCTGAAAACAAGTTCAATGAATGTGGTAGCTTAGCAATTGTGATTTTCAGCCTGATGCTCTGAACATAATTTCTCTCACATCCAGATTTTCATTGGGAACAACGTCAGAGATCCACAGTATTCTTCCTTTACACTTAGCTACAGAACCTGCAACAACAACAAAATGCCAGACCTGGATTAAAACCAGCCTTAGAGCTTTTTCAAAAGGGTAGATGTTATTACCATAGGGAAAGTCTCTTATGAATATATTTACAAACTGGTATTTCTGTATTTATTTTTAGCTGGCATTTCTGGATTGATAGAAGCAAATACGTTCGTGTTTCCCAAGGGGAGCTATCTCGTAGATTAATAATACATATGAACTGCAGGGTTTGTTCAGTTACTTTTCTAAACAGAAGAGATCTCTATCATCCACATTTGAAAGTTCACCTTCAACAAAGCAGGACTGTGTCAGGAATTGATGCTAAGCTGAAGAAGCTAGGGGGTTGTGTAATAATGCTGTGCAGAACTGATCTGTGTGCTTTTAAAAGGGTATTTTTGGGTCTGAGAAAACCTCAAGAGTTATTTCCAAAGATGGTTTACTTTCCAGGCAAAAGTTCAGGTTCCAATCTCAGGACATGTGCAACCTGGCCCATAACAAACTGCTGGAAGAAAAGCAGTAGCTTCTAGAATATCAAATATGGATTTCATAAACAACTAGACTCCGATATTCAGGTCCAAAGACTTGATATTACCAGATACTAAAATAAATTAGTCTAGGATGACCCAGCATAAGAACTACAGACTAAAATCTTTCATGTTGGTGAAAATGAGGCTTAGGCTTATGCAGCTTTCCTCCCTTTTGTTTACAATTATCAACTATCAATATCCATAGTGAAGCTGTTTCCCTGCTCCCATATTCTATTTCCACCTCCTTTTCCATTATCTTTCACCCACCCATGAAACACTATGATTGTCATTTCCTCATCTGTTGTCCCATCAGTCCTTTCATGCCTTCTTTCACTTTAGCCCCTAGAGAGGCCACTTCTGTCCCTCCTCCAGCTCTGCTACCTCATTCCATTGGGATAGGCACTACAATAGAGAGCTAGTCTTCCCAGCTGTTAAGTAACTGTGTAAATGTTCTGTTGCTATACAATTCTGGTTTATTCTTCTTTCCATCACTGTATCTAGTTCTTAGCTTCTTCTCCCCCTTTTGATAGTCAACTTTACCTTGATTGTTGTAGATGGTTTTTGAACATTTTCTAAGGCTAAAGGACTTGTGGTAGGTTTATATAACTTATACTCAATTTAATAGGAACAACATAGAATGATGAGATTAGAACGGGGCGTTGTTCCTTACCTGAACGCCCCTTCTCGTAGGGCGGAGCGAGCCTCCAAGAATGGGATGATCCAATCCATCAGCCAATCAGGACTGAGTCTGACTCTATATAAAAGCTGTCACCCCGAAGGGCACCCCCTCTTGAGACGAAGGACGGAGTCAGACCCATAGTGTAACAACCCAACCAAACTTTATTAAACAGCAGGAATGCATAACGCTAACTGCATGCAGGAAAACCAACAGGGAGGGACGTGGAGGCTCGCTCCGCCCTACGAGAAGGGGCGTTCAGGTAAGGAACAACGCCCCGTTCTCCATAGTGGGCGGAGCGAGCCTCCAAGAATGGGACGTGCCAAAGCAGTTCAGTCCCTAGGGAAGGCAGACAGTAACTCATGCTGTTCTTCAGCCGAAAAGGCAGACTGAAGCACATGCCTCCCAAAATCGGCCTCAGCTGAGGCGAATTGGTCCACTTTGTAATGTCTTATAAAGGCCACCGGAGAAGACCAGGTGGCCGCCCTGCACACTTCCTCCAAAGAAGTTCTGGCCGACCACGCTGCCATGGTGGCTGCGCTGCGCGTCGAGTGTGCGGTCAACCCTTCCGGACGCGGAAGGCCCTGCGCACGGTAAATGTCTGTAATGACCGACCGGATCCAGCTGCCAATGAGCGCTGGCGAAGCCTTGTTGCCCATGGATTTCGGATGGAAACAAACACACATCGCCTCCGAGCGCCGAAAGGGGGCGGTGCGGACGTTGTATATTTTAACAGCCCTCCGTACGTCAATGGTATGCCACTGGCGCTCCAAGTCCGTCGAGGGCTGGGCATAAAAGGAGGGCAAAACCAGCTCCTGCGTCCTGTGGAAGAGTGTATTCACCTTCGGAATGAAAGTCGGATCCAGGCGTAGTACGACCCTATCGGGGTGGAAGATACATAAGTCCTCCCGGACCGATAGGGCCGCCAGCTCCGAAATCCGGCGAGCCGAAGTTATGGCCACCAGGAAGGCAACCTTGAGGGTGAGGTGTCGTAGTGATACGGTGCGTAGCGGCTCGTAGGGCTCCATCGTCAGTGCAAGAAGAACCCGCGGGAGATCCCACGTCGGGAATCTGTGGACGACAGGCGGCGAGATGTTGGAGGCCGCTCTTAGAAATCGCCGGATCAGCGGATGTCCCGACAGTGTGTCTGCGGTGTCGCAGGAGAGTAAGGTGGAGAGTGCCGCCATTTGGCGACGCAAAGTGTTGGGGGCCAACCCCTTGTCCAGTCCCGCTTGTAAAAAGCGTAAAACACCCACGATGGTAAGGTCCACTGGGCAAAGTGAGGCGGCTGAGCACCACGAACAAAACGACTTCCATGTAGAAGCGTAGATGTGGTCCGTCGATGCCCGTCTGAATGACATGAGAGTGTCCACAATGGCGTCGGGCACCCCGCGATGAGTTAGGCAGCACCGGTCAAGTGCCAAGCGGTCAGCTTGAACCAGTGAGGGTCCGGATGGTGTAAGGACCCCTGGGAGAGCGAAGACGCGGTCGGTGGTATCCGCCATGGTGGGCTGGCCGATAGCGACCGGAGGTCCGCAAACCACGCTCTCCTGGGCCAGTGCGGGGCGAGGAGAATCACCTCCGCTTCCTCGGTGATGATCCGGCGGATGACCTGTGGGAGCACCGCCAGAGGAGGGAATGCATATAGGAGACCCCTCGGCCAGGGGCAGCGAAGGGCGTCGATGTCCTCGGCCCCTTGAGAGCGGTAGCGGGAGACAAACCTCGGGAGCTTGGCGTTGCGGGGAGTGGCGAAGAGGTCGATGACTGGCAGACCGAATCGCTGCACCAGCTGCTGGAAGATGTCCTGGTGCAGGCTCCACTCCGCCGAGTCCACCGCATTGCGACTGAGCCAGTCCGCTGTTGTGTTGTCGACACCCGAGATATGTTCTGCTCTGAGCGAGAGCAGGTGGCGCTCCGCCCAGAGTCCCAAGGCCTTGGCTTCCGACATTAATCCCCTGGAGACCGTCCCACCCTGGCGGTTGACGTGCGCCTTGGTGGTTACATTGTCCGTCATCAACAGGACATGTCGGTTGCGGAGGATGGGCTGGAATTCCTGAAGGGCCCGGAATGCTGCTCTCAGTTCCAGAATGTTGATATTCAGGAGGGTCTCCGATTGAGACCATGTTCCCTGGGCCACATGGGAAAGGACATGGGCCCCCCATCCTTGCAGGCTGGCGTCGGTTGTCACCCTCACCCGGCTCGGCTCGAAGAAGCTGGACCCTTCGGATATCGCCGGGGACCGCCACCACTGGAGAGAGCGACGGACAGAGGATGGGATCAAGATTTTAGCCGATGAATTGCTCTTTCCCGCCCTTTGGAAGGGTAGTAAGAGCCATTGTAGTTCCCTGGAGTGCAGTTGTGCCCAGGGAGTGATATGGATAGCCGAAATCATTTTCCCCAGGAGGGACAAGAGTTGCTTCAAAGGCGCTCTCCGCAGGCAGAGTACCTGTTGGACAAGAGTGGTGATGTTGTCCTGTCGCTCCTGGGAAAGGAACACCCTGCACTCCAGGGAGTCCACAATAGCCCCTAGGTGGGTAATTCTGTTGGTGGGCCTGAGCTGGCTCTTTTCGATGTTTAAGGAGAAGCCATGCTCTTCCAAGCACTCCATGGTTAGCTGAAGGTCCACCTCCGCTTGCGCAAATGAGGACGAAAGGACTAGAATATCGTCCAGATAGCAGTGCATGCGGACGGGAATGTCCCTCATGCTCGCCGCAAGGGCTGCCAGGATCTTCGTAAAGACCCGCGGGGCGGATGAGAGGCCAAATGGAAGTGCCGAATACTGATAATGGTCGGACATGTAACAGAATCGAAGGTACTTTTGGTGGGAAGGCCGAATTGGTACATGAAGATAAGCTTCAGTCAAATCAATAGAGGCCATAAAGTCCCCCTTTCTCACACACGCTAGGATGGACTGCAGCGTGTGCATCTTGAACCTCTTATATGCGACGAATTTGTTGAGTCGCTTGAGGTCCAGGACCGCTCTCCACCCCCCCCCCCCGAGGATTTTTCGACAAGGAATAAGTTGGAATAGAATCCTTGCCCCTGCTGGTCCTCCGGAACCCGTTGGATGGCCTCAATCTCCAACAGGTGCTGGATAGCGGCCAGCATTAGCGACCGCTTTTCGGGATTGGAGGACTGGGGGCACCTCATGAAAAATCCCGGTGGGGTGGAGAGGAGGTCGAGTGCGAGTCCTGATGTAATGGTCTCTCGCACCCAACTATCCGTGGTGGTATCTTCCCATCGCCCGGCAAAGTAGCGCAGGCAACCCCCAATGGGAAGGCCTGAGGGATCTACTTGTAGCGGTGGTAGGAGCGCCCGCCTGCACCCCGAAAAGGGCGCTTGGCCGGGGGTTCCGCCTTGGGTTTATCCTGCCCCTGGTTCTGTCTTCCCCCCGCTTGGTATCTACCCTGTCTGTATCTTGGGGGGCGGTAGGGGCGGCGTGGCGGGGGGGTAGGGGAGGAGGAAAGCTTATTAGGCCCCTTACGGGTACAGTTGGGTAAAACTTTCCGTTTGTCCTTGGACTCAACCAGGTAGGAGTCCAATGCCTCTCCAAACAGGGACTGACCCTGGACAGGGGCGGTGGCCAGTCGCCACTTGTGGCGGGCGTCCGACTGCCACCCACGGAGCCAGTGCATCCTGCGTGCCACCACGGATGCCCCCATTGATCTTGCCGCAAAGCGGGCGCTCTGTAGGGTGGCGTCAGACGTGAATTGCGCCACCGCAATGAGCTTGTTGATGTCCTGGCGAGTTCTTGCATCAGAGGACTGCTCCTGTAGCACCTTGAGCCAGCGGATTGACGTTCTGCAAAAGAACGAGGCAGTTGTTGACGCCTTGATGGACCAGGCCGCCGATTGGTGGGCCCGCAAGATGGCCTGTTCGGATCGGCGGTCCTCGGGGCGCAGGAGTTCGTCGCTATCCCCCGGGAGGGGGTTAGCAGAATATAGGGCCTTGATGGGTGGTTCCACTGGAGGCACTGGCAGGTGTTGTGCCAGGCCTTGCGCCACATTGAAATATTTTTTGTCCAAAGAGGACGGTGCGGCTCCTATGATCGGTGTCTGCCACTGCTTGATGACCGATTCGATGAACAGTTTTGGAGTCGGGATGTCCTCCTCCTGCGAGGTGGCCTCCTCGAAGAGGGGATCACCCTGTTCCTCACTCGCTGGCTTAGGATCTGTTGGGGGCATTTTGGCCGCCGCCCTCGCTTTATGCAGGAGGGATTTGAATAGGGCCGGATTGAAAAGGCCCTTGGAAGCCGGTGGCTCAGGTGCCAGGTCTTCATCTGCTGATAAATCTAAGTCTGGATCCCGATCCTCCGCCTCGGGAACCGGAGCAGGGGAGGTCGCAGGCGAGTCAGCGTCCATCTCCAAGGGGCGATCGCACTCTGAAGCTCGGGCGCGTGGAGTTGCTGAAGATGCCTTGGAGGCGGCCGAGGAGGGGGCAGGGGTCGCCACTTGCTGCATGCCAAAGGCTATGCCCTCCTTAATGGCCTCTCGGATCAGGGCCTGGACTTCTGGGTTACTGAGAATCGTGGAGGCAGGGGGTGCAGGTGCGGGTACCCAGTCCCCAGAGGCGCGAGGCTCTTCCCAGATGTCCGCCTCTCCCAGGCAGAGGTCAGGGTTATCCAGTGACAAGGCCTCCGAGGGGCACCGTGACCTGGGAGGAGGAGTGGGAGGGGGTGAAGCCCCCCTTTGCTGTGGGAGGCACTGGCCCCCTTGGAGGTGGAGGGCGTGGCCTTATCAGTGGCCTTGCCCTTTGGGTTCTTGTCCTTGGGGGCCTCCCGTCGCAGGGGGGAACGATCCCTATCGGCCGAGGGGGCGTGCGATGCTGGCTTCGATTTGGCCTTGGCCCCCGGCTCCGGCATGGCTGTGGTCGGGCCGAAGCAAAACCCCGGGAATTAGCTGCTCGGATAGGCTGGCTCTTCCGGGTATCGGGCCTGCGTGGGCGGTCCGTTCGCCTGCGCTCGTCAGCTGGAGGGCGGGGCTGGTGGAAGAGAGCTGCCGCCGCTGTCTTCGGCCCTGTGGGGGCGTTCCTCGGCCGGCTAGTCACTGCGCATGCGCGAGTGACGTCCGGCCGTCAGCTGGGGATCGGGCCTCCTGTGGAGCCGGGCGGCAGGATCGGCGATTCTTCACGGCCCCCGAAGCGTCCTAGGCCGCCGAGGAAAGCTTCCAGCAGGGGCACGGAGACCCAGGGAGGCACGGAAGAGCAAGGGCCGTTCCCTGGGATGTTCTGGCGGCGGAGCGCACGGCGGGCGATGCGGCGGCTTCAGGAGGCTTCTGCGCATGCGCGGGGGAGCCTCCCCCGCCCGACAGCTGTAGGGCGGCCTCCTTTGCGCCCGGCACCGACGAAATGGCGATTCGCGCCAAAGGAAGGCTCGCTGAGGTAGCCCTGGACAGCAGGCCGCCAGACGATGGCTGGCCCCTCTGGCCTCTGGGACTCCCTCGCCGGCTTCGATTTGGCCTTGGCCCCCGGCTCCGGCATGGCTGTGGTCGGGCCGAAGCAAAACCCCGGGAATTAGCTGCTCGGATAGGCCGGCTCTTCCGGGTATCGGGCCTGCGTGGGCGGTCCGTTCGCCTGCGCTCGTCAGCTGGAGGGCGGGGCTGGTGGAAGAGAGCTGCCGCCGCTGTCTTCGGCCCTGTGGGGGCGTTCCCCGGCCGGCTAGTCACTGCGCATGTGCGAGTGACGTCCGGCCGTCAGCTGGGGATCGGGCCTCCTGTGGAGCCGGGCGGCAGGATCGGCGATTCTTCGCGGCCCCCGAAGCGTCCTAGGCCGCCGAGGAAAGCTTCCAGCAGGGGCACGGAGACCCAGGGAGGCACGGAAGAGCAAGGGCCGTTCCCTGGGATGTTCTGGCGGCAGAGCGCACGGCGGGCGATGCGGCGGCTTCAGGAGGCTTCTGCGCATGCGCGGGGGAGCCTCTCCCGCCCGACAGCTGTAGGGCGGCCTCCTTTGCGCCCGGCACCGACGAAATGGCGATTCGCGCCAAAGGAAGGCTCGCTGAGGTAGCCCTGGACAGCAGGCCGCCAGACGATGCACGCAGCGTGAGTTGGGAGCGGACGGCTAGGGATCGATCAGGAAGCCTTGGTAGCCGAACGGGGAGTGGGGGGGGGCGCATCCACGGATCACAGGCCTCAGCGGAGGTAGCTAGGAGTCCCAGGAGGCCGCACTCCCTAGCGGTCAGCGGCAGGGCCGCCCTGGCCGGTGGTCACTTAAGCGCACGGCTTTTGTGACTTATGTCCCAGGTGTTGGTGGCCAGGCCGCTATTCGCTCCTGTGGTAGCTTGTCACCGAAAGAGTGGCTTATGGGCTGCCACTGAGGCCTAAGGCCTCACTTGCCTTCCCCCCCACAGAGCCAGGCAGGGCAATAGTAGGGGTTAGCACTCACAGCACAGTTGTTGAAGACAGATGATTGAAGAATGGAGATAAGTTGAGGTAACCTGCAGGTTGGAAACACAAATCCTTGACTAAGGACTGAGTCGAAAGAGGGGGTGCCCTTCGGGGTGACAGCTTTTATATAGAGTCAGACTCAGTCCTGATTGGCTGATGGATTGGATCATCCCATTCTTGGAGGCTCGCTCCGCCCACTATGGAGAAGGGATTTCACAATACTACAAATCCATGCTGATACAGTAAACTGATAGTTATCTAGTACGTCTAACAACTATTACACCCTCTGAGCAGTGAAGTAGTTCATAGAATCAATACAATTAATGTATACTGTATCTTATTTACAATTTGACCACAGTAAACTGTTTTTAAAACATCTAAATAAAACCATTCAGATGTTTGACGGCAGCAGTAAAACCATTTTAGTTTCACAAAAGTAAACACAAACCTATTACCTTTGATTTTTTTTTCTTCAGATAACTTGATATCCAGGAGCATTGCTTCCTTCTTTGACCTTCTATGGACATATTCCTATTTGTCAAAATTCTTCCTTTCAAAGTCTGAAATAAACCTAGGATCAATTGTGCACATCCTAGGTAAGATATGTGTGAATATAGATCTTTAGCATCCAGTATACATGTTGCACCTAAGGATATAAGGAATAAAATAAGTGAAAGTTTATAAATTATAGTACTCAAGTAAATTGTATTATAATATGTTTGTAGAGTTCTTCAAATGAGAAGTGATGAATCTATCAATTTAAGTTTTGCTTAGTTTTTTATATTATTCTTTTCCTACATTTGGCCCCTTTCATATCCATATCAGCTTGCTTTTTTTAAAAAAAACTTTCATATGAAAACATGAATGCATTTTCATAGACATCTTTCAAAGCCATTTTCAATTTTTCTATGTTATATATTTTCACTCATTCCTGCTATAATATATAGAGAACTGTAGCACATTATTCAGAGAAATGGAAATTTTGAATAGTTATATTTCATAAACTTGTTTAAAAGTGCTAGCTTAGATAAATCTGTATCCAAATAGGAAATGAAGAAATGTCTTCCCTCTCCTTACTTAAAAAGAACAAAGCTATATAATGATTTGTGATGAGTTAATTAGTGCTATCCCAAGTTTGGTAAGTTATTTTGCATCAATCCACCTCTCCAAAGTGTTGAGGCAGAGCCAATCTGCCTAATTAGCCACCCTCCCCCTTGATCAGTAGGGCTTCTATACATGTATTGTTCAAGTGCAGAAGCTTTGTTTGTTGATCTGAGTAGTGTGGCCACTCTGTTCTGTGGGCTGTGTGGAGTCCTTACTTTGTTGAGCACTTAAAAGAGTTACTTTGATCAAAAATTTGTCCAGACACAGCATCCATTCAAAGTTTTAGAATTCTCCATTGACAATAGCTTTCCATTTAAAATGAAGACTTTTGGATAATTAATATTCTTGTTATTATACTATGCTATGCTATGCTATGCTATGCTATGCTATGCTATGCTATGCTATGCCATGCCATGCCATGCCATGCCATGCCATGCCATGCCATGCCATACCATACCATATCCTACACTACACTATACTACACTACACTACACTACACTACACTACACTTCTATAGTAGCCTTTACAAAGTATGAGATTGGTCTCTCGGCTATATGGAAACTTTTCTAAAAAAATCTTATATTACCTTTCCCCCCCCTTCTTATGAGAGATGAATGAGAAAAGGCTATACATAATCCACAGTCTAGTTCAGACCTGCATTTGGAGACAGTGGGTTTATGCAGCTCTGTGCAGGAGAACATGAATCATTGTGGGGTTTCCAATCTTGGGAGAAATAATAACTCCAAGAAAACAGGAATACAATCTCAATGCAGCATCAAATCCTGGGAAACATCAATATTGAAGGGATCAAATCTAAGTCACAGGAAATTGTTAGAGCACTGGTTAACTATCCAGGAAACCACTTTTTAAGAACCACATGCTATTCAGATCACTTAATATAAAAAGAGTTCCTATATGAGAATGGGGAAACTATTGGGCAACAAAAATAGCCACACAATTATTTCACTTATTGTGAAAAAAAAGGGTAGGTCAACTCCTTTTGCATTCTTCAGATAATAAATTTCTTATTAAAAATAAATAAGCACAACTAAAAACATCTTTTAGGGGAAACAAGAAAAAACAACAACCAAAAATGTACACATATATTCATGTGGAGTAGGTCGCTGTGTCTTTGCCATCACAAAAAGAAAATGCAAAAAACTAAACAGGATAAAAGGAATAATTTAACAAAAAGAAGACATAGAATCAGCAAGGGGGAACCACTGAGATGAAAAGCTTGTTATTCAAAGGTGTTACACCTGAAGATAAAAAAATGCTGAAGCTAAAAAGAAGCCACAATGTGTGATACAATATTGTCTTGAATAATTTGTTGTGATAAATAAATAAGCACATACATAGGGTAGCGACCACAAAAAGACCACTAAAACATATCCAATTATTTGTGATCATGCCAATTACATAGGTGGCAAAGAGAGAAACAGATTTTCACTCTGGAAAGGATATGGTGTTATCTTCTCTAAATATGAACAAAAAAATGAATGTGATATCTCACATACTGATTCCAAACAAACCTGTCATATATGGAAGACTTTCTGGGAATTAATGGCTTTTCTCTTCTCCATGTATGCTTTAGGATAATTTTCCACAAACTAGTGTTCTTCAGTTGTATTGAACTACAATTCCCATCACCGCTGACTGGGTAGTTTAATCTTCATTCAAAGACATCCATAAACAGAGGATAGTTCTACATTTACTGGAAGATTTGATAGATTTTATTCCCATGAAATCTATGGAAATTCAAGCTATGGTAAAAATATTCTACCCTTGAGACAATATACAGTGTTAACTGATGAATTGGAACTGCCTGGAGGATGTAAAAACTTGAGGCTAACCAAAGCAACTCTCTGCTTGTTGGACAGCTGAAGTGCAAGAGAATTTCAGTATATTTGAAAGCAGCCTCTAAGCTCAGTAGCTGAAGTGTTTGCTTCTTACTGACTTGCTCTAAGTTCATATCATCCAATCAATATCCACTAAGTTATGTGGGAATCTCAGTGGTGGTGCTTGTCCATGAAAGTCCAGCATCCAGAATCTTTCAAGCATATCCCATTCATTGCAAAGAGGTTGTCTTTATAGTAAGTTACTCAAGCTCAGCTGCAGAACAAGTGATAGGGACGCTAGAGGAAAAAAGTCAGAACATGCTCTCTAAAGGCAGTTTTTGATGAGTTGGCTAAAGTCAATGAGGACATTTTTGATTTTCTCTTTTTGTTCTCTCATGGCTTATGTCCCTTGACATTTTCAAATATCCGGCCTGTTTCTTCAGAAACTGATGCTGTTGGTAAGAAGTCCCTAGCTTATTGCAGAGGCCAGTTTCATAATGACATCATGGAAAGAGATAAAACGGCCTAAAACTGGGAATCACTATTCACATCACACTTGACAAAGAGTTCCAGGATAGCAAAATCAAAACTTCAGCCACTGACACTGAAGCAACTGTGGCCAACCTGCTCCAGGAGATGTTGGGCTCTTTGGATTCATTTTTTAGACATAACTCTCTAAAATTATCATTGCTTTAGGAAGCAAGATAATTAAGAAATGGCTCAGAGGCAAACATACTTCAAGTTTAAACCACACAAATGTTAAATATAAAGAGTCGTTTTCTTGGCTTAATCAATCCCAAAGGGTTTTGTTCTTCTTCTTCTCCCCACCTCTATCTCACGCAGCTGTCATCTGCTAGGCAAAGGAACATGTTCTATTTCAAGGCTGTTAATGCTGGAGCAGCTGCAGCGTTAACAGAGATTCTTTATAAAAAGATAAAATTAAAGGCGAAGACAAAAACAAATTTCTTAACAGCCCCGCCGGCTGATGCTGTTATTATAACAGGACTAAGCTAAACAGTGTATCATATATATATATATTAAAAGCATTGCATTTAACTGCCATATGGTGTGATATGTGCCTGGAGCGCCTTCCCTTAATGGCCAATATTCATGAATTGGGTTCCATCGAATGTGCCTCTGCACACACAGAACATGTGAATTCCTACCCCCTTCTTACTCATTTTCAGTCAAAAAGATTGGCTGCCAGCTAGCAGGGATATTATTAGCAATATTCTGTATCCCATCACTGGTGGCCATGTGTCCATATAATCCAAATGGCCCTATAACTGATGGTGCAGGTAATATTTAGGTACCCTTTTTAAGCTCAGGACAAACATGTCTTGAGGTTTGGGCAGAGACCAAAGTAGGTTGAGAGGTCTCCCACCAGTGTATGAATCCACTCAATTTCTTGAAATGTTCTTGCTCTGTTGAGATATGTACTTGGTGTGTGTGTGTGTGTGTGTGTGTGTGTGTGTGTGTGTGTGTGTGTGTGTGTTTTGAGTCAGACTAGTCCTTGCAGTTTTCTTGGCAGGTTTTCTCAGAAGCAGCCTTCTTCCTAAGGGGGGGGGGGAGAGAGAGAGAGAGAGAGAGAGAGAGAGAGAGAGAGAGAGAGAGAGAGAGAGAGAGAGAGAGAGAGAGAGAGAGAGAGAGAGAGATATCCAAGGTCACCTATTTGGCTTTGTACCTAAGGCAGGACTGGAACTCATTTTCCCGATTTCTAGCCTAGTACCCCAATCACTACATCAAACTGGCTAATTTTAGTTGAGAGGCTACTATCTACTACTAGCAAAAAACAAAGACCAGATATAAATTAACTATTGCATAAAACTCAATCAGCAATCAATACATTTCCTGTGGTTAAAAAGTAGATCTATTCATCACTCCACCCCTTTACCTGCTCAACAGTATTTTTTTTTATATCCTAGACCTTGAAACAACATCTTTTCTCCTACTCTTTGCTTCCTCTTCCCATTCACATAGCTTACTATTTCTGCAGTGGCTTCTGGAAATGTTATAAAATGGGTTGTTCAATCATATGGAGGATGCATACAGTGAATTGGTTTCATTCCTCTCCTTCCACCTTGGAACTGATGCAGAGATTGTGTATAAAGATGCATTAACTAAGGTATAATAAGCACCCATAATTCAACATGACTGTTAAAGAAAGTGAGGCAAGATAAATGGCTAAAGCACAAATAGTTAAACTACAGGTAAGGGGTCTACATATGAGAAAGACCACAGAAATAAATGGCCCTCAGGACCTGGAAGACATACAAGTGCTTCATTTTGGACAGTTTCATATGGTCTCCATTTAAAGTCCATATCTCCAATATCAACAATGCAGGAGTTAAGAATTGTTTTGATCTATCACTGAACTTTTGCCAAATTTCCAATGGCTTCTCTTCCTTAGAAGTTAGTGTGCTACAAATATGTCTCTGCTTTATCTTTTCTCACCAAAAGTGTGGTGTATATCAGGGGTGAGTTCCACTTACCTTCGCCACCGGTTTGCATTGCGACGTTTTGTACACGCGCACTAGCTTCATTTACGTGCATGCATCCCCTCGTGCGACTTGGCTTCCGCGCATGCTCAGAAGCAGGAATGAGCCCGAAACATAGCTGAGGAGCTGATCAGCTGTGCTTCAGGTGAAGAAATAAAGGTCAGAATTCACCCACGGGTGGGCAGGTGGGCGGGCCCTTTTTTTAAGCCGCGGAAGTGGAAAAATTCGCACAAAATTTAAAAAAAAGATGGTGGCGCGCACGGACCGGCACTGACAGTAACATCACCAATGGGTTGCTACCGGTTTGGGTGATCTGCTCTGAACCAGGAGGAACCCACCACTGGAGTATATGTGTAGGTTACAGGAGTAGATATAGAGCCACTGATGGACTGAAGGGATATTATTTAAAAAGCCTCCAAATAAACTGGCAGAAAATAAGCCTGAAGGAATCTATATAGCCAACTAATTCTGGTTCTGTATCAACATCTGTACTCATCTCAGTGTAGGAGACCTCAAAATGGGATATGCAAATACAAACAAAGGAGTTCCTGTCTAAATGCCCCTAGCCCCATATTTCCCTTCACTAATCAGGGAGGTCTGAATCAGCCTTATAGATTCTGGAAGACGCTGATAAATCCAGGATGAACTTTGAGTGAAAAATGGTGTAAAACACTTTTTAAAATTAAAATAATAATTTAATAAATAATAAATCTAAAAAAAAAAAACCCGGATAAAGCTTTCAGGAAACTCCAACATTCAAAAAAGATAGGTCATGGGCATGATTAATATTGCCTAGGTTTTAGTTCATATGCCTTGAGGTACACCTTTGTGCATTGTGGCATTTGATTTACTAGGCCAAAAAGCTAAATCTCAGCAGTTTGCTAATCTTAGAAGAATGTCAGCTATGCTGCCGGGGAAAAGGAACATTCAAGCTAAAAACCTTAACTCTCTCATGTACCTAAGTCAGAGGAATTGCAACCCTAAATTTTATTTGTTACTATCAATAATTTTTATGTGTTTAAGGAATTAACATCTGAGAATTGGTGGCGGAGGGAAAACCAATGGCCCACTCCTCTACTAATGGCCTCAGACCTTCATTATAACTGAAGGGCTATTCTGATCTTTAATTCATCATTGTCTGCATTAATATCAAATAGCCTTTGGCTTCCTCAAGTTGATTACTATTTCTGTCAAAACTGTCCCATCTAATAGAGAAAATGGATAAATAATGATCATTTATTCCAAGCTGCTGTATTATAATTATGGTTTTAAAAGTCTCCATACTAGTAGGCGACTTCTCATCTGCTTATGCTGCTTAATATGCCCATTTCTTCTCTCTCCTTGCCCTCGGGAGACCTGGAGGAAAACCAGCTCTCTTCCATCTGTTGCTAGACATTATATTTCCAATGAAAGACCCAAAGCAAATCAGTGAACATAAGAACAGCAAATTGCTTATTGCTGGTAGATGCTAGTAGTAGGCAACGTGTTGTTCTCCAGACATTATGGTTACAATATCTGTATGCTCCAACCAACATAGGCAATAGTGAGGGATAATGGGAGTTGTATCCCCAAATATCTGCATGAAGCTATAATCAGGCCATGGACAATCTTTTACATCGTTCAGTCTTTCCAGTCATCTATCATTTTTTCTCTGCTACATTTTGTGGGGCAGCCTACAAATTCCATCCATCCATCCATCCATCCATCCATCCATCCATCCATCCATCCATCCATATTCTGTCCTTTGAAAAAAACATTATTTACATGTTATATATGAGATTTCAGCAAATAACCAGATTTGCCTGTAATGATCGGCAGTACATTGCTGATTTATTGTACAACAGATATACAGCAAATTGCCAGGCTCAGAGAACATTGCACTGATTGGTTATAAAATTAACACACTTATTTCTGGATGGCTTTTGACTGAAGAATCAGAAAAACACTATGTGACATTTGGACCATTACAAAATTAAAAGCTTACAGTCACATAATCTGAAGCAGTCTTAAGGATAGCGCTAAAATATATATGCATGAAATACTTGTAATGTAGACCTACTTGTAATACTAGTATTTTACAAGTAGAACAATAAGGAAACCTGGCTCACATAAGCATATCACCATTGATATACCAAATTTAAGTATCCCCTTGAACAAAATAGGTCGGTACAAACAAATTTATCTGAACTTTGTTCCTACTGAATTAAGTAATGATTAACATGTATTACATATTTTAACGACACCTATGTTCATGCAGTCCAATGTTTTTTTAAAGTTGATTTATTAATCCAGCTGCAAATAAGTGTTTAGTACATTTCTATTTTGCCTTTCATAGATTCATGGAATCACAGGTTTGAAATAGACCTCAAAGATCCAGTCACATGCTATGGGGAAAACTTGTTTGAATTCAAGGTGGTATGCTTAGACATTCCTGAATGGTCCTTATCCAAGCACTGAGCAAACCAGATATATTTCATGTGGAAAAGCTCTAAAGAGCTAGAAAGATTTTCAAGCCCTCCCCCATTTTTTTGTTTAAAATATTTAAAAATAGATGGGCAAATTTCTCAGATCCACATGAGATACCATGTGATGAGTCAAGATTCACACATATGAAAAAAAAATACTGGCAATGATGCAGTTCAAGACTCAAGATAATTTCAAACCAGCTGGGATGGCTTCCCCCACACCATACCTGAATAATAGTCTTGAGATAGTTGGGGAAGCAAAAATTTAACCTCACTCTCATCCCAAAAATCCTGAAACAGATAGAACCGTCATAATCACAACTACCCCATCCTATATAGTATGCCATCAGATCCAAACTTGTTTATGCAACCTGCTTCTCAGTAAGATCAATGTTCTGATAGGCTAACAACCAATTTTTGACAAGAAGAAAGAAAACCAAATTAACTTCTTTCCTCTAGCACCAACAGTCAGCAGCTAGGGTGGCAGTAATGGACAATTTGGAAGATAAAATTGTGGCTGGGCAGGAAAAGGACTTTGGGGATCACATGGGTTGTCCATCATGAATAATAACAGTACTATATCTTTGTGAATATGATTAATGTACCAGACACTGTATTTGTGAGGTCAAGAAATAACTTCTTGCAATCTAAAGAGTAAAAGAATTACAGATATTTGATAGCAACATATTTCCTTTCCTTTGCCATCCTAAATGTGTGCTGTCACAAAATAACACAAAATAATATTGGATATTCACTGCAGTTGTCTGGCCTCCTCTGCTTAAGTGTAAAAGAGAAATCCAAATTCTCCTATCAGAATCAACTATTTTTTTCTCCAAAGATGAAAATATTAGCACTACATAATGCAGTTAGAATCATGCTACTACGCATAAATAAACATTAGAAGAAAACCATCCTAGTTTCATAATGATAATAAATACCATTTGATATTTATAACGTTTGACATAAAAGATTTTTTAAAGGGTAAATTACATTTGGACAGATTATCTCCAAGCTATCATCTATCAACCTCTGCGTTGTGCTACTTGTACCATCAATACACACAAGAAATCCATATTTTTGTACACAGGTTTCACTACCACTTTGCACACATTTTAGTATGTAGCATTCATATACATTTAGTATGTATATGTATATGAATTTTTAGCTGAAAAACATTTTGAGGTAATGAGCTAATGGGCTCATTGTAGGAGGAATGTTGTGGTAATCTATGGTGGCAAAAACTGAGCTCATGAATCTAAAAATTACGCATATCTTTATGTGATAGGTTCCATGTTGATGGATCATACTATTTCATCTGAGATGAGTTAATCTACACATGCTTGCATCAGCAGAGAATTGTGCTGGCATGAAATCTGCTGACCCCATTATTGATCCTGTTCTGCCTCTATTACATCTGTTCTCACTCATCACCAAATGATGCTGTCCTGATTTTGTATGAGCAGTGAGTGACAAAGTGATTGATTCCTCCATTTATATCTTCAGAAGGGGAGCTGACTCACAAACAGTGGGGCTTTTTTCCAGATATTTCTCCTCTTTCTTTCTTTTCTCCCTTTAATCAACAGATCTTTCTTTCTTTCTTTCTTTCTTTCTTTCTTTCTTTCTTTCTTTCTTTCTTTCTTTCTTTCTTTCTTTCTTTCTTTCTTTCTTTCTTTCTTTCTTCCTTCCTTCACTTTTTAAATAAACAACTCAAGATGGCAAAAATATATAATACTCCTTTTTCCTCCTATGTTTATCACAAAAAAACTGTGAGGTGAATTGGGCTGAGAGAGAGTGGCTGGCTAAGGTCACCTAACTGGCTTTCATGGTTAAGGCCAGACTAGAACTCACAGTCTCCCAGTTTCTAGATGGTGCCTTAACCACTAGACCAAACTACAGAATTTCCATGCTGTTTCCAGACAATCCCATGTTTTGCTATTCAGCCTTCTACTAAATTGCTGGGGTTATTGAACAGCTTACTATTTCACACAATTTTGATAGAGCCTTCTCTGTCAAGTCCAGCTCTGAGAAAGAACAGCAGAGTAGCAGAGATGAGGCTGATCATGAGGAGAAACAAATATACTCATTAGTATGAAATGATCAATAAACACTTCTCTTAACCTGCTCACACCTGGTCACCTAATTTTGACTCTGACATAATTGGGGTTGAAGCAAAACATATTTCATATAACTTTTGGCTAGTGGAGGGTGAAACACAAATGCTGGGACAGTTGAATCAGGTCAAGACTTTCCTGCTGATGGGCTGAGGAAGGCAACACCATGGATACAGCAGATAAACAGACAGACAATTTTGAGGGCATGTTTGTATCATGAGTAAGTGCCAGCTATCCTAAGGACATCAAAGCAGAGCCTTCTCTCTTGATTTAACTAAGAAGAGGGATTTGTAAGTTGATGTCCATGAGAAGTCCTCTACATTGTTTCCCCTATGACCTTAACTGGGGAAACTCTGAAAGCATATTGTTTGCATGACTGTCGCTTTCTGATAGTTTGCTTACTTTCAATTCTGTTGGGGCATCTGTCTTTTTGCATCAATATCCCCTTTTCTTACTCAGCTCTTATGAAGCAAAGGGACAAAACCACAACTTGCTGTTATTTAAAGGTACTGAATGAGAAACTTCTTCAATTTGGCTACCACTCGTACATCCCACAATTAGCACATACTGTTTGATGTAATGATCCAGGCTGTACAATTAAAAAAAACAGTCATTGGAGTGTTGCTGTGTTGCACTACCTCAACCTGTTCAAGTTCTACAGTTCTACAGAGGAATTATTGAGTCTGTCATCTGCACCTCTATAACTGTCTGGTTTGGTTCTGCAACCCAACAAGACAGACACAGACTTCAGAGGATAATCAGAACTGCAGAAAAAACAATTACTGCCAACCTGCCTTCCATTGAGGACCTGTATACTGCACGAGTCAAAATGACATCCTGGACATAAATTGTTTCAACTCCTCCCCTCAAAACGATGCTATAGAGCACTGCACACCAAGACAACTAGACACAAGAACAGTTTTTTCCCGAACGCCATCACTCTGCTAAGCAAATAATTCCCTCACTACTGTCAAACTATTCACCAAGGCTGCAATACTATTACTATTAGTCTTCTCATCGTTCCTATCACCCATCTCCTCCCACTTATTACTGTATGACTGTAACTTGTTGCTGTATGACTGTAACTTGTTGCTTATGATTTATATTAATATTGATTATTTCCTGATTGCTTATTTGTACCCTATGACAATCATTAAGTGTTGTACGTCATGATTCTTGACAAATGTATCTTTTCTTTTATGTATACTGAGAGCATATGCACCAAAGACAAATTCCTTGTGTGTCCAATCACACTTGGCCAATAAAGAATTCTATTCCATTCTATTCTTCTATTCAAGTAGATGCATTTAATATTTAGCAGCAGATCTCAAAAGTCATTTCTCTGCATGCAGACTTCATGAGTAGCTTCCTGAAGGTACCCTGCTTGTAAACTCCAGCACCAAATGATTAAGTCGTGGATAGATATTTACAGTCAGCCCCCAGATGCACACAGCCACAAGTAATTTCTATTGATTTCAAGTATTGTCTTAGAGTTAATTGATCTGTGCTTTGTGCTTGCACACAATAAGTGGCAGAATTTGGCCTGCTGCCAAAACGTGCAGTGATGTGAAAGGCAACAAAACAACTGTAGGAACAAAAGGATCCTATCCAATCCAGCACCAACTAAGACATTATCATGCAAATATTTTCAATCAGCCTCATTAAAGAATAGGGCAAAGCAGCTGTGAAATGTAGCTCATCTTTTTTTCCAATCATTTTGGGTAAAGTGAGAGTGAAGTGGCATCCCAACTTCTTTTGAGACTCAGTGACACATATAATGACCATAATGTAAATAAATGGAAAATACTTCTATGCCAAGATTTGTTGATTTAAAATCGATCCTGGTGGATGAAGTTCACTTACGTTCCAAGAATCTCAGAAGTGCTTAATGTTTGCTTGGGGCCCTAATGTATAGACATTAAATATTTGAAAAAGGATCTACAAATGGACCATTAACTCCCCTACTTTTATTCTTATTCTTCTTTTTAAAGGGGGGGGGAGGAGTAAGGTTGGCTTTCCAAGAAGAATTGTGTGGTCCATTTGCAATAACAAAAAGAGTCAGAGAAGAAAGAACTTTCTGCTTTCTATGTGCCATTGAAATTGCCATACAAATACAGCGAACACCAAAAATTCCAGCATTCTTGATTTCCTTTCCCTTCCTTCCTTTTTTCCCTTTCCCTTTTGTCTAATCACATCTGAAGCAGCCTCAGGATGCACATATAATTATTCCTGCTGGTTGTAAAAAGCCCAAGAGACCTTTTGAATGCCTTTATTGTCTTGTTTATTGACTTTATATTGTATCACTATAGACTCTTGATTGTATAACTCTTCACTATTCACACAGTCTGTTTCATCCACCTGTTCCTTTTCATCACACACTGATACCATCCTGTTCTCTTTTGCCAGCGAGAGATACTTGAATTACAAGTGACTTGGTAAAGTACTGGCTCTGTGGACCAAATTTTGTGTTGCTTTAAACCGAGAGTTCTCATTTGCAGATCTGTTTTCTCTTAAATTAGGGAGAGCAAAGGCTGTGATCAGGATTCAGGAAATAAGATTGAATTGGGGGGGGGGGCTATTTAAATCTTTCATTAATTCTTTCCATGCCACTTTCCGAATAATAGTCTATATCTCCTGAAGATGATACTCTGTGATGGGGTTCAATTTTTTTACTACCGGTTCTGTGGGCGTGGCTTAGTGAGTGTGGCTTGGTGGGCGTGGCAGGGGAAGGTTACTGCAAAATCCCCATTTCCTCCCGATCAGCTGGGACTCGGGAGGCAGAGAATAGATGGGGGCGGGGCCATTCAGAGGTGGTATTTACTGGTTCTCCGAACTACTCAAAATTTTCGCTACTGGTCAGACCCTGCTAAAAACCCACCTCTGATGATACTTGGTTATAGGAAAGAAACTTATGTACAATAGGCAAAAAAGGAAGCTTCTTTTTATCAATGCATTTTGTCTTCCAGGATCACCACATAGAAGGAAGTAAACAGTGTTCTTCCTAGGCATCACAGTTCAAATCCCACCCCTGCCATTAGTTCTGGGTCCAGAAATTTTGCTCTTCAAAGTGAACAAGAAACACTACTTCCCCCTACGGACAAGCATTCCCACTCATATCTGTCTAGTTTGTGGTGCTATCTGAAGCCCTGTTGTTCTTTTAAAGGAATACAGGTGGGCCTCAACTTACGACAGTTGAGGCCAAAATTTATGTTGCTAAGTGAGAAATTTGTTCAGTGAGTTGTGCCCCATTTTATGACTTTCCTCACCACATTTGTTAAGTGAATCACTGCAGTTCTTAAATTACTAACACAGTTGTTAAGTGAATCTGGCTTCCCCATGGACATCGCTTGTCAGAAGGTCGCAAAAGGTGATCACATGATTCCAGGACACTGCAACAGTCACAAATATGAGTCAGTTGCCAAGCATCTGAATTTTGATCACAGGACCATGGGGATGCTGCAACGGCCATAAGTTTGAAAAATTGTCATAAGTCACTTTTTTTGGTGCTGTTGTAATTTCAAACGATCACTAAATGAATTGTTGTAAGTTGAGGACTATCTGTATAGACATATAGACAGACAGAGTATCGATATATTGAACATACACACACACACTCTTTAAAAAAATCATCTATAAGTTTAATGTACTATTTGGCTGACAGTAAATGAGAGGAAAGGTGAACAAATGCCCTAACTGGGCCCTACCATTCTGGAAACCTATCCTACCATATCTATCCTTCTACTACGCTCCAAGTGTCCTGAAGTTGCAGTGCTACCATCTTCTCCCTTCTTACAGGTGAAAGAAGAGGGTTTGGTTAGTTCATTTCAGTCAACAGCTATTTGAAGTGGCCTGAAACCACAAATCTTGTGCTTTGGTTGTTACACTGGGAAAACAATGACAAACTAAAATAGCTGACCAGGAACAATGCATCAGAACTGCTCCAGAACTTGAAGCGGTGCCCTTGTCTGTATCATCCCCACTGAGCTATCTCCTTTTCCCAGCAAGAAAGGGGAGAATATGGCAAAGCCAGGGAACCGTTGTCCCTTTCATCATGAAGGATGGGGAAGGATAGCATCTCCACTTCTTCCACAGAAGAAGGCAGACAGCAAAGACAGAAAAGGTGTGAAAGAAAACTGACACGTCATTTCCAAATTCTGTCAGGAAGAAAGGTAGGGAAAAAGGATGCCCAGAGATCTGAATTTCAGAGGAGGGAGAAAAATCTCTCTGTGAGAAGTTCTAACATCTGACCTTATGCAACCACTAGCCAAGATCACTGTATCCCTGTATTTGTATAGGCAATTATAACCTTCACAGTTCTATGTTGAAAACCCCCAAGTTGATTATGTTGTTCAAAAACTCAACAGATTAGCAACACTTTTCAACAACCTGGTTCTTACACTATTATTTCTGGCACATACTTATTTCTCTGAGGACACAAGACTCCTGTCACAGCAATTGTATTGACATTAAGTACGTCTGAATGAGATATTATCTCCCATAGAAAATCACCCATCCTTTATATCCCTTATATCTGGAGACCCTGTTCTGTATGCTCCTTAGGAGTCAGATGAACAGCCAGCAATTACAGAAAGATTCTTTTTATAATGGCATTCCATTTATGAAATGCCTGCTACAGATACATTTTTGTGATGGTACCATTATGAGTATTATCTACCCATATTTTAATGACTGAGCTCAGTTTTCTTTGAACTATTACTGGTTGCTACTGTTAGGACCCAGGTGGTAAAGGCAAGGCAGGCCTCTAGAGAGTTCTTTATTTCTCTTATCAAATGTTCCAGCCAATGGCCCTCCAACGACCAGTAAGGTTCCACCCCCCCACGCTACCCTGAAGGCAGCCACCTTCAGTCTCCCAATCACAGCCCCGGTAGCACAAAGAAAGCCCACAGAGTAGGAGCACGCTCACAGGGCAAGGTTCAGGGTTCCAAGTCCCATCCACAAGGCAGAGTCCAGGCACAAAACAAGGGCACCCCTCAGGACAAGAAACCAGTCCTAGTCAAGAAGTAGCTCCAAAGGCCAAACGCAGGCCACAAGAGAAGGACTAGGTCCAAAACAAAGTGTGAAGAGCAATCTTCCAAGTGATGCAAGGCAAACAGCAACAGGCACAGGTCAAAGTCGGGGGAGTGTAAGCCAAAGCAAACAATTGTTCCTTGCAAAGACTAATTTCCCCATGGCTTCTCCTCAAGTTACTTCCCTCTAAGAGTTCCTTGTAAGGAGGGGTAGGGCGACCGCCTCCTGAGTAGCTTTGCAGCCCTTCTCTGGGCTTGCCTATGCTCCACTCTTTCTGCTCTTGGATCAGTGGAGTAGACAGCTGTTCCTCATCAGAGGAGATCAGCTGCCTATTGGCACCACTACTGGTCAGCAGTTGATCCTCCCCTGTGTCTGGGCAGTCAGGCAGTTCTCCTTCTGGTCGACCACCTCCCCCAATGTCTGAGAGGCCTGGGACAGCATTGTCCTTAGCCCCTGGCATGCCTTCCCTGTTGGATGGTCCCAGTTCCTCCTCCTCCTCCTCCTCCTCCTCCTCCTCCTCCTCCTCCTCCTCCTCCTCCTCCTCCTCCTCCTCCTCCTCCTCCTCCTCCTCCTCCATATCGGGCTCTGTGGAGGCCAGGACAGCTACTGCTGCTGCTGTTTTTAGTGTATGCTTATCGTGTTTTCTTTATTGTTTGCTGTCACCTTAATTTTATCCTGTTTTTAATATTATTGCCTTATTGTCTATCATCTTAGAAACTGCAAAGATGAAAAGCAGGGCCACACACACTTCCATACCTACCAAGAAACGTTAGGTATTCCACCATTAGTTTAATAGAAGTAATGTGATGTGGTGTACAAATGTAACACTAAACAAAATTACAACATCTTCCATTCTTTCTTAGTTAATCAGTGGTTCAACCCAAGGAAGCTGCATCCCATCTGATAATGTCACAGTACAGGATTAAATACAATTGTAAGCACTTAAGTTTGATTGTATCATGAGCACAAACAAGCAATTAAGAAGAAAAACTAATTCAAGAAAACTAACTGGCAAAGTATGGATCTCAACTATTGACCCAAGTGCTGCTGGGGTCACAGGAGCACTTCCAGATAAACATATTAATTTGCCAACAACATGCTCTATTTACTGGCCCTTCTAATGACATCTGTTCACCTGCAAAGCCCTGTTTCTGCCCTTCATCATTTCCACTAACAAGGAAAACAGTTATTTATGTAGCAGTTTTATGAACTGTCTAGTATCACATTTTATTCTTGTATTGTTACAATTTTGATAAGCTATTGGTTGTTCAAATTTGTTTATATTCACAACGGATACATTAAGTGTTAGGTATGTTTTTGTTTATTGTTTTGGAAACTATCACAAGCCTGCACACAACAATCATTTATATGCAAGTAAATGAGTTTAACTTTACACTTTGCTACGATCATGTACTATGCTGTGGTTTTGCAGGCACAAATAGTGGACTTTGTCCCATTGGATGACCTTATCACATGCATTGACTCCCAGCCCTACCCTATCATCAGTTTAATCCTTGAAGCCAATCAACCATGGCTACAGCAGCTGTGAGCAGCATCCAATATCCTGCTGTATGTTCATGAATTGTTTAGGACTGGTCTTCACCCTCCATCTCTCCCACTGACTCAGTAGGATGTTACCATGGTCACAGCCATTCAAAAAAGATATTTAAATATAATCATATCACCCAGGGCTGGCTCCCCTAGGCCAGATTGGCTAATGAATGTGAACACTTGCATTTTTTCGAATGATTTGGAAGGAGGGGCAGCCTTAGCACCCTGTAAGCTTTGGCACCCCAGCCCCAGCCTGATCTTAAAGCCAGCCCTGATGCCACCGTGCCACTATTAATAGAATCAATCAGAGCTCTTCTGTCCAGGTTTGCTGTTTAAATATCATGCAATGGAGCTGCTGCATCCAGATTTACAGTTTTTTTCAATTGTTCTTCCTAACTCATACCAGCCTCTAGAAGGGTCTCTCTCTCTCTCTCTCTCTCTCTCTCTCTCTCTCTCTCTCTCTCTCTCTCTCTCTCTCTCTCTCTCTCTCTCTCTCTCTCTCTCTCTCTCTCACTCTCACTCTCACTCTCACTCTCACTCTCCCCCCCTCCCTCCCTCCCTCCCTCTCTTTGTAATCCAAAAAATGCAGGAGTCATGCGTGATTTATTTTACTATATTTAGTTTAATTTAGCTGATCATATATACTCAAGGACAAGCCAAGAATTTTAGGTGCCAAAATACACTCCAAAATTTCATCTGGCTTATCCCTGGATGGGCTTATCTACAAGTATATATAATAATACTTTTTAGAAGTATCTGTATATTTCATATTTACTTGCAAAAAGAACACCGGGGCAGCACAACCTGCTGTTGGCCAAGTTAAAGTCAGTGAAGAAGAGAATTGATTAAATTCTCTCTGCCAAATTCTGGATTTGCTAAAATATATTCTGTAATTAGAGCATCTTAATAGTACCATACACCTGGGGAATGGATAGATGATACAGTAGATGATTGATAGATGATAGATGATTATTTAGCATATGATGAGAACATGACAGGAGAGAAGTAATGGGGAGCAATAGTGGTCCGCATCTATAGCATTCCTTAAGCTACAAGTGCTCCCTGGGTGGTGCTAATTCAGCGGTTCTCAACCTGGGAGTCACGACCCCTTTGAGGGTCGAACGACCCTTTCACAGGGGTTGGGAGACTTCGCCCGGATGCCGCCATTTGGGTTCTTTTACCCTCTGCGCATGCGCAGAACGCTTTGCGCATGCACAGAGGGTAAAAGAACCCAAATGGTGGTGGCGGGGTGGGACGCAGTGGGGGTGCGGGGGCGAGGCGCAGGTCACGGCATTAGGAAGGTTGAGAACCACTGTGCTAATTGGTGACAATGACTAGATGCAGCCATACTGCCCTCTTAGACCTCATAGCCACGACAAAAGTGTATAAAATCAAACAGCCCTTTTGGGGACTTGGCATTGCACACATGAACTTTTGGCCTCAAATTAATTATCTTGACACTGATGGGATCAGCAGAGCCAAAAGTGAATGATAGACAGACAGATCAGGAAAATTCTAACTTGTTTTTAAAGTGTATTGTGAAGGCATGAAAAATGAAAATGCTAATGCTCTGGGATTGTCCAGTGACTTTCTTTAGGAAATGGTTGCCTCAGGCCAACAGCCTCAAGCCAGCAGTTATCCTCATGTGCAATATTGAGCTCTTTCCATTTTTCCCCGTTCCACAGGAGGAAGGTTGATGTACTGTGCTGCAGTTTGGATAAACATTGCCACTTTATTTATGTTGGCAATGAATCTGTGATAAGAAGCTAACCTCTTGATGGTTTTTTCATATTAAGAACCCTTGACAGCACATATTTTGTGAAGTAACTAAGTCCCTTAACCAGACATCTGTCAGGTATTAGCAGCTATTCTTTTACTGATATTTACTGACACACAGCTTGTTTTTGTGGAAAGCAAGCCTTGCTGAATGTGAAATGTCTGCTTTTTTATTTTTTTGAGGCACTCTTTTTTTTAAAAAAACACCCTTTGTAATTCTGGCTTGTATAACTTCCCTTTATAGACAGAGAATGAGACCCATTCCTCTTCGAAATCACTGCTGTGTCATTTTGTATTTAGTCAGCTTTTCTAGACTGGTTTCATTTCCTGTCCAAGGGAATGAAAGAGAATGAAAGAGTAGAGTGGCAAAAAAAAAGTCCATTTCAGCCCAGCTGAAATCTGCAGGAAAGTTAACCTTCCTGCCCTCATGCATGGTCCCCACCCAATCCAGTTCCCTTGGAAAGAAAAAGAGAGATCGGTTTGGCCATTGGGTATGTGGGAGGACCAAATATATACACTCCTCTCAGCTGCATGCTCCAGAGTGCCAGTTCTCTCTCACTCATTTGCCTGAGCAGCCCATTTTACCAAGCAGGTCTTCAGGAAGAAACATTTTGCAAACCAAAAGCAGAGTAGATTGTTGTGGCTTCTGACCAGCATGGCCAGGGAGGAATCAGCTTCCTGAGCCAAAGTAATTTGCCATCACTGATGTAAATGAATGTATTTCTCCACATGCCAAAAGAAGCATCCCTTCCCTGCCAAAAAAAGGAAGTGGGAGGGGAAATGTCTCTTTGGCCCACTTCTAAAATTTTGAATAGTTTTTACCTCAGCTGTTTTCCCAGCCCGGTTGAAGCAGCTCAGCCTTGCATTACATAAATGTGGCAGAATGTCAGGAAGCTGGAGAACCAGTTTCATAAAACATAGAAAGGAAATGACTGGACTATGAACTTCTCATATCCTTCCACAGCACAAATATGCCCCATGAACCATTTTTAAATGACATGTTCTCCTGATCTTGCCTTCATCTCACCTCCAGCCATAGCAAAAGCAGCTTGAAATCATCTTTACCAGTTCCAATTTTAGAAGTGTTTTTCATCATCTTCCTATATATTGTATTTTTTATTGACAGTCTAGGACAGTGATGGCAAACCTTTTTTTCTTGGGTGCCGAAAGCGTGTGTGTGCCCACACCCA
Source organism: Diadophis punctatus similis (assembly GCA_023053685.1). Lineage (NCBI taxonomy): Eukaryota > Metazoa > Chordata > Lepidosauria > Squamata > Dipsadidae > Diadophis > Diadophis punctatus. Next base: position 170,164,409 of record JALIGW010000001.1, on the reverse strand, counting down.
TAATTCAATGCCCCCCATGCGCCCCACCTCCCTGCACATGCGTTTTTCCCCCTGTGCTGCCCCACCCCCCATGCATGCGTGCACGACCCCCCGCTCCCCCATTTCCCGACTTCCGGTGGGCCCAGTAGGCCTGTTTTTTGCCCTCCCCAGGCTCCAGAGGCTTTCTTGGAGCCTGGGGAGGGCGAAAATGCCCTCCCAGAGCCTCCGCATCAACCAAAAATCAGCTGGCCGGCGTGCACATGCATGCTGGAGCTGAGCTAGGGCACAGCTCATGTGCCAGCAGATATGTGTGTCACCTGTGTGTCACCTGTGGCACGCATGCCATAGGTTCGCCATCACAGGTCTAGGATATTTTATCCATGACACAGTTGATAGGCTGGCCCGGGGCCTTAACATTCCAGCATTGGCCACTTTGCTGTTTTGGACATGGCCCTTCTTTTCAATTCTTGAGCTTAGTTGAGAAGGTTTGTTCGGCTTTTGACAACGAGAGAATCTGAATCTTTCCAATCAGGCTTTCCCTATTTTCCAAGTCTTCAATTAGAAAGATAAACTCTATGAGATCAATGCAGAATGATTCTCCCCACTTCTTCCAATCACATATGTAATATTTTTCTTCATCTCTACTTATGAATTAGCTGACTCAATAATGTTTTTGGAAGCTGGCCAGACCTCCAGACTTTTCCATTTTAAGGAGAGCGATTGGAGGATGATTTCTCACCAGTTGGTAACATTTGGTGGGAAGGAGGCTGAAGCCAGAAGAAGCCACCAATCACTCTTTTAAACTGGTCTTGCATTAAAACTGAAAGAACAGCTTCATTAGCTGATCTCATTACTGAGGCAGAATAGGATTGAGTGATGAGGACAGTGTGAAGCAAGCTAGCATACTTCTCTTCCATCTTTAGCATAAGAGGAAAGCATTTTAATGTGACTGAGGAGAGCCCAATGTCAAAAAAGAGACAGCGGCTTGTAAGAAAAGTAGCAAGGCAAGATTCAGTTTATATGATATTCCTCTTTTCTTCAGAATGCCTTCCTTCTCCTTGCCTGTCAAGATGCTCTACATATTCCTCAGTTGGAGAGTGATAGGAGGTTCAACAGTGACTTTTGCTGCTACTTCACCTTTTCCTTCCTACTGTAGCTTCTTGGTGAACTGAGTGTAGGCAGACCTCTTGTTATGCACCCTTTAGATGAAACTTAGTCCTCTTGCCTGAAACTGAGATGAAACTCACAAATCACCATGCGCCCAATGAAACAACTTCTACAGAAATGATTAGCACATCCACCTCAGAAAGGAAGGGGCCATCCGACATTTTGAAGCTCACTTAATTTAAAGAAATGCAAAAATCAGGTGCTGCATTTGTACTGGAGGAACACTAAGTCTTGCACAGTTGTGGATTCTAATGCTCCTGGAGGAACTAAAAATCCAACCACTTTATAATTCCTGGCCAGCTTTTGCTCCGATGAGACGATGTTTAAGGCCAACAAAGCCATTTGATCTGGCCTTCTCATGAAAGAAGTAATTGTTTCCAGACATCAGACAATTGTTCCCGGGTGACCTAGTAGCTCTTATTTGGCAAAACAAGAAGGAGCCTTAAATCAGACATACTCTTTTCATCATCCAAGCCAAAACCCACACTCTCCTTTTTTTGTGTGTGCATTTTCTTTTCCACCTACACCCATGCTTTTCGCTTCCCACTCGTTGATGTAAAACGATTATCACAGGAGTGGGATCAGCTGGACTGAAGAAGGTATTAGGAAAAGATAAGGCATCCATAGCAAGTTACTCTCTGTAGTCCTCTTTAAAATGAAGGCAATCATGTTCACATATATTATTATGTCAGTACTCCTTTCAAGAGCCCTTGGCAAGGGCTGTGTTAATAAATACTGAATTAATGACTGACATGGAGATCTATGAGTGGTTAGGGAAGGGGTCCTATACCATCATCCACCTGATTTGAGAAGTTATTTGTGCCTCCCTTTACTAATCCTATCTCTTTCCTCCAGATGTCAGCACAAGCCTACAGAACCGCTCTGCTCTGCTCTTCTCCCCTCCTCCCCCTAAACTTCTAAACACCGGTTCAAAAAGGAGAGGCTGATTTGTGGAGCCTCCCTTCTTTCCTGTGATTGTCCATCTCTTTGCTTGATTCCCTCCTAGATTTGCTTTCCTAATATCTTTTTTACTCGTGAGTTTACCAACTGTTTTATTGCCAGGCTGAGCTCTCCTTGCCATCTCCCTTTTTGTTTCTGGAGACAATCTCTGCCTCTGGTCCCAGCTGCCACTGCTGATTTTTCATTACCATTTAATTTAAAACTTGGATTGGAATGGAAATGTCTTTTTGCCATTTGGGGGTTGCGAGGCCTGTCGTTTTATTGCCAAAGTCACAAATGTTAGTTACTACTGTTTTTCCAGCATGTAAGTGATGGAGGTGCAGAACAATTGGCTAAAGAGAGAGAAGCCTATAGAGACAGGACTGGGCAATGGTGGGGAGAGGAAGGGGTGATGCAAAGAGTCTCACACATGTGACACTTTGGTCTGTATCTATTGTGTATGCATGTCTCTTGGGGTATATTCTTATATATGTTATGAGTCGTGTGTATAATCAACGTGGGTGGGAAATGGCACCTGCTGAAGGAAGAAACTAGTATCTCTTTGTTTCCTTGGTACTGACTCTAGCGGTGTCCAATACATTTGGGCTACTCTGAAACATGAATTCTCAAAACACAATAATGTCATTGTATCTCATATTTTCACAGGGAGTGGACTTTCAGGCACACCAACTGACCACAATTCTGCATTTGTTTTATTTCTGCATATATGTCTCATTTCTGCAACCCCAAGATCATTAGGTCATCTGTCAAGGAGCTAGAAATCCATTCCCAGTGTATCCAGCTTTCCATGAAAGTTTAACTTTAAAAGAGCTATAATCTCCATGCAAGAAAACAGAGTTTCAGCTGAATCCCCCAAATGTCCTCAATCACATATATAAAACCGCTGTTATAATATATATCCTCATGGCCATGTTTGCTGGCATAATTTTCTTTGCCCTGGTGATGTTGCAGTCTGCCTCAGCAACAAAGCTTCTAGTGCTCCCGTCCTTAGAGCTTTACTGCAAAATGATTTAACCCCTGTTATTGCTAGATTCCTCCAGCTCTGTTTCTTCTCCCATCCTGTGCCAGTAGCCAGTCTACTGGTATATATGTATAGTTGTGAAGCATGGCTCAGTTATTTTAGGGTCAAATGACTCTGCAAAAGCAGATTGGTATGGAAAACAGTCCCTCAACACTGGAAAGGAGGAGGAGGAGGAGGAGGAGGAGGAGGAGGAGGAGGAGGAGGAGGAGGAGGAGGAGGAGGAGGAGGACAATGACTAATAATCAGAGGGGAGGAGAAATAGGCAGACACCAGCCCAAGGCTACATCATTACCAAGATTGTGAAGGAAGCTTAATGGACACTTGGATTTCTGTTGGGAGAAGGCAGAAATACTACTTGGAAGCTGGAAGTGCTAAGCATTGATTCAGGCTGCCTTCACAGCAGCATGTGGATGAGATGAAAACTGCATCAGGAAAATCAGTTCTCCAAAAACGTTGGACCATTTTTGTCTTATAGTTAGTGGGACATGTTTCCATAGACTCCTGTGACACCAGAATGATTAATAGGGGGTTAATAATTAACTTACTTTCGTGGCTTTCATGCATTATGGTTTTTATGACTTTCACATCCCATAAAAATATGCAGAGTAGTAAATTTGTTCATCTGCAGTAAAAACAATAAAAGGTTTTCTGGCATCTTAAGGAGTCTTGCGAAGTCCAAGTGTCCTCTGGAAATAGATTAGGGATGTTCAGATCTTGCTTTCTGTGTCATTGATTTCCCCCCTTTCCTTCAGGTAGTCTTTGCAATCACAGGGAGGAAGAAATGGCAAAACTACCTGCAAGTGCAAAATTGAATTACAGTAAAATGGAAGTCAGCTTCCCTGGGGAAGGGATGGCTAGACGGATAAACAAATGGGAGAAAAGATGGGTATTTGTATTCTTCATTTTAAATATTTAGAGACAGTAGACTTGGAAGCTACTGTTTCCAAATCAGCAGATCATAGGAAGGATGTCTAATCTCCTAACTGCTCTACTAAAAACAATTATTGTGTCTCCTCCCAGCAAGAATCTTATCTTTTCCGGGCAATTCTGGCTTGGTTGTCAACAGAATTCTGGTGCTCTTTCTATGGATCATGCCGACATTTCACACTTCTTATATTTCATCTTTTTCTCTCCCCCCCCCCCCCATCCCACTTCCCATGACAAAGCTGGCCTTGGGCTGCTCCGGATTTCAAGACTTGTCTGGTACCGATAGAGTGACATTTTGTCAGCATGCCAGCTCTGGAATGCATGTGCTCCCCTTAAGGAAAATGGATTTCCGGCTTCTCCCCAGCATCTTCTTCTTTTATGTTATTCACATGTGAAATGTGTTTCTTGTTACCTCCATGTAAAGCCTCTTATTTCAGTTACATCATGTAACTAATTTGGCCCCCAAAGCTCATTATATTACAGTCAAACAAAAGTCTGCAAAGTCTCCTTCCAGAAACCGTGATTACACTTGCCAAATTAGATAGATATTAGACAATAGCAGAGGCGAGGGAGGGATCACAGGTCACGCAGGACCGTCTGCTCGACAGTCTCTCACCCATATAGGCAACCCATTAAATGAGCTGGCATATCCTCCATATCATACAACCTGAGTAGCCACGGGTGGAGTCATTGGAATGATAAATGTGGGTGTAAAGAAAAGCTCTGTGATAGGCGGGCCTTTAAATCTGCAGAATTGGGCTAGAAGGGGTAGAGACAAAAAGGTTGTATTTTTGTGTATTTTCATCCACATCTCTTTACAGAGCTGTCCCCATATACACATTTTGCAAGCAATTTTTTTCCAATGGAATTGGCTAATATATATTATTTTCATTGCTGCATGCAATTTAGAGCTCTTGCTTTAAATAGTGAAGTAATCGTGCTGTTTAGCTTAGTCTATGGTACCTTAGCTTCCCAAAGCTTTTGATGAGTAGTGATGAAGATACAGTGCATTACTTAGAACCTCTAAAAAAACAAGTGTCTAATCCACCATAGCTAATTTATATGACAAATGTGGCAAACGCTGCTTATTCCTCTCCCTTTTAATATTAAACTGACTATAGGCCTCACAGTTTATGGATTGTAATTTTAGTATTGTAGACCATGTGTAATTGACATACTGGATTTTATCATAGATTTTATCTGTTATTTATTATTTTATTTTATAACTTTTAATTGTATATTTACTGAGTGCTTTTATTTGTTCTAGTCTCTGGTCTATGGCTGTAATAAATTGAATTGAATTGAATCTGCAGAGTTTCAGACTGCATGACAGCTTTCTGATATCTCACAATGTACACAAAGGGACCCTCCCTATGAATATTTGTGCTGTATATCAGGGGCGGGTTCCTAATTTTTTAAATACCACTCTGTGGGCGTGGCTTATTTTGTGGGTGTGGCTTGCTAGCCATGTGACCGGGTGGGCATGGGCCTCGGGAGCTTGGCAGCGGCCGGAACAGCAGGGGGGCATTGCCCACCCGCAAAGCAGCCCCCCACAGCAGGAGCAGCAAGACCGTGGCAGTGGTTCTTCTAGGAGGCTCCATCCGGCCTGAATGCTTCTCCCCATTCAATGATCCTAGGCTCCTGCCGCCCGTTCCCCCTCCCCTCAGCAGCTCGAGAAGCCTCGAACGTGCGAAAATGCCTGGGATCATCACTGCGCGTTCGTGGCTTCTCGGACTGCTGAAGGGAGGGGAATGGAGATAGCTCCTGCCGCCCATTCTTTCAGTGTCTTCTGGGCATGTGCAGAAGAAATTTTTTTAAAAAATTTAAACAATTTTTTTTAAATGGCAGCACCCAGGCACCAGCAACCGACCGCACCGGTACTGTGATGTCACCAGCGGGCCGCTACCGGTGCTATAGAGTGGATCGCACCGGTAGGAACCCACCACTGCTGTATATACAGAATGGGGATTGTCAGGGCACTTTAAATTATAGGCAAGGGCACAGGATTAGCTCCTCTCCCTCTGTTCCTACGGAAAGAAAATACTTGAGTTAAACTTCCGAATGAGAAGCAAATGAGCAAAAACCGTTTCCAAAGTTTCCAATACATTATGCCATAAATGAGCTCAAGCCCAAGAAAATATGTAGACTCAATAGTAGCTATCCTGCTTTTCATTTCAATTAGCAGGTATTTCTATGGTAACAGCTCTTTACTATCTTTTGTCTGAGAGAGAGAGAGTGAGAGACAGAGTGCATTTGGGGAGAGAGATGGAAAACACTGAAGCAGCAGCAGAGTTCTATCATACAACTGTGTTACTTTATTTTTTTGAGCAACTAAATAAAGCGGATTTAGCAAAAAACAGAACAAAACACCAAGACTTCCCTGTCTGCTTTTTTTCTAGTGCCCAGCTGGATAACAGTAAGCTGTTCAAACAAGATCTCAAACAAAGCAAGGCAAAGGAGCATGTAAGTACTTGGTACTGTAGACTTGTTGGCGTTTACACCATCTTCCAAGTAGATGCATTGTGTACACAACAGTTACAGTCCATACTTGTTCCATATTTGGTTATTGTTTAGTTCTGTAAACATGTCTACATTAACACATAAAGTACATTTAGGTCACTTAGTTTTTTTCTGGTTTTCTCCAAAGAATCTTGTGCTGTGTGGTGAGATAATTTCTTTGCTGAAATCCCTTGGCCATCGCTAGAAAAATAATAAATATTTTACAAACCAGTGTAGCAACCCTACAGTATTTTCTTCTGCATATTTACTTGGACATTTGTTGCAGTATTTAATGCAACCTAATGTCCGTGTGAGTACACATAAGATTTGTGGCCTAAGCGATATAGACTGTGTAAGTCTCTTTGAACAAGAAATTGTTACGTATGGCCGTACGTAGCACGGATTTGCATAGCCACCACTGATTGGCTAATCCAGCAGTGGGAGAAATAAACTGCTGTCAGTGGCCGGCTTGCTTGCCGGAAAGCCCTTAAAAGCGGCTACCCTGCAGCTAGCTGGCAGTTCGTATTGGAGTCCACCTAGTTCTAATAAAAGTGCTGAATTGCTCCTACGTCCTGTCTCTTCTTTCCCGCGCAATCTAACAGAAATGAACATAAATAACATGAGAAGTAATGCAACCATTTTTAGCTTCAAGAACAAAAGCCTCTTCAAATTTCCCCTTGTTTTAATCATGGCCATCTTGGGGTTTAGAAAAATATATATTTTCTTTCTTTTTGTCCTCTATCCTTGAATTTCCCCTCTGCTTTCCTGTTATCTCAATGAAGCTCAGTATTACTCTGTGGTGGGTTGTAAATATTTTTGCTACCGGTTTGCGTGCGCGCTCACACGCGCATGCAACACTTCTGTGCATGCACAGAATTGTCCCGGGCAGGTGGGCGGAGCGTCCTGGGCAGGTGGGCAGAGCTTCCCACTGCCGGCGCTACTGGTTCTAAGAACCGGTCCGAACCAGGAGCAACCCACCGCTGGTATTACTGCATTTCTCCCATAGTACTAAAGAAATTAAATCTCTCAGATGAAGCTCAACAGAATATTACCTGATCATAAGTATATGGTACATTGTTTAAAATTATTCCTTTTACATTCCTCAAGACTTTTGTTAAGCATTTATATTTCAACAAGTATTACAAATTGTATCTAGCTTTCTTATTAATAACTGTTAATACCTCAATCTCTTGACCACTAAATGTCATCAGGATGTTCCCTCTGTCAAAGTTTCTATGATTTTTCTCTCCTTGATTGCCTTGTCTCATTGATTTAAACTTTACCTATATTCAAGAAATGTATAAAAACCTGCATCAATATGCTGATGGTGTGGAAGAGATAGCAAGTTAAAAAGAGAGACACCTGTGCTATACTTCTCCCACTTCCAAAACATAAAGTATTATTGCTGTCTTGAAACTTCTTCCAGTTGTACTAGTTTTATAGGTATAGTGATTGAGTATGTGCATTAAATATGTACCTATCTTTAAGGCTTCTCTCTCTGACCTGCTGAATATTTTATTGTTTGAATAGGGAATCAGAGCTTCTTTCTACTACCCACCATTCAAATGGACAGCTGAGTCAACACACACACACACACACACACACACACACACACACACACACACACATGAATTTTTGATGTATCAGATTAGTAATTAAAATGTAATTCAAAATCTTGAAAAATGGAAGCTAATTCCATAGTATTAAGTTAGAGAGTATCACTTCTTAGTAAATTTTCATAAATTGATTTCCCTTCTTTGTCAGGTAGTAGAGACATTTCAGTTGTTTAGTCCAAGAGACAATAAGCTATTTCTGTTTTGGGGGGAAAAATCATTACATTCTAGGTCCTTTTCATAATGCTGTTTGCAGTGGGAGAAATAAAATTATATGGCTTGTTGAAAGAAATACAGAAAAATGAGAAAATGTACTCTGTGCAATGAAATGAAAGACAGAGATTCTCAAATGTTTCTTGAAACCTAGTATGCTTTGGAAATAAAATCAACAGTACTGAACAGTAAACAAGATGCACCAAGATTTTTTTTCTTTCTCAATAGATTTTTTTCACTCCTGAGGCATTTATGCTAGAACTTGTTAAAAGTGGCTAATATTTTTTGAAAAAAGATTTTATGCAATTTCAGAAATTACCATTTCTGAAGCCATTTCAGAACATACATATATGACTACATGTGTGCAAATTCACATATGAACAGAAGTGAAACAGACGGCTTTATTCCTAGCCTTGCCCATCAACTATAAAGCAAGGTGACGGCCCATGTTAGAAAGTGAAATGGATTTTCCCCCCAATTAAAATGAAGAGCCTAACATCACCACAAACAGACACAGCATTATTAAGGTTTTATATATCCACTCTAAATGCCTACCATTATTCCTAATCTTTGTCTATGAAAGAGCAGTGCATTGTCATAACCAGGGCACTGTGAAGAAGATTACGTTTCACACTTTTCAAAATGAAATGGGGATTTGGCAAAAGAATTGGCAGCACTGTGCTTTTTTTTAAAGCTAATCTCACAAAGCAAAAGGAAAAGTAACCCACCCAACAAGCCCACTTTGAAACTGGGCTATTTTAGTTCTGGGCTATTGACAGGATCTTTCCCTTCTGAACAGCAAAACAGTGGAAGAATCAAATGTGCTCAGCAGCTAATCCTGACTTGGGGTTCTCAGGCAGTGCTGACAATTGACAAGAACTGGAGCTCTATACTGGAGCTTACAGTAGGTAGCATAGACATTCATAGACATACAGATCAGGGGCGGTTTCCTCTCAAAGTTACTACCAGTGCGCTGCGTGCGCATCTCCACATTTTGTGCGCACGTGCTCACTCTACGTGCACACGTCCCTCGCGAGATTTTGCTTCCTCACATGCTCAGGAAGCAAAAGAAGCCAAAAAATTCTGAAAAAAAGATGGTGACACGCGACGGACCGGTGAAGACGACGGACCGGTGTCGCGCACAAATTATGTCATTGGCCGGCCACTACCGGTGCGGTAGAGTGGACTGTACCGGTGGGAACCCACAACTGGTACAGATGCTACAATCTTTGGTTCAAAGGGCTGGTAAAGACTGGAGCCTCAGATCTGCACCATGCAGTGTCAATGTCGCATGACACACAGCAAAAAGAGGTGATTTGATTGTCGCTGCTAGGCCTTTCCCAGTTAAAAATCAGCCTACTTTGTTTTTCAGAGGGGAGATGACATGGGATACTATTCCCACTTTATTACTTCCACCGGGTGGCAAACAGCATCAGGAAGAGGAAGCACAACTAGTGGAAGAGTTCAGCCCACTCAGTCAGGGGCGGGTTCCTCTTACTGTTTCCTACCGGTGCGCTGCGTGCGCATCACAATGTTTTGCGCACGCATCCCCTAGCGCAATTTTGCTTCTGCGCATGTGCAGAGGGACGATTTTCCTTCTGCGCATGCTCAGAGAGCCAAAAAATTGCTGAAAATTAGAAAAAAAGATGGCGGTGCGCACGGACCGGCAAAGACAGCACCAAAGCTGTCGCGCCAAAATTGCGCAATTGGTGGGCCACTACCGGAGCAGAGCTCCGGACCGCACCAGTAAGAACCCACCTCTGCCCTCAGTCCACTCTAAATCCTCTGCCACATTTCCAAGATGCTTTGAGACAAGCAAGCAATAAAAAGCAACCGCAGGAGTATCTGAAGATGAGTGTTGGGGTGAAAAGCCACAACATTTATTGTAATAGAAAATACAAAGATGTAAGAGTGGGATTCAGTAGATTCAGTTCCTAATGTGAAGTTTTTTCCCCCCCATTTAAGGTATGTGTGTGAAATAAGTGCATTAAAAATAGAGAGATGGAATAGATGAAATTTTTGGAGCATGTATCTTTACATTGTAGAAAGAAGAAAATGACACATGAGGTGCCCGAAAATTGTGTATGTGTGACTGTGTGCGCATGGCAGGAGGGAGGTTGGAGTGATGCTGAGAGATATTGGAAGGTCTTTTTTTTATAAACACTCAGGGCTATTTTTAGTTTTCTAATGTAAAAAGTCAGTCAGATGAAGAATGGAGGGATCCATTTTCAGCAGAAAAACCGGTTGAATCTAGACTAATAAATCGTTATGGGAATCTGTGCGTCCCTTTATCTGACAACCTGACAAGACACACTAAACAACAGCCATTGCAAAAATGTATCAGCTAATCTCAGCATCAGGCCTCGTGAATGTTTCATTGTCACGTTCTTTTAAGAACGGAGAAAGCTCCCCATCTTAAAAGATAGGACTTTGACATAAAGCAATTCTGTCTGGACATTAAATAAATGCAGGTGTGACATGACCATTTTAGTTGACAAGAGAGGTTTCTTTCTGACATGGTCTTTAGGATCCTTTATCTGATAAATACACTGTTCCCATTAAAAACCTCAAATACCTCCCTTGCCTTCCTTGGCGCCTCTCTCTGATCTTAGATCTGAATAGAAAAAAGAAAAGGCATCCTCAGGGTGGCCTAGATGACATCTTCTGAAGCAGCCTTCTTTCTTCAGATGCCATGGAAAATTCTGACCATGATTAGGGATGACATCAGATTAATCGGCTCAGTTTGTTTGGGGATTGCAAAATACTGTGGACATTTCCAGTGGCCTCTTAGGATTATGAGGCACTATTTCCCAATGATCATGACTCAAGACTAAAGGTTCAACAGTTTTTTCAGATGTTTGTTGTACATGTTAAGATTGTCTTGGATAAATGCACAAGCATAACAAAGCCCAATATATAAAAAGCGGCTTGTACTTTTGTTTACCACAAGCTTTTGATTGTGACACTCTATTCGGTATAGATGGATTCAGTTTTTGCTTTTGTTTTGTTGGAGAAATATTGGTTTCTTGAATTCCTGAGCAATATACTGGTATACTGCAGTGCACTAGTTAAGAGTCTGGGGTATGATTTGGATTGTATTTGGCTTTCCTCTTAACTAATGCTATGCCGAAATCTCTCTTGCGTTATCACAAATATATATTTTTTCTTGCAAAAGAATCCTCTGGTTTGTTTTTCTATAGTATTCTCAGAGTCATTTCAGCTAAGACTCTGACGCTCTTCTGAGCATATTTTATTGTTGGAGAAGCAGAGGATGCTACTCCTAGTCTTGCCTTCTGTCTCTCTGATGCCTCCCGAATTATCTAGTCTGAAAATGCTCCATGACAAAGTTCACTCTTTAGGATTAAATGAAAGAATGCGAAACTGAGCAGAGCTGTAGTCTGTTGGAAAGATGCTGATGCAGTGAAAGACAGGACAGGCACAACCTGCCCTAAATGCAAGAACATTACAGCTCTGTAATGAGAATTTCCCTCCTCTTCAATTCTCCTCTGAAAGAATTTCTGAGGGAAATTCTCTTTCATCAAACCGAATGAGAATTAGCGGGTGGGGGTGTGTGTGAGAGGAAGATATTTCTGTTGATAGTTCCTGGGAGACTCTAACCTCGTACTTCTGGTTGGCAATCTGCAGGTAATATGGATTACCGTCTTGCAAAAATTACTGTCATGATATGAGATGATATAATTACTATGGCAACATCTGTGATAATTAGGAAAAGCTCCCTGTAAATACTGTATTGTAAGCATTTTGATATAATGGGTATAGTCTTTGGCCATCTGTTAAACCAAGTTGAAATATATTCTGGCAAGTTTACCTCTACATGAAATTGATCTCTCTCTCTTTTTTTTTTTTTTACAAAAATGGGTACAAGTAGACAAAAATGAAAACAAAAATGGAATCAAAAAGCTTATCTTCTGACTATAACTATAGCTGAGACCAAAATAAGTAAAACATTCAATGGAATTTAATAGGAGACTGTCAAGACAATTTTTATTAATATATATCTATGCTTAAGCTTTCCTTATGTTCAGAAAGTGATGGCTATTCTCCAACTTCTCCTCTGTGGGCTTTCATGGATGTGCGTGCTTGCGTGCACACACACATATACACAAAGTTACAACCATTAAAAGCCTGAAGATGAACTCCAGTGCCAACTCTAACATAGTAGGGAAGCAGTTATATTCATAAAGAAAAAGAACGAAGTTCATCTTTTGAAACTGGCTATACTGAAATGTCAGATGACTATGGAGAATTGAACCCTGAGGAATGCACTCTCTTTCCCTATTTTGCAAATCTGGCCCACAGGGCAAGTATGAAGATGCTTATACTTAATCAGATGATTACTTTATCTAGTCTAAGAATAGGAGGAAACAAATGTTCAATTTGCTGAGCCAAACAGCACGCAGTCAATGTGCAGGCAATAGCAGACATATTAGGGAAATGTGTACTTTGGGAGGTATAGATTAGTAAAATATTAAATAGCAAAAATAATATATAAAATACATTATATTAGGGAAATTTATCTGCAGAATATACATATATTTAAATGTGCATGTTGGGAGCTGTGTGCATGAAAACGACTATGAATTTCCAAATGATGTAAATTATGAGGAGACAGACCAAAATTAACTAAAACTATAAAAATTGGAAATAGCAAAATCAAATTTGACTAACTTGCGAGTTCCTGAACTTGCCATTAATTTTCTCCATTAGCTGAGCACATAGAAATCTTTCTAATGGATTTAAAAACAAAACAAAACAGAACAAAACAAAAACAATGGAGATAATTCAACAGCCTGCACATAAGACTTATATTCTACCACTGAAAAGTGTCCTCTTGAGATTTCTGGATTGTAGACAGACATGCCTCTGATTTAAAAATCAATATAAATGTGCTGTTTGGCTTGTTGTATTCAAACACTTTGTAGATTGGGTACAAAAGTGACATCAGAGAGGAGAAAAAGTGATACAGTACACATTAAATACATGATGCTGTATTTGACCCAGTTTCAAAATGGCACCGTTGTTCCCTGCAGCAAGTGAATTGCTTAGCTTCCTCTTCTCCCCTGATCTTATCAGTATTTCCTAAGACAGATCTGTCACGATTGGTTTTGTTAATAACGCCTCCTGTGATCTTCAAGCAAAGGTTGCCTGGCAGCTTTCTCCTCTTCCTGCTGACTGTCAGGATAGGAAATCACAATCTTCAGGAGTGTTTGACACATAGGCAACTGGGTTGCAGAAGGGTCAAAAGGAAGGGTGCGCATGGACTGAAAATATGCAGACTTAGCAGCAGCTGCTGCTGGGACAGGAAAGGCAGACCCCGTGTCTGACTTCCCTTGTTTACTATCTTTGGATGTCCCAGGGTTGGGGCACAGGGCAGGGGTTGGGGTGGGAAGAGGCACTGGGTACAGAGCTGAATGCTTAGCACAAAAGCCAGCACTATCATTGAGGCAGAGTGATGTTATACCTTTAATGTGTAGAAGAGCCAACACAACAAAATGTTTTAGCTTGTCGGGATCATTTATTGTTCTGTCTTAGGCTTCAAAGAACTTAAACAGCTTAGTTCTATCATTTGTGCCAAAGAACTGGGGGTTAGGGAGAAACCCAATTTTTCACGACTTTAAGTCTAAATTAGATTTCTAAATTGAGGCAGCATAGAGACAAAGATTGCGGTGACATGTTACATCTCTTCATTGCAGCCTGCTTTATGGAGGCAAGCAATTCAGAAAGAGGTCACTGAAGAAGAAAAGGCAAAAGCTTTCCTTTCAATGTAAAGCTGAGCTGGCAATTGCAAGACTCCGTTTTCTAACGCGGCCATTTCGGCCTTTTATTTTGAGTAAATCCCTGTGTGCGGGCCTAATTAAGAGAGTTCGTGGTTTGTTCGTGGTTGCAGCCATCAGGTCTGGACTACCTAAAGACATGCAATTGCTTTGACTCAATTAAAGCTTAACATTCACTAATAGATAAAATGGGAAGGTCCCCTCCCTAACTATATTCTCTCTAACGCTACCTGAGTTGGATACAATATTGTTCTTTTATTTATCCTGTTTTGCAAAATTCTCCATGATTTTGCAATCAAGGTAAGTACAGTAGTTAAACAGGAATGTAGGGATGGGGCAGATTTCACAGAGAGTTCAGGAAAAGAATTGCAAGTTGTACCTTGAAAGTACAACTCCATAAAAAATGGTTCAAAAAACCTAAATCTAAATACCCTGATTGTCACCAATTCTACTGTTTTGGGAGACCTCAGAAAAGAACATGAAATGTATGCAGCAGAAGCATGATCTAGAGTCAGTTAATGGTCAGTGGTAGCAAGTGGAATCTAAAATCTCTTTCCCTCCATCCTAAATTATCCATGCGACAGTACAGAGTTAATAATACGTTCTTGCTTAAAAATGGAATAAGAAACACATATTTTCATCTTGGTCTTTTCAAGAAATGTTAGCATTTTCATCTTTTTAAATGTTTTGAGCATGATGATGATGATGGTGATACTCTGTCTTATTACATAATAGAAGAACATGAAGTATTAAAAACAACAAAGGGTAATATAACAATGTTGGAACAAATCCTCTCAAAAGCTATGAATTGCTCAGAAAGAGAGTAATCTGGTCTAGGAATTAAGCCTCAGGCACTGCTAGACCAAATGGCTCTTTTTAAAAGCAATTTTACCTAGAGTTCTAGTCCTCACCTTAGGCATGAGGTAGGCTAGTTGGGTGACTCCCTCAGCCCAGCTCACATCTTGGGGTGATTGTTATGGGGGGGAAAGAAGGAGAAAGGAGTATTGATATGTTTACCATTTTGAGTTGTATATGAGAATGAAGAGGGATAAAAATAAATAAAAAATACTGGAAGTTTGTTTTAGCCTATTCACTGTTATTGACTATCATATCTGAAACCAGATGTTCACAGGGAGAAAATCATCTAGCTTTGAGAAAAAATATAATCAAGATTGTCCCCTTCTGTAATTCACAAAAGTGCTAAAAGTACTTGAAATATCTACCACCTCAACAATTTCTCAGTGCCCAGTTCATCCATATTAATGGATAAGAAACTGCATAAATCACCCCTCATACCAATCATGGAGATGCCTCATGGCACAGAACAGGTAAAATACTGCAGTCGGTAAACAAGCATATCCAGCACATGGCACGAAACTTTCCTTCAAGACTGCAGATTCTTGTATTGCAGTGTTTCCCAACCTTTTCTGGGAATTCTGGGAGTTGAAGTCCAGACATCTTCAACTTGCCAAGGTTGGAAAACACTGTGTATTGGAACAGTTGTCTTTCCCTTATGTCATGCTCTCCATACAGCCTACTTGGACACCAAACGCTTGTTTGTGCATCAGGAAATCACATCATTGTCACTAACTAGTATCAGATCAAAATAGTGTACAGCTTGGTTCTTTGGGAAAACCATCTCCTATCAGAATATGGGGAAAAAAGCATGCCTTAAAACTTTAGAAAGTATGCCGAGCCATTAATACAGGATGAAATAAGCGACACTTGAGTAAGGGAAATTCAAGGAAGTTTCTATGATGTGATTTGTTGATTCAGAATAAATAAAAGTTGATATCAGATTCCTTTTTCACAATTAAGCTCTTGTGAAAGAATGCAGTCTGATTAATTCTAGCCTTGGTGGGATTAGAGGAAATTGAGAACTAGAAAAGAGCATTGTTGAAAAAGTTCCTCCAGGATATTAAGAACTGAATAGCAGGTAATTCCTCGCCCAGTTAATTGCTCCCTATATGTTTTTAAACAATGTAGAGGAAAGGACTCAGCTGCAGAGCAGCTGCCCAACAGTCGATCTGTTTCCAAGCTATGAGTGAGAATGTTATTATAGGAGCAAGAAGAATCCACAAAGTGGCCACTGCAGTTCTGCCACTGCTGAGCTCCATGAAAGCCCTGTGCAAATGGCTTCCTAAAGAACCCATGACCATCAGAGATATTGGGGTGGGGGGAGAAATTCTCTAACAGTTTATCAGGGATGGGGTTCCATGTCTAAGGAGATTCTCAGTCATCCATCTCATGGTTGTCCCAAAAGTGCTTTTTCAAGAGGCAACTGGACTTTCTTGTTTTTCTTTGAAGGCGTTTCACTTCTCATCCAAGCAGCTTCTTCTTTGCACTACTTGGGTGACCCTGAGGACACAGATAAACCTCTAAGTGGCCTCAATGACTCTCTAAAAAAATGCAAATGACCAGCTGTCTGCAAGGAGTATAAACTCTTCCATTCCCCACTATCCAGTCAGAGCTAAAGAAGCTTCTTGGATGAGAAGCAAAATATCTTCAAAGAAAAACAAGAAAGCCCAGTTGTGTCTTGAAAAATCATTTTTGGTGCAATAGAGTAGTGGTCACCAACCAGTGGTTCGCAGACCACTGGTGGTCCGCCAGAAAATTTTGGTGGTCCTCAGAGAAATCTTTGCATTTCTCTCGAGGAGCCCAGCTGAAGTTTCCCGTGCTGCTCGCGCTTCAGAGCTTTGACTCCCAGGAACAGGCTGGGGTCCTTCAGGCAGTTAGCTTGGCCACCAATTAGCGGAGAGAAGCACCTGGGGTCAACCTTAGCTTTGCTGTCCATTGCGGACACTAGATCGGCCCCCTGAAAACACTTGTCTCTCAAGAAGCGCTCTCTGAAGTGGCACAGGAAACTTCGGCTGGGTTCCTCGAGAGACGAGAGTTTGCAGGGGTCTGATCTAGCATCCACAATGGACAGCAAAGCTAGGGTTGACTCTGGCTGCTTCTCTCTGCTGTAGTGCTTCCCGGAAGCTGTTTACCACTCCGAGCCCCAAGTGGCAGGAGACGAGGAGCAGCTCCTCCACCCGGGTGCAGGAAAGGAAAGAAGGAAAGGAAAGGAAAGGGGGGAAGGGATGGGAGGGGAGGGAAGGGACTACAGCTACAGCTCTGGAATATGGGACTGACTTTCCCACCAACATCAGCAAGCCACCGTCAGTCTGCCCATCTTCGTTTTCCTTCACTCAGATTGACCAAGCTTCTTGAGAAAAGGAACACAAAAGAGGTTTCCAGGCTGTGTGCCTGGACCAGGCACTTTCTCTCTGGCCTCCCACCCAGAGGCCTTGCAGAAGCAGACAGGTAGGCCCGAAAGGCAGCTGAGCCTCCCCCCCAGTGGTCCGCGGGATTTAAAATTATGAATTTGGTGGTCCAAAAGCTTGGAGACCCCTGCAATAGAGAAACTTCATTGTTTTTTGCTCAAAGTGTTTTTTCCCCTTCCTGCTGCTACTACTGTTATTGCTTTATGTTTCAGCTTGGCCCTAATTTTGCATCCGTTTCCTAGACCTAGAGCATTATTCTTTGTTAACAGAATAACAGAATAAGTAACAGAATATCAGAGTTGGAAGGGACCTTGGAGGTCTTCTAATCCAACCACCTGCTTAAGCAGGAGACCCTACACCATTTCAGACAAATGACTGTTCAGTCTCTTTTTGAAAGCCTCCAGTAATGAAGCACCCACCACTTCTGAACAATAAACAGTAAACCTTTCCATTGGTTTACTGTTCTCACTTTCAGGAAATTTCTCCTTACTTCTAGGTGGCTTCTCTCCTTGATTAGTTTCCATCCATTGCTTCTTTTCCTGCTTTTTGGTGCTTTGGTAAATAGGTTGACCCCTTCGTCTTTGGGGAAGTCCCTCAAATATTAGAACACTACTATTATGTCACCTCTAGTCCTTCTTTTCATTAGACTAGACATACCCAATTCCTATAACCGTTCTTCATATGTTTTAGCCTCCAGTCCTGTAAGCCCTCATCTTTGTTACTCTTTTCTGCACACTTTCCAGAGTCTCAATATCTATTTAAATATGGTGACCTAAACCAGATGCAGTATTCAAAGTGTGGTCTTACTAAGGCTTTATAAATGGTACTATTACTTCATGTGAACTTGATTTTATCCCTCTGTTAATGCAACCTAGGATTGTGTTGGATTTTTGGCTGCTGTCACACACTGCTGGCTCATATTTAAGTGATTATCCACTAGGACTCCAAGTTCCCAGTTACTGCTATTCAGCCAAGTTTCACCTAATCTGTACCTGTACATTTGGTTTTTCTTGCCTAAGTATAAAACCTTACTCCCCCCCCTAAATTGAATTTCATTTTGTTAGATAGGGGCCAGTATTCAAGTCTGTTGAGAGCCATCTGAATCTTGAACCTATCTTCTGGGGTGTTGGCTCTTCCTGCCAGGTTGGTTTGTCTGCAAATTTGATGAGTTCCCCTTCTATTCCCTCATCTAAATTGTTTATGAAGATACTGAGCCTAAAACAGAGCCCACTGCTTATTTCCCTCCATGTAGATATAGTTCCATTAAGGATTACACATTCAGTGTGGTTTGTCACCCAGTACATATCCATCTTGTGGTGATGCTATCTATCCCGCATTTTTCTAGCTTACCAAGAAGTTAGGTTGAGGTCTACTTTGTCAAATGCCTTAATAGCAGCCCTCACAAAAATATGGTGGAGAATATTCAGAGGAGATTTGGAAAAATCTCTCTTTTTTCTCATATGAATGTGGTGGGGGAATTTTCCCTTCAGAGACCAGGGACAATTATACTACAACCAAAATTGGGTCCTCCTTATTAGTAGTTCCACTGTCAAAGACATTTTCTCCTACTTCTATTAATCCTAATGTGGGTTTTTAAGTTTAAGGAGGCAGGGGGAAATATGCAGAGACATTCTGAGAAAATAATGTCCTCTGAGACATTTATGGCAAATGCTATACCTTACCCCCACTGAAATGAACAAATGCCAGAAGTGCTTGGCATGCTGGGCATATTGCATGAGCTGGAGGTATCTCCAGGGAATCTTGGAAGTTGGAGCTGTTCCTTCATGTTAAGGGAGAGCTATGTCAACTGCAAGCTCTTCAGTTGTCTTTCATGGAATAAAACATATCCATTGGATAAACAGGTAAATATCTAGTATTCTTGGGCCATCCTAGAAGCACTTTTTGGAGCAACAGTATTTCTCTGATCAGACATCACATGGAACAGCACAGAGAATTTAGTAATAATAAACAAGATCCTTTGGCAAATGCCTGTGGGTTCCTAGGTTTTCCCGGCAAGACTTCTGGAATGGTTGACCTTGTCATTTTCATAGCGGAAGTGACTAGCTCAAGGTCACCCAGCTGGTTTTGTGGCTAAGGGGGAACTAGAATTCACACTCTCTTGTTTTGTAGCCTGGTGGTTTTAATCCAGGGGCCTCCAAACTCTTCCGCCCATCAACCCCTTCATGAGGTTTCAGATTGTTCATCAATCCCCAAATATTTATTATATTATTACCCCCCCCAAATTAATATATAAAAATAATGTAATAAATACTACTTTACCTAATAATACTACAAATGATAATAACATTGACCCCTTGGATTGACCTTAATTAACCATTAACCTTAGAGGTCACTATTGACCACCATAGGGAACCCACTTTAACCACTACATCAAACTGGCTCTCATAATTAATTAGTTCCCCATATTTAAGTCCAGAAATTGAGCCCAGTTCATGGGCATTACACAAAATATTCTTAGGGATATATCCCAAGATAAAAGCATTCACTAAGATGCTAGTCACATAGCAACCAACGTTTATGTAATACAAATATTGTATGCAATAATTTCTATTGGTAATTGCAGTGCTAACTGAAAAAATATAACTAAATTGAAATATTAATTGATTGGGTTTATAAATTACTTTGCTAAGCCTAACAGTCTCTGAATGGAAAGTAGAAAAATATATCAATTACAGTATAAAAAAATAGGAGCAGAAACTATACATGAGAGTTTGAAAGCAACATTCAAATTTAAAAAATGGTAAAATATATAGAATTCTCTGTGTGAAAAGAATATCATTGGTGCTGCTCTGTAGTAAGGCAAGAAACAGAGGATTGGAAAAGTATTTTCAAAAGCATACAATTTTTGCTTTGAAATATGTTCAGAAGATCAACTAAAATCCAGCATATTAAGAACAAGCTATTTCCATAATAGCATAAAACTCATAGACCAAACAGGAGTGGGACATAATCAAATCTTATTCCCAGTGAAATTAATTATAATAGTCACTCTTGGTTTCTGTAAGGTAACTGAAAAAGGGGCTTTAAAATTTATGTATAAATTATGTGCCTTCAGGTACTTCTTTGTTGAACAAATTAGGACACCAGATATGGTCACAACTTTCTCTTAAACACAGTTGGAATGCCTTTGGGCACTTTGTGCCTTTCAGACATCTGAATTGAAAATAAACATATTGGAATACTTGTTATTATTACACAAATAAAAAATAATAGTATCAAAGTGGGACAAAATAATCTTTTTAGGATAATACATGCATTAACAAACATATGTCTGATTCAAAAAGAATGATGGCATATAATATAAAATTGATAAGAAAAAGAAAAAGAGGGTGGGGAACTTCTACATTGTTATCATTGACGGTTTAGCTGTGATAGAAACGTTTTACCAGATTTACCAGATTTCCATCACTGAGCAATGTGGTTGTAAACCATGATATCACATGACCACATTGCTTAGTGATAGCAATCCCAAACATCCCCTTTGTGGTTGTCAACCAAGGACCCCCCATGATCTAGACTTACAACTTCCTGCTGTCTTCCAACAATCAAAGTTAATGGGGAAGGCCGCAGGAAGTTGTATGTCCTGGTCACAGCAAGCCTTTTCTTAGATAACTTAGAAGCAGGCTGCTGGGCAGTTGAGAGCTATAGAGTGTGGGTGGGTGAGTGGAGGGTGTTACCGCTGCATTCAAGTGCAGGCAAGTGAGTGGGAGTGTGTCCTCCAATGTGGCATGAATAAGGGTGGGCAGGAGGTGGGTACTGTGTCCTGGTGCAAGCAAGCTCCCCACCTACTTGGAGCTGGGTGTTTCTAAGGTGACTGTCAGGCCTGCCACTTTTGGCTTATCATCTTGCTGGCATCCTGCCATCAAAGGCTACAGGGAGGGGCATGAGAGGGAGACATATGGGCAATAAACCTGTGTGTGGATGCGATAGGAAATAGGGAGGGAGATGACAGCTTGATAAAGACCAGGAAAGCACAGAACCAGTTTGTTCTAGCACTCAAGGCCATGCACCCTGAGAATGCAATGTGGATTGCCCTAAACATCTCAGTGTTTCTCAAAACACTATGTGGCTCTTCATTGACTGAAGATGAACTAATCATGGGGGAAGGGATGGGATGAGGAGGAAAAAATTTCATTGTAGTGTGAGCCAGTTACCAAACACCTGAAACACAATCATGTGACTACAGGAATGCTGCGACAGCCACAACTTTGAGGACTGGTTATAAGTCTCCCTCATTCAGTTGCAATTTTGAATGATTGCTGAATGAGTGGTTATAACCTGAGGACTACTGTAGTTCAGATATTGACAAACAGCATATCTCTGTAATCCACATTGGACAATTAAGTAGAGATTTATCTCCTTTCACTCACTGGAACAACCCCCCCCCCATTCAAAAGAAAACACAAACAAATAAACAAATAGCAAAAGACCCAAACAAACAAAAACAAAGCCAAACCGACCAAACAAACAAACAAACAAACAAACTCAATCAAAATCCTAACCCAAGGCAAGGCCTGGGAGTAAAAAATACTAAAATAAATAAATAACTTAACATAAAGTACAACAGGAAAATGGACTGAAAAAAGATAATCAGGAAATTTATTAGAAAAGTAATGTGTATTTGGGAAGTTTTTACCCATTTGTATTAGAAAAAATAGCAGATAACAGATAGAGTCTTTTGTGGCAGACAGATTCTTTTTAAAGTCTTGAGGACTTCTGAATAATTCCTTTCTAATGTGGCCACTGACATGGAATTGATAACAGATTTATATATAAAATCACAATGGATTCAAATGAAGTATCAGTTCGAAAACTGAGTTAGATTTTATATGAAATGGTATGTACTTTTTCAATTCTCAAATCTGAGAAATTAGCTCTGCCTGGTTGAAATCTTGAAAGAAGCTACAGCCAGAATGGAATGATGGGGAAACAGAGAGGTTATTTTATCTATCTATATATATATGTCTTTGCTTGTTTGTAAATGCCTCCCAAATTCCTTTTAGCTCCTGAGGAAGAATACAGAGATGTTAAGGAAATAAACCAGCACCCTATTTTTCTGAAGCAGAAAGATCTACAGTTAACATTGTGCAACGTGCTATTGAGTTCTAAATCTGCCTTCTCCTCCCCCCCCCACCCCATTTACCTCCTTTCAGGCAAGAGTCTAGCTTTATCAGCAGAAAAAAGGGACTGCCATGGCTAGATGGTCATGATGGTTGTGATAAAAAGGAAAGATTTCCTGAGAGAAGCATTTTGGATTGTTATTCTGTTGTTTTGTAGGATGCCATTTGACAGACAACACCCTTTGGAGCCATCCTTTTCTATAGTGGAAAAATGCCTGAGCCCCTTGTGCAATCTGCCCTTAATGACCTTTTCAAATATGTAAATATAACAGGAGATATTTAGGGAGAATATTGGTTTTGGCTTTTGACCGAACTGATGAATGACACATCTGGACTGAAATATGAATGAAATCAGAAACGGTCCGAATTTCCAACGTTGCTCCCCCCCTTCTTCCTGTTCCCCTCTGGCCTGTCCCTGCTGCTTGTGAGGGTAAATATATATCTCTTGACAAGTTTTGTCCTATCCTCATCAATGAGACTCATTTGTCAATTCCTTGGTCTGATGGAAAATGATGGCTTTAGAGGTCCAGCTTGTCGGTGTGTTTTCCCATTCCATGGAAACTGTCAAAATAATTTTCAGGAAGCAAGTCAGTGAACATACAGATCAAATGAGATCAGTTCAGCATAATTTATAGACATTTTGGCAAAAAATTCCAGAAAGGTTCTCTGTGTTATCACTCAAGCAGACAGGCTGCCTTCTTTGAGTAGTGTAAGACATGTGTTGTGATTCTCTGCATATGGAATGTAAATATGTCATTGAAATTGCCCAAATAGGATAATGAAAACCAATAAATGTACTCTTGTTTCTGTGGTAGCCCTTATATTGATTAATAAAACCCAAATGAACAAAACCAACACCAAATACCTATTTCCAGTTTAATAGAACCAAATGTACAGTATCCTTCCAAAAGCATTGATAGGCCTCGCCCTGGCATTATTTTCACAATTAAAAACATGATAGGAGTACAGCAATTCATTGAATTGCTGTACTTATAGTTTTCGTTTCTGGGTTTTTCCTGCACTTATCCATTGATTCACACTATTAATCTTATGCAGAAAATTTGCTAAGAATGTGAGCAGGAAAGTCTACAGTTAAAAATAGATCTCCTCAGAGCCAAACCATGTAGAATGAAAGAATTACAAATGGGTCTTCTGATGTTTTTGCTTTTGCTGAAATGGAGGTACAGGAATCAGAGCTGTAGAATAAGTGTCCTACCTCATTTCCTAATAACTTTTAGCCTCCAAGGGGGAACAAAATATCCCCTTGTTCTCCAACCCAAATCAAAATCTCCAATGGCTGCATTTAACCTTTCAAAAAAGTTCTGGAACATTCAGTAATAAATATCCTACTATTAGGCTTAGTCTGGCCTTCAAACCTTTTGTATGACATTATTCTAAAAACAGAAACTGCTTGTAAAAAGGATACCCTACCAGTGTAGTAACAGGCAGCAGTGCAGTCTATCCCAAAAAGAAATAGCTCTCAATCCCATTCATCTCCAAGGAAGAAATTAAGCTTTTTCTACTGAAACTAATATAAAACTGAAATGTGTTTAAATTTGGATTCCTTGACGAATGGTCCTCTGTGAACCTTAGAGTTTTACAGAATCAAAATCATGGCCAAATCCCTTACCTATGCAAACAATAAATGTTGTCTATGCTTTCCAGGGATCATAGCCTGAATGCAAGGTTTGTCTTCCGTATTGAAGTAGGAGGACTGGGCTGACATTCCCTCTCTCCAAAATCAGAAAATATGTTAACTGCTGAAGTGCAATGATTTTTGATATCACTTTCTTCCATATAAAAATAATTTATGCAGAGAATGTATGTATGTTTACATAGAGCGGTGGTGTCGAACCCGCGGCCTGCAGGCCGGATGCATCACGCACTGGCCATGCCCACCCCCAGTTTAGCGAAGGGGGAAAAAGTCACGATATGTCATATGATGGCAATGTGACGCCGCCAGGTTGACACCCCTGACGTAGAGGTATGTGCGTGCACACACTCTCTAATTCACACACATACATACCCACACTGAGACAAATTTATATTAATTGCAGTCTTACAATCCATTTTTCCCCAGATGCAAGACATGTTTTCTTTGTTCATAAAATCCTAATGTACATTTTCAAAGCAAGATGACTATTTCTCCCATGACCTGAAATTGACTGTGAAGTGAAAACAATCCTCTGCATTTCCCTTCCTACCAACTCACAATTCCTTACCATCAATGCAGTTGATCAATACCCTTGATCAACGGCACCCACCTGCACAGTAAATGTGCTTTTTCACTAAATTTTGGGGTGCTCTTCTTCGTGACTCTACATCTGCCCAAAGCGAACTAAGAGGTCATTTATGTTATTGATTGACATTTTTATCTCACCTTTCCTTATAAAGAGCTTGGCATAAATTATATGCCAATCTCATAGGTTTTATCTTTCTTATGGGCCTCACAGGTAGGTTAAGGAAAACAAATGGACTAGTCCATGATTACCTAGTGTGCTTCGTGGCTGAATCCAATTTGAGGCATAGACCCTTTCCTTCCACCTCCTATACCGCACAGGCTGTCAGGTTCCACTTAATTAAGGCTTTGTTAAAGAACAATTGCTTTCCAGCACCATTTAATTTAGCCCAGAGAAGTTTAATATTTAGTAAAGGCCTAGCTAATATGGAAAGATTTTATGGTGTGTAAAAGTATCTTAATATATAATCATGTAAGCAGCCTCACTGTAATGAAGGGGGTGAGAATCACAAAGGTATGAGTTCAGCCTTGAAATTCTGGTACCCCTAAAGATGAGGGCAATCTACTTTCTCATTCTGATATGTCATGGGCTATCAGTTCTGTATGACTCCATTATCCAGGAATGGATGAATTAGTTCAAGTTCAAGATGAAAGAATAGTCACCACTGAAGAAATAGATATTAATTTATTTTAGATTAGACTTTCATACTTATCTTAATTTAAAATCATTTTTCTTAATCCTTCATTTAATTATAAATCACGGCACAGCAAATTTATATTCCCAGTAATTAGTATTTTAAGGTCATAAGATGATTGGAAAGGAAAGCAGATTGGGAGGAAATAATGAAATATGAATATATACCCTATTTTTCTTTGCATTACACATTGCTTTCATTATAGTAAATTGCTTATAAACTGTTGACAATGTGGAAAAATCTCAGTTTTTGAACAGTGGCATTTTCCTTATCTTTTTTGCTCTCCCCCCCCAAACTGCATTTCAACTTTGCTTGGCTGTGCAATAAAAAGTTCATATTTTATTACAAATATTTTGCTGGACAGAAACAGGTGACAAAAGGATGGCTTCCCTTGCATTCATTTAGTCATGCATAAAAAGGAAATGGCAAGGCCCTTCAGTAATAAGACAGATACCCACTCTTGGCATTTTAACAGGCATTTTCACTAATAAGACTGATACCCACTCTTGGCATTTTAACTGTGAATCCATGAATATAATCATTAATGAATCCTTGAATATAACCATTTACTGCAATATTGGAGAATCTGTGGCTCTTCATATGTTGACAGATCAAAATCCTCAAAATCCCTCACTACTGACCAAACTGAAGTTGATTGTATTGAGGTCGACTATAAAGTAAAATATATGTGGCAAAAAGCAATTTCAGAATATTATGAGAGAGAAAAACAATATTCTTAAAGTCCACATTTTCCATGGTAATTTTGCTAGCAAGTAGACAGAAACTGCAAGAGGAACTCGACTCAACTCAACTCAATGGAAGAAGATGAGAATCACAATGGATCAGAATCATCTATAGAACTTCACTCTTGTTAAGATTCTGCTGCACATGGATCACAATTGATGCTCCTCTCCTGTGAAGTCCCATACAAAGCCAGCCCTGCTTGTAATTTTCAGGCACGAAAGGATTACAGAAGGGAAAGAGTGAAAAAGAAAGATCCAGGAGGAGAAATATTGGACACAATTTCATATGTGTAAACTTGCAAGAGGTCAAAATGTCAGGCTGAAAATCCTTTCTCTAAACTTAAGAAGCCATCTATACTTAGAACCCAATAATTATTTTTACACCTACCTATTCCCCATTATTTTAGCAAATAACACTTTGAACAGGTGGCAGACTTTATTCTTTTTACTTAGTTGCAGTCTCTTTTATTAGCAGAATAATGCCTCTTTTATTTGCTTCCAAAACCAATAGCTATTTTAGATGAATGAAGGAAATGTGTTGGCACAGTATTTCTCTCCCTCTCCCTCTCTCTCTCCCCCTCTCTCTGATACTTGTAAATGATGAAGGAATTTTTTTTCACACAATGAACAGGGAAGTTACAAGTTCACAGAACAAGTAATTTCAGAGCTTCTGACAGGCCAGTAAAAAAAAGAAAGAAAGAAATGTAGCTGGAAAATGACAAATGAACTGTATGGTAACTAATTAATAACCAGTTTATGAAGTGAACAGGAAGGAGTATCCATTATCCAAAAAGTCTACTTCAGCATGAAGAGATCTTTTGAAACTTTTGACTCCAAAAAAACTAGAGGACATATATTTGCAAAATTAAATTGTAAATTACCAATTAGTAAAGGTTATGATGTTAAATGCCATTCTTTATATATCTTTCCCTCTCCCACAAGCACTTGCTTTACCTCACCAAGTAGCCAATGATAAAAAGAAGAAAAGCATCATTAAACTTTGGGACCTTCTAACTAGGAATGTAAAGGCCTACCATTAGATGATATTTATTATTTGATTGATTGATCTGTATTATAGTTATCTACGGGTAGAGATCATTGACTAATGTAACAACCCTCATTATATCGTTTGGAGGATGCTATTCTGTTGCAGGTATCTTTATTCATATCAGTGTGTCAGGGTTCCAAGAACTCCGAGGTAGGTAGATTCCTCAAAGAATAGCTTTATTGGAAATATCATATTGGCACATATCTGGTGAAAACCAAATCTGGGAGGCCCCTTGGTTTTTACCTAATTAAAAGTAAAAGTTTTCTCCCTCACCCCAAACAATCAGTCACCTGGCCCAATCAAAGCAACGTCTGCAGGTCTGGTGACATCACTACTCCTTCTTCCAGCCAGGTGTGAGAACATTCTTGGTTCCCAGGGGAAAGTATTTTATTTTGACTACACAACCTCAGCTATCTCTAATCCCCCCTCCCTATCCCTCGCTCCAGTGTGGCAACACTGAAGCTCCAAGATAGCTTCGTTCGGCCACAGTATTCCTTACATATTTTGTCTCTGTGAGAGCTGGTGGGATGTTCTTTGAATGCCACAACCTTTGTTCTCTTTCATGTTAAAAGTTTTTTTTTTAAAGAACAAAGGAAGGAAGCTCTAGATCAGGGGTTCGTCATATGACATATTGTGATTTTTCCCCCTTCACTAAACTGGGTGTGGGCGTGGCCAGCGCATGACGCATCCAGCCTGCAGGCTGCAAGTTTGACAGCCCTGCTCTAGATAATTCCAGAAATATTTACAATCATGACTACTCCTTCTAATATAGAATTTAATCTAGCTCCCTGTCCCATGTTGACAGTTTCTGAAAAACATAGGGCTCCTGAGACATAATATACTTTGATGCTGAAATGAACCTTGAAATTTGCAGAACTAAAAAAATCAGGAAGAAGAATTTTCTGTAATAATATCATTGTCCTGTAATTGATGCATCTAATACATCCATATTCCCAGACTTACATTTCCCAGACTAGAATAGGCAAAAGAGCCTGCTTTCCTTTAACGTGAACATGTAACCCAACTGAACAATTTATTTTATTATTTTTGTAGATCAATTTCCAATTACTCACTTAGACAATTTCTCTGCCTCCATTTGGCCAGGTAGGATATTGGCAGCAAAATGGCCCCACTGTATTCAGATTAAGAGCCCAGGGCAGGGTGGGTGGTGGATGGGGGAATCCCTCTGACCCCTGGCAAAGTATTAAGGTGCAATCTGAACATCCTACAGATTCATATATTAATCTTCATTCCCGCTTCTCTCGCCAAGCCCATAAACACAGAGATCTAATTATTGCATTTTTAATGACCTTGTTGTTTGATTGTTGGATCCTGGAACAGGTGCCAGGAATGAGAGCTCTGAATTAGTATAGCACTGAGATGAAGGTCCCTGGCACAATTGGCATTGCTCCGCAGAGGAACTGGCTGAGAGGATTGATGAGCCTCATATTCTACATCAACTGAAGGAGGTGCCAGATGTGCCCCATCAAGTCCAATATTTAAGAGCTGAATGCTTGAAGGGAGATGTTTTGAAGAGGAAACTGAAATCTCACACTCTTTATCTCTTTTCTTAAGCTTCCCCAGATATGACTTTGCAATAACTGCCATTTGTTTAAAACTTGAAGTGGAAGGTTGTGATGCTTTCCTCTGGTGCATGTAAGAAAAAGAGATGGGGAAATAAGTGAAAAAGCAGTTTCATGCTGTATCGGAACTTGCTTATTTAGGCATGCGTACACTTTCTTTAAATTCTTGAGGTCAGGCATTGCCAGATGCTAGCAAATTTTAATTTCCTATGTAAGAGAAAAGAAAAGAAAAAAATGTCATTCTGTCTTGTGTTGATTGGCTTTCTGAGAATATACAAGTAGTCCTTGACTTTACAACCACAACTAAGTCCAAAATTTCTGTTGCTAGGCAAGGCAGATATTGAGTTTTGTCCCATTGAATTACCTTTTTTGCCAATGCTGTTAAGGGAATCACTGTGGTTGTTAAACAAATCTGACTCTCCACCCCCACTGACTTTGCCAGCTGGAAAGTTTACAAATGGTGATCACCTGACCTTGGGACAGTGCAACTACATGCCAGTTGCCAAGTGCCTGAATTTTGATCATGTGACCATGGGGATGCTGCAAGGATTGTGTGAAAAATGGCCATAGGTAACATTTTTCAGTGCCATTGTAACTTTGAAAGGTCACTAAACAAATGGACATAAGTCAAGGACTACCTGTAATCAAGCCTTATATTATTTCAACACACCTATAAATGGTTTGATTATAGGCAGAATTTAAATACTTGACAAAGTTTAAAGCTGTTGAACATTTCACTTTGCATTAGAGGACCACAAAAGTAATAATAACAACAGCAATAATAATAATAACTTCTTGAGTCTCTTAAACAGCAGAACAGGGAACTTAGATCTAATGCTGTCTTATAACATCACCAAGTCCAAAGCTGGCAAAGGGAATTACTCTACAGAAAGTCGGTTTGTCATTGCATTCAAGCCAACAGTCAGATTCATAAATTTATGTCTTGACACAAAGAAAGCTCAAGGAGTGTTCCTAGGCCAGAATTTTGTAACTTTTTCTCTAAAAAATAGAAAACATACCAACTGGCAGGAGAAAAATTAGCAAGAAATTCTTGTTTAGCTTAATAATGTAACCATTTCCCCACACTATAAAATTATTTATCTTTAATAATTGAACCCAGGATATATAATAAATAGAAGCTTGCTCTTACCTTACATCAATTTGATTTGAATGTCCATTGAGTTCAATTCTACTCAATGTTGTTACAATTAAATTGATTAATTCAATATTACAGAATTGTATGACCTCCCCCCCCCAGGGCCTGTTTCTTATAGTAAGTTTAATGTCTGCCAATTAATTACATTTATTGTTGAAGGACTCACTGGAGAAGAGCCTAATGCTGGGAAAGATTGAGGGCAAAAGAAGAAGGGGATGACAGAGAATGAGGTGGCTGGATGGAGTCACTGAAGCAGTCGGCATGATCTTAAATGGACTCCGGGGGATGGTAGAGGACAGGAAGGCCTGGAGGAACATTGTCCATGGGGTCGCGATGGGTCTGACACGACTTCGCAGCTAACAACAACAATTGTTGAAAAGGAGTAGCACATGCAATGGAAATGCTTCCCCCCCTTCCCACCCATTATGAATGTTCTGAAAGTTCAGCCCCACGTGGCTACTTTTTAATCTGCTCCTAACGGAACTTTGCATTTAACTACAACCTGAGCCCTTAACAAGCCAATTGATATACCAGACTTCTTTATACAGAACATAGACAGGATATTATTTTAAGGGTACTGTATTTCTTAAATGGGATATGAAGCCTTGCAGGTTGAATCTAAATAGGTTTTGATAAAGGAGGAAAGAGCAGTTGTGCTTCTAGATAAGAGTCAAATATATAAAAAATGTCAAGGAGCCACCATAGAATGTCTATAAGAAAAAAAACAGGAAAGCGAAATAGCATAGTAAATTTAGGAGCAGGAGAATCTAAATTGCAAAGTCTGACAATGGTAGGTTTGAAGGGAAAAGAAAGCAGTAACTGAACGTGAAAATCAAGCTAATCAAGCATACAGG
The DNA here is from genome assembly GCA_023053685.1 of Diadophis punctatus similis. Lineage (NCBI taxonomy): Eukaryota > Metazoa > Chordata > Lepidosauria > Squamata > Dipsadidae > Diadophis > Diadophis punctatus. The sequence goes on along the minus strand of JALIGW010000001.1, from coordinate 170,133,510 downwards.
AGAGAGAGAGGGAGCGAGAGGGAGAGAGGAAGCTTTATAAATAAACAATAGTTTATTTTATATTTTAATAGTTTAACAGATACATTTTCTCTGTTTTAAAGTGGTATAAAATCAGCTACCATCTCCTTGTCCAAAAGAAGACTCGAGCATTGGCCTCATTCTATATAAAGTTTAAGAAACGCACGGTGAAAACAGTAAAAGTCTCTGTTGTAAATACAGCACATTGCCTTTAATGGGGTATGTAAATATTTCATGCTATGAACCTTCCATGAAATCTGGCCTCACAAAATCTTTTGTGTTACAATGGAATTCTTTTGGCAGGAACTGATGGTTGCTTTTGCTCCTGCTAAATTCAGAATCCCTCTTAAGATTGCTATTTATGTCCCACACTGTTAAAAATACATGCAATTGTTGCCTTGCTCCCTTCCACATAAATGAACTGACAAGCGTTCCAGTTAGTTGTGAACATATAATCATACTCCAACAAATCCACTTTCAAGCACTAATGGCTCTTAAACATTTTTAAAAGTTCTAAATGAGAGTATTTGGACATTTGGACTGCCTTGTAATGCTATTTATTCTGCATCCATCATAAACACAGTGGTGTCTTCAGACCTAGAGAACAGTTGTAAAATTGTGATTGCCCAATGAAGTGAATTCATGTAGCTCAAAATGGTATTGAAAAGCCATTAAGGCTGCAGCAGTTCATCTTGTTATACCTTAGAAACTAGGAAGCACTGTGTTAATTGACAGCCACACGTGAGGGCAATATCATGGGATTGGTGAAGATGAAAGACTAGGGGACAGAATTAGTGCATGCTGCTGAAGACACTTAGAGAGCCACCCTTGACAAAGGAAGCTGTGAATACCAGCTGGAAACATTCCTTACTTTTCTCTGTAGGGAGTTCACTTTTCAATCACACTGTACAGTATATGCATCAGAGGTTGCTCCATAGGTTCCAGACCCTGTTTCATAACCAGACATCTTATTGCAGGAGCAACAAAGATAATTAAAAAAATAAATAAAAGGAACAATTACTGGAAAATCAAATCTGATTTGCATATCATTCACTTAATCCAGAAAAATCACTTTAATAATGATGCTTGTGGACAGACATAGTTATGTAGATGGCTTTTGTAAAAGGTAGATTCCCTAATTATAGAGAAATACTTCTTCATCGCCACTGACGTTCACCACTATGGCAATTGGAGGCAGAAACATTCTGTCTGGGATGGTTTTATTGTTGTGGGTTTCATTTCCTTGTGGATTGCTTCAGGTTTCTGCAATTGGCAGTATCTAAGGCTTTTGTATAAAATAAATCAATAAGTTATAGCTTCTCTTTATTATTCTCTAACAATAAATGAAATAATTGTGCCTTCCCCGTTTTACTGCATTTCTGAAGAAATTGAGTTCTGGGATGATAACACAGGGAAGGTTGTAAAGGAAAGATTGCCCTATTGAGGACTTAAGAAACTTTTGCCTTGGCAGTAAAAGAACTGAAGGATAGTATATTATAGCTTCATCCACTAGCAATGAACAGACCAAGGGACTTTAGGAAGAAACATTCCCTTATTTCCATCAAGAGCATTATGAAGTGGCTTTATTCAGTGGGCAAAACTACCAGTTGCAGGTAATGTTCATCACCAGGTCTTACCTGAAAGGACACTTGGTTCCATCTGCCAGACACCCTGGATCTGAAAAGCTATTGCACAGGGGTGGAATTGAAAACTTTTATCAACCTGTTCGCTGCCCGGCTGCTGGGTGGGTGTGATCATGGGGGCGTGGCCTACTCGGCCTCCTGCACAACGGCCGGGGGGGGCATTTTTGCCCTTCCCAGGCTCTGGAGGTTTTCTTCGAGCCTCTGGGAGGGCGAAAACGGCCTCCCCCGGGCACCAGAGGCCCTCCAGAGGCCAGAAATGGACCCATTACCAAACTTCCGGCACTTCCAGTAGGCCCATTTTTCGCCCTCCCCAGGCTCCAGAGGGTTTCCTCGAGCCTCTGGGAAGGCAAAAATGGCCTCCCCTGGGCACCGGAGGCCCTCCAGAGGCCAGAAATGAGCCTGTTTCCAGACTTCCGGTACTTTCAGTAGGCCCATTTTTTGCCCTCCCAGAGCCTCCACGTGGGCCCTGCACTTACCTGTCATCCACGGGCTGCGTGGAGACTCCTGGGAGGGGAGTGGCAGGGCGGGCAGGGCCAGCCAGTCCTTGCAACGATCAGTTTGGCAAACCAGATGAAAATTAACATTTGGTTCACCTGAACCAATCCGAACCAGCTGAATCCCACCCGGGCATTGTGGCCCCATTCTTCCATCAAGAAAAAAAGACCATTGAATGCTACTAAAACAAGGACACCCAGCGAGGAAAGGTCAGCTCAGATCTCAATAGAAATGCTGGCTTAAAAGTTAACCCTGGTTTTATATATACAGTATATACAACAACAACAAAGAAAAAAAGTACTGTACAAAAAAAGAGGAAAAAGTGATAAAATAAATTTAATATTTAACATGTAAGATCCACAAAAAGAAAAAGCATATATACGTATACGTATACGTATACGTATACCTACACATACACACACACACACACACACACACACACACACACACACACACACACACACATATATATATATATTCCTCCATATATATATATACTGTATATATACAATATATACAATATATACAATATTCCTCCATATATATATATACTGTGTATATATATATGTGTATATATATATATATATATATATATATATATATATATATATATATATATATATATATATATATATATATATATATATATATATATATATATATATATATACACAGTATATATATATGGAGGAATATTGTTTTATCATAAAAAGTAAAATACAAAACAGAAAAACAAACAAACAAAATGAAACAAAACAAAAGCATACATTCAACCCTAACAACAACAACAAAGAAAAATAGTACTGTACAAAAAAGAGGGAAAAGTGATAAAATAAATTTAATATTTAACATGTAGGATCCACCCTGGCTGGGTGCTGGAAAAAAAAAAGAAAAAGCATATATATACAAGCAGACTGCCCAGGTTCAAATCCCAGTAAGGGGTATGGCTATCTGACGAGAGCAAAATAGCTCGAAATAGATCTATAATAGTCTCCCTTTATTTTCATTTATCAGCAAAAAAATGTTACATACATACATACATACATACATACATACATACATACATACATACATACATACATACATATATATATATATATAATTTTATCACTTTTTCCTCTTTTTTTGTACAGTACTTTTTTTCTTTGTTGTTGTTGTTGTTAGGGTTGAATGTATGCTTTTGTTTTGTTTCATTTTGTTTGTTTGTTTTTCTGTTTTGTATTTTACTTTTTATGATAAAACAATAAATAATATATATAAAAAAGAAATGCTGGCTTACGGCTCCAGCTTTGTTCTGTTCTTGAACTAATTTCCATTGTTTCTCCATCCTTTGTGAGTCTTACATTTTTGGGGGAAAAACAGTTCTCTGACAAGCAGAATATAAGTATGGTAAGTAAACAAACAAATAGTAATGGATATGTGAGCTGGTTTGGTTACCGTTAGACTATTGGTCCATCGAACCCAATACTCTCAAAGGTTTATCCAGATACATGAGGGAGGTATTCCTCATAACTAGATATCTGATACTTTTCAATAACTGCAACAATAGAGATGCTAGAAAACCAATCCAGAGTCCTCTGTGTCAGATGCTGAATTATGCGTCCATTCCATGGGAATCTTCAGTTGTTCTCCTATTCTCCATTCAGCTATGGAGGCGAAAGAAGGAGCTATCCATCCACTCCCTTTCATCTCAGGCTTGGTATCAGAGTATTGGCTCTCCCCATCGGTTTGGGATGAAGCCTGTATTAGGAAATTTTATCTGTTCTTCCAAACTCTAGTTTGTAGGAATTCTAGGCTATTAAAATTGAGTCTATATGAATGCACTCTCAACATGTGGATGTTTATTGCAGTGAGAAAATGATGGGTCTGAAGCATACCCCTCTTCTTCATTCCCCCAATATTAAATGAATGGAGGTGGGGAGAACAGGTGAATTGCTCTCATTTTTAATTGGTGCTTGTTTTTCTAAAAATATTTTTCTATGCCAAATTTGAACAGACTCACCTATGATCAAACTAAGACGTATTTGAGATCAACTATGTGGAACTGGTGTATATCAAGGAAAATTAAGTTGCACCTTTATAAATTAAGCTATGAAGGTAATAAAAATGTAAATCGTATTGTATTCTGTTCTTTGCTGATTCAATAACAGACCAAGATTTGTCCTGAATTATATATGAAATGGCCTTGAGTCACCAAATTTGCTGAACTGTCATCTTACGTAATTTATTGCTTATTGTTTTGCCATAAAATCCATCCCTTTTTAGCATATCTTTATTTTGTTTTTAGTGGAAAATTTTCTGAGAAATTTTTTTCTCTTGGCTGAATCACTTCCATGTCTGGTAAATATAGCACCATATTTTTAAAAACAATCCTATTGCCTCCAATTTCTGTAGTTCAGTTTGGTACATGTGTATATTTGTTTGTCTTTTTGTTTTTAGAATTGCTTCCGAAATAAAAAACAGACAAATGCCTAATAGGAAAGTCAAAAAGCTACTTGAAACCTCAGAATAGTTAAGTGTGTATGTGTGTTTATCTGCATACACGCCGTACAGTTTCAAAGATTTTCAAGCAGCTGTTTCTGTCAACGTGGGTAACAGGATCCATTCCAAGCAATGGAAGTCTGTCATAAACTTGGATTCAAAGGATGGTCCTTCCAGAGGATTGTGTTACTCCCAAAGTGTACTGTTAATTCAAAGGCACTTCTACAGAACTTTCCAGTGACACGAGCTGAGTGGGTCCTGTGCATTTATCTTCAGAATAAATTAGTTGAACACATTGACTCCTTTGAGTGTTGACATACTGCAGAGCAAAACGTTTCTTTGGGAAGTTACTTTCACTAATGCTATTTTTCCATTGCAGAAATGAACTATGAAGATGATGTTCAGATATAGAACCATTTGGCATTTTAAGTGATTTAAAAAAAGAAGCTCTGAAGCTCCTAAGTGTATCCAATTGCCTCACACTGAACTACATGAATTCCAGCATGTGTGACCCCTACTTCAGGCCTCTCATAGGGCACGGAGCTTCTCTATAATAGTACAACTGCTGTTGAGCAGCTAGCCTTACTTGTTAGCTGCATGATACCTTCAACTAGAATAAAAACAAACAAACAAAGGATGATGCTTCATTGTTAGTGGCAGTTACAGGATCTCAGATTAACGTGGACTCAGATCCCCCCACCCTTAATTCTGAAAACAAATGGCTTAATTATCCTTGGACACACAATCAGGAACAAAAAGACTGATTGTCCTACTCAAAATAAGCTGTTCACAGACAGCTGCTATCCAGGAGCAATGCAACAGAATAATATGGCTGCTTTCTTTTTCCTTTCTGCCTCATGTTGTGTCTTGCATGGGAAGAACAAAATCCTGCTAGATCAAGAACATATATTTTTTTAAAAAGGAAAATATAGCTCCTGATCTTCATTCTCAATCTGAAAGAAATAATTTTTGGTTTAATTTGAGAAGAATGTGAGTCATTGCAATCATTCTTTCAGCCACTGCAATGGAGTGTTGTGGGTTTGCTTTTGAATAAACTCCAAATAGATCAAAATACAGTTACATTTTACTCCTTGTGAACTTTCTGAACTCAATCCAAAGTGTTCTTTTGTCATCTATAAAGCTTTCACAGTTCTACAATTATTCTATTTCCATTCTATCTTCCTCCACATGGCCCAGAGGTTCTGTGACCCAAGTGAAATACAGTGAAGTGGCTATTAAAAAAGGATCTTTTTATTGATGGCACCCAAGTTGTGGAATTTATTTAATCATTATCCTGCCTTTTATGAATAAATTAAGGTGATGAACATACCTAATACTCCTTCCTCATCCTATTTTCACCAGGACAACCCTATGAGGTGATTTGGGCTGAGAGAGTGACTGGCCAAAGACACCTAGCCAGCTTTCATGCCTAAGGCAGGGCTAGAACTCACAGTCTCCTGGTTTCTAGCCTGGTGCCTTCAGAATCAGAATAGAGCAGGAAGGAACCTTGGAGGTCTTCTAGTCTAGCCCCCTGCTCAAGCAGGAGACCCTATACCATTTCAGACAAGTTTCTTCTTAAAAACCACCAGTGATGTAGTCCAGTAGTGGGTTCTAAATCCCGTTGCTATTGGTTCGCTCGTGCGCATGCGTGCCTCCCCCCGTCACCACTACCAGTTCGCAGAACCGGGCAGAACCGGGAGCAACCCACTGCTGATGTAGCCTCCACAACATCTGAAGGCAAGCTGTTCCATTGGTTAATTGTCCTCATTGTTATGAAGCTTCTCCTCAATTCCAGGTTGGTTTTCTCCTTGATTAGTTTCCATCCATTGTTTCTTGTCCTGGTCTCTGGTGCTTTGGAAAATAAATTAACCCTCTCCTCTTTGTGGCAGCCTCTCAAATACTGGAATGTATGTGCCCGCCTAGTCCTTCTTTTCTGTAGGCTAGCCAAACCCAAATCCTGGAACTGTTTTTCATATGTTTTAATCTCCAGACCTTTAATCATGTTAATTGCTCTTCTTTGCACTTTTTCTAAAGTTTCAACATCTTTTTTGTAATGTGGTGACCAAAACTGGATATAATATTCCAGGTGTGGTCTTACTAAGGCTTTATAAAGTGGTACTAATACTTCACGTGATTTTGATTCTATGCCTCTGTTTATACAACCAAGGATTGTATTAGTTTTTTGGCTGCTGCCGCACACTGCTGGCTCATGTTTAAGTGATTGTCCACTAAGACTCCAAGGTCCCTCTCACAGTTACTGTTTTTGAGCCAGGTTTCTCCTAATATGTACTTGTACCTTTGGTTTAAGTACAGATTAGGCTCAAAAACAGAAACTGTGAGAGGGACCTTGGAGTCTTAGTGGACGATCACTTAAACATGAGTCAGTAGTGTGTGGCAGCAGCCAAAAAAGCTAATACAATCCTTGGTTGTATAAACAAAGGTCACCAGTAGACCAAACTGGCTCCCTTCCCAAAGAGGTTTCCCAGGTATATATCCTGATGTAGATTCATCTGGTGGTGAAGTAGGTTTGTTTTTACTATTTGTTTTTATGCTATTGGATAATAGCATATTTATTTTTTGCTGGATTTCTATGCCGCCCAATCCCTAGGGACTCATAGACTCATACGCATAGGGTCATAGACTCATACGCATAAATGTACTGTTAACTTGTTTCTGGAGAGGTTTTTAATTTTGCATTTATTCCTATATCTTATCCTTATAACTTATGCCGAGGATCTGCATATCAAAACTTATGAGAAAGAAATCATTCCCACACAAGGAATAAGATACTGTCCTGCTTAGTGTACCATCAAAACAGTTGCTGACTATCCAGCCCCATGAATGTACATCTTTGAACCATCTATTTGCAACACATGTATACACACTCATTCACATGTCACATTTTTAGGAGCATAATGTTGTAAAACAAAGTCAGTTCTCTCCATTTTCTTTTTTTCCTTATTCTCTCTATGCCTTTTAAGACTGTCGCTTTGCCATACATAATGAAACCTCTTATAAAAATTACCAGCTGCAGTTTTCTGTAACCTCTAACAGTGCTGTTCAATGAAAAGGCCCATAATTATTACCATAGCAACTGTAGTGTGTGGTGTACACGGTAAATCTACAAAACAAGACTGTTTTTCAAATAGTATCCTATATTAATTTGTAATACAGCTGTTATTTTTAGCATTTGTAAACGAACAGAGGTTTGTAAGTATCTCTTCTTTTTTTTCCATGTGCATTCACTTTCTTGGGTTGTCCCTTCCTTCCATTTTCCTATCCTGACTCTATATATTGTTTAAGAATAGAATAGAATAGAATAGAATAGAATAGAATAGAATAGAATAGAATAGAATAGAATAGAATAGAATAGAATAGAATAGAATAGGATAGGATAGAATTCTTTATTTGCCAAGTGTGATTGGACACACAAGGAATTTGTCTTTGGTGCATATGCTCTCAGTGTACATAAAAGGAAAAAAAGGAAAAAGAAAAAAAATATATTCATCAAGAATCATAAAATACAACACTTAGTAATAGTCATAGGTTGCTAATAAGTAATCAAATCATACTAGGAAAAGACAGAACAATATAAATCGTAAAAATACAAGCAACACGGTTATAGTCATAAGTGGGAGGAGATAGGTAATAATATAATAATAATAATAGTAATACAGTCTTAGTAAATAGTTTGACAGTGTTGTTGGAATTAGTTGTTTAGCAGAGTGATGGCATTCGGGGGAAAACTGTCCTTGTGTCTAGTTGTTCTGGTGTGCAGTGCTCTGTAGCATCGTTTTGAGGGTAGAAGTTGAAACAATTTATGTCCAGGATGTGAGGGGTCTGTAGATATTTTCTCAGCCCTTTTTTTGACTTGTGCAATATACAGGTCTGATTTGTATGATTTGTTATTATTAAGTGCCGATTTGTGTAAAAGGTGATATTGGGATTAACAGGTATCAAATGAGACCACACCGAGTAATATCTGTGAATCCATGACAAGATGTCTCCTGTAATTTTTTTAAAGTTATTTTTAGGATACCTTGATGAATTGCAGATGGGAGATGGTTTAGGAAAAGGAAATCCATTTATCTCTGTTTCTAGAAGGTTGCCATTTATTTATTTATTTATTTATTTATTTATTTATTTATTTATTTATTTATTTATTTATTTATTTATTTATTTATTTATTTATTTATTTATTTATTTATTTATTTATTTATTTATTTATTTATCGAGTTGTGTAGTCCATATGTTTTTGCAGTGTAGGAGTTCTAGATTACAGGATAATTTTTTCCTGAAACCAAATTGTTTGTTAGAGAGTAGGTTGTTAGTTTCTAGTTGGAGGGTAATGGATTGGTTTATGATTGATTCCATAACTGCAGGTGACACAACATAATGAGATTGGTCTATAATTTTCGACGTTGCTGGGATCTCCTTTTTTGAAGATAGGGATGACTGTGGCTAGTGACCATAAGTTGGGTAAGGAGCTAGTCCTGAAAGATTTATCAAAGATTATGCTTAGAGGTTCAGCTAAGGCTGTGGAGAGCTTTTTAAAGAAGTATGCACATAGTCCATCAGGTCCAATAGTGTTATTACATTTTTGTTCACGCTCAAAGGTGTCTTTGATGAGTAAGGATATATTGTTAGGTTGGTTGGTAGATGTTTCTGGTTGTGCTTGTGGTTGAGGTAGTGGTTGTTGTGTTGGGATAGGATTTTGAGCAAATGAGTTTCCATTTTTATGTATTGTAATTTTCCCCCCCAAAGATGTGAAACGTGCTTCTAAACGTGCTTCGAAATGTGTTTCCATGGAGTATATGTATGTTTGTTGTGTTTTTATGGTTGTTTCTAAGGTTTGGAACCTATCAGACATGCTAATTAGGTTATCCAGTATTGATAAGCATGGTGGACAGAAATAAGGAAATGTGGGAGCTGCTTGTAGGAAATTGGCTACATGTTTGTTTATTTCCAGGCAGGTGTGGTGGGCATACTTTGTACATATGTGGCATTTCTTGAATTCTTCATCCTCTTTGATAGTTTTATTACATTTATAGCATTTGTTGTCGTTGGTAGAGATATCTTCAATTTGTGGGTGTTTGATTGTGTAGTTTTTTTAGTTTTTGCTTGGCATGGTCAATAATCAAATAGTGTCTGACAAATTAATTAATATCAGTAATCAATCAATGTCTAACAAATTAATTAATCATTCACTCTATGTTCATCCACTTTGCTCAAAAAACTAAGCACAATTATTTAGAGCTAAACGAGCCAAATAACTCATGTAAAATGGACTTTCTATAGCCTTAACCAGGGGTGGGTTCCTGCCGGTTCAGACCGGATCACCCGAACTGGGAGCAACCCGCTGGTAATGTCATGATGGTGTCACAGATCCGGTTTGGTCGGTGCTGGTCCATGGGTGCCGCCATTTTTTTTTGAATGTTTTCTGAAATTTTTTTACTGTTTTGAAGTTTTTTCCTCTGCTGCTGCTTGAAAAAGGGCCCTCCTGCCCGCCCCCGGGTTTATACTTACCGTATTTTTCGGAGTATAAGACGCACCGGAGTATAAGACGCACCTTAGTTTTTGGGTAGGAAAATAGGGGAAAACAATCTGCCTACCAGGTATTCATCTGGCTAGCATCCTTAGTCTGGTCAGCTTCAGCACATTATTTTATCTCCTGGTTAGGACTTAAAAAAACCTTCTTCTGAGAGAGTAACAATGAAAGAGCCTGCAAGCCGGTAAGAGCTGGGAAGATCGTTAGCACCTGGTTAGGGCTAGAAAACAACTTCTTTGGAGCAAGTAGAGCAATGAAAAAAAAACCTGCAAAGACTTAGGGCTGGAAAACATTCTTTGGAGAGAGTAACAATGAAAAAGCCTGCAAGGTAAGAGCTGGGAAGATCTGTTAGCACCTAGTTAGGGCTGGAAAAAAAGCTACATTCGAAGTATAAGACCCACCTGAATTTTCAGCCACTTTTAGGGAGGAAAAAGGTGCGTCTTATACTCCAAAAAATACAGTACCTTTATTCCTTCGCCCGAAGCACAGCTGATCAGCTCCTCAGCTGTGTTTCGAGCTGATTATAGCTACTGAGCATGCGTGGAAGCAAAATTGCATGAGGGGACGGGCGCGAAACATCGCGATGCAAACCGGTAGCAAAGGTAAGTGGAACTCACCCCTGGCCTTAACAACTGATTATTTCTGCCTTCAGCATTGCAGAGACTGGGGTTAGGGTTGCCTGCTCAATCTGCTTCTGGCCTAAATCCCTTTTACGTGACTTCATTCATTCTGACCATTTGGTCCCATTTTACTACTTCACTGTTACTTTCTGGATAGCCACCTTCCAAATATGGATACAAATTCCTTAGCTACATACCAAACAGAGATGTACATACTTTGAAACTGATGCAGGAGAAGTTTTTCAGATATTTTTGCTTTTCATTAAAGTAACTTCACTTTTTCTTGTTTCCAGTTGAAAATGCCTCTGCTTTTTTTTTTTTTAAAAAAAAGATCAACTCAATAATGTGACTTCTAAAATGGTGGAAACTTTTTCTAAGGCAGCCATGGAAACCTGAAAAAGCTGGATTGCTTTTGATTTAGTGAATACCAAAAAGATGCAGAGCTTGCATGAAATCCAAAACAGTTCTTCTGAATCATTTTAGAAGTGGTCATGCCTTTAAAAAATGATCTATCACCAATATTCCCAGATTGTGCTCGGAACTTTAAATTCCCTTTAAAAATACCCTTTAAAAAAACCCAGAGTTCAGCAGCTGAGGAGGCAGAAATGACACATTGGGTTAATAATGTCTTATATATGTAATAACTTTTTCTAGGGATGATAATTTGTACTTTTCCTTCCTATTGCATTTGGAATATTGTCTTCCTTCTTTCCCCAACCATTCATGAAAAGTTTGACAATCCAGATGTTACCCCTACCACATGATTAAATTTGAAAATGAAGCTGGTGTCGTTCCTAAATCTTAGTCTACCTCTCAATGTTCAAAGAAGCGGAAACCATGGTACTGATCACTTTTTTGACTATAGGGGTGTTTGCTATATTCCTGAAGGCTGTTTGTAGAAAGTAAAACCACATAGACATTTTTAAATAACAATGCAGACCTCAAAGCTTAAATTGTATTATTAACAAGCAAGCAAGGTTTATCAATTGCAAGCTGTATTTGGCAAGTAGATGGAAAAATAGGGCAGATTGCTTCTTTGAAACATATTTAATTTGATTACCAAACATTGAAGGCATTCAGGTTGGCAAGCACAATAATACATTCAATTTGATAATATTCCAAAATGCATTCCCAATTTCTCTCCAGCTCCCTTTATTTCTCCTGAACACTCTTTTTCCAATGCCTTGTGGTCTTGAATTTTTCTTTCTTTTTTATTTTCAGTTTTTCAGTGGAAGCATCCACTAGATAGCGCCTGTTGCACAGTGATAAAGCAATATAGTGTCATTGCAGTTTACATGAAAGAATATTGAGAGAAGCTGGGAATTAAGTGAGACCAGAAATTATTATACACTCTCGCCAACTGACGCTGGTTCAATAAAAAGTATTGCCTTATCTACTTTATGTCTCTCATTCATTTGTTTGTGACTTAATCCTTTTATTGGAACAGAGACACAATGTATAGCTTGGCTACCAGGGTGATTTACAGCCATGGAAGTTAAAAGATTCTCTCTCTCTCCATCTCCCCTGTTTCTCTCTTGTAGTGCTGACACCAGCAGATAAGAAAATGCATTTCATAGTGTGACATCATTTTCAGCAAATCAATGCCATTTAAAATGCTGAGCACTCAGGCTACAAATATAGTGGCTACCGCTAAGGAAATGGCAGGCAGATCCTGAGCTAAGAAACCGCACTGGTGTGCTCATTGCCTTTTCTGACCTCCACCTGTATTAGGGAAGAAACAAAGAGGTTCTTTTATTTTCATATTTGTACTGTCACTGGCCAACTGAGCATTTCCTTTCAGCTAGTACCATGTGGTTTTGGCATCTTTCCCTAGTGGAAAGCCAGCTGCAGACTGACCACAGAATATGATAATGGCTTGTAGTACAAAGAGTTCCAGGCCACATGAGGGTTCATCCCTTGAAACAAGGGGGCATGGTACGGGGGAAAGGGCTGAATGTGGGTGATCCCTTTTGCTAAGCCTGCCACTTCCTCTTGCTAGGAATCAAGAGATGATAAGACCACCGGAAAGCCAGGCTGTTTTCATGAGCAATGTCTAACAAGGCCATGCGGTGTTTTGAATCACCGAGAAATGCAAAATGGATCAGCTCACACAGAAAACAGATTTTATTTCTGGAGAGAGAAGGGACAAAATACGTTTCTTTTCTTTGGGGGAATTACACTGTCTGGGTACTTAATAATGCTGGCAAAGCAAAATATTGATAGCAGAGGAGAAAATGCCTTTGATTCTCAAATTTAGAAATGCAGCAAGTGACCATATGGCTCAACTACTTTCAAGCGGCACAATTCATGTAAACTAAACTGCCAGATAATGGGGTTAATGTAATGTGACCTGCCACTGTGACCCATCAGAGGTGGCAATCACAGGAAAAGTCTTTGCTGTTTGTTGAGGCATTGTCTTGTCATTCTAATTGTGAGAAATTATAGTGATTGAAGTTGATGGGCAGTTGACAATGGGAAACATCTCTTGCAGATTTATTAATAAGCTATTTATTTATTAAACAATTTTATATAGCCACCCAACTTGTGCACACATGATTCTGGGCAGCTTACAACATTATAATCTTACAACAAAGGTTCCACATGTTGGGAAGAAAGTATCTATGAGAATAGATACTCATAATCTGCATTAAGGTTAGAGTAGACTTCTGTTGCATTGCACTGCATGGAACATATGCGGCTGTCATTCGGGACAGTTGCATAGGTGTTCTTTTTGTATGTCGGTGAATTTTAACATTCACCATTTGAATGTGCCTTATCTCCTCCACTTCAGCAGGAAGTTGGAACCAATCACAGCAGGGAGAGTACACACCTCTATACAACATGCAGTTGGCATTCAGGAGGTGTTTATTTTATTTATTTATTTTATTTTTATTTATTTATTTTGTCAAGTATGTGTTGGTAATATACATAGATGTAACATTGTTTATGTACATAAGATGGGTACTGATAAGAGGGAACATTAGGACAGGGATGGTAGGCACGCTGGTGCACTTATGCACGCCCCTTACTGACCTCTTAGGAATCAGGTGAGGTCAACAGTGGACAGTCTAAGGATAAAGTTTTGGGGGTTTGGTGACGAAACCACAGAGTCAGGTAGTGAGTTCCAGGCATTTACCACTCTGTTGCTAAAGTCATATTTTCTACAGTCAAGTTTGGAGTGGTTCACTTTGAGTTTGTATCTGTTGTGTGCTCGTGTATTGTTGTGGCTGAAGCTGAAGTAGTCATTGACAGGAAGGACGTTGTAGCGGATAATTTTATGAGCTATGCTTAGGTCGTGCCGAAGGCGACATAGTTCTAAGCTTTCTAAGCCTAGGATTTCAAGTCTGGTTGCGTAAGGTATTCTGTTGCGAGTAGATGAGTGGAGGACTCTTCTCGTAAAGTATCTCTGGACACTTTCTATGTCAGCCTGTCTTGCAGCCCTCTGCAACTTCCACTTACCCATCAACACCGTTGCAGTGTAGGTATGCGGCGATGGCTATGGACAGTTGTGGGCAACTCTAACTCAGTCTTAAGTCTTAGCAATAGTTTTTTTTAATCGATGTTTGAAAACCTATTTTTGCCTGTATGAAGCTTACAATCCAGTGTTAAAGAAATACGAACAAACAGCAAGTATTTTTGGACAACTTATATGAACATGAAGGCTCACCAATCTATGTGCTTAATAAATTGAAACATATGTCTTCACTGAAAGCAAAACGAATTTCCATCTATTTGGCACAATGTCACTTTAGTTTATTTGGTCCAAATGATCTTAAGACAAATCAGGTTGCCTGCTTCTTCATTACAGTCAACATGCAACTGAATTATTCAGAGGTAACCAGATTGTCCTAATTTGCACTTTCCTCCATAGGCATCTACCCTTTAATTGTTTTTGAACATCTGTGGAGAATTGTACAGTTATATAGTTGCTCTGCTTGTCTTGGTTTTGTTTCTATCATGAAAACACTGAATGCTAGCATTTCAAGAGGAACCAGAAACAGCCAGGATTGGCATTGCACCTGCTCCTTTTGTTTTTATAAATATAGCATCATCATCCTGATGACTACTGCTATTGAATTTCCACATCTTGCACAAAGCAAGTTCTTCTAATCAAGACAAGGATTTCTGAAAGCCACAATCTTCTCTTATTGAGCTAGAGGTTCAGGTCATGGAGAACAACAATGATAAATGAATCCAACAACCTATTTCCATCTTGACCGCTCAGCCTCTGCGTAGAAATGATAGAATATTAATCAGAGATGATAATGATAATGTTGATGATGATGTCATTCTTCAACATGACCTCCCCACATAAGCAGACTGGCTCCCCTCCTTTTCCATCATCAGGAAGAAGAATATTAATCTTCATTTTGAGCTGATTAAATAGCCCAAATATTCCCACATTTGGTCTATAAGAAGAGTTTCCTTTTACAATTTTGGATGCTTAGGTTCCAGGGAATTTTTACCCTCCTCCCCTTTTGCTTTGCCCCTTGTAAATTTATTTAGAGTTTGGATGTTTTTTTTTAAGCTCCCCACCATTTATGTTGTACAGTTTTTAATTTTTTAAAGCATGATTGTTCCACATTTTTTGGAAAAATACCTTTTTATAATGGGCCTTTGACCACACAACAGAATGGACTGATAGAGAAGCTTCTTGCTGAGCATCTATCCATCATCCATCATAAGACCAAACTGGGATCCATAGGACTCTCCTTCTCTATGAAACTCATGACCATCTGAAGACCATCAAGCATCAACTTTTTAACTTTTTAAACAGAAGGAGAATTCTTATCCCCTTCTTTGCCCTTGCCTTTGCTTCAGTTTTACTGGTTCTTATTTTGTGATCAGATATTTTAATCATAATGTTTTAATCATTCTAGTTAGTCATTTTGTGTTCCGTTCAGTAGAATAACCAGACAGGAATATTTTACTAAATAAAGTAATAGTTAACACAATTGCCAAAATTATTGCAGACATTTATTCAGAAGAAATTTCAAATAACTTTCACCATGCTGATGACACTACTCTGACAGCTGAAAATGCAAAGGATCTGTAAACTCTAATAACAAAGGTGAAGGAGCATAGTGAAAAAAATGGGACTAAAATTAAATATAAAGAAGATCAAACTCATGACAACAGGTAGAACAAACAACCTTAGAATTGGAACTAAAGATATTGAAGTGGTAGATAGCTTCTTTCTTTTAGGATCAACCATCAACAGTACAGGAACAAGCAATCAAGAAATACGCCACACACTAACACTTCAAGCAATGAAGATCTTGAAAAATATTCAAATGCCATGATGTGTCTATTATTAGAAATATCAGGATCATGCAAGCCATTATATGCCCTGTGACACACTATGGAAGTGAAAGTTGGACATAGGAGAAACAGGATAGGAAAAGCATTGAAGCCTTTGAAATTTGGTGTAAAATACCATGGATAGCCAAGAAAACAAACTGATGGATCATTGAACAAATCAGTCCAGAGTTCTCAATCAAGACACAAATGACCAGGCTCAAATTATCCTACTTTGGACACTGTATGTGAAGACCTACCTCTCTGGAGAAGGCTCTAATTCTGGAAAAGATGGAAGGGAAGAGGAGAAGAGGATGATCAATAGCAGATGGATGGACTCAGTTACAGTGAAAATAAATGGTGGTTATAGTTGGAAGGCCTGAAATACCAGGTCAGGGATAGATTATCACGGAGAAAACCTATCTACTGTATGTGGTCGCTGGGAGTTGAAACAACTTGATGGCACATAATCAATCAACCAACTTTGGATTTTAATATACTCAATTCAAGATGCACTAAACACAAACATATATTCAGAAACTCTGGAACTTCATATTCAATTAAATGATGCTGACAAACTTCAGATTAACATCTTCAAAACAAGAATTTGGCATCCTTATAAAGCACAGCATCATTCTAAAGCAGACCATCCTATCATATTCCTCTTCAATTCAGTCAGCTACCTGAGCCAATGAAGATCCACCTGTGCACTTGCCAAAGATTCTAGGCAGAAGATTGTGCATCATGTTGAATGGTAAGTTGGGGGTCATAAGCAGAAAGTGCACAGATGATCCAATTCTTCACAATCAAATCTTTGGCTTGGGAAGCAATTCAGGCAATTTGTTCCCAATTCTGAAATAGGTACAGAGGTGGGTTCCTCCCGATTTGGACTGGTTCTATGGAACCGGTAGTAACTTGGCGACCTGGGTCGCTGGAACTGGCAGTGACCCAGGCCTGCCACATCCCTGAACCGGCTCTCTCGGCGGCGCCTATGGCACCACCATCTTGTTTTTTGCTTCTGCGCATGTGCAAAAGCTGGGTTTTTAGTACTGCGCATGTGCACCCACGCCTGCGCTCATGCACCTGCGTGGCGCATCAGGAAGCAAACTGGCAGCGAGGAAAATCAGAACCCAACCCTGAATAGGTACAATAAAATGGGGAAAGGGGGAGCCCCATTCTCTCTTTATCCAAGACAGAAAATCCTAACACCTAACAGCACATAGATTTTTTTTCTTAACAGAAGAAGCTTTTAGAAGCATTAGACCATCAAACAAAGATGAAATATACCAAATTTCATAGACATCAGTGTTGGAGTTTTCAGATTCTTGATCATAGCTTCTTGCTCAGACAATTTCTCAGGAATTGTCACCACATTCCCAATAACCCTTGCAGTGCTTCAAATGATACTACCTGTCTCTAGAAGGAGACAAAGATACAGCATTGAAGGAATGTAATAGCCATTAACAGGTAAAAGAGATACTGAAAAAAATCTCAGCCATGGGAAAGACATATGGGTAATAAAGAGACTCAAAATAACTCTGTCTTGATTCTGCATGGCATAAAAAAGGATAGAGGGGAATTAACTCACATTTTTGAAGATTCTGCTATTATATCTGTTCTGTCCCCACGGGTATGCCCCCCAAAATAAGATGCATGGGAAGGAATTGGGAACAATACTCTTTTACTTCCAATAAAGTCTTAGCAAGAGTTGAATCTTTTCAAAAGAATATCAGGTAATTAATGAGTTATTTACAAAGTCTTCTCAGTAGATGGCTAGAGTCCCAGAAAGCAGTCAATTAGCGTTATCTCAACTCACGTAGGTTTGGCAGAAATCCAAATCTCATTAGCACAGAAAAAATGTTCACTTTTTATAATCCGAGCCACAGATACAAGAGCAAAATGCTGGAACCACAGAACAGGGTTGTTCTCTGCAATGAAGCCCCTCGTGACAGACCCTTAAATACCCTCAGGGCATGGTCAAGCCCTGCAATACTACTCACAAGGAAGCCTCCTCCTGATTAGCCACTCATGTCTCTTTGAGAACCTGCGTGCTCTGGCATCAAGAAGAGGCTCCTCCTCTTCTCCTGAGTCACTAATCTCAGGAGATGCATCAGGCTCTAATTGTTCGCCAGCCTCTGATCCCACGTCCTCTTCACTCTCCATCTCTGGTGCCAGGAACACTGGTCTTCTGATCTGCACCCTCACTACCTCCGAATCCTCGGGATCGGCTGCTAATTGCACTGGACTCGACCTGGCCACAACAATATCCTACAACAATAGAATATCAATATTCAGTGTCTGATTCCTGACCTGGCCCACCTCGAAAGCTGGCACTCTACAACCTGCCCATACACACTCAGACACAATTTGTTCTGTCAATAGGCCCCAAATGGGAATAAGGGCATGTTCTGCATATAAGAACAAAAGGTACTGTACATAAATGGGAAAGAGATATACCTATGTGGTTTACAATTTAATATAGTAAGACAGAAGAAACTAATTAAGCAAAATGGGTGATACATGGACAATGGAAAAGGTTAAGGAAAAGAAGTAATACAAATGAAAAATCAATATGTTTAAAATTGTTGGAATATATATACCGGTATATTCCAAAAGTAATAGAAGAATGAGGAATGAAAAAGGATTGTGAGAATGAATCAAGCAAAAAATAGAATTGAGAATGATGAGTCAAATACAGTGATACCTCGGTTCACGAACTTAATTCGTGAACTGACTCTGGTCGCGAACCGAATTGGTCGCGAACCGAGGCACATTTTCCCATAGGGTTCAATGTAAATCCGGTTAATCCGTGCTAACCTTTTTTGGGGGGTTCAGATCTGCCTTCTGCCGCCGCCTCCCTCGCTCACCCGCCAGCCTGCGCCCTGTGAGCGAGGGAGGTGGCGGCAGAAGGCAAATCCAAATGGGCGGGCGCAGGCTGGCGGGTGAGCGAGGGAGGCGGCAGCAGAAGGCAGATCCAAATGGGCGGGCGCAGGTAGGCAGGTGAGCGAGGGAGGCGGCGGCAGAAGGCAGATCCAAACAGATCCAAACCTCACTCACCCGCCAGCCTGCGCCCGCCCGTTCAGATCTGCCTTCTGCCATCGCCTCCCTCGCTCACCTGCCAGCCTGCGCCCACCCGTTCGGATCTGCCTTCTGCCGCCGCCTCCCTCGCTCACCTGCCAGCCTGCGCCCGCCCGTTCGGATCTGCCTTCTGCCACTTGGCTGGGATCTTGGGGATCCGGCCTCTCTGTGGGATGATGCAGGGGAGGACCAAGGCGCAGAGCCCCGCGTCTCTGCCCGGCTAAGCCAGACTCAGCATTGCCTGCCCTGGCTTTGCCTTCCACCCGCCGCCCGCTTTCCCTAAGGTAAGCCAAGGTGCGCGCCAGAGCCAAGGCAGGAAGCAGGGCGCCGGTTCTTCCAGGCGCCATGATCAGCCGGCTGGCTGCTGCTGGCGATGACCCGGCGAGAGGAGGAGGAGGAAGATCAGAGTCCTCAGACCAGCAGAGCTCGCACCCTCGCCCAGCACCGCCGCAATCAGTGCCTTGGCACTCGGACTGGCAAGAGCCTCTCCTCTTCCCCCCCACCCGCCCTGAAAAGTTGCAAGGGAGGGGAGGAGGGGAAGGACGGGCCCCCCTCCTCCTCCCTTCCTTCGGGCTGACAAGGGGGGGCAGCCCGAACTCCTGCTGCCGCGCTTGTTTGCCTTGGCAAATGGGAACAGAGGTTGGATCTGGGCGCCCAGAAATGAAGAAGCGGAGCGGAGAAGAAGGCAACAGCCCCGCTTTGGATTCGGAGCCAGTAGGTTTAGATGTCAGAAGGGAGGGGAGGTTTAGCAAAAGGACCGTGCAGGAAAAGGGGGACCATGTGTCACGACCATGTGACAGCCTGGAAATACTGTAGCATTAAAATGGCCGCGACTCCTGTTCGTGAACCGAGGCGGAGTTCATGAACCGGAGCATATTTTTATGCACTTTTCTGTTCGTGAACCGAATTGTTCGTGAACAGAAGCGTTCATGAACCGAGGTATCACTGTATAGGAGGTGTAATTGGAAATGCATACATCTCCCTGTCTACCCATATGATTTAGTTATCACTTCAAAATACTGCAGTTTTGGCAACCAATTATAAGGATCACGCTGATTCAGCCTTCCAAATTGTATCTTGGTATCAGACTATTCAACACTTCCAATTCTATCTGGAACTCTGATTTAGTTTGGAGATTTGGTAAAATTGTCTTGGAAACAAATCTCTCAATGGAATCTTCATGCTAATGACAGCAGAATCCTCTCTGGGCAGAAGGCAAAACAACAGATATATTTCCTTCTGAACTGCAAATGTTCTACATTCATTTCCAGAAGCACTACAAAAATACATCTGACTTCTAATACCGCAAAGACACAAACAAGAAAGAAATGAAAAGAATATCACCTAAGGCAGTTTCCCCCGACTTCTTGATCTCCAGATCTATTATAATTCCAAGAGTTCCTCTAGCCATGTTGGTTAGGATTACATGATTTTATTACAGAACATTAAATGGGAAGAATGATTGCTGACACTCCCATAAAAGCACCACCTGGCTTCAAGAGACATGTGTACAGATTTTTCATATTATTTTATTAAATCAATTATCAAAACTCCTATACTTGGCCAAGGGTGTTTTAAAACTTCAAATTCCTTTTCATTGTTAGGATGTTCCTACAAAATCATGAGTATATACTTAGGGAATACTTCCTGATTATTTTCTACTACACTTCAATTCACATTAAGTAAGTTGTATTCCTATTTAAAACAAAACTTACTTATATGTTACAGAAAAATTTGAAAGCTTGGATTGATTAGGATATGCCTTAGCAGGTGTGTATATAACATAAAATGAAGGTTGTGAAGAATTCTAATTCCCACGTTCACTCTGAAAAAAGCACATTCAAAGCATTTGCAGATGTGAAAACAATCTGTTTGCCAAACATTTACACTGTACTGATATTATTTAGAAGCCCTTTTCTTTAACTGCTGGTGCTGCTTTTCGATACCATTTGCCTCCTTATTTTGTCTCATTGCCTCACCATACTTGTTTTAATGTCTCAGCATTTAAAATGTTACTTCTTGATGCCATTATCCGGAGACTCCTTCAAACTAGATGCAGCACTCCTTGTAAAAAAGTATGAAAGTTACCAACTACTGTTGACAGATTTCTGGATTGATGGACCAAATTTGTAGGTAGCCCAATATAACATATCAGCTTCTCCCCCCTCCCCAGTATCTCAGTTTGTGACAAATTATTCTTCTGGAAATTCTTTACATGGATTAAGGAGAACATCTCTTATAGCCTCTGGCTTCTCCTTTTAAGATCTTTCCCTCCTCGAAAACATTAATTAATTCAACCTTGCTTTAGTTATACCATCTGACAAGATCACGTCCTGAGTTGATATGGCTTGAGGCAGAAAACAAGTGTACTGACATGTAAGTCACACTTGGAGTTCTTTTCATGCCTCACAGGTCAAATTTCTGCCCACATCTATTGATGGCAGCTTAGACATATGGCTACATCACATGAATAAAAAAAACAGGAAAGGGAAAGCATCAGAGGGCAATCAGGCACAGGTTTCAGGGCAGTAGTGGGTTCTAAAACCCGTTGCTACCAGTTTGCGCACGCGCTCATGCACGCACGACACTTCTGCACATGCGCAGAAGCATCCTGGGCGGGTGGGCAGAGTGTCCCAGGTGGGTGGGTGGAGCAGCCTGGGCGGGTGGGTGGAGCCTCCCACCACTGGTGCTACTGGTTCACAGAACCGGGCTGAACCGGGAGCAATCCACCGCTGTTTCAGGGTCTTTCACAGGTTGCCAAGCACAGAAATTTATGTTTCATTCTTTGTGTTTTAGCAAAGGGCTCTGGTTTATTTTGGTAAAGCCTCGGTGCAGAGCCCTTAATTGAAGCCATCATAAATGATCAGTTGACTTTACTAGCTTGGATTTAGAGTGCATCTGCAACTTATCCCCACAGCCCCATAGCCAACCATTGGCCTTATTTCAGCGCAATGATTCTTTTTCCTCTCTGCGATTGCCACAGAGTCCTTTCCCAGAGAAACTCGTATCTTGCAGAGCAGCTTCATTAATTCAGTCACCATCGCTTTCCATCTGATGAAAAGACAGGCACGCATCAGCTTGGAAGCCATTCAAAGCGTTTCTGCCCGAACATCAGAATGGATAGTTCAGAGTCCTTGCAGGCAGCTAAACTGCACTTGCCAGATTGTTCCTGAGCTGGACTGCAAGTGCTCTTGGTAGTGACGACGCATCTTTGAACCAGCCACCCTGTAAAATACCCCCTTCCTTTCCCCCACCCCACCCCAAAGTGCACTTCCTTTGCTTTGTCAGCAAAGCTCTCCTTGGCCTGTCAATGCAGCTTTTGAAAAGCAATAAGGGAAGTGACTCACCCAGCAGAATGTGGGAATTATCCTGTTTAGCTTCTCTGCTTTATCCTTTCAGCAAAGTGAGATGAAAAAGCTCAGTCACAAGAGACCAGAAGCCTCCTATGTAACTGAACGAAACCAAATATTTGAGCGCTCTGGGATCCTGTTATTGAAAGGGGCCTGACCCTGGAGCTGCACTTCCATTTGTCATCATTCTTATCTAATTTGAGGCTTTCACAAAAGGTTGTGTCTACCATCAGTCCTCAGCCATTTTGGAGACTTTCCTTCTATACCTTTTCCTTTGTTCTTGTGCATGTGTGCATTAGCTATTGTAAAGCAAGATAATAATAAGGCAATGCTGATTCTCCTAACAGTTACCAAGCCACTGTCCCCTCATTATAAAAAACTGAAGCTACTTTCACTGAGCACAGTTCCTCCGGAGTTATTCAAGGTTTTTCTGGTTTGGAAAACTGATGTTTCCAATAAAGGAGAATATTTGTAGCTCAGGGTTGAAATGAAGGCTAGCACTGATGATGTTACCTAATTTGGGTAATGAAATGTCTGCAAGAAAACAGGGCAGCTCAGAGAGCACCAAGGATGGCTAGTGTGATGTGTGATCTTTGCCAGAGATGAGGAAAAGCCAGGATTGCATATGTAGCCCAAGCGCAAATGTTACACCATGCCAAAATATGGCTTGCTCCATTTTAATGTATCATCAGAGGTGGGTTCCTCCCGGTTTGGACCGGTTTGTCCAAACAGGTAACAACCCGCTGGTGATGTCACAATGACATCACGGAACCGGTTCAGTTGGCACTGGTCCGTGGACGCCACCATCTTTTTTTAATTTTTATTATTTATTTTTTTGAAAAAAAAATTGGGGGGGGGGATTTTTTTTGGTTTTTTTTCTTCTGAGCATGCACAGAAGCCAAGTTTCCGGCACTGCGCATGCGTCGCCATCTTGTTTTTGGCTTTTTTGGGGAATTTTTTTATTTTTGGGGCACTGTGCATGCGTGCGCGCGCAAGGCGCGCCCATGTGGTATGGGAGGAAGTGAACCAGCAGTGAGGTAAGTTAGAACCCACACTGTAACATGTTGTATGAACCTCAACCAATGAAAGAAGAGACTATGGCTAGTGTGATGTGTGATTAAACTCAGAACAGCACTACCTTTGGCTTCTTGCCCCTTTCAGAGTAAGCTTAAGTATTGCGAAAAATTGACAAGTGAAAAGGTCATACTGTTTCTTCTTACAGAGTACATCTTTGTGTAAATCTTAACCATACAATATAAAAGCATATGGAACTGAGCAAAATGCATTCCTAGTAAATAGAGTTACCTGCTAACAAACTGGAAATATTTATTTTATTTTAATTTATTTATTTATTTATTTATTTATTTTGTCAAGCATATATAAGATTACAGAAAAAGTATAAACATGATTGTGAATACATAAAATGTATAAACATGGTTATGAATACATGAGATGGTTACAAATACATGGGGACATTAGGACGTTAGGCACGATGGTGTGCTTATGCACGCCCCTTACAGACCTCTTAGGAATGGGGTGAGGTCAATGGTAGACAGTCTAAGGTTAAAGTTTTGGGGGTTTGGGGAGGAAACCACAGAGTCCGGTAGTGCATTCCAGGCAGTTTACACATTTTATACATGGTGATATTTGCAAATATCACCAGATCCTGGGAATTGCTAAATAACTGGAGGTATAAAATACATGGATGATATGTATTTTTATCCATTCCTCCCACAACTCTTCATCTGCTACAATATGGATTTATTCAAAGAAAAGTCTGTGCTCCATTCTTCCATAACTGAGACTAAATGGGAAAAGTATAGGAGATATGGGGCATAGGCTGTGGGGTGCTGTTGATGGTAGGGGTGGTTGTGTTACTGATTGAAAACAAAGTTAACCACTTTTCCTGCCCCCTCTCCACAGTTTACATTTGCCTGGTTGTGTTTTCACATTGATTTTTTTTTCTATTCTTAGAGTGAACATCTTTGGCATTTAATACTATACTGTCCCTTCCCTTCCTATTTCCCTCAAATAAAATCACAACAGAAGCACATAAAGAGAAGCACATGAGCCGTGATGGCGCAGTGGTTAGAATGCAATACCTGCAGGCTTATTCTGCTGACTACCAGCTGCCTGCAACTCAGCAGTTCAAGTCTCACCGGCTCAAGCTTGACTCAGCCTTCTATCCTTCCAAGGTAGGTAAAATGAAGACCCAGATTGTTTGGAGGGGGGGGGGGCAATATGCTGACTCTGTAAACCGCTTAGAGAGGGCTGTAAAGCACTTTGAAGTGGTATATAAATCTAGGTGCTATTGATATATAAGGGCATAGAGGGCAATAATAACACCATTTTGCTTTATGGTCGCCATTTTCCTTTCCCCTGCTTATTCCCTTTGAGACGATATGCATGTCTGAAATAAGCTGCTACTCATCCTAAGAGGAACAGCATTCATTCTGCTAGCCAGGTCAACCCGGATGTCAGCTTGAGAAGACCACCAAGCAAGATCATCAACGGCTCTTTTAAAAAATATTTGGAGCCTCCTTGGGAGACTTCTCCCCATTTGGCAAATCTGCTTGTAAAATCAAACATAGCTACAATGTTAGCAGCCTTCTTCCTTTGACCTACCCACTGATCATCTCAGCCCTTTGTTCTGCTTCCTTTAATATGTAAAAATGGCTGTGTGACAAGCAGTAAATCTTCCATTCAAGGACAGCCTGAAATTGAAAAAGTACTCCTTTCTTTCTGTGGTTGGCCTTGCCATTATCACAATATGCCAGTCCCTGCCAAAGTCAGACACTTTTGGACTGAAATTTATTTCATCCTCTCTATAGACTTTTATTTTTATACACACCATCCTTCAGTATTGCATGTTAATTAATTCATTCACTCATCAAAACTACAGGGGACAAAGTAACTGGAAACCCCTGTCCAGTCTCTTAGGTGAGATAGGCAGTTTAGAAATTCGATAAATAAATGTCCAGACCTCCCAGCTAATAGTAATGGGGTTAGAACATATTTCTAAAACAAACTAGTGTGGATTTCCATAAGTTTGTGTATTGCCATGTGAGGAAGTCTGACAACTCAACCTTCCTCTCCATCCAAATAGAGATTTAAACAGTTTCTCAGTGATTCCTCCCACTGGTCCCACAGGTCTGGTGCTGATAGGATTATCATTGTTGCCAGGATCAGAAAGTGGGGAGAGAGAAGAATTTGGCTTCAAGTCTTTGTTTTTTTCCTAGAGTTGACAACATCAGGAATAACTTTAAAAAGCTAATCTGAGATTTGGACTTAAGCAATTTTGATCTTCTAATGTCACAATGACATGGAATAAGGCTGAGGTTTTCAAGCTGGAGGTCATGGGTACTCCCATGATTACGGACTTCTCCCTTTGCACCCTCTCAGGTTCAGAGGTCAACGGATATTTTTTGTGTGTGACAGATAATCACATGTAATGGACAAGCCTCTCCCTGCCACATTCCCATGGTCTCTCCAACATGCTTGCCAAATTCTGGATATGCCTGAAATTCCAAATATAGGATATGCTATTGAAACAAGATTGACACCAGTGGATTTTTCTCTGCCAGAAATGGAAATAGAAAGAAATTTATATCAAATGATGATTAGTGTCCCCTCCTTTTAGTTTTAATCAAATTATGATTAAAATCTTCTCCCTTAATTGCAATTTGTTTTTCAATATCCAAGGGCTATTAAATTGGACCTTTTGTTTTTGAAATATCCTACCTATCCTACCTACTCCATTTTATATGACTGGAGTAGGGGCTAACTGAAAGCTTATGTTTATAATTTGGGGGTAATGATTAGTAGGACGACTGTTATATACTATATTGTTTAGCTTGTTCCAATATTTTGTTTCATTTAATCGCAGGTTTCTTCAGCAATGATCTCTGCCCCAGTGTCTCCAAGTGCTTCCCACTCCCCATCTGAAGGAGCTTTAAAAAAGAATAATGATACAGAAGATCTGTCTATATAATTGCCATTATATTAGCAATTATATGTGCCCACTCCTTTCATAGAAAGAACCTAAAACTAGAGATTCCCCTCTTATTCTCAGTCTCAGGCAGTTCATTTGTTTGCTATAAATGCAACACAGGCCCTTTGAATTAAAGGAGCCCAATCTTTGGAACCGGCTTAGCATTTTATAACCAGTCTTTGAAAGGAAAAGGATGGGGAGGAAAAGCAAGATCAATATATAGATTCTGGAAGAATGGGCTAGCAGATTGCCACTGCAGCAGTGTGGTGAATTAACCCTGTATAGGATGGAAACAAAGCAAGGACTTGCAAAGCTGGAGAGAAAGTTGGTAAATTAGAAAACATGAACTCAATGAGTCTTACCACAGAATTGAAAGAATGACCTAGTTCAGGGGTCGGCAACCCGCGGCTACGGAGCTGCATGCAGCTTTTTGGGCCCCCTGCTGTGGCTCCCTGTCCCATCACTGGCTGGCCTCCCCCTCCCCTCCCTCACCTGGCCTGAGAAGGTAAGGGCGACGGCGGGAATGGAGAAGTGGCCGGGGCTGATTCTCCGGCGCTGGTTGAGGAACATAGCCACCGACGGCCGAGGCTTCCCTTCGGGCAACCCTCCTCCCCCTCTCGCGACTCCCTGGCTAGCTGTGGCGGGGCCAGGAGTGTGTGCATGCACGGGGCGGCAAAGGCGCACTTGGAGGGCGGGCGGCTACTTGCTTAAGGTGGGTATTTGGGTGCGGCTTCTCTCCTGCCCTCAGGAGCTGGCAATTACCTTGCCGTGTCCCCCCCGCAGCACTTCAATCAAGTGGGGTGGGTGTAAGCTCCAGCCCAAAGTGGCAGGAAGAGAAGGCTGCCTTCACTCTGGTGACCCTCCTCCCTCTCCTTCTCCTCTCATGCTGGGGGCGGGGCATGGCAAGGCAATGGCTGGATCCTTAGGACAGGAGAGAAGTGTCCCTGTAGCTGCCTTCACTCTACATTTGCCCGTAAGGCAGCCTTTACTTCCTGCCGCTTCGGGCTGGAGCTCATGCCCTCCCCGCTCAGCCGAAGAGCTGTGGGGAGGGGGGACGGGATGGGACACAGCAAGGCAATAGTCAGATCCTTAGGGTAGGAGAGAAACCACATCCAAAGACCCTCCTTAAGTGAGCAGCCGCCCACCGCCCACCCTCCGCATGCGCCTTTGCTGCACTTTGGCACTCGCTTGAGGAGGGTCTCCTCGTGTGCACCACAGCTAGCCATCGAGTTGTGAGAGAGGGAGGAGGGTCACCCGAAGAGAAGCCGGGGGTGGCGATCGTTCCTCAGCACACAGAAAGAGGAGAAGGGGAGAGATAGGGAGAAAGAGAGAGATGAGGGAGGGAGAGGAAGGGAGAGAGAGAGAGAGATGGGGAGAGGGAAAGAGAGAAAGAAAGATGAGAGGGAGGGAGAGAGAGAGGAGAGGGAGAAAGAGAGATGGAGAGAGAGAAAGAGAGAGGGAAAAGAGAGGGAGATATATACCTTTTCTCATAGAAAAGAAAACAGAGCCACAAAAACCTGGGTAGGCATAGCTGGGGGGGGGGTCATGTGACTCAGTGGGAGTGACATCGAGTTGGTCACGCCCACCCAGGTTTTGTGGCTCTGGGTGTTTTGTTTTCTCTGGGAAACCGGTCCAAATGGCTCTTTGAGTTTTTAAGGTTGCCGACCCCTGACCTAGTTGATCACACCTCAAAAAGGGCCCCCCTTCAGAAAAGAAGTTTTGTAATTTTGGGACCCGTGATTGGTACCACAAAGAATTTAGAGCATTTGGATTTAGGAAAAACTAAGCAGAAGAAGCCACCTTCACAGATTAGGGATGGTTGGGGATACCATGTAGATGGATGCCAGTTGGGAACTAGTTAACCATTCTGAGGCTGAAACCAAACACATGTGTGAATAGACCCTTTATCTCTGACGATCCACT
Organism: Diadophis punctatus similis; assembly: GCA_023053685.1. Lineage (NCBI taxonomy): Eukaryota > Metazoa > Chordata > Lepidosauria > Squamata > Dipsadidae > Diadophis > Diadophis punctatus. The sequence goes on along the minus strand of JALIGW010000001.1, from coordinate 170,105,065 downwards.
CCTGACCACTCCTAAAAACAGTTACATTAAGAAGGCTGGGATTGCCTGATTTAAAATTGTATTTTGCAGCTTGCTGTTTAGTTTGGATAAAAGAATGGGTGTTGCTGGGAAATAATAGAATTTTAGGATTAGACTTTGTATGGTCCTAAAACATTAAGGTTAGTGTTGATTTCATAAAACCATTATGTTAGAAATATCTTATTGAGAATAAAGATAAACTCAGATTGTGTCTCAAAATACTTTTATTGGGTCTCAACATGAGATGCATTTTCTAGGAAAAAAAGAGTAAGTAAGGAGAAATGGTTAACTCCTCGAGAGTTGTTAGAAGAAAAGCATGGATAATATAAGATAAAATCAAGAGAACAGCTAGTTGCAGAGGGATTTAGTTTTCAATGGTTTTTACACCCACAGTTAAGAGAAAAATTCAAGATAGATAACAGGACCTTTGGAATTGAGCAACAGAAGACAGAATTTGAAGATGAACTCATGTATAAATGATGAACATGTATTGCCAAGAGTATAAAATCTTGCTGAAATTTGAAATGAAGGATGAATAAGTGAAAGAGGGCATGATAAAATGGACTAAGAATTTTGAACGTATCATTGGAACAGTGAGGAAACATGGTTGAAAGGATTGAAATTCACATTATGTTATAACCTAAAAGATAAAATTTCTATAAAATGATGTACCATAGGTATATGATTCTAGAAAAAAATATCTGGAATGGGATTAATGGATAGAGAACTAGACAGAAGTCATGAAAGATTATTTCTATATATGATCACTGCTGTGAGACAACTATACGCACAAAAATGGAAAGATTCTGAAATATCCACAGTGGTTGGTAAAGATGACAGAAATAGCAGAGATGGCAAAAGTTAACTTGTCTGCTTAGAGAAAGATCAGTTGCTACATTTATTACTGACTGGAAAGTCCTTATGGATGATTTATAGATCTGGTGATTAAAAAGAGTAGATTACGGAAAGAAGGAAACTTTGATGTAACCATGGAGAGAAAGACAAATACGAATGTACTTATAACTGCTATTAAGAAGATCAGAAGCCACTTTTTCATTATTCTTACCTTTTCAATTTTATATTACTCTTATCTATTACTCTTATCTTTCACTTACAATTTGTACTGTGTCTGTGTGTGTATTCACACATATACATGGATATCAAACATATTTTAAACCTTTTGATTCATCTTAAATTTAACTTCTTTCAATGCAGTTTTCCTTAAACACTTTCGGTAATAGATGAACAAGTGCAGATGAATGGAAGGACACCCCATCCCTTTGTATGTTGTTTAACAACTAACTCGGTTAATTTCAGCCATTCCCCCTTGTTTTCAAGAAACTGAATATTAATTTTTGGAGTGTGACAAAACAGTGATGGCAACTCTCCTGAAGGCCTCTCACTAAGGAAACAAGAAAGAGAAAGTGAGGTCAAGATAGGGTTACACCATAAATTTCAGCTTCTAAAGAAGAGAAAAAATGGTAGCTGCCCCAGAGGGAGAAGGTTTGCAATAAAACTGAGGAAAGCAGAAAAAACACATTAAAGATCAAAGTAAATGATATAAACAGGAAAATATTACTATTTGTTGCTGCCCAAGCTGAATATTTGGCCAGGACTTTGATCCAAGAAGGCAAGAGCAAGCATGATCCAGGACACACAGCCTTTCCTTCATTTCTTTAAAATGTTGAAGAAATTAAATTGTTTATTGTGAAGCAAATGAACTGGCTTTGAAATTATCCTAAATTATCCCAAGGCTTATGCATGACCTAGTTATTTTAAGATTAAAGTTATTACACTATATTTTATATAATTCTGACTAGGAAGACATCTCAGAGGCATTTGAATACAATGGCTAGTTGGCCAACTAGGGCTGGCTCCAGGAAAGGTATCATCCAGCAACAAGTGAAGACCACCATTTCGAAACTGAGCTGTCACTTGATGTCACAGGATTTTTTTAAAAAAAATAAATACAAGATCCTGGAACAAATGGGTCCTGGACCTACAAATAGAAAAAAATGCCACTCTGGTTTCCTCACAATGTTTTCTGCATTGGGTGCAAAGTAACACTGATGCCCACTTGGCTTTTGTGCTCCATACTCTCAACAAGTACAATATTTAGAGTTGCTTCCCCTCACTGCATGAGCCTGCATTTCTAGCTTAACAGCTCCCAACTGTACTGAAAGAAGGAAAAGAAGACAAGGGAGCCCATGCTGAGCTATAATGCATTCTCACCAACTCCCACAACAGGAGCTCACGGATTGACTTATCTCTTTGTGCGCAAAGATGGAAAGCTAGCCCAAGATTTTGAGTTACATCAGATAATGTGGCACACATCTACTGACTGACATTGCTTATAAAATCTGAATATTTAATTTAAGCCCTGGAGATCATTTTTTTATTAGTGTGCCTTTTGAAGGAGCTAGTGCAGGCACCCCATCAAATTTTAAATTCCTAACATTTTTATAGGTTTCTTCCTTTTTACTAGCCAGCCTCATCCTATTTTTTCCCCTGAGGCTCTAATCAATTACTAACCTGTTTATTATATTTGATGTGAAGCCTGTGTGCTCAATTAATTCCAAGGGGCATTAAAGTGAAAAATTTTACAATTGAGATGAATGCATTATCCCTTCTGTCATATCTTGGGCAAGTGAATTACATTTTTAAAAATGTGAATAGAATTGTCAATAGTATGCCATAGAAAGGTCACAATGGGCTGGATTTAATAAATGGGGTTTTGCATGTTTGTTGTTCCTTTGATGCATTAGAATATGCTTTCTTCTATTGTCTTTCATTAAGTGGATGGGAATATTTTTCATCCATTAGCATGCTTATAGAGCTGTCGTAATTAAAATCTTTCCTGAGCCCATCTAACTTTAGTATTTTCTCAGCCAGCATTATAGAACTGGATTTTTTTTTAAAAAAAATTCCTCTATCCCTGGTTATAATTAAACAGTCCTTACTTTTGATATTATGTCAGAGATGGAAATATGTATGGTTAAGTGGATCATTAGAATGATTTGATTAGATAAAGGAAGGATTTCTAATGCAGCAATTCATCATCTTATAGGGTTGAGATGTTAGCCAGCTTGGTTCCTTACAAATGCAAAGAAGAATCTAGGCAGAATTTATTTTTACATACAGTGAATTTTTACATAATGTAAAACTTCCCTGCTAGAGCCCTTTTCCCGTTTTTATTTCCCAATAAAAAATAGCTATGATGAGTTGTCACCAGTCAGGCTGAATCTCCTAACCTTCCCAATTTTGTCAAGTGGGGGAATTCTTATTTTTTTTTTATGTTTACTTTTCACTTTTCTCTCCAGTCCAGCTTGAGGAAAAAACAGAAAGAAGGAAATAAGTGCTTGGGATCTTCAAACCAGAGGCCAGTCTTGAAACTCAAGAAATGGCTGGGCAACCATGTAGTTTCTCAGATGGGGAAAATTTAATTAAAAAATTGTCATTTCACAAATGAAACTAAGAAAAAGAACTAGACAACCTGTGACCCATTGTGTCATCATTTTCAGAAATATTTCCTTACCTAAACTTAAACAGAATGAGGCGGGCAAAGTGGGAGCGAGTTTCAACTTTGCTTGTGGGAAGTTGGCAGAGAGCATCGGAAATTACAATCACATGACTACAGCTGACTGCAACTGTGTGATGGTTCTGCAGCAGCCACAACTTTGCCAGTGTAACTGGTCTGAAGTTCCTTGAAATTTCAGTCCCACAGGAGTAATGTGTCCCAGTCTTTGGATGCATTCTTTAAGTTAATCCATTTGAGGTACCTTGATTCAAAAATGGTTGCTCTCTGATGCATAATTTCACTCAATTGAAGGCTGCAGACAGAAAAAAAACCAGAAGAATATTTTAGTAGTACATACAGTAGATTAATTGGGAAAAGGAAATATAGGAAAATATAGAAGAAAAACAATAATCACACACAAAAACCTCCAAATAAAATAAGTGCAGTCAGCCTAACTGAGCAATTTACTTACTATCTGTTTGGCTAAGAAGTTGTTTGTAGCACATGTTAGTACATCCCAGTAGATTACAAAATGAATCGTTTGAGATATATATTTTTCTGAGCACTATTCTAAATTTATGGAATACGGAGGAAAAGTGAAAGCCTGAATTTGTGGAAACAGATTGTTGCTTTGTCCAAACAAGACAGATGCTCTCTCTTGATGTCTGAGTCTAAACTGCAAAGCAGAAAGTTATTTAATGGTTGAATTTACCTTCCTAACAACCCAATGGTGGAATGATAAAGGCACTAAATATTTTTCCTCAACTGTGCCACTGTACAAAACAAATTGTGGGAAAATCTGTATAAAACAGACTGTGGGAAACAAAGATCATGAATTCTCTCTATTGTGTTTCTCTCTTTAAGGGGCACTCTTATGTCAAACCAAAAAAACAGGGGCTTCTCACATATAAGTACAGAAAATCTAGGCATAATTTAGAGAGTTTCAGTGGGCTTAAGTGCAGTAAATCTCCTGAGGGAATGTAGTTTCTTGATGATAACCTTTTGTGCATTTATTCTACCTTGCTTTTTTTCTACTTTTAAGCAACTTAATGAATTTTACTTACAGGTGGTCCTCAATCTACAAAGACCTCTTTTCTGTTCTGTTCTCTTCTTTTTTGTCTATTAGATTAACATCATCATCATCATCATCATCAACAACAACAAAGAAACCGACCCAGTAGAATTATTTATATGGTTAAGAAGCTATTAAACTTTGATTTGAGGGCCAGGAAAGCTTCTGAAACTTGCAAAAAGCCTTGTTAATCATTGTATTGTATTGTATTGTGTTGCGTTGCATTGCATTGCATTGATTTGTTGTATTTTTAAAGTTATATGCCCATCTCATTCTGCAAAGCGATAAATAAAAACATTGCATGTCTTCTGATTTAAACTCCATATTGAAATAGCCCTTGGGAACTACATTTTAATTTTAATTTGCATTATCTGAGAATGTGAATATTATTTAGTGTTCTTCTTTCACATTTATTTTAAAAATTCAAGTTATTTTCACTTAATTTATGACAAAATACATTAGATTTGCTAAGTTCTTAAAAATCCACTTGCATTAACTAAACCAAAGTATAACTATTTCCAGAATGGAAATCACGGTGTTATGCCTTCCTACAAAAACAAATCATAAAAACAGCACAACAGAACACCATTGGTCATCAGCTGTCATTCATAGTTCAAACTAGTCAAATGAATTATTAGTAAAGGACAATCCAGATTGGACAATTACCCTGCAGTTTCTCAGATCCTGGATGGTAGATCCATAACTGCATATAGACCAAATCTCAACCTGAAGTAGATATTTTGAAAAACAATAAGAAACAACGACAATAATTGTATATAATCAGTAATGTATGATGAGTATATTTGATATCTGTTTTATATGTTAGTGTGTATGGCGGAGATAACGCCAGGAGGGTGGCACTGTGTCCAATATTTTAATATGAAATGAATAAAAATAATTTAAAAAAAGAAAAGAAACGACGAGACAATGATACCGACATGGGAACCAGCCTGTGAAGCAAATCCAGATGTTCATTTTTAAACCCAGATTTATAACCACAGCACCATAACAGACCCCAACAAGGGATCTTGGACTTTTTGCCTCCGCCACATTCTTGTGCCCTCTTCACCCCCTTCCTCCAGCCACAGCCAATTGACAGCAAGTATTCAGACTCAGCTGAACCTCTGCCAGCATTTCTCGGATACCAATGGACGCCCAGCCCTTCACTTCCATCCCCCCATTGTGGGTGTTTCGCAGAGACAACATTGCACTCCAGCGATTCGCCCCAAGGGGCAGGCAGCCGTGCCTCCCAGCAGCCAATCGGGGCTCCAAGGGGTTGGCCTCTGCTGAGCTGTGGAGGCACTGATCGTTGGCAGTGGCAGGCAGGGCAGCAGCAGCAGCGGGACGCTCGGCCCAGACCCAAGTTTACATACAAGTTTAGAGGTGTCTTGTAACATGACATATGCCATCATCCACTAGCAATGTTCCTCTGGGTTTTACAAAGAAGTAACAAGACAAACCTAAAGGAGATAAGTTTGACATCAGATGAAAACAAATTTGACTCAAAATAAGGAAATGGAATAGAATAGAATTCTTTATTGGCCAAGTGTGACACAAGGAATTTGTCTTTGGTGCATATGCTCTCAGTGTACATAAAAAGACAAGATACATTCATCAAGAATCATAAGGTACAACAGTTAATGATAGTCATAGGGTACAAATAGGCAATCAAATCATACTGGGAAACAATCAATATAAATCATAAGGATACAAGCAACAAAGTTAGTCATGCAATCATAAGTGGGAGGAGATGGGTGATAGGAACGATGAAAAGATTAATAGTAATAGTAATGCAGACTTAGTGAATAGTTTGACAGTGTTGAGGGAATTATTTGTTTAGCAGAGTGATGGCGTTCAGGAAGGGGCATTGGTCTTACCTGATATGCCTCTTCTCGTAGGGTAGAGCTAACCTCCAAGAATGGGATGACACCATCCCTTCAATGAGGACTCAGTCTGTCAAATTGTATATCTTCGTCCTCCTGCCTTAATTCTCCCTCTTTGATGAAGAACTATGGACAGACTCGGCGTGTAGCTCCCAAAGTCAAAACAAAGTAGAAGATAACAATTTGATGTCCTGAAGTCGAGACCAGACTAACTTTGGGCGGGATTGGAGGTTAGCTCCACCCTACGAGAAGAGGCGTATCAGGTAAGACCAATGCCCCTTCTCCATAGTGGGTGGAGCTGACCTCCAAGAATGGGACATACCAAAGCAGTCTGTCCGTATGGAGGGCTAAGTCTGGCTGGCTTCCCCAGTCTGAGGCACCATGCATTGGAGAACTCTGCGTTCTCCAGCGCATGACTGTTGGAGAAACGTCAGCCAATGCAAAAACGTCAGCCAACGCAAAAACATCATTTTTAGTGGCAGATAAAGGGAGTTGGTGAAACCCAAGAGGCCGCCCGGCAGACCTCCTCGATGGACACTTGAGTGGACCACGCCGCCATCATTGCAGCACTACAGGTTGATTGTGCCGTCATCCTGGTCGGTCGTGGCAAGGACTGCAGGTCATAAGCCCTCGCTATTGCACTATGCAGCCAGCACCCAACGGTGGAGGAGGACGCCTTTTGTCCCAAGGAAGTGGGTTGAAAAGAGATGAAAAATGCCTCTGTTCTGCGCAGGGTGGAAGTGCATTTGAAGTAAATCTTCAAGGCCCTCCTAACATCAAGCGTGTGCCACTGTCTCTCTAATGAATGCGAAGGATTGGGGCAAAAATTGGGCAGGATAATTTCCTGGGCTCTGTGAAGATAAGAGTTTATTTTTGGGACAAATGTGGGGTCCAGTTGGAGGATCACTCAATCAGAATGAAATATACATAGATCCCCCCTAACAGACAAAGCAGCAAGCTCAGAGATTCTGCGAGCAGAGGTAATCGCCACTAGGAATGCCACCTTACAGGTAAGGTGGCAAAGCGAAGTGGTCCTCAAGGGCTCGTAGGGGGCCCCCATCAGCAAAAGGAGAACCTTTGAAAGATCCTAGGTCGGGTACTGATGAATGACGGGAGGGCACAAATTTACAGTCCCTTTCAAGAACCTGCGAACAGGCAATGTTGTGATAAGCAGTCCAGAGAACCACAGGACAAAACGGAAGAGAGCGCCACCACTGGATGGCAAAGCATGTTGGGTGAAAGACCCTTGTTAAGTCCATGCTGCAAAAACTCGAGGAGTCACGAGAGTATATCGTCCAGGTAACATTGGACACGCACGGGTATTGATCTTAAGTGAGTGGCCAGTGCTGCCAGCACCTTAAGTGAGTGGCCAGTGCTGCCAGCACTCTTGGCTCTGAGGAGAGGCCAAATGGGAGGGCCCTATACTCATAATGAGAACCTGCATTACAGAACCTTAAAAATTTTCGATGGGAAAGCCAAATTGGTATGTGCAGGTAGGCCTCGGTGAGATCAATCAAAGTGAGGAGGTCCCCCTTCCGTATGCCACTTAAGATGGACTGAAGCGTGTGCATTTTGAATTGCTGGTAGATGATATAGTGATTTAGATGTTTTAGGTCAAGAATAGCTCTCCACCCACCCAAGGATTTGGGGACCACAAACAAGATGGAATAGAACCCCTGCCCTAGCTGGTCCAAAGGCACCTGCTGGATGGCTTGAATGTCCAGCAGATGCTGGATGGCCGCATTCATGTCTTCCAACCCACTTATCAGGGTTGGAAGACATAGGACATCTGATGAAAAACCTCGGGGTGGTGGTGGAGAGGAATTCTAGGGAGAGTCAAGATGACACGATCTCCCTAATCCATGCATTGGCCGTGGTTTCCTCCCATCTGCCGGCAAAGAGCACCAGCCGACCCCCAATGGGAAGATCCAGGGTGGTATCACTTAGCACACCGGAAGGGGCAACCTTCTGTGCCTCGAAAGGGTCGCCTGTATTGTCTGCCCTTGCTAGCCCTATCTGAAGCCTGTCTCTGTCTGGTGCCATACTGCCCCTGAAACCTGCCGTATCCTATCCCCTGGTCTGGGGCCCAAAAGGGGCACCTATTGTAAGGGGCAGGGTGAAAGGAGCCCTTATGGGAATAAGAAGGGAGGATCTTCCTCTTATCGCGAGATTCTATCACAATGGGATCCAAGACCGCCCCAAACAACAGCTGGCCCTTGTAAGGTGCAGACGCCAAGCACCACTTATGGTGCATGTCTGATTGCCTGTTGCACAGCCAGTGCATCCTCCTTGCTACTGCAGAAGCCCCCATAGCTCTGGCGGCGAAACGTGGCGACTGAATAGTGGCATCACCCGAGAACTGGGCTGTGGCCAGCAACTTATTGAGGTCTTGATGAGCCCTGAGATCAAAAACAGGGAGACGCTCCTGAAGTTACCTCAACGACGTGCGCAAGAAAAAGGAGGCAGTGATGAATACTCTAATCACCCAGGCGGCCGCCAGGGGGGCCTTTTGGTGTGCCTGCTCTATCCTCCGGTCTTCCGGTCGCAGCAGCTCATCAGATTCATACAGCATGTGGGTCGAAGAGTACAATGCTGACACAGGGGCATCCACGGGAGGCAGTTGAAGATGTTGCGCTAGTTCTGGTGCCACATTGAAGTACTGTTTGTCCAAATGATTGAGCAAGGTCCCCGAAGCGGGAGAATGCCATTGGCACAAGAGGGTGTCTATAAAGAGCGGGGGAGGTGGTATCACCTCTGCTTCAGAGGTGGTCTCTTCAAACAAGGGGTCCTTAGTAGAGTTTTCATCATACAGCTCAGAGGGAGCTGACCCCAGGTTGGCAGCATTCTTTGCTTTAAACAAAAGCAACTTGAAGAAACTAGGGTGAAACATGAGGCTGGAGGGTCAGGGGCAATCCCCTCGTCATCAGAGAGGTCCAGATCTAATCGACCCTCTTCTAGGTCAGATTGAGACCCAGTGAGCGGTCAGGGGGGTGTCGGTCATAAGCACAGCCTCTGCGTTCATCATACCCCAAGGTAGAGGTGCGAGCAGAAGGTCCAGCCACCTCACTCGAGGAGCTATAGACCTGCCCCTCTGTTGAAGAACCGCCTCAATACCCTGCTTGATAGTGGCTGCCATCAGATTCTGTACACTAGCGTCAAGTTTCACTATTGGTGACAGAGCTCAAAGCCCAGTGGCCGTCAGAGTAAACGTTGCTGAGGCCTGTGAGACGGGAGCCCCAGAAGCCCCTTGACATGGAGGAACCTCCCAGATGTCATTGTCTGCTATGGTCAGATCCGGATTGTCCAAGGACAGAGCTTCAGAGGGGTGTAGAGAGGCCACTTCAGCTAGACTAATGTCCTGGTTACTCCTGACTGCTGGAGTGGGGCTACCTTGGCAAGCCTGACGAGGCTCCTGACAACTGCAGTTAGATTTGGTGCAAATCTTGTCACGCGCCCTGGCCCTGCAGCTCTCATCCCTCTGGGTTGCCCTGGAGACCTTGGGAAGGTCAACAAAAGTAGATGGATGCTGCTTGTGGGTCCTCTGCTTATGGGAGGATGACCTGGCCATCTCAATAGAAGTCTCCTGGACTGAGGCCACAGCCTGCTTAGGCTGTCTCTTGGCAGAGCGGCTTTTATGGTGTTTACTGCCAACCTCCACCATTTTGAAGTCTTAAAGGAGAGCAGCAGAGAATAAACAATAAACGGCCTTGGCTGTTTTGAAATGGTCTCCGTCCCTCACAAAATGGCCACTGCTACACTCAAACAGCCTTGGGTGGAGTAAAATGGCCACCACCCTAATCAAGATGGCCACCGCAACACTCGAGCTGCCTTGGCTGGTGTAAAATGGCCACTGCCACACTCAAAATGGCTGCCGGTGCTGTCAAGGTGGCCGCCGCCCCGCAGAATGGCCTCTGATGAAGAAAGATGGCCGCCACCTCACAATGTGGCCAACTCAAAATGGCCACCACTGTCACGTTCGTGCCTGCTTTATAAGTAAGGCACAAGGACTGACAGTCTCAATCCGGGGGCGTAGGATAGGAGCGCCAATAGTGAGGCCGACAAGGTATAACGAGGCTGGCGACGAGAACGCCAAATATACGGGAGGTGAACGCTGGCCTGTGGGGCCAAGACCCCTATGCCGGAAGGCAGATGACAGCCAGCCACTCGAGCGCGATAGCTCCTGGGGCAATAGTCCAAGTCTGTGCTGTCACCCCCTAGTGGCAATGGAGCGCAAGATTCCCCTGGCTGTTGGTCACATGAGTGCGACAGCTCCAGTGACATGGAACAACAAAGTCGGACAGCAAGCATGTAAAAACAATTTAAGCGCTGTCGAGGCCTGGCCGTTACGCCTCACATGGAGCTGGAATGAAACTAGCGGAGGAAGCTCCTGAGGCCGAAATTGGGAGGGAAAACCCCCCTATATGCTAATGGCCACCGGCTCGAGACTCAGCAAGCGGAAAGAGCCGAAGCCCTCACCGCGCTTGACCCAGTGACTCCGATGAAATGCAAGTCAGCTGGGGAGAAAACTCACGTGTAGAAAAACTCGATGACAGACATGGTGGAAAACACCTCACAAGAATGGGAACAGGAAAATCACGCGTCCTATTCAGGCCGAGGACTGAGTCAAAGAGAGGGAATTAAGGCAGGAGGACGAAGATATACAATTTGACAGACTCAGTCCTCATTGGCTGAAGGGATGGTGTCATCCCATTCTTGGAGGTTAGCTCCACCCACTATGGAGAAAAAACTGTTCTTGTGTCTAGTTGTTCTGGTGTGCAGTGCTCTATAGCGTCGTTTGAGGGTAGGAGTTGAAACAATTTATGTCCAGGATGCGAGGGGTCTGTAAATATTTTCACAGCCCTCTTTTTGACTTGTGCAGTATACAAGTCCTCAACGGAAGGCAGGTTGGCAGTAATTGTTTGTTCTGCAGTTTTGATTATCCTCTGTCTGTCTTGTTGGGTTGCAGAACCGGACCAGACAGTTATAGAGGTACAGATGACAGACTCAATAATTCCACTGTATCAGTAGCTCCTTGGGCAGTTTGAGCTTCCTGAGTTGGCGCAGAAAGAATATACTTTGTTGTGCTTTTTTGATGACGTTTTTGATGTTGGGTGTCCATTTTAGGTCTTGAGATATGATAGAACCTAGAAATTTGAAGGTCTCTATTGTTGATACTGTGTTACCTAGTATTGTAAGAGGTGGTAGTATGGGAGGGTTTCTCCTAAAGTCTACCACCATTTCTACGGTAAAAATGGGACACCGACTGATGCAAGGTCTTTCCTGGTTGCAACTCAGCCTAGTTGCGGATCATCTTGATGCTTTTCAACATTTTCTTTCTTTTGCATTTTCTGTTATTTAGAATTTATCAATACTAAAGTATGGATGGATGTTTGTGTGCAGGTATGTAAGTATCTGCAAGGAAACAACAAAGTTCACAGAGGATCTAGTACCCAAATAGTTCAACCCTGAGCTGCAAATGTTCTCTTCCACCAATGCACATTTTTTCTTTACAATTGATTCACAATTGTTCTACAAGAAGCAGGAATCTCTATATGTTCCCTGCTTACTTGCCTGTTACTACCTGAGAACTAGAGGTCCAACAGAGGATCGAATGGCTAGAGGCAAGATTGCTGAGTTGCTAGTGGTGCTTGATGTGGAACATACTAGAGAAGGAGCTGGTGTAATTGAGCCTAATCCATATCTAAAGATGTCAGAAAACATGAGAAAGTTGTGGGACAGCTATGAGGATACCTGAACTGTTGTAGAACTGATAGAAAGAAGCAGAATCCATAGACAGCAACCTGCAAGCAAAGAAGAAAGCTTCTACTATCTGTGATAAAAGGTGATGTTTACATCCCATCTGCAACCTCCAAGAGAGAGAGAAACTGATTTCCTGCAGCGAGCCCTTAGGCTAAATAACACTGTAAATAGACTGTGAAAATAGTTTAGAGAACAGGGTGCAGTGGGAGAAATTGCTCGAGCACTTAAAGGAAGAAATAAAAGCATAGACAAATGAAACAAACAAAATGTTAAAAAGTTATGATATTTGTGTAGTTACTTACCAAGCACGTCTAAATCATATTAAAGTAACCAAAATAGTTTTACAATCCACAAGACGTGACACAACTTTTGAGCACCCCTTAATGATTGAAAGTTGAAAAATTTGACATGCCCTAAAGCAGTATGTTATTTGAATCCAGCCCAACAAGATAAGAGGAAAAAATCGAACATTCAGTGTGATTGAGGGCTTCCAAAGACTACAAACATAGAACTGAGATGGAGGTAGAAAGTGGCAATCTGAAGTTTGGGTAACATAGTTTCTTGTGTGTAACAAATGAAAGTGAATGTAGTTCCTCTATCCCTCCCTCCCTCCATAGAATTCCTGCTGTTTCCCCATTTACAGGTAGTCCTCAACTTATGACCACAATTGAGCACAAAAGTGAGTTTTGTCCCATTTTATGATTTTTCTTGCCACATTTGTTAAGTGAATCACTGCAGTTGTTAAATTAGTAACACAGTTGTTAAGTGTGTCTGGCTTCCCCATTAACTTTGCTTGTCAGAAGGTTGCAAAAGGTGATCACATGACCCCAGGACACTGCAACCATCATAAATGTGAGTCAGTTATCAAGCATCCAAATGTAAATCCCATGATCATGGGGATGCTGCAATGGTCATAAGTGTGAAAATGGTCATAAGTCATTTTTTTCAATGCCATTGTACTTTGAATGGTCACTAAGTGAACTGTTGTAAATTTAGCACTATCTGATCTTTGCTTGGGAAGCCTGCAGAGGGAAAGTCATTGGGGAAGCCAGAGGGAAGCTGCAATCCAAGGCCAGCATAAGTGTTTGTTGCTGTGTAGGGAGCAAGGGGTGTGTGAGGGTGTAGGTCAGGAATGATATGTGGGGATATGTGAGAGGTGCCATGTGGGTTGGGAAGGTTGTGTGGATATATGTCAAAGATGCCATATGGATCAGCAAAGATGTATAGATGGGCTACATAGGTCAGGAAGGGTGCCTGAGGGGTACCCAAGAGGTGCTGGGCAGGTTGGAGGAGCATGAGGGAGGGCAATGTGATCAAAAAGGCTGTGTAGGGATCACTGGAGTAAGAGGTGCTGCATGAGTCAATTAGAAAGCACAGGGAGGTTGTGTGGGTCAGGGAGGGTATGGGAATGACAAGAAGTGCTGTGTGGAATGGGGAAGGGCTATGGAAGGGTAGCACAGGTATAAAGGGCATGCAGGTGGTGGCAGAGGCTGGTAAGGGTCCCCAGGGGTTCTTCCCTTCCCTTCCCAGCAGGCAGGTAGGTAGCTGCTGCTAGATGGGTCAGAGAGCCAGAGATTGTAGGACTGGCTGGGAAGCAGTCATGGAACATTGAAAATGAAGATCACATGATCATAGCAGCAGCCAATAGCACTAAAGCAGGTATTAAAGGTCATGACAATGAGAGTTTTATTAGTATTTAGGTATAAATATGGATATATGGGAGAAAATGTGGGAAACTGGTATTACATTTATATTGTGTCATAATTTAAAAGTGAACTTTTATAAAATGATGTATTGATGGTACATGACACCAGCTAAATTGTCTAAAACGTATAAAGCAATAGTAAATCAGTGTTGAAAGTATGGAAAGAAAAGGCATGTCATGATGGAGGACTTGTGAAAAAGAAAAGAAATTGTGAGTGCAAATTCATATAATGTTGCAAAAGATACTGTGGATTAATATTACGATCAAAACAGAATTTATAACAGCAACTATGAAAATGTCTTTTCCATTTATTTAATATCCACCAATTCATTGGTCCCTGTCCAGTGTCACTGCACATTTATTACTTGAAGTCCTGTAGTCTCTCATTTGGACTGCTGCCAAGATTTATGGGCAGATCTTCCTTTGTCCTCCTTTTAACTGCTGACCTTGGTCCAGAAATTCATTGTTCTTGACCTCCCTCTTTTTTTCATGCTTCCTTAGACCACAGAGACAAAAGGAAACTCTTGGTCCTAATGCTTAAGCCCAGTAGCTAGCTATTCCTTACTACCTATCTCAGCTGCTTGTACCTATCTCGACACCATCATTTTTATACAGTGTGATCAATGGAATAGAGCTTCTTTTCATTCCCTTTCTGCTATTTATTTCATCCCATCTGGGAGCATTTCAGGACCTGGGTCCGTGATTACAGAACTCTCCTGCTTTTTCCCTTCCCACCCCCAGCAGCTCTATCTATATTTGGATACATTCGAAAAAGATTTGAAGATTTGCTTATTAAATAAAGTCAGTGGATTGATGGAATTGATTGTGAGCAGATGTTGAGAATGGCAAAGGGGAAAGTTAAGTGACAGGGCTGTTTTGCTGTAAATCTGATTAGTGAAGGTAGATGGCAAGGGTATCCGGTTTATTGTTTTTGGATTTTTAGTTTCAAGTATTATTTTTACTGTGATTTTAAATATAAGGTATATTGATTTTATTGCTTTTGTGTAATTTTAACTCTTGTTAATTTTACTGCTAATTTTTGATTGTGATTCAAGAATGACCTGGGAAGAAACATTTTACAAATAACATTTTTTGTTAATTTTTATTGGGTGTGTGTGTGTGCATGAAATGAAGTTTTCAATGTGGGATTCAATTTGACAAAGCATCAGCAAATCCTTCCTTTAGAGCAGACTTGGAACCTGCTTCAAGGCAAGAAACCAAATTGGAAGGCTTCAAAGCACTCCCAAGATTGTATGGCTTTTCGGCTGCTTCTTTAACAATACTGTGCAGAATGTTTGCTTAATAACACACAACGTTGCATCCTCAGTTGCCTATTTAGAGATGTATAATACTGACAGAAGTAGCTGACCAATTAAACCAATTAGGTCTTTTGGGATGACAAGTTCAACATTGCTTTGCACTTCATTTACTTCCTCTGTTCTTCATTTCTTTACTTGAGCCTATGACAAACTCTAACTTTGTGTTTGCATGTGCTAATAATAGAATTCTTTGCAGGTTCAGCCATCATAACTGAAATTCATTTCAGTTCTCAGCTTTCTCAATACAGACTATGTTTAGTTTACCAGACTCATAACTTTGTCTCATTCTTTGTGGATATAGGGGTCATTATTACTGTTTGCTCAGGGCCCATAAGTTTCTTTAGATCCTTCTAAGAATGGGGCTTGGCTGCCAACATTAGACTTTTCTTTCATCTGCCTAGTGTACTTATAGAACTCTCATTGCTGAGTGGCTATTAAATAAACAGGAAAGGGAGCAGATCTTAATTGTTAATATCAGTGGATTGCCTTCCTCTAACTAGAAATAGGCCAATAATTTTGGCTTCCAGACTGGGTTGCAAAAATTTGGAAAACCAATAGATGACAGTGAAGAGTTAGTGGTCTAGTGGACTTTGTCAGCCCAAATTTGGTACCCCTAAGGTCAGGTTAGTCCCTAAATGCAGGCGTAAGTTTTTAAATATTATATAAAGTTGGCCACAGAATGTCCTTGGTGTCTTTTTCCAAACTACTACATACAATATAGGATTGGTGTTCTTCAAAAGCCCAATAATTAGGATATGATTCTTCTATTATTAGGTTCCAGTTGAGTTTATGTTTAATTATGTCCTCATTGATTATCATTGTCATCCTATTTCCTCATACATCTCGCCATTTAGTAATCTTGATTTAAAGGGGTCTGTACAGGCCCATTTTAATTCTTTCCAAGACATCCAATATGTAGCTTTGGATATTTTCCCTCAATAAATACATAATAAAAACCTTTCTTTACTCATTTGTTTAATTAGGTTCTCTGTATTGAGTTTAGGATGTGTGGAGAAAAGATCACATTTTAGGGCATATTTATGAAAAAAAAACTAATGAAAACTGGAAAGGTTAACTTGCATCTGGTAGGACAATAAGTTGGGGTTAAACTGGAGTCTTGGGGGAGTCTTGGGGGAGTCATATGGGGCATCACTGAGAAACATATCCTGGTCTTAGGTCAGGTACAGGTAGTTCTCAATTTAAAACCATTTATTTAGCAACTGTTTGAAATTACAGTCATCTGTAGAAATGATTGAAATTATGATCGCCTGTAGGAACAATGGAGATAAATTGAAAAAAGTGACTTACAACCAGTCCTTGCACTTATGACCATCGCAGCTTTTCCCATGGGCATGTGATCAAAATTTGGATACTTGTCAACTGGCATGTATTTACAATGGCTGTCGCATCCCAAGGACATGTGATCACCAATTGCTACCTTCCCAGCCAGATTCCAACAAACAAAGTCAATGGGGAAAGCTGGATTCACTTAACTGTGTGATTTGTTTAACAACTGTGGCAAAAAAAGATCATAAAATCAGGCACAACTTACTTTACAACTGCCTTGCTTAACAACAGAAGTTCTGGTCCCAATAGTGATTATAAGTCAAGGACTACCTGTAGTGGGGAATTCTAAATAATTGTTCCAAAATGTTCTTATTGGGCTAATCAGTTCTAGTTGGACCATATAAGGCGGTAGAGATTGAAACCATCATTTTAAATTGCACCCAGAGACTATTGGTAATCAAGCTGAAATGCAAGTGAGATTCATTTAGTTAGCTCTTTCATTCTTCAGTTTATCTCCATTGTTCCTACATGAAAATTGTCCAACAGTTTAATGCTCCATTCAGTAGTCTGTTGCCTTATGAGTAGGCTGGCCCTTACTGTTGACTACCAAGAGGTTCTCCTCCTAGTAACTGCAGCCTTGTGCCATCTGTAAGTAATTAACCTAGAGTCTAATAGCCACCTGTTGAAACCAGAATTACACTAGGTACCAGTCTGTTTTCTTTGGCAGAGATGAGGGATTCACAAGAACTTTACTGAGCAGAACATATATCGGTATGTACTGTTCCCTAACAGAAGAACCTACATTCAGGGAAGATAAGTTACCTGGTAAAAAGGGAGCAAGGGGAGGGGGAGGGAGGAGAAACCATAAAAAATGTAGCTTTTTTCTACTCAAAGAGGGAAATGTACATTTCCGCTTGGATTGTCAACACCTGGTGAGAGCATTACTTCACGCTTGGAAGCTCATGTATTCAAATTTGCTTATCAGTGTAATAAAAAGAAGCATATTCACTGCCTTGATGACTGGGACATATTTTAGTAGAAACAAATAAAACTAGACAATCATGGCATAAAATGGCCTCATACAATTCTGTTCCCTTGGATTGAACATTTGTATTTTTATTGCATGACTACAGTTAAGCAGTTATTTTTGCTTCAAGAGGCACTGGCTTTGGGAGTAGAGGGGAGAGGAGGCATGGAGCTGATGGGAGATATGGTGAAAATGAAGAATACTTTCGGAATTTCAGCTGTCCCTGAAATTTCACCTTCTGAGAGATGACTTCAGCCTCCTGTAAAGGAGCAACCCGGGAGACTCGCATCTTTCCTTGTCAATAGACACTGAATCAATGGTTTCCCTTAGGCCAGGAGTCTTCTGCCTTTCAGACTAGGAGTATCCTTCCTGTCTAATCATCCATCCAAGAGGATCTATTTTCCTCCTCTCCCCATTTTTCTTTCCCCCCCCCGCTCTCTTTTCCTTTTAAATTCTATTATTCATTTCTTCTTTTGTCATCATCAACAATAATCCCATAGGCATCTGCAGAAACCAAGATGTCCTCAGAATGATGACACACATAATAATGTCATGATGTAAACTCCACTTGTATTGTTTGTCTTTTGATGCCTGACACTAATACATAAATTGCAGTTTTTGCAAGTGATGCACATTTCAACAAAATGTGGCTTTCGGCAGTTTTGTAGAATATGGCAGTCCTGTTATATGCTGAAAGCAGAGCCACTTTGGAACTTGTATTTTACTATTTCATCCTGTTTGCATATCTAAATAGTTGAGTTATACTCTGGACTACAAATTAAAATTTTGAAATTAAGTCATTTGGGCTTTATGGTTTTCTTTAAAGCAATTTTACTACTTTCAATTGTGATGAAATGATGAAATGTTTTTATTGCACTGAGTACTGCCCTTTAGGAGGATATACTGTATATAAAATATACATACATACATTGAAAACATCCTCATTATTACTATTTTAATTACTAGTAATTTAATGATTTAATTACAGCATAACTATGTTGATGGTCTTTCTAATGGCAGTAAAATAACAGAATAAATATTAAATTCATTTCACAAGTAGATGAAATATGACATATAGCCTGATAGAGAATTCTGATTCTTAAATATGGGTTATTAAGATCAAGATAGTCCATAAGATGTATATGTCCATTTTTGTGAACATATCGTCAATCCAAAAATATTCATATTGATTCTTTCAACAAAGGCAGATTGCATTTAAATTTCTAAAATAAAATAAAGAGAACCAGTTTGGTCTAGAGGTTAAGGTACCAGGCTATAAAGCAGGGGACCATGAGTTCAAGTCCTACCTTAGCCATGAAAGCCAGCTGGGTGACTTTGAGCCAGTCACTCTCTCTTAGCCCAACTTACCTCACAGGGGTAAAAAATATTTTGTAAAAATAATAAATATGGGATGCAAACAGACAAATAAATAAAACAAAACTTTCTTCCATATATATTTACAAAGCATGAACTCCTATTCCTACCACAGATTTATTTTTCCTATGGAAGATACTAGCCACAATTCATTCTAGCTGGCATCATCATGCCATGAATCTGCTCAAAGAAAAATACCCACTTATATTTCTAATAGTATTTGAGTAGTATTTCATTATTTTTAATTTATTTAATTTCTATTCCCTATAATAAAGGAAATAATTACATAATATTCAGTGTATCACTGTCACATATTAGAAACCAGAATTCAGTCTCAAAGTACATATTGTAACAAACTTGCAGAAACTGAGCAGTGTTAGGTTTGTCACCCTAAAGATGTGCGCAATAGTCCTATGGGTACGTACTCCTTTCATTCTGAATGTGGAAGAAAAATAGTATACAATATAAGAAATTGACCAAGTCCTCTGGAAACTGTACCTCTAAACAATTTCAGAGACAATGTCCTTCTTTGAATTTGGTGGCAGTCTTCCATCTGCATCTCTCATAGAGTAATGCCATTGTCCCTTCCCAATACTTCTGTCTCTAAATCCTAGGCTGAAATGATGTAGGGATTGTATGATGATCTACTTGTGTTCCTATGTGGACAAATCTATCAAAGAAATGATCAAGATGTTCTTAGTGATCAGGTAGACATTGCAAAAATGAACTGCTTCCTCGTTCTATACAGCCATTGATGCTTGTCCACCTCCTCCTGATTTTATCATATCGAAAGGTCTTTCCCAAATAATTTTCCCCACTTGTATTGATGCATTCTTCTCAGCAAAACGAACAGAAAACTATCCCAAATTCGTCATAAACTCCAGTATCTGGAATACATTAACATTGCAATAGATTCAATACTGGGACTACATTAGCACTGCAGTAGATGAAATATGAAAAATAAGCAATTCGTAAATTAGATTGCCTCTTGATTTTAGCTGAAAATATATTATGCAAATTTTCTGGGCACAGCCATAGACGATGGCTAGCGTTTGGCTTTTCTGAAAAGCAGCAGCTTTTTAATGTTCAGCAGAATTACTAAGCAATCTCCAACCATAGTTCTTATTGAATATGAAATTTATTGGGAATCTTTATCCTATCACAATTCTCAAAATTAGAACCAGAATTATGTTCATTCTGAATCCCATCCTTGGCTATACTCCAAAATCAATTTTCCCTGAGTCTTGTTCAAAGTATTAGTTTCCTATCACACTCCTGATTTATTTGCTAGTAGAAATAAATCAATATTTTATTTATTTATATTTAACTCCAAATATTTATAGCTATCTAAATATCCTAAAACATCTCTATGCAAAAAATCACTGATTATTGTAACTTTTTTTTCCATTTAAAAAAAACGGTTATCACATGAAATAGTTGGATGATTGTAGAAGTATGGATTCAATCAGCAACTCCTGGCTATTTTTCTTTCTGCTTCAGTTATGAAAGGATATGAGGTGTTTAAATTGCTGGATTTCACATGTGGAACAAATAAGACTGAAGGAAATAGCATTTGACTCCATCCAAGTTTGAATTACAAGTTATTTTAGGACCTACTAGCAAAAGTACAGGAGGGAGGGAAGCAAAAAAAAAACGCCACCTTTTGTGGAGATGTTCTTCTCAGACAAAACAGCCTTTCAGTCTTGGCTTCGAGCCACTTAGTGGACGTCATGTCTTTCTGATATTGTGTTAGCCAAGTAACACAAAGGCTTAAGGGTTCTTGTTGAAACCACTCTTGATGTCCGCTTCTATTAGGAGGTGCTCCTTTTATCTTGCAGTAAACACATACAGATGTTTTCCTTTTGGGAAAAGGTAATGAAATATTTGCCTGCTGAAAGCTGTCCAGATCATCATGTGCTTGTTGGGAAGACTTGACACATTGTGCAACTGCAACAGTTTCAACTATGGAGGAAGAGAGCCCTCCTGCTCAAATATTTGATGGGAAGGACATGTCCTCATGTCTCATTGGTGTAAAAAAAGAGAGGGGGAGGGGGGAGGGAGACAAATATTCGTGTTTACTTCCTGCAGACTTCCTGGAATCCCTGCAAGTGATCCTGGAGTGCATTTATTTATTTATTTATTTTAGAGTTCTTCTATGCCGCCCTACTCCCTGGGGACTCATTTGTATCCCAGGTACACCCCAAATGCTTGCTTGCTGTCAGACCATAAGGACAACAATCCAGATGGCAAGAGGACTTCTTTTTTCTGCTGAAAAACTACTGTCCTGGGAAAGAATATCTGTGTGGATGTTACTCTGGCATCAGAGTAGCCAAAGAAACTCCCTCTGGTGCAATGCAGCCTTCAGATCATTTGGTACCCAAGAAATAGCAGCTAAAAAGGAAAAGCAGCAGCCAAGGAACTGCATCATATTTTTCCCTTACTAATTGACCTTGTCAAGATAATGATTGCGGATTGCAAGATGCTGGCAGGTTAGATAGAAAATTCAATGGTTCAGCGAATTGTGCGCTTTCAAGCAGTTTTGCTGCATTAAGTGGAAAGCATTTTGGGATTGTTTTTAAAGATATATGTTCCTCTGTGAAGAAGAATCAGTTTTAACTGTAGAATGGGCTTGTGTCCATGCCCCATGCCTTGAATACTGTATGCACCCACTTTCCATAAGCAGGTGGTCAGTTCAGAAGTGAAAAATTACCAAAAGCGCACCAATGAGAACTTTAGAAATTGTCTTTCCCACCCTTGTCTGCTTTCCTTTTTGCTCTGATTTTTTTTCTGTGCTTTTACAGAGGAATGGTCTCTTAGGTTGCCTGAGTGAGACCTGGCAGGCAGGCAGGCAGTACTATCTTCCCATACTGACTTCAGTGTAGTGAAATGCTTGGCCATGGATTATTCTGGTAAAATTCAGAATCAAGTGCTATGATGTATTATGAGATCAGAAAGGCAAGAGGTTAATAAATGTTTCAATAGGGGCTATCACAGTGGGCTTTTGGTGGTTTCTTTTTGCATGGCATGGATTGCAAGTTAATTCATTTGCATGAACACTGATTTTTTTTTAAAAAAGAAAATCCTTATGTGGGAAAGCTACTGATATGCAGTTGCTTCACAGAACATAAAAGTCTAATTAACAAGTCAGAATCATAATAGTCCATCTGTTGAACTAAAGCACTTAGAGGATTTTCCTGCTCCCAATGCATACTTTAAGCCTGAACTAGATGTGCACGACAAGAGTTCAATCTGCTACTTTTTTGTCATTTAGGCATTCAGCTGCCTCCAGTTCCTTGTAACCCAATGGACAGGTTTGCCTGTACCTTTACTTTTTTGGAAGCTCCTGCTACAAATCAGCGTGGGGAGACTCTGATCTGAACTGGAACTTTGGTAGTGAGGAAAGGTACTTTAACATTTTCCTCAACCTCAATTACAGATCTTTCTCCAATGATTTTTTCCCCCTTGCAGAATGTTAGAGTTGCAAAACTGGCTGCTTGGCTGGATTTTACTTTTAGTTAGTGCTTCTTTACATACTCCATTCTGCTCGTGTTTTAAAGGGAGGGAACCATTTAGCATTTTTAGTCAATGACTAAAGTGAAAGTTAGTGACTGAGCAATGTTATCATTATTAATTAACTGTAGAATGACATACATTTTCTGAGGGAACAGCTTCTTACTTCATTTCATTTACACTGTTCTTAACCTGGGGTGCGTGCACCCCTAAGGGTGTGAGAGAGCATTTCCAGGGGTGCGAGAGAAATTTTAAAAATGTTAAAAAAAATAAGAACAAGGCGACTGTGTTTTTATGTTATATAGTAATATAATATAATATTATATATATATACAAGCAGACTGCCCAGGTTCAAATCCCACTAAGGGTATGGCTATCTGACGAGAGCAAAATAGCTCGAAATAGATCTATAATAGTCTCCCTTTATTTTCATTTATCAGCAAAAAATGTCACACACACACACACACACACACATACACACACACACACACATGTATATATAATATAATATAATAATGTTATATAGTAATATATATTGTAAATAAACACGGCATTTGTTTATATAATAAACATGGCATTTGTTTATGTAATAAATGCTTTTTCTTAAATAAAAAATATACACACATTTTTAAGGGGGTGCAAGAGCTTATTTTCAGATTCAAGGGGGTGCGGATCACTAAAAAGGTTAAGAACCGCTGATTTACAGCATTGTTTTGTGCCTTCTCAGTGGAGGACTGTTAGACCTAGAAAATAAGGTTAACACAGTTAGTTATGATTTATTTAATAGTATAAAATTCCTCATAACCCCCAAAATAAAAGAAACAGAATCAAAGGTAGGAAAATATATTATCTTGAAAAAAACAAAGAAACAAACACCAACATGAAAAATATGACTATTCTAGTGTAAATATATTGTTTATATATTATCATGAACATATGAACAAGATTTTGAGGCTAAACTTTGGGTGAAGGATATACTCTGAAGTCTGGGCAGCAAAATTCCATAATCACTAGTGGGTAGCAAAAAGTTAGATTCTTCTATATTTCTCCTCTGCCATTTCATGGGCCTCTCAAGGTGTCAGACCCAAGTCCAAATACAACACAGTGAAATTAAGTCTGATTCTTTATTTGCTTACACCTAACAGACAGAATCTTGTCAGAGTAAAGCTATATACCCTGAGAGATTCTAGGTATGGCTATCCTTAACTCGTTCCTCACTTCCCCATCCAGTTCAGGATTGTGCAATTTCTTATTTTAGGCTTCTTTCTGGAATGTACTGCCTTCTCCCTGGGAAACCATGAAGATCTTGCCAATACTTTCCTCCCATCACCACTCCTCCAAGTGCACATTCCATCACAGATTTGCAGTCCATGTCTAGTAGAGAAGAGGGAAGAAGGCAGAGAATCCAACCTTCCTCAAACTGAGTATCAACTGCCAAAAATTCTGGGAGCTCAAGTCCACATATAAGGAGAGCACAGAGGTTGGGGAAAGAATTTATTTATTTGGTTGTTTGTTTGCCAAAAGATAAAAATGTCAGTGAAATTATACAATAGTTAGAGAGGAGTAAAAACAAACAAACAAGCAACAGTATTTACTGTACAGCAAGATAAATTGATGTGGATAAATCAAACTTGGCACAGAAGAAAGAATGCTTTGAAGGATGCTGGGATTCTATACACAGATCTGTAGAACAACCTGGAATGAGGCAGTCAATAAATGTGAAAGTGAATGTATGGAAAAGCTAAAATCCAGACTTGGTTGGTTTTGGAGTTAAACCTACCAGCTTCTAATGACTGTAGCTATGGCTAAGAATGCTTAGATGTTTCAATACGATGATCTTGTGGCAGCTGATCTATTGATTGTGATAAGTAGGAAAGCTGACTCAGTTCAATGAGATCAAGGCATAAGGTGTGATACAGGGGGAAATCTAGTAAAACATGTGACAAAAACTCGATCTTGTCTGAAAACAACCAGAAGTGATCAGACTGGAAAATGTCATGATATATACCTAATGTTGAATTATACCAATGTAAATGTCCTTCTGTGCGGCGCATGAAGAATATGATGAAAATATCTAGATCTGAGAAGAGGGCCATCCACAGGCTCATTATAGCAAAGGTGTGACTTTTAAAATTTATCTACTTGGACATCAGGGTCCAACACTCTTGGCTTGAATGATGCCTAATCTGCACCACAGAGCAAACAGCTACAGGAGGACAACAGGATGGACAAAACTATATATTAGCACAACATATCCAAGCTAAAAGAGAAACAAGCTATGGTAAGCCTTGGAGTTACACCTTCCATCTCCCCTCTCTGTCTGACTTGAGCGGCTCCCTCTGGGCTGAAAAATTTTATACAGTCAACCCAGATCTGATAAGCTTATTTTTGACAAAACCTGAAAGCTATTTCAGACACATATGTTTTTATTTTTAGTTAGCTGCAGTTTGGCAACAGTATGTATCAGCTATGCTAATTATAATCTGTTTAACATATCCATTTCAAACCACCTTTCTAAAAGTAGCTTGATGGTTCTAACGACAGTTAGTGCTAATCACAGTTTGGGTCCTGGAAAACACAGCATACAATGGCTAATGAAAAGCTGAGAGGGATAAAAGTAGGGGGAAGCATACCAGAGGTGGGTTCCTCCCAGTTCGGACTGGTTCGCCCGAAGTGGTAGCAACCTGCTGGTGATGTCACAATGACGTCATGGAACCGGTCCGTTGACGCTGCTATATATATATATTTTTAAATTTTTTTGAATTTTTTTCCTGGGTTTTTTTTTCTTCTGCACATGCACAAAAGCCGAGTTTCCGGTACTGCGCATGCGTCGCCATCTTGTTTTTGGCTTTTTTGGGGGGGAAGGAATTTTTTTTAATTTTTTCAGCACTGTGCACGCACACCCACGAGGCGCGGCCACACGTCGCAGGAGGAAGTGAACCGGCAGCAAGGTAAGTTAGAACCCACCCCTGAAGCATACAAGTCTGAAATTTCTTGTTGCTGGTTGGTAAGTCATAGTTGGCTGTCTTTTCACACTCTAATCAGAGGTGAGTTTCTACCAATTCTAACCAGTTCTTTAGAACCGTTAGTAAACCATTGATGACTTCACAGAGCCGGTTCTGTCGGTGCTGGTCCGTGGGCGCTACCATTTTGTTTTTGACTTCTGCGCATGCGCAGAAGCTTGGTTTTCAGCACTGTACATGCACGTGCACCCACGCGGCACAGCCGTGCAGAGCGTGATTTATGCCTGCCTACGCGGCGCGGGAGGAAGCGAAACGGCAGTGAGGTAAGTTAGAACCAACCCCTGATTCTAATGTATAACCCTCATTTACCATTTCAAGGACATTTTCAAAAGAACTTTTCATGCTCTTTTTTTCTACACTTACAGTACTATTTTTAACTATGCTATGAGTTATCCTAAACACATAGAACATTTATCCTTTTACCGAAGTCATAATTCAATCCAATTCTAGAGGATCTTTGGCAGTGTACAACAATATCCAGTGTTAAAATAGATGATAATAAAACCCCAAATTTAAATACAGAGGATGAACACCTCCACTCTGGACCACTAAGGGCCAAGGATCTGCTGAAACAGTCCAGCTTTGGCTTACGTACAGCAGGTGAGCAGGGTAGAACATGTACATCATTCCCGGGGGAGAGTTCCATAAAGTGGGGGCTGCCAGAAAGAAAACCTGCCTGACTGATAGGCTACAAACCTCACAGAGGAAATCCCTCTTTAAATGATGGGACCCAGAAGGAAAGATTCAATTCTAACATGTCATATTAAGATTAGAGGTATTTAAAATCTACTTAATTATTTATACAGATTCAGAATATGTATATGTATATGTATATGTATATGTATATGTATATGTATATGTATATGTATGTACATGTACATGTACATGTACATGTATATGTATACGTATATCAGAGGTGGGTTCCTCCCGGTTCGGACTGGTTTGCCCGAACCGGTAGCAACCCGCTGGTGACATCACGATAACGTCACGGAACCGGTTCGGTCGGTGCCGTTCCGTAGGCGCCACCATCTTTTTTTTAATTTTTAATTTAATTTTAATTTTAATTTTTCTTCTGAGCATGCACAGAAGCTGAATTTTCGGCACTGTGCATGCGGTCACCATCTTGTTTTTGGCTTTTTTTTTTTTTTTTGCTTTTTTCCAGATTTTTTGGCACTGCGCATGCATATGCGCGCAACCATGCGGCGCAGCCATGCGGCACGGGAGGAAGCAAACTGGCAGCGAAGTAAGTTAGAACCCACCCCTGATGTATACGTATACGTATACGTATATGCATACTTATACATATACGCATACGCATACGCATATGCATACGCATACGCATATGCATACGCATATGCATATGTAAAGCTATGCCTGCCTGCCTGCCTGCCTGCCTGCCTGCCTCTCTCTCTCTCTCTCTCTCTCTCTCTCTCTCTCTCTCTCTCTCTCTCTCTCTCTCTCTCTCTCTCTCTCTCTCTCTCTCTCTCTCTCTCTCTCTCTCTCTCTCTATCTCTCTCTATCTATCTATCTCAGAGGTGGGTTTCAGCAGGTTCTGACCAATTCAGGAGAACCGGTAGCAGAAATTTTAGTAGTTGTGAGAACCGATAAATACTACCTCTAACTGGCCCCGCCCTCATCTATTCTCTGCCTCCCGAGTCCCAGCTGATCGGGAGGAAATGGGGATTTTGCAGTAACCTTCCCCTGGAGTGGGGAGGGAATGGAGATTTTGCAGTATCCTTCCCCTGCCACGCCCACCAAGCCATGCCCACCAAGCCACACCACGCCATGCCCACCAAGCCACGCCCACAGAACCAGTAGTAAAAAATTTTGAAACCTACCACTGATCTATCTCTATATCAATCAATCAATCAATCAATCAATCAATCAATCAATCAATCAATCAATCAATCAATCAATCAATCTATCTATCTATCTATCTATCTATTTATCTATCTATCTATCTATCTATCTATCTATCTATCTATCTATCTATCATCTATCTATCTATCATCTATCATCTATCTATCACTATTTATCTACTGTATCTCTGTCTCTTTCTCTAACTATCTGTCTGTCTATCAATCTATTTATCTATCTCTCATCTATTGACACACACATACACACACACACATATATTAAAATTAACTTTTTAAAACTCATTAAAATATGGGCCTTGGAGAGATGTTCCTCACTTAAGATATACATAAATTCTGCCACCTGCCTGACTGAGTTTGTTTATTTACTATATTTTGAGACTGTCAATGCTAGTCAACTAATGCCAGTTTACAATTATATAAAATAGATTATGTTCATGCATGCTACCTGCCTGTCTATACAAAGTCTAGTTCCTTTTTACTCTTCAGATCTCTATCTCTGTGCAGCCCTATTTGATATGGATGATTGAAAAATGAATCACCAACAAACACATCAGTATACACTGAGGCTTCAGGTATTCTTTTCCTTACTCTGTTCTGCTTTACAAAGAAACATGCTTTACTGCAAGAGAAAGCATTTATTTATGAACTGCCCATTGCTACTTTGGCTTTTTGCCGCTGTGCAAACTGGAACTGTGTATTAATTTGAACTTTCTTACTAAAATAAATTTAAATAGTGATGCAATTATTTTACTAACTATACAGGGTCTTCCTGTATTTTCAAAATGCTCTATTCATCTTTTCTCTATTCACACAGGTTTTCTCAGAACCACTTTCTGTTTAGCAGCACTTCCTGGAATGCCCTTGTGGTGACATGGGCAGGCCAGGAATTGCTTCTGAAGGAGAAACACCTCTATGAAGCTTCTGCCTGATTCAGAGGATATTTCACACATGCTAGAAGAATGAAAATTGTCAGACAATCTGTACATTTCATCGATTAAGTATGACCCTAAATGTTCTTGATTTTTTTCCTACAGCTATAAAGTTTTATATTAAATATATTAAAATATTAATATTTCAATAGAAAAAAAACTATGGTTTTTTTTAAAGAATAAGCTTAGGAAAGCCTAGTAAAAGGGAACATATTTTTACTGATCCAGACATCCTTATTTATCACGAGGAACCTCCAGCAGGTGTCCTCATTGTACACATTATTAATTTTAGCAGTAAACCTGGGAGAGCAACAACATTCTCCTATTAGAAAATGTAGCATTGGGGAAACTGAATTTTGGTACCAAAATACTATTTGGTATTTTTATAACACTGTTGTCTGTTTACAATGCAACTTTATCAAGTGTTTCATATTTATTATTTTATGTTCCTTTCATTAATCCTTTAAGTTAGGCAGGCTTTCTTTCTCTTTAAATCTCTGTTCTTTTTATTTACTTATGGGGAGAAAGCTGAGGCTGAGGCCATGGTTAACATGCTGTATACCACGGATGTCAAACTCGCCGCGTCACGTTGCCGTCACATGACATATCACGACTTTTTTCCCTTCATGGAGCTGGGGTGGGCATGGCCTGTGCATGACGCATCCGGCCCGCAGGCCACCAGTTTGACACACCTGCGCGGGTCCTACTCATTGCAGAATGCTGAGCTCCTCTGAATTGTACTTCTAGGCAAGTGTATGAGGGCTTCCTTGCCATGAAGTTGCCATAGCTTGACATAACGAATAGACCTATGAACCTAAGTTTTCTAACCCAAATTATCTACATAGATTGCCTCCCTCTATTCCTTGTTTTTCCCAAGGAGCAGAGTCTGATACGTTTATATAAGCATGATGTTCTGGCTAATCTATTTGGACAGGTTGTATCAATCAATTCTCCTTAAGCTCTACTTTGGATAATATCTAAACAGGGAAACCATCATCATGAGGAATGCAGTGTGCTCAGATATCTCCACTGAGTGATCAGCAGGAGCTTCCTGAAAATTCAAGCCATTAACATGACAGCACATCTGATCCTGAGAGGGAAGAATTGCTGTCATCTCTTGCTCCCTCTTCCCACCTGGGAACAGCTGCTTTTAAATGGCAGCCGCCAACGCCTGGAGCGTTGGGACTCCAAAGCTTAGCAGGCCGTGCTGTTCGCAGAGGCTGCAGAAATCTAAGTGCTGTGACTAAAATAGAACAAGGAGATAAATTGCACAGCTTTGGCCAAATGGCACATGCCCTTAATTCTGAATAGGATCTGCTGAGACTTGCAGATGTCATTTGTTTAAAGTGGAAACAGGACATACATCAAACAGTATCCGGCTTTATGTGAATCCAACATGAAAACATCTAGTGGACCCGAAGCAAATCAAAATGTAAGCCATGGGCTAGAACACAAAATACAACAGTAATTTACCACAAGAAGGACTGCCTTCTTTTTGTGGGACATAAAATGACTTGGCTCTGGCTTCACAGAACCCACATTGGTTTTGCCACAATTTCAATTCTAATCTGCAAAGGATGGACTCAAATCCACACCTCCTCAACTTCTCCTCTAACAAGCTGGTGGCAATAAAGACGTTATCATCGAATACTCTAAAGCAAGAAGCAGAAGCAATATTTTTAAAATTGCCATTCAATCTTAAGTTTGACCAAGAAAGGATTTCTCAATCTTGACAGCAAGTTTTCTTTCCCTCTAAAATCTCTCTCTTGATTCCCAAATTCAAACTTGAAATTATGCTCCTATAGCCCTGAATCAAAGGAGGAATCTGGGGAGTAGAATGGCTTTGGGCAGGCAAGCTTCTTCCCCAGGGAAGTCCTTAGGTATTTCATGATAGCCAGGAAGGGATTTGCTTTCAAATACAGGATGCTGACCTTTGGAAAAGGAGCTCTTGCTCTTATTAAGGTAGCTACAAATGTGCAAAGTTTGCTGCAGTATGGATTAAACTATTCATTTGCCCAGGCTTTTTTGAAGTATGGCTTCCTGCATTGAGCCTGTAGGTGCTATGAAGATGTTTAAGAAATCATCTTAAACTTATGCGTACACATCTTTAAAAGACCTGCAATGGATCATGAGCTATGAGATCTTGATGGGGGGGGGGGACAAAGCTCAGGGCAACCCTGAGGGTGTAGCAATAAAAAAGTTAGTAAACACGGTGACCCAAGGCATACACAAGGCAATAAAATATTACCCTGCTTCTAGGACTCAGCATAACCAAAGGGTGGGAAAGAAATAAACCTTTGACGAGACCCGGAATATGAAAATCAAACGATTGAGCCATAAAGTTCCATAACCAGAGCATGTATTCTTCTCTCTTGTGCCCTGTTTACCGATAAGTCCTTTCTACTCTTCAGCATCTAATATCTGCTCCCCATGGTGTCTATTGGGCCCACTGATTGCATAGTTGACATTTTAATGGGGTGTAACATCCTCGTGCCCGAGATCAAGTTCCCTGAAAGCAAACTTTAGGCAGTGGTTGGAAGGGAAATTCTTCCACTCAAAAGGTGCAATTACAATTTTACAGTCTGCTGAAAATAGCTGGATTATCTTCCCAGCAGGAAAGAGGGGATCTCCAATGACTGTGGAGCACCACAGACAGCCAGATCCAGAAAGCTCTGAAAAGATGGAAGACTTAGTTGAGACAGGCAGAAAATGTTGCTAAGTGTTTCTCCATTCCTCCATTTAGACAGCTTCTTGACAAATCCTCCCGTGTCCTTTTACTTTAATATTTTTTTCAAGAAGGCCCTGTAGTTCAAAAACAGATGTGACCAACTTAGCAGAGAAGTTGAAATGTGGGACCTCTGAGAGTTTGCTTAGGAGAGACCCTAACTAAGAAAACAAGGGACAGAGTTGTTCATGCTGCTGCATACATGCAGCCCAATACCCCCTTTGGTGATCATTATCCTGTTCCTCAGGTGAAAATGTTACTTGTTGAGGATTTCTTTATTGGGAGGAAAGTCCTGTCCAGGCTCAAGCACTCAGGGACGCTTTGAATTTTAGAATGGGTTTCACAGCTTACACTTTTTGAAGGTACTGCATATGGCTGAATTTCTTAGATTGTAATGATAATCTAGAGGAGAGGATTGAAAATTGCGGCACCACAATTTTTAGAACATACCAGAGGTGGATTTCAGCAGGTTCTGACCAGTTCTGGAGAACCAGTAGCGGAAATTTTGAGTAGTTCGGAGAACTGGTAAATACCACCTCTGACTGGCCCCACCCCCATCTAATCTCTGGCTCCCGAGTCCCAGCTGATCGGGAGGAAATGGGGATTTTGCAGTAACCTTCCCCAGCTACGCCCACCAAGCCATGCCCACCAAGCCACGCCCACAGAACCGGCAGTAAAAAAATTGAATCCCACCACTGGAACATACCTTGTTGAATTAGTATGGTGGGAAAACTAAGAAATACAGGTACTGTTTGCTGAAATATATCATTCACAATTCAGAAAATATGCCCATGAATACATTTGGGAAAACATATCAAGCTGCATAGATCACTGAAATGTACCCATAAAATACATTTTCCTATGAAAATCTCTTTTCAAAACATGTCCAAACTAGTAGAATTTGTGAAAATGTGTGTATTAGAATTATTAGAATTATGCAAGAATTATGCAATTATGCAAGGCCTTTTCTGTGGGAGCACCCACCCTCTGGAACCAGCTCCCTTTAGATTTAAGAACTATTCATGACCTGGCCACCTTCCGCCGTGCCCTCAAGACGTACTATTTTTATCAAGCCGGGCTGGCGTGAAAAAGTTTTTGGGTTTTTTAAGATTTTACCAAATTTTAATTGTATTGTCTTAAATCAGGGCCACATCTAATATTTCCTTTTAAATGTATACATATTTTAATGTTTATATTTTATTTTTACTTGGCTGTTCACCGCCCTGAGTCCCCTGGAGAAGGGCGGTATATAAATTTAATTATAAATAAATAAATAAATAAATGTACTAGGGGGAAAAACGTCACACCACTCATTTGTCACTGTAAAAATACCCATTTCTCAGAAGAAAAATTGCAGACATTGAGGGACGTGTCCTTGTCCAGAAAAGAGTTTGCATTCTACATAAACCCCTCCAGGCAACTTGCCAAAACAAAATATGCAACACTAAGAGGCAACATCTTTCCTAAAATAATATTCCCACCTGGCACAGAATTATCCAGGTAACACCCAAATCCCTTTTCTCAAATGTACAATAATAGGAATCTACCATTCTCTCACTCCTCTCCCCATCTTAAGAGACACAAGCTGCTCCTTCTTCTTCTATTGTTTCAAAGATAGGGGTGTGGAGAGTCCTGAGAGAAAAGCAGAAACTCAACCTAGCCTGCACCCTTTCCTTCCTTTCCCAAGAACGTATATGGACTTACACCTGAGGTTGTTTTTTTTTAAAAGCATTAAAAGCAATTCCTCCAAATTCCAAAAAGAACATTTGGGAACAGGAAGCACACCAGACATCTCCAGGGGGCTGAGGGGGGGGGGGATTGGGTGGGACTGACAAGGAAAGCAAAATTTGTCCTTTTGTGTACGTGCTGTGATGCAAGGCATAGAACTTGCATCATCATGTTGGAATGTTGCTTTGATTTATTTGACAAAAGCATTGGATATTGTGGATACCACGGCCGGCAGCCTCTTATTTCTTCCTTACCTTGAGATATTGGCTTCATCATCTCATCCCTCAACCACATCCAAGGCTGCTAAAGTCATATTTACTTGTTCTGGTGTTAACATAAATTGTGTCTTTTAAGCAGACAACAAGCTGCAGTTTTGCCATGGGTGCAATTTGGCACACTTTGACAACCATTCATTGAGTTCTGGCATTGTGCCCATGGCAGGATAGGGGCTGTCAGTAGGGGGCAGCTAATTTAAGCCAGTATAGTTTGCTGTTGGCTCAAGGACTAACTTGGCTACCAGGAAGAGTCATTTGAGGAACAGCAAGGAAATGATGCTTGTGGATTCTGCTTGCCTTCAGATACTATGTAGATGATGGGATAGGAATTTATTCCTATCAGAGGCGATATAGATCTTGCTTCCTTGAAGTCATTCTTACTTAGAAAATAAAACCGAGATTTAATTCTAATTAACAAAATATTTATTTCAGTATAAAAGTAACAAAAATAAATCTTAAATAAGCTACATTGTTCCAGCTAAGAATTCATGTCTGCCTCGGGCGAGGCTCACAGGAGAAGAAGGAAGGAGGAGACTCCTGGAATGCACACATGCGCAGTAGTACATGTCACATGTCTGCTTGATTAGAAAATACAGTAAACCTAGAAATATAGCAGAGAGGCTCAACTGGCAATATTCACATCGTGACATTAGAGGATCCTGATCTGGCTGTTATATTCACTCACAAATGAATCTTAAAGTCCATAGTATAATCGGAATAAGTAGCATTTGAGTGAGAGGGAGAAAACAAAACTATTCTCCATGGATAGAAAATCACCAGGTGAATGCAAAAATTGATGAACTTCCATCCACGAACTGTGGACCTCTGTGATCTCATAACATTGGCCAATTTACTTCTGGGCTCAGTGTGAAATAAAGATGTGGATAACTGTGGACGTGTGCAAGCAATTTATTTTATTTCCTTTGTGTATGGAATTGGAGAATGAGGGGATTTTGACACACACACACACCCAAGCTCTTTTAGTTCAGGGTGGAGCAGTGGACTTTTGCTACTTGTTTACAGCAATTTGTGGTTGTTAGTTTTGGTAATTTTCAAACTGGTTTTAAGGGAGTGGAAGCTGGGGCACTGTGGAAGGGCCTTGAGATGATTGTTGATCTTACAATTACAATAGGAAATATGTGAAGAGCTTTTTAAAAATCAAAGTATTAACTGTAACTAGGCTTTTGCAATGAGTTAATGACTTAAAAATGAGATCAAACTATCAACTATCAAATAATATTTGGGGGCACAACTGCCCCAAATCAGTCTGATTGAACTCCAAATTGCCTTTCAAATTGTACACAGATGCCAATTAGAAAAATTCAGAATTGTATTGACATAGACATAGGAAAGACATGAACAGACAATAGTTACCGTAGGTTATTGAAGTCTGAAACTAACTGATAAGGACATGGAGAACCCTTCAGATTGGGGCTTCAAATATTCATAAATTTATTAGAAATAAAAGTCAGTGCTGCCGAAAACTGAGATGGAACCAAATATGAAGATTACTGCGAGAAGGTTTTTTACAATCTGGTTAAAGTACCATGTGAAGAATGGAACACAATCCAAGTTAGGTGCCTTTCATGGATCGGAACTGAAATGGCAAAGGCCTTTTCAGGGACTGACTTGACATTCAGAAACAGTACTGCAAATTAGAAAAAAATGTGGTTTTTCATACCTGAGCTATGAAGGCTGTGAGATGGATTGTGTAAGCCAGAATTGCTAATGGGTTTTTTTAGTGAGGAGACACATTTTTCTCATTTTTTTGACAGGTTGCCCACCCATGATGCAGGGTTTTTTTTCCCTTGGGAGGAGCTGTTGTTAAATTGTGCTTTAATTTTGTCTCTATCACGGATTTTTATTCATTTGGTCACTTTTATTAAAATTGCAAAATAGCCATTTTAAGGCCGCTTAATTCTGAGGAATTGACTGCAAAGAAGGTGACAGGGACAAAAATGGAATTCTTCACTAAGAGGAAAATGAATAAAATGCAGAGATACAAAATAGAGAATATTTGGCTTGGTGCAAATTCATTGGAAAGGATATTGGGGTTGTAATCAATTGCAAATTGAATGTGAATTGGTATATGAAGTAGCTATTAAAGAGGCAAATATAATTTTGAACAGAATCAAAGGATATTTATTTTCCTTATCGTAGATAAGTAGATTTTCTACAGCATAGCAAAGATGGTTCTACTCTTTTCTGGGTTGATCAGATCAT
The DNA here is from genome assembly GCA_023053685.1 of Diadophis punctatus similis. Classification (NCBI taxonomy): domain Eukaryota; kingdom Metazoa; phylum Chordata; class Lepidosauria; order Squamata; family Dipsadidae; genus Diadophis; species Diadophis punctatus. The sequence continues at coordinate 170,069,813 of JALIGW010000001.1, read as the reverse complement.
ACCCTCCCTCTGCTCAGCTTTGAGCATCACATTTTAGGAAGGATTCAGACTAATTGGAATGGATTCCAAGAAAGGCAAGAAAATAATCAGGAAATTGGAAACTCAATCCTGGGACAGAGAGAATGAAAAAAAGGTGGAAATTGGAAATGAATAGGGGGAATCTTATATCACTCTTCAAATAGCTGAACCTCAGCTCGCAGATAAAGAGCTGGTCTTTATCACCCCAGAATACAGGTGTTACGGACAGACGGACGTAGTGGTTATTTGCATATCCACCACTGATTGGCTAATCTGGCGGCGGGAGAAATAAACTCCTGTCAGTGGCCAGCAGGCTTCAGGGAAGCCCTTAAAAGCGGCTTCCCTGCAGCCTGCCGGCAGTCCGTATTAGTTCTAACTAATAGACATTAAAGGTGCTGAACTGTTCCTGTGACTCGCCTCTTCATTTACGGGCAAATTTAACAAGAGGATACAGACCAATGGACTTAAATGACAGGAAGGCAGGCTCTGTTGGAAAGTTAAGAACTTCTCCACAGTAAGAACCAGTGAAATTGTTCCTAGTGCCCCCCCCTTTGCTTGAGGTGTCAAAAAGATAACCTGGTAGCCATCAGGTACTCTACTTTACAATCCTGCACAGGATCTGAGAGTTGAACTTAGTGGGCTACGTTGCTCCTCCAGCTCTATGATTCACTTAAATAATAATATGTCTAATATATTTCCTCTACTCCATCTTAACATTGCATCTTAGATATGTAATTCTTACAACCCTTTGTACATTAAGAACACATACCAAATCCCCCTGTTTACTCCCAGACCTCAGGGAACGGCATAATTATGAGTAATAGCTGCACAGTGAAAGGGCAAGCCTATCATTATCCATATAAATATCAGCGCAAGAAGGTTAAACACCATCTCAGCTACCATATTTTTGTAAATCATTGCTTCTAAATAAATTCATTTTTATAAAAGATATTATTCGTTGGCATTCGTGCTATTTTCCTTCGCAATGCTCCAGCATACTTACAGTAGATAAAAAAAGCATGAAGACACAACTTTCTTTATTCTTTCTCTTTTCTTCTCTTTTCTTTCCCCCATTTCTTAAGGATGGACCAAGAAAAGAAAAGCTATCCATGAGTGTCTTAAAAAAAAGGTTATTCCTTTCAAAGGTTTCTAAAGAGGATCAAGGAGGGGGAAATCTGAACAGATTGTTATGGCTCTTGCATTTGTTTCTTGCCAATGTGTCCATTATGGAACTTAAAATACTTATGTCCACTTATATGGACCAACATATGTAACATATGAACTAAGATATACCGTATTTTTCGGAGTATAAGACGCACCTTTTTCCTCCCTAAAAGTGGCTGAAAATTTGGATGCGTCTTATACTTCGAATGTAGCTTTTTTTTCCAGCCCTAACTAGGTGCTAACAGATCTTCCCAGCTCTTACCTTGCAGGCTCTTTCATTGTTACTCTCTCAGAAGAATGTTTTTCCAGCCCTAAGTCTTTGCAGGGTTTTTTTTCATTGCTCTACTTGCTCCAAAGAAGTTTTTTTCTAGCCCTAACCAGGTGCTAACGATCTTCCCAGCTTTTACTGGCTTGCAGGCTCTTTCATTGTTACTCTCTCAGAAGAAGGTTTTTTTAAGTCTTAACCAGGGGATAAAATAATGTGCTGAAGCTGCTCCAAATAAGTTTTTTTCTAGCCCTAACTAGGTGCTAACGATCTTCCCAGCTCTTACCGGCTTGCATGCTCTTTCATTGTTACTCTCTCAGAAGAAGATTTTTTAAAGTCCTAACCAGGGGATAAAATAATGTGCTGAAGCTGACCAGACTAAGGATGCTAGCCAGATGAATACCTGGTAGGCAGATTGTTTTCCCCTATTTTCCTCCCCCAAAACTAAGGTGCGTCTTATACTCCGGTGTGTCTTATACTCCAAAAAATACGGTAGTTATACGATATAGAAGACAACTTTTTTCTTACCTGATTAGTATAAAATCCCTACTTTAATGGAGATTCTGCCCATTACTTGGGGATTCTGAAGATTCTGCCTAAGGCAGATCGTTAAAATGTGCCTTCCTGTTTTCTCATCTGTGTTTTCATGCTAAAAGTCTGGGAACTCTTTTTCTTTGATTTCCAGGGGATTTGGTAAAATCCTAAGGAAAGCTCCTGGGCATTTTTCATCAAAAAAAATGGCTAAGCTGTCTCCTCTGTTTTTTTTTCCCCCTCAATCTTTTTTTTTTATCCAATGGAGATAGAAACTCTTTTACAACATAAAGTAGAAGAAAAAATAAAGATGCCTTTTTTTGTCTTCTTGCTTTCTATTACTGCAGGACATCACATAGAATTTAAGGTAGATGACCTCAATTCCACTCAAAAAAGAAGGTCAAGGCCACCCAATGCAATCAGTATTATTTAGGAGGTGTTTGGATTGTTTGTTTTCCTGTCCTTGTTCTTAGTTGTTGCAAAGCTAATCTTGCTCTCCAACATGTTTACTAATTGCAAAAGAAATATTGTACCACTAAACTGAATGAGCCTTTTTGCCCAATCTTGCTGACTTAGTGTTCTTCTACCTGACAATTCACTCACTTTGTTATGCTGGCAGTACATGTTTCAGTTCCTGTAGGAGGTTGGGAAATTGCCTCTTTGGTCCCATTTCCCGCCTTTCTATTTTTTCCGCTTTCTGAGGAAAAAGATAAAAATCCATGTGGCACCATTAGGAATGGGGCTGGTCAGGAACAGGGAGCTACATCCAACTCCCCCCTCCCCAATGCAGTCACTCTTAACAAGGAGAACCAGTCTGGTGGGGTGGCGAAGGCACTGGGCACAGAAAGCCAGGAAACAGACTTGGGCACAAAGCCAGCTGTGGGCCATCTTGGGCCAGAGTCCCTCTGGGAAGAAAAAGACAAGGGCAACCCCCCCACCCCAATTTGCCAGGAAATCTGCAGGGACTCTTGGGGGGGGAGGAATCCACAATGACCCCAAGCCGTTCAAATAAACCCCACCATCTGGCTAGAAGAAGCTTTTGAATGGAGGGAGGCTTCGTTTTGGGGGAAAGCACCGCCCGCACCGGTGTGGCCTTGGGGAGATGGAGTGATAGCTGAAGAAATTCAGGGATGTGATTGGATGCCTAAAGAAGTTAGCCCAAAATCATCCCAAAGCTTACAAGCAGTCATTGAGACACCTGCAAATTCTTCACATCAATTCTACATCACAAGCTCCCTTCTAGGCATCATTGCTTGACATATTTGACCTCCTAGCCTTTGACAACTTCAAAAGGGAAAAGTTAAGAACCTTCTCAGTCAAGGCCACCCTTTCAGTAAGAATTAGATAAGCTTGATAGACCATGCTGAGTCAGTTAATGCTTATGGCCATAGACCAAAGAAAGAAAGAAGCATTGCCCTGTACAGGCACAAAGTATTTGTGCCCAGTTTTTTCTTTCTATCTACTGCCTATTGGATTGGGAAAAATTGGAACTGGAACCTATTCCAATATGTAGCCAACCAACCAACCACCAACCAACCAACCAACCAACCAACCAACCAACCAGCTGTAAGTGTTGATTCAAAACTGTGGGTTTTGGTCATATAGATACAATACACATGTACACGCATTTGTGCATACACACATATACAAACATCAAATACTTGATGTTGTTTACATTTTCAATGGTATATGAAAACTACACAGATAGTGGAGGAGAGATTTTTCTGTCATACATTGTGAATTTCAGCTGCCCACATTGTTTTTTTTAATATAAAATGCTATCTTTAAAATAAGATAATATTTTAGTAATTATGAGTAAAACAAAAATAGAAAACATACAATAATGATAATGAAAGCAATTTATTATTTATGTATATATGCACACACAGAGAGACTATATATAATGTTTATGGGTATAGATATACAGATATGTATGTGGATGCTCACTAATGAGGGACACATTATTTTCAATGGTTCTTATAATATATCATTGTGGTGTGGCTATTCTAATATCAAGGCTGCCATAATCATTTTGTATAGGCAGCATATATTTGAAATTATAAACCCTGCTTGTCACATAACAGAAAGTATTTGTCCTATTTTATTTGTAGGGAGTTGGGACACAAGAGTGGATGGAGAAATTCAGGGATAGAAATTTTGCAATTTATATAATTAAAACAAACTGTTCCGCATAGGAGGAATTCCAAGGATTTGGCCTTTGAAGAGCTGGAAGTCCACTTATCTGAGGCACTGTTCCTGCCTGCTATTCATCCAGAACAAAAACACTGGATGGATTTCAGAGAAGCCACAACTGCATGGAAAAATAATGTATTACAGTAAGAATGCAAGGCAGCTTCTGCAGAAACTGAAATTAGAGCTCTCCAACCTTTCTCAAATTCTGCTGCCCAGTTTTCTGAGGTAGATTTCTAATCTTTCTCAGACACTTCCAAATTCTTTGCCTATGCACACAGTAACAGACCTGATTATTTTCTCTCTTTTCCCCTTTCCCCCTCCTTTGTTTCCTAAACTCATGATGTGTCACATAGTCAATCATTAACTTGAAACTTTTTGGTTTCCAAAACCAAATGGCATTTTCTATTGAGCACATTCCACTGGGCAGATGTCCCTTGCAAGATCCTTACAATATTCTTATATAGTCCCAATTCCTTTATTTTGTGTCCTTCGTGCCAATCTTAATGATGCATAAAATCCTCTGCTTGATCCACCTACTTCACTTTGATTCAAGACAGCACACATTTTATGTATTCAGGAATTAGGCATAAATAGGATGGTCTTACAGTAGCTCAAGATCAATATCCAACATTACCAACCCATCCTTCCAATGCTTGGAAGGATGGGATGGGATAGGAATGTAGGTAGAAGTGTGCGCATGAAATTATTCTTTGTATAAAAAACAAGAGTGATTTGTCCAAATCCCAATGAACCTTCTGAAACTGAAGGATTTGTTAGTTATTCTGATATTTGGAGAAGCAAATTGGGCTGTGGGAGTGAGTAATGGAACAATTGGCCACTTCAACCTGGCCCCCTTTACACAGCCGATCTACTGTGGCCTTCCCCCGGTCACTCCTCCCCCATCGCTCCTCTCCTGTGCTCCTTGCCCCAGCTGATTCGCTGCCCAGGACAATTATCCATGCATCCCAGTAGCCAATCCGCATGCTGAGGGGTGGGCCTCTGCCTTCTATAGGATGCGGCACACAGAGAGGGCACCAGGTGTGGACAGGTAGAGGCTTTGGGCACCAGGCTTTTTCAAGGCCTGGTGCTGTGCAGGGACATGGCAGTTGCTGTGCAGGGAAACTGGGCTGCTCCTGCCCACCAGACATGCCTTTCCAGGGGCAGGGCAATGCCCTGCCACTACCCAAAAGGGAGGGTCCTGGGCTCCATTCCACCTTGCAATTGCTTGCAGCCCACTCACCACCTCGCCAGGACACAACAATGGTGCCAACATAGGAAAGATACGCTTTAGCAAGTCAGGATGTTTATGCTGACCCCAGATTTACAGCAATAGTGTCTTGCCAACTTCACAAACAAGGCACCATGACATTTTTCTTCTACAGGCAGTCCCCTGGTTAAGAACATCCAATTTACAGACAACTTGTAGCTGTTCTCCTTCCTCAAACTGATGAACTGCTGAAGCTGCACAATATTTTCATGAATCTCTGAAGATGGGTATTTTTTTTTAATATACAGCCTATTTTCAGCAGTTCATGAAAACATTGTGAGGCTTCAGTGGTTTGTCAGCTCAAAGAAGGAGAACTCCATCTGCCATTTTTAGTAACAGGCAGCCCATTCGTAAGTCAAGTCCTGATTTACACACAAATTTGAGTTAAAGACAGACTTAGGAATGGATCTCGTTCTTAACCCAGAAACTGCCTGTAATATGATATATATCATCATCTGCCCCTCTGGATTCTACGTAGGACAAGAGGGACAAAGTTTGTACAAAAGAATTAATGAATACTAGTTTGACATCAGAACTCAAAACAAAGACAAATTACAGCAGAGCATATTAATCTCCCAGAATGGTCTATTAAAGATCTCAAAGAAGCTCTTCTAGAACAAAAGAACTAGCACCAGCACTCTTGAGTGAGAACCTGCTGAACTGCCACACCTCAGAATGTTTCAGGCAGTCTCAGAAAGTCCCAACTTTCTGAGTTTTTCAACACAATTGTTAATTGATAAGATACTAGTAATCTGTTTCATATGTCACCTCCATCTGGATAACCACCGTGTCTTTTCCCATCTAATCCCAAATTAAATGCTGCATCAGTTTAGCCACTCCATGGATCTAACAAAGTGAGCTGTAGTTTGCAAAAACCTTTTGAGTATGAAATTGTCCTATCAGACTTTTTCCAAGTGTGGGGTACAGAAAAGTAACAAAGATCTCCTCCTACAATAGCTTTATCTGGGCAGCTCTTCAAATAGGAGATGCCTTCAAATCAGCGGTGGGTTGCTACCGGTACGGTACAGTTCTACGAATCGGTAGCGGTGTTGGGACACTCCACCCACCCGCCCCGGACGCTTCTGCGCATGCGTAGAAGCATCACGTGCGCAAGCTTGAACTGGTAGCAATGGGATTTAGAACCCATCACTGCTTCAAATGAAGGATTAGCCATTATAAAAGAGGCGACCAAGCAGTTCTAGAATAAACATAAGTTAATTTTGTAACTTAGTGCTAAGAAGTCAGCTCCTAACCACTAATTCAAGATTTTTTCCCCCATTTCCTGATGTAAGTTGCCCTAGTTTTATTTCATTATTGAGAATTAATTCCAGTTTCAAAACAAAACAAAACAAAAATAGTGTGACCCTGGGAAGGTCTAGGTTGGAGATATCAGAGCAGTCGGTTTCTGTCCGCATGACTCATTTTGTGAACATGGCCTAAGCTGCCTGGTGAAAGCTCATTAATGCATCAGCTCCTTGCATAATCAACCCAAACCTTTTACATATATAAATAAATCCAAGCCATAGAAGAAGATGGAATGCTCTTCAGTTTTACAGCAAATTAGGTTTAATGGACAATAAGTGGCAAGATTTTAAAAAGAGGGGAAAAGTGAATCAGTTGATCAATATTTAATCAAGAGCTCTTTATTTTTTCATAAAGGAGGGCTTTTTAAAAAGCCTGATTTAAAATCAGTGACTCGGCTGGATTTTGCAATTCCACAGGGTTAGTGCCTATATAACAAAGCTAAAAAAAACCTTTAAATGTAGATTAGCAGCAGGATAGAGAAAAGGCCACAGTAACAGATCAAAGAGAGTGAAGGGTGCAATGATGGAAATGGGGGAGGGAGGGGGGAGAAACAGAAGAGCTGCAGTGCCCATGGCAAAGTATTCCTGTAAAGAGTTTGGTGAGTAAGCAACATACTTAATATAATTCCTTTTGATTTGCTAAGGAGGCATAAGCTATAATCAAGTAAAGGTTTAGTAAGCAAGAAGCAAGGCTATTTTCAGATTTAAAATCTAATTCATTTTTGCTGTTTTCAGAGATTGCTGTACAACCCAAAAGGGCATTTTGCATTATCATTACAGATCACCCCGCATCAACAACTTGATTATGGCCTCAGACAACAGCAAAAAAAGTTAGTTAACCCCGCAGAATTTCAGCCAGTAATTTTGCTTTTTCTGTGCTTCCCAAATCAATAACTTGCTGTTATTTTCTAATGCTATTAAGATGTTGGGGTTGGAGAAAGACATCTAATTAGGTACTATAACTTTAGGGAAAAGAGCTAAGCTACTGTCCCTGGCACACATAGAATTAAATTTCCCAAATTACTCTGTCTAAATCAATGACAGTTCTGAAACAACATCCATTCCAATGTTTCTTATACAACATGGCTTCTGGGATTTCCAGGTCCATGGTCATATTCAAGAAAAATAATCTTGAAAGATGTTCTTGACATTCTGGACTTCTTATAATTTAGTATACGGTTGCTTATATAGCCACTTCCCATTTGCTTCTTGGATGGTCAGAATGTTTAAAAGACCAAACAAGATACCTGAGGACCTGAACTGTTCCTTTTCCAATTTGCCATCTTACTCCCACTCTCAAGTTTTCAATTCATACCCTCTCAGACCAAAGCAAATAGGAATCCAGAAGGGCATGGTGCCAAAGATGGCAGAGGAAGGTGCTCCAGAAGAAGAGAAGTAGAAAGGAGATCATATGTTTCTTCCCCACACAGCTCCTCTGCTTCCAGCTTTACTGCTTTTGTCCTGATTTGGTAGTGTTGAGTTCTGGTACTGAAGAGGCTTGAGACAGGCTTGTAACAAACAGCTCTTTACTGTAGCTCAGTAAGATCCAGCAAAGAGCCAGGCTGATAGCTCTCCCTTTTATACAGAGCTGTCAGATGGCTCAACCAATCAACGGTCTCCCTTTTCCTGCTTGAATAGTGGACCTTGGAGTAAACAGTATGTTCTTAATACATAACAGGTAGAAATACTAGATGGCTGTTTTAGTCTACTGATGCTTAAGACAAAGGGGAGGTTAATGCCCAAACAATCTGAGGTAGTGCAGCTTCCCAGAATCCCCCAAATGTTGTGAGGTGATAAAGCCAATTCATTCACTAACAACTCAGATCCTGCTCCAGAGGAACAATTGTTTTTATAGCTGGAACTCTGGAAATGTGGAGTGGGCAGCTTCTCAGTGGCTGGTATTTCAACTTCATCACCTCGACTCCCACCTCTGGGATTTCCCCTTCTTCTACTAAGTTGTCTTGCTACCATCTTTTACCCCCTGCAAACATTTTGAGAGGCAGCTTGACCACTCTCCCAACCCAGCGCCCAGTCTGGGCCTTGTAAATTTTATCTTCTTGCTATGAAGAGAACTGGTAGTAAAGAAAGAACAAAAGTGGGTGTGTGGCACCTAGAGACCAATATTTTTCAATCTCATCAGCTAAGTGATGGCTATGCTGATTGACAATGTGGGAAAATAGAGTTCAACAGTAGGGCCACTCACACTACATTGTAAAGCTAATACAAAAGACGAGGGCTAAGCTAGGGGTTATGGGGAATGTCCAGTGGGTGATGGAATATTAGCTGTATGTTCTTATGGAAAACAGCAGCATGAAATGGCTGCAAGTCTTTTCCTTTAGACCTGTCCCAGCCTCCAAACTGTTCAGTTTCTCCAAGCCTCTCATACTTTCACGAACATGAGGGGGTATCACATGAGGACTGGATTCAATTGAGAGCTATTAAAACCAGTGTTCTGTTTTTTGTGTTTGTGTGAATAGATCTTTACAGATAGAATAAGCTCCCTGCTGTGCAAGTTATTCCTCAAAATCTTGAAGGATGAAAAGATGTGACTGCAATTATAGGACTAAATGCAAAGTTTAACCTCCTGGATTTTTGTTAGTCTTTCAGTTACAGCCCTTAACTTCTCACCTGAATCTGTTTGGAACTGAAATTCAATTTGTTCAAGCCCCTTAGAATGCTTTCTTTATATTTGTGGTTAACCAGGGGATTCAGTCAGGGATACAACACCTGAAAGGGAGGCATGTAAAGGAGAACTAGTGGGCAGTCTATATTTCAAGAAGATGCCATTGCATAAGCTCCCTGGTTGACTATGAATAATTCAGAAAGACTCTATCCAGGAAATAGCAAAGCCTTTTGGTTTCTTCCCCTGTCCTGCCCCCACCCCAAATTCTGTTTGGGTCCAGAAAAAGGAGACAGAGGAGCTATAGCAGGGGTGGGTTCCTACCGGTGCGGTCCAGTGCGTAGCTCCGGTAGGGACCCGCCAATAACCCAATTTGCACGCGACTGCTCCGGTACCGTCTCCACTGGGCAGTTGTGCGGGTCGCCATCTTTTGTTTCTGAATTTTTGGGTGATTTTGCTTCCGCACATGCGCGGAAGCAAAATTGCGCCAAAATCTCATGAGGGGATGTGCGCGCGTGAGAGATTTCGGTGAGATTTTGCTTCTGCGCATGCACAGAAGCAAAATCGCGCCAAAATCTCTCTTGCGCGCGCATCCACTCGTGAGATTTTGGCAAGATTTTGCTTCCGCGCATGCGTGGAAGCAAAATCTCACGAGGGGGCATGCGTGCACGAAGCATGAAGAAACGCGGAGCAGCGCACCAGTCTTGGTAAGTGAGCAACTCACCCCTGAGCTACAGGTGCATCTTCTAGGCTCTGAGGAGAAGGAAAATCTTAGCAGCTCTTGGGGAATAAGGCTACTGCCTTCTTAAAATCTCAGTTACACCAGAATAGTTAGTCCTTTAGTATGGCATGGCATGGCATGGAACAGAATATTGGCCAAGTCTGATTAGACACACAAAGAATTTGTTTCCAGTGCATAAGCTCTTAGTGTACATACAAACACAAAGCGATAGGTTATAGATCATAAATCATAGTTACAATCATTAATCATAAGATACAAACAAGTGATAAATCATAAGATACCAATAGAGGAAGATAGTAGTAAAGATGAGAAAATGAGAAAGATGTCCCCTTTGTGGGGCAGAACTCCATTTGTTCATAAATAGTGTTAAAATATGCATATTATTTTAATACGCTATGTACCTACTAAGAAATGTGAGCTTGGGATGCAAGTACAAGTTGTCCAGGTTAATGGGTCCAGAGGGCCAACTGATTTGGCTCAATGGCTTGCCTTATCTGTCATATTCAACAGTGGTACCAAGTTATTTGATACACAGCAGAAAAAATATTACAATACAGCCTGTAGAAAAATATCACCACTGTCAAGTTGGGCGGTATTGCAAGTTTCCTTTATTACCTTATGTTGGTATTGTATCTAGCCACAGAAAAGAAATACTGGCTAAATATAACAAAATAAAAAGGTATTTATATTTCACTGCTTACTAGGTGTTAAATCAATGCTAAAAGGTTTTTCAGATGCTTTTTGTTTCACTGATTCAAGAATACTTGATCTGACTACTCTTTACCAATCTGAAACCCTTGAGATGTTTGGGCCTACAGTTCTAATTAGGCCAAGCCAGCATGGGCAAGAGGAGAGGCTGGAGATTTAAGTCAAAGTCTCTAGACTTAGTAAATCAAAGTTTGAATAGAACTACTATAGATAATATTTTATGGGAATCTGCTCTCTTTAAAGCTCTAAGCAATAAACTAACTAGACCCAGGTGGTCTTCCAAGTTCTTCTAGCCCAGTGTTTCCCAACCTTGGCAACTTGAAGATATCTGGACTTCAACTCCCAGAATTCCCCAGCCAGCATTCTCTGGCTGGGGAATCTGGGAGTTGAAGTCCAGATATCTTCAAGTCCAGATATCTGGGAGTTGAAGCCCAGATATCTTCAAGTCCAGATATCTTCAAGACAATGGAAAGAGACCTGGTTGAAGCAGGTATAATGCACTCTAGCCACAGAGTGCATTATACCTGCTTCAACCAGGTCTCTTTCCATTGTCTTGGATAATGCCCATCATCTCCATTGATGGAAATCATTGGCCACACTAATGCAGAATATTTGTCATGGTCCAACACATCTGGAAGTCATGATATTTGGGAAGCATGCTATGTAACACATAGAAGAAGGAACAAAAATACAGAGGTAATTCCATCTTTCACTATCCTGCAAGCCTGTTTTCACCATTTTCAGAAGGAAATATGATAGAATGAGAGCTTGTGGCCCTCAGACTCCCAGGCCACACTGTTAACCAAATGAATGACAGCCTCCATATCCAGGGAGTGGAATGTTTATTTCTTAACTTTTAAATGAGTGGGTGTAACTCAAAGATCCTATGCTACACCCCTTCATAGGAAGCTGGCATCCCAACATATCATGGAGACATTTTAGCTAGGCTTCAAAATACTTTTCCTTCTTCCATTCAATGGAGGGAGAATTTTCATGTCTTACTGAAAGGTGATGTTGAAAGAAACGCCCACCAAAATACAGTCTGTAATATTGGGTCATAAGCATGATATTGCTGTGGTTGTAGTAATCTAAAACAGAAGAACAACTCAGAAACACAGTTTCTTATGATAACCTGTTCCATGTGTGTCCTTCAGTTAGATTAAACACCAAAGACACTTTCCCTTTGAAGTCCTTAAATCACATTTGCCCCTTCTTCTTATTGTAAAGGCACCAGTAGAACAAACATATTTCAAGTCTCCAACACTTAGGGAATTTGAAGAAGAGAATTGTGCACCAGAACAGTAGCAATTTCTCCCCCCACCTTAAAAAAAATCTGATTCTTTGAGCCAGGGTTTGAATACTTAAGCAGAAATCCTTGACCATATAGCAGAATGGTCAAATAACTGGCAACTTCAAATCTCAACCAAAAAATGTTCTGTCCTACACATTGGCAAAAAGAATCAGAATAAAAAATACAAACTTGGAGGAAATGAACTTGTAGACGACGCTCACTCTGTCAAAGACCTTGGAGTACTCATATCCAACGACCTAAGTGCTAGAGCCCACTGTAACAACATTGCCAAAAAGGCACTAAGAGTTGTTAATCTAATCTTGCGTAGCTTCTTCTCTGGCAATATTACACTGCTAACCAGAGCATACAAAACATTTGTTAGACCAATTCTGGAATACAGCTCACTTGTCTGGAACCTGCACTGCATAACAGACATTATGCAGATGTAATGTAACGAGAGAGTCCAGAAATATTTCACTAGAAAGAGTCCTCCACTCCTCTGCTCGCAATAAAATACCTTATTCCACCAGACTTGAAATATTGGGATTAGACCATTTACAACTACGCTGCCTCTGATCTGATCTAAATGTAGTTCATAAAATCATATATCAAAAAGTCTGTCAAAGATTACTTCAGCTTCAACAGCAACAATACAGGAGCACACAATAGATTCAAACTTAATGTAAACCGCTCCAAACTCGACTGCAGAAAATACGACTTCAGCAACAGAGTAATCAATGCCTGGAATGCACTACCTGACTCTGTGATTTCTTCCCCAAACCCCCAAAACTTTAACCTTAGACTGTCTACAGTAGACCTCTCCCCATTTCTAAGTGGTCTGTAAGGGGCGTGCTTAAGTGCACCACTGTGCCTACCGTCCCTGTCTTACTGTCCTATTGTCCTCTATTATCGGTACTTTTTACTTATGTTATGTTTATACAAACAACTACTATCCTGTACAAGTTTGACAAATATAAATAAATAAATAAATAAATAAATAAATAAATAAATAAATAAATAAATAAATAAATAAATAAATAAATAAATAAATAAATAAATAAATAAATTTAAATATCTTGCAGCAACTGAAAGCCATGCATGATAGCAGGACATAATAAGCTTTCTGGAAAGAATGGAGTAAAGATTCCCTCAATCAAGACTTTCCAACAAAGCTTCCCTTTTCACCTCTAGTGGCTATTTCACTAAAAAAAATCCGTGTGTACTCACTTCTACCACAAAACTGCTGTAAAAGATTTGATTCTTTAAAATCTCAAAATATTGTGATCTACCTGAATGCATTTTAATGTGGCACAGACAGCAATAATGAATTAATTAATTTGTCATCCATTGTCTTCAGCTAGATTTTTTTTTACTTTACTTTCATAAAGTTGTGTAATATATTTAAATACAAGAATGTTGACCATGCAAAAAATGGCCTATAAACCTATATAAACATTTCCAGTTAATGAAGTTTCTCTGTATTTATATTTGAAATCATGCCTAGTGGAAAACATGGTTTGGCATCAAAATAGCAATAGCACTTAGACTTATATACCGCGTCACAGTGCTTTACAGCCCTCTCTAAGTGGTTTACAGAGTCAACATATTATCCCCAACAATTTGGGTCCTCATTTTACTGACCTCAGACGGATGGAAGGCTGAGTCAACCTTGAGCCGGTGAGGATAGAACCCCTGGCAGTCAGCAGAATTAGCCTGCAATACTGCATTCTGACCACTGCGCCACCAGGGCTCTGATGAGCTGAACATAACCTCACAAGATCAGCTAGATCAATGTAAACAACTTTGCCAAGAGAGTCCAAGAAATAGACTTTTAATGATATTGATGTCCATCATGGCGGGGAGGAAAACTATCTAGATGGGCAGTCCTAAAAAGGAGATGTCTTAGTGTTTTTCTTCAAAAGTTTGCAACTCATTAACAGTTGTTGATGAGTTCCAATAAATGGAAAAGTTAAATTGTTCACATTCCTGATGAACAATTTTTCAGATTTAAATGTGTGAGGAACTTAGTAGAAACTGTCAAAAGTTTAATTACAATATGCATCTTACCTTACACTGAATTTATGTAATTCTTGAACAGGATTTCTGACGTCAATTCTGTTTCCAGTTTATCCAACTGTCAACTATCTCCCCCATGTATGTATGGTGTTATATGTGTTTTTAATTGTTTTTTAAATTGTTTTTAATGATTTGTTTGGTTGTTTTCTTAAAATGTTGTACGCCGCCCTGAGTCCTTAGGGAGTAGGGCGGCATAGAAGAACCTCCAAATAAATAAATAAATAAATAAACTATATGGTGCAAAAAAAGTTATACTTAAATCTGCTTGCAAGAGGGCAACACCATCTCTAATAAACTTTATCTTATTTGGGATGACTGCCGGGTGAGCAAATCACTACAAATCCAATTTTACAAACAAACAAACATCTATGGTGAGAGGCAACTCACAAAGGCCTGGAATGAAAATTCCAGGTTATGTTGCCTTGTCTGGTTTCTAGAAGAGGGAGGGAGGGAGAGAGAAATTATATTTCTGCTCACTCTCATGCTATTACCTTTATAGTGCATTGAATCTTCCATTTTATGTGAATTGCCACAGCTCTAGTGTTTTTAACGGCCTACACTCTCATCAACTTATGAAAGATTTACAGCTCTATCTAAACAGGAGTCATCAATTTCAGTTCCCAGCAAATCAATGCTAAGGCAGTGGAGTGGGGGAAGCACTTTGCAATCTGTTGAGCTGGTTTATGCAATAAATTCACACAAGTAAACTTCTATTTCTTGACCTGTTTGTGTGGATTTAGAACTAGTAAAAGATGACAAACAAAAAAATAATTCAGAGATTCAATCCCTGTATTTATTACTTCCTAGTCCTTGTGCAATTCCTCAAAGGCCACTTGTCTAGTTTATTTTAATACACTCCACTGGACATTTTTGGGGGGTGGAAGGGAGAGATTGTGGTTGCAGCTAGAAGGTACTTATCTGGTTGCAAAGTGCTGCACACTGTAAGGATTAACTTTTCCATTCATCAGTGGAAAGTAAGTAGAGGCTGATTATTCTGCCCCACTTTCTCTATTCATCTTCCTATTCTCAAGACTTCCTCTAAGCTATATCAAGCAAGAGACATTCATGCTTCCCTCACTGGAGTAAAGAAGATACATCAGAGGAAAGATAGTTAAACACCAATGTGTTACATTTCACTATTTATGGCAGGCTTCTGCAAAGATAGATAGATGATAGATAGATAGATAGATAGATAGATAGATAGATAGATAGATAGATAGATAGATAGATAGATAGATAGATAGACAGACAGACAGACAGACAGACAGACAGACAGACAGACAGACAGACAGACAGACAAGACAAGACAAGACAAGACAAGACAAGACAAGACAAGACATAATATAGGTATGTGTAATACAAGGAATACAAAGATGGTCCCAGAGAGTAACCACAGTAACCCTCTTCTCCTAAAATAGACAAGCTTAGAGCTCATGGGGATGTGAGTTAAGTTTCCTGGGTTTCTAGCCCACCATTAGCACCAGGCAAAGAAGAAACACTTGGCATTTGATTGCGGTGGACTGGAAAATAGCTTGTCCATTTAGACTCTGCAGGATTCTCTATAAATAAACCTAGAAAGTTCACATTAGTTATTCATCACCAAGAAAACAACAGTGTAGACACTCTGGAGCTTAAAAGATTTGTAACAACATTCTAACCTTCTACTTATGTCTTCATATCAAAGAAGAAGTCTAAACATGATGGCCCAATGGTCTTAAGAAGAATGTCTATCTGGAATCCCACTGAGCCTTCCTTACAGATGAACACCTACATTTTAACATATGTGCACAAAGTAGCAATTGGGATGTTTCCAGCAGCAGTTATTCCTGCTGTGTAGTGCTTAGATGTTGCTCATGAGACTAAGAAAACACAACTGTAGTGGCCCATTGGTGCAGTCGTTATGTGCAGTAATCCTTAAACTACAGAGACATGTGAGTTATGACATGACACAGCTGGTTTTAAAATAAAGTTGATAGTATAAGATGAAATTCCATGAAATCAATTTCTTGCTACTGAGGTACATCTCTTCTGGCGAATTGCCTTGATTGCTCCAACCCTGCATCCAGCATGCTTTCATATGTCATATAAAATGTGTGCTTCCTAGCCTGTAAAATAGTAATCATAAAAGAAATTGCAAATACATTTACGGATGTCTTTGATTTATTATCTAAAATCTTTACTATACTTACTCATTAGGTCTAAAGCATATATGACAATTTAGCTATATTGAAATAAATTTTTGTAGCATTAGAAAGAATTCTACAGCCTATTAGAAGTGCCATGGAAACAAGGGAATAGAAAGGATGGGAGTACAAACGAAAATAGGTACTGGGATTCCTCAAAAATGTTAGGTGATCATTTTAAGCCTACCCACATGACTAAAGATGAGATTATTTCTTAGTACTTTGATTTTATGCACCTTTGATATTTTTAAAATTCCTTTTTAGAGACATCAATCATTTGCTTAATTCCCTTCTTTGATCTTGACCTCAGTTCAGAAGAAGAGCACCATCCTGTTCAAATGGGTTTTTGAAGTAGTTAAATGATGGCTTTGCTGCTGTGGCTAATAGTTCTAAGCCCCTGGCTTCTTAGGACCGCCGTCTCTAGGGAAGGGTTATGAAGCTGACCTGCGAAAGGACATGGCAGTGGTGAAAAATGTTTCTGCCCTTTCCTCTATTTTTATGATGTATATTAAAAGCTGAAAAATGCTTCTGCTCTTTCCTACATCTTCAAGATATATTAAAAGGAGCTTAAAAGTGGTTCATATTAGTAGATTAATGAGGCCGGGGTGGGGGGAGATTCCAGGTTTTTCAGAAATATAAGAGCCTGTCTGATTTGGTTTGGGAAAACTACTATAGAGATCCTTCAATAGTTGCCATTGGAAAAGAAAGCACATCTTTTCGTCTTTGGGAAATCAATAGTGAGAGAGGGAGTGAGGCTTTTGCCTTGGGCTGCAGAGGGTAGCAAATTGTTAGAGGTGGGTGCCTTTGAGTATATGATTTATTTTTATGGTCAGAAAAGGGAAGAGCTGCATTTTGCCTGGAGTGTCAGAATAACCCAACTGATCATGAGTGTTGGATATACTGTACTATGCATCCTGACCGAGGTGTCAGTATGGATCATTTACTGCTCTGCCTTTGGCTGCATAGTCACTTGGGCTGCTGCTGAAAATTACTGCAGCAGGGATGAGGAAAACATGGCCCTGGGATTATGTTAATTCTAGCTCCCAGTATTCCTCACCACTGGCCAGGCTTCGGAGAGTTAAGGTTTGATTTATATACAGTTGGGGGGTGGGGGTCGGGGGAAATCATCCATTTCCCAACCATGAACTAAATATTTCACTTTTCATGGTACAGCAAAGTGCCATAAATTATACAAATACTAGTGCCCATTAGGTGTGTATAATATTGCATATGAAAAGCTGTAGGGAAGTAGGCAAGCCCTCATTCCACATTCCACCAACACCCATCTATATGCCTCATTTTCAATCAACATTCAAGCTGCGTAAAGCAAGTGGGCATTACCCCAACCCTTTCCTTCTGCTAAATAAAGTAAGTTTTCAGTTCTTCTAAACCAAGGAAGAAGCTGGGAATTGAGGATGAGAAGAGAAACAGGGTTCACACCATCTCCCTCACGCAGCCTCAAAATTAATTAGACTCTCCAAGAATCTGAAGGGAATTCCAAAAAGAACTGAGACACAGAGAAATTTGTATTAGGAAAATATTGCTATCTCTGAAAGTGATAAGTTGAAAAAAAAATCAAATTTGCATATAGTCAATTTTTATTTTGACTGTGAATATATTAAAGCTCAATATTTTCACTCAAATATTTATTTTCTCTCCACAAGTTCAATACTTGTGTGCTTTATCCAATGCCATTCCAGGAGATTTTCTCTAAATTAGGAGCAGGCCCACATCTTCTAGTGATCTGCTCAGAGCTTATACTTTTCTTTATATTTTCTGATAATTCCTAGCTTGCCATCTGTAATTTCAGCAGCTTTATATTTTTATCTCCTTTCTCACTGAATATCTTGCATGTGACTATATTTTAACACTTGGCCTTTTTCTTTTTAAAAAACAATAAACCTTGATTTTGTTTCTGTCATGTGAGATTGATCTACCTCCTACCTCGCAAAAGGAGGAGGGAAGAAGAGCTGATTTCTATAACATCCTATCACAAATGCTACAAAGCCAGGAATGGGTGCTTAGAATTTATTTCATTTTCTCCCTGTGTCATTCTCTGTCTCTCTTTTTTGTTTAGTTTGCTAGAAGAGCAACAGTGGTTATAGAAACCATGTATGTCTAACATACTAGGATTAGAAGAGGTCCCACCTCCTCCATCCCATGATGACAAGTTACAATAGTTTTAATTACCAAGTCATTGTACCAAGGCAGGAAGTGGGACTAGGATATGTATTCAGAGAAAGTATCTGTGAGGGGAAATTTAAGACCTCTAATATTTTACCTGTAGTCTCAGCCAATATAAAAACATTCAAGCACTCTTAAATGTTTTGACAATATGTCTTCCCTCAGTGATAGGTAGAAACTTTTTTCATCTGTATTAATATTGATTTCAAAAAGTTAAAATAACAACTTAGATGTCTTTTATAACCTTTATCACATCCAGTATGTTGAAAACCTAGAATAAATTCAAACATTTCTTCATATGAGGTGGACCAATTGAACACAAAGAGTAGTTGTCTTTTCATAGTGAAAAACCACAGGTAGTCCTTGACACGTGACTATAATGTAACCTACTATGGTTGTATGTTGTAAGAGTCATAAAATAAATACAGTGGTCATAAAGTGAATGCCACAGTCATTAAACAAATGCTGCGGTCATTAAGTGAATCAATGGTTCAGTTTGGATGCATTTTTTTCAAAAATTGGAAGTAAATACCATTTTTGGGGTGGTGGTTGTTGTTGATGTTGTTTTTGGTGAAACTAAAGTAAACATGGTGACATGAAGGATACCCAAGTGTCAGAATTTAGAATCCTGGTCATAGGTTCTCTTTTTTGGGTCATTGGGTCATTATAACTTGAATGCTCATTAAGAACCATCAAGGATTACCTACAATTTGATTTTAAATGGCATTTCTTCTGAAGAAAGCTTACCAAATAAGTCTACCTTTAGATTTCTAACAGAGTTCCTATGTTCAAAGAATCTACTTAGGAATGTAGTATCTTTGTTAGCTTGTTTGTTTACATTGTTGTATGCCATCCATTCCTATAGACTCTAGGTGGTTAAAAATGAAGGCAGATAAAGTACCCTTGAACCCTACAAATATATATAAGGGTATCACCTCCTTCAGAGATGATAAAAAATACTCCCCCCCCCCACACACAAAGAAGCTTTTATTGTGGCATGAACTCAATCTCCTGCCACCTCATTAGTTGCCTTACTCAATCATAATGACCTTGGATTCAGAGAAGAAGTGGTGGAACTAACATTTCAAAGGGCCTTATCCCTTCTCTCCCTCCCTTCCATCTTCCTAGCCATCTTTATATGGCTGCTTATTTTACACAGTGAACCTAGGGCAATTCACAGCAACTAATAAAAGCAACAACATAAAAACACATATCTTCCCACAATGCACCAAATCATCCATACTATTAACTTCCAATGCTCAAGAGAAGAACCATATCTTTGTGGCTTGTCAGAAGACTAAAAGGAAAGACCTCCCCAAATCTCAGGTGGGAGGTTATTCCAAAGGGCCGGGATAGTTATGAAGAAGGTGTGCCTCTCGGGTTCTGAGATCCACTAAGTGACACCATCTGAGGGAACTGACCTAGAATGCACCACAAAATGTTACAAAAATTATTTACAACAGTTTTTCAGATTGCCTTGACTATTAATCTTCCCAAGGAAGGGAATGAGTCACTTTGAACAGGGTTGCTGGGAAGCTTTCGGTTAATGCAGTAAAAGACAAAAAAATAAAGTCTTCCTCTGACAGAGCTTTGGGAATCTCCTCTATTCTTGTGCTAGCTGCATCAACTCATTCACTTTCAGAAAAATCTCTAGCATGAACTGATTCATATGTATTTCCTTCTAACAGAACAAAAGATTTTTCATGCTGAGCAGTCTTACTGTTTTGGTTGATTTATCCACTTACAGGAGGCATTTTGGTTTTTATTTTGTCCTTTCCCCTCCCCTACAAAAATAATTTAAAAATCATTTAAATCTTTTGGACATGCAGTTTCTAGTTAAAAATTCCAAATTACTGGCTTATATAGAAAGAAAGAAAGAAAGAAAGAAAGAAAGAAAGAAAGAAAGAAAGAAAGAAAGAAAGAAAGAAAGAAAGAAAGAAAGGAGGGAGGGAGGGAGGGAGGGAGGGAGGGAGGGAGGGAGGGAGGGAGGGAGGGAGGGAGGGAAGAACATTGGTCAGTATTTTATTTACATTAATAGAAAACTACCATATTTTTCGGAGTATAAGACGCACCGAAGTATAAGACGCACCTTAGTTTTGGGGGAGGGAAACAAGGAAAAAAGGCCTCTGCCTCCAAGCAATTTGCCAAACAGCAAACAGCACAGATGATATACACTGTTTGCTGTGTATTTCTGTGCATGTGTGCTTGACCCATAGAAATAGCAAAGAATTGGAGAAATGTACATTATGGCAGTATATTAATCCCAGAAAGTTTTCTTAAATGTAATCACACTAACTCCTCCCAATTATTTAAATAGATCTACTCCAAACATGACTAAGTAAGGGTTTAATTTGGCTGCCTTATTTTAATACTAATACTTAATACTAAAACAGGACATTTCAGATTATACTTTTACAGATCTTCAAAATTGATGTGGCTTTCTGGAAGGCTTTCTGCTATTTAAAAGAAGATACAATAGCACTGGGCCTCTTCAGAGCAAGAATTTATTTTTAAAAGCTTCTTCATTTTGTTAAGTTGTCTAGAACAACAATAAAGCAGTCTTTAAAAAATAAGTCTTATAATTTGAACACTCTACAAACATTTAACAAAATAACATACTGTATTTTTCGGAGTATAAGACGCACCTTAGTTTTTGGGGAGGAAAATAGGGGAAAAAATCTGCCTACCAGGTATTCATCTGGCTAGCGTCCTTAGTCTGGTCAGCTTCAGCACATTATTTTATCCCCTGGTTAGGACTTAAAAAAACCTTCTTCTGAGAGAGTAACAATGAAAGAGCCTGCAAGCCAGTAAGAGCTAGGAAGATCGTTAGCACCTGGTTAGGGCTGGAAAAAAACTTCTTTGGAGCAAGTAGAGCAATGGAAAAAAAACCTGCAAAGACTTAGGGCTGGAAAAACATTCTTCTGAGAGAGTAACAATGAAAGAGCCTGCAAGCCGGTAAGAGATGGGAAGATCGTTAGCACCTAGTTAGGGCTGGAAAAAAACTTCTTTGGAGCAAGTAGAGCAATGAAAAAAAAACCTGCAAAGACTTAGGGCTGGAAAAACATTCTTTGGAGAGAGTAACAATGAAAAAGCCTGCAAGGTAAGAGCTGGGAAGATCGTTAGCACCTAGTTAGGGCTGGGGGAAAAAGCTTCGGAAAAGCTACATTTGGAGTATAAGACGCACCCAAATTTTCAGCCACTTTTAGGGAGGAAAAAGGTGCGTCTTATACTCCGAAAAATACGGTATTAACAGACTCTGCCTCTACCTAGGATAGAACTCACAACCTCCTGACTGTGAGGCAAGAGCTCTACCTCTAGGCTACAGTAGCTGTAGCTGTACCTTCTTGCAATTTCAGCAGTGTAATATTGCCACCAGTTTATCTCCCAGCATTTTGTCTCATTACAGCCACCACAGTTAGTTTCATTTTACCAAGTGGCTTGCAAGCCTCTGTCAGCTGTAGATCGGGAGGCAGATAATCTCTTAGTGTGCTAATAAGGCTTCTGTTTCTGTTCTGTTTGCTGCAAAGAGGTAAATTATTGGCAGGCAGAGGTCAAAGGGTGGGGGTGGCTGGGTGGGGCTACATTCGGTGTATAAGACGCACCCAAATTTTCACCCTCTTTTTGAGGGTAAAAAGGTGCGTCTTATACTCTGAAAAATACGGTACTTCATAAACAGAAAGTGGATATTTGTCATCGGATCACCTTAGCCATCCACTTGCAAATCTGGGATTGCATTGTTTCCAACTGGGAATCAATGTTGTACTACTTGTCACCTATCATTAAAAAATATCTGTAATACTTCTCCTGCTAATTCTGGTATGAGAAAGGAGTTCTTCAACTCATGTTACTTTTCTAGCAAATTAAGCAGAAAAGAAAGAAAGATGTGAAATAAATTATATAGCACCCCCTCCTCCTTGCCCTATAGCTTCTAGGCTAGAGGGATCCTCTCTTCTTCCCTTTCCTTTTGGTGAGATAGATCAATCTCAAAGAAGTAAACAAAATAAAGCATCATTTTTAAAAGCTTCGAGTAAAACATTTTTTTGATTGAATACTTAGCTGCTGTTATAAGAATTCGTTTTTGAAAACCTCAACAAAAGCAGTGAACTAGTTTCCCCTGCACTTCCTTTCACATTAAATCAGTGAACAATCCTTATACTTCACAAGACACGTCTCTCTTTTTAGAAATGATTCCTTGGCTAGGCAAAAGATTTCAGTAAAAGGCTGTTTCAGAATTTCAGACTCAATGAAAACTAAACATTGGAGAACAGGCTCACGGATGTGAATAGGTTAAATGAGGAAAACCCTAGATAGAAAGGATCCAATACAGTATACTACAGAAATAAAACTGCAGCTTTTCACCAGATACTCCAAATGTGTTGGACCACAACCCACAGAATGTTGAAGGCTGAGAAATGCTGATTTGTAGCATCCTCAACTCAATTTGGACAAGATGTATTAGCAGGAAATAGATCTTAATCCGTAGCAAATTATTTCAAATAACTATTAGTAAGATAGTTCGGAAAAATCTTCAAACATTTGTTTAAAAATATTTCTTTATCTCATTCTCCACTAAAGATTAAAGATGACTCTGCCTTGAACACTTCTTTGACCATTAAAAGTACTACAAATATTTGCATCAAATATGGAAGTTATGATATCACAGAAGATAAATTTTAAGACATCAAAAGGGAAGATTCCTATTCATACCTGAACTCCTCTGGTGCCTCTCAAATTAGTATACTCCCATTTCTATCTTCCCCAGTAAGAAAAAGATTATCTTGGCTGGGAATTGTGATGACTGAAATATTTTGCCAAATGTCAGGGCAATGATCACATATGCCCAAGCTGTTGGTTCTTTTGGATCCAGATACAATGAGCATGCTAGTGAACAAAGGGATTTTAAGATTTATTATTAATTCAAGCAAACAGATTTAAAAGCATAACAGAAAAAGCATACATAAAATGATATCCAAATCTCTTACAAGCTCGTAGGAGTTCCTTAATAACAACAGCAGAGATACCGTATGTAAGAGTGGCTTTATTTATTTATTTATTTATTTATTTATTTATTTATTTATTTATTTATTTATTTATTTATTTATTTATTTATTTATTTATTTATTTATTTATTTATTTATTTATGAGATTTATATACCGCCTCACAGTGCAAGCACTCTCTAAGCGGTTTACACCAGTAAGCAATGTATATTTATATTGCCCCCAACAATCTGGGTCCTCATTTTAACCACCTCGGAAAGATGGAAGGCTGAGTCAACCTTGAGCCGGTGAGATTTGAACCGCTGACCTGTGGATCACAGTCAGCTAAAGTGGCCTGCAGTACTGCCTCTAACCGCTGCGCCACCTCAGCTCTATAGTAGGTCTGTGCAGAAGCTCCCCACAAACATCAACCCCAAGGCTTTTATTAAAAGCTGGCACTATGATTTCACGGTCCTGCTATGGTCATGAAACTGCAAACCTAACTTTGACTGGGTAGCTCATGAGATGCAGGTTTGTGAAGATTTCCCTCACTTCTTCTCGTCTATTCAGCAAACAAGAGTAAAACAAAACAAAACACCAGAATGAGCTCTAAACTTCTAGACTTTCCTTAATGTAAAGGAGAAATCAAAATATATCACCAAACCTCTTGAAAAACGATGATCTTCCACATTGCCAGTACATGCAACTCAACAAATTTGGAGAATAACAAGTTGTAGAAGGCCAGTATAAATGAAGGAATTCAAAACCGGCAACACAAACCCAACCCAACACAACAAGGTAGCAAAAGTTGGGAGAATAAGGCAAACTGTACCATTTTAACTGCGAGAAATGTGTCATAGTTAAAATTATTTACATTATAATAAATTTACTACAATCAATAAGGAGAAGTGGAGTTTCCCTCAGAAATTTTTATTTACGTTTGCACCATACTTTTATATGAGTCATGCTTGGTAGATACTTGGTAGTTCATCTCTTCTCTATATCTGCACCTGTCCTCTGGAATGAGATTCACCCTGAGATCTGGTTGGCCCTGACTCTGCTGTCATTCAGAAGAGCTTCAAAGACCTGACTCTTCACTCAGGCCTTTGGTCAGAGACAGTGAGACCCCTCACTTCATTCCATCTGGTCTGCTGTGCTTGCTAACTTTTCTTTCTTTTTATTGGATTTATTGTAATTTCTTAGTTTGATTGTTGCAAACAACCCCTCTTTCCTGACCCTAAAAGGACAGGCACATTTATATCTAGAACTTTTATTAAGGATCCAGAGATAAATCTGTCAGTACAAAATGTACACTGCAGAACAGGTAGAGCAGAGCAGATTTACACCCACTTACTCTAAGTCTTTTGATTAGACTGTGACAAATCACTGTCCCCTTTTTATATTATATTATCTAAAATAGTTACAGTTCCACCTTCGCTTTCTTTTTATCATTCCTTCGCAATCCTATTCTTTTCCTCATTTCATTGTAGTTGGGGCAGATCAGAAAAAAACCTTGCCCTGCTAAGCCCAATCTCCACCACAAGTGCTCTATTCATGCTGTTCAACTTGCTAGCTCCATTGGAACAGCTGCAGAGATGCTCTTTTGATCCAGAGTTGAAACCAGGGAAAATGAATATTAATCAACCCTAAGTTTGTTCCCATATGAGAATGCAAGACCTCTCATACCTCACATGGAGGCTTTTCATTCTTTATGTACGTGAAGATTCTTGCAAATTGATAACACTACATATGCATAAATCTGGCCTAGTTAACATTCAATAGGTCACTGATCAGTTAAAAATGCAGCACAACTAAGATTTCACAACTAGGTTGTTTAACCTAGTCCCCCAAATCTGGAAGAAGCTAGCTTTGGAGAAAAAGAAATAGGCAAAGAAAAGCAGGCAGTTGCACTTCTTTAATAATGTTGTGCACTGGACTAAAAGATAATATATAAATGTGATAAGCAACAACAAGATCTGAAACATCTGGGCAATGTCAGAAGTGTGCCTCTTCTACCTATTTCTCCATTCCCTAAGATCAGCTAGGGAGGCCTATTCAGCACAACTTGCATTTCCATCTATCATGTTACTTCCATTTATTTTGTGCCTAAAGTACCGTATTTTTCGGAGTATAGGACGCACCTTTTTACTCCCCAAAAGAGGGTCAAAAAGTGGGTGGGTCCTATACTCTTAATGTAGCCCCCACCTGCCAGCCCGCCACTTAGCCAGGGGAGGAAAGCGCTTTCAGGCGGCAGCGCTGCGATCCCCTCCCCGATTCCCAAAACGGGGCGTGCAACCGGCGCTGCCCGCCACCGGAAACGCGATGCTCTTCTTTGCCGAGAAGGACCCTCAATCAGCCATCTCCAGGGAGCCACCCCCGTCCTCAGGAGGCAGCTGTCCCTTTAAGAGTGAAGGAGCTTTTTTATTTTTTATTTCCCTCCTTCCAGCCTGAGCCGGCCGATCGCGAGCCCACCGCCGGCAGTGACAGCGCGCCACAGACATTCGTGGAGGGGATGGGATCGCTTGCCACCGCCGCCGCCACGCAGGTATGTGAGTCGCCCGGGGGTCAGCCGCACCTCGGGTTGGAGGGTCCTTGTCCTGTTGCTGCCCCAAGGAAGCTGCGGAGCTGAAGAAGCCTCCACCCATCTGCCAGCTCACCACTCAGCCTTTTGGAATCGGGAAGGGGATCGCAGCGCTGCCGCCTGAAAACCTTTCCTCCCCAGGCTGAGTGGCGAGCTGGCAGGTGGGTGGAGGCTTCTTCAGCTCCGCAGCTTTCTTGGGGCAGCAGCAGGACAAGGACCCTCCAACCCGAGGTGCGGCTGACCCCCGGGCGACTCACATACCTGCGCGGCGGTGGAGGTGGCAAGCGATCCCATCCCCTCCATGAATGTCTGTGGCGCGCTGTCACTGCCGGTGGCGGGCTCGCAATCGGCCGGCTCAGGCTGGAAGGAGGGAAATAAAAAATAAAAAAGCTCCTTCACTCTTAAAGGGGCGGCTGCCTCCTGAGGACGGGGGTGGCTCCCTAGAGGTGGCTGATTGAGGGTCCTTCTCAGGCAGAGACCCCCGCGGCAGCAGGGGCTGCAATGCAATGCTCTGAGCGGCGTGCAAAAAGCCTTCCTCCAATTTTGGAATCGGGGAGGGAAGTGTTTTCGGGCTGCAACCTGAAACGCAATGCTCTTTTTTTGCTTCTGCAATCACTTTTCTCCCCATTCCAAAAACAGGGCAAACAGTGGGGTGTCCATAGAAACCCCACTAAAGCCAGCAGATTTATTTCAAAGAGAGGGAGGGAGGAAGAGAGGGGGGAAGGAGAGGGAGAGGGAGGGGAAGGGGGGAGAGAGAGAGAGGGAGAGAGGAGGGGGCATACCACAGTCACTTGCTAAAGTATTGAATGCTAGGTATGGCAGAATTATTTTTTTCTTGTTTTGCTCCCCCAAAATTAAGGTGCGTCCTATATTCCGGTGCGTCCTATACTCCGAAAAATACGGTATATGAGTGCTCATGGCAGGGCCTTCTTAGTGGTGGTACTATAGTTGTTTTCCCAGAAAGAGAGCAGGTCTCTCATCACATCTCTAGCAACATGCTAGACCAAAGTTAACACTTACATGCCGAAAAAAAGTTGAAATAAACATAGGTTCTTAATCTCATTATGTATTGTGTTTATTCTATTTTAATACATAAAGTTCACTTTACATTCTAGAATGTTGATTGGATGCATATAACATCATCATTTTTAAAGAAATATTGTTACATGATTTTTTTGTCCCAAATACTTTGAAAAAATGTAGTTTACAATTTTTATAAATGAAATAGTTTGCAGAATGGAATGATCTCCAAGTGTTGTCAGGCTGTCATGCGGTTATTTTTTTTCTAATAGAAGAAACTGCCAGAAGTATTTCAGTTCCTGTGTTGAAAAGACTAAAGAAGAGAAGGAAGAAGGAGAAGAAAAAGGGGGAGAGGGAACTGCAGCAGCAATGAGTGAGAAAAAGAAATTGGACAGAGGAAAGAAATGTTACACTTAGATCATTTCCAAACATGTGTATGTGTTCAAAATAGCTTAGCTGTGTCTATTCTTCTTCTGAGGATTTTTTTAAAATCTCACATTCCTAAAAAAAATGTTATCTTGCACCAGGAGGTGGGAAATCTTCTGATTCTGTAGTGCAAAAACACAGGCAAAAAAAAATCTTTAAACAGAATAATGTATACTCTAAACTTACAGACAGGCGTAATAAGGCATGAGAGGCATATTTTGCAACCTTGCAGGTCATTCTGCAGACAGTAGCTCATCTACACGAACTCTCTGTCTTTTTTATACTATTTTTTTAAGGATTTTCTTTCCTGATTTCATCTTATACTGACAAATTGAAAGCCTCCATTGGTGCTTATCACAGTACAATAGTTGCTTGAAATACATGATGAACAGCCGCCAGTCAAAAGAGTCTACACTGACCTTCTTATTTCCATGTTTATGTCTCCAGAATCCTAAGAAACTAAGTCACACTGCACTGCAGGCTGCATCTACACAGAAATGTGTCTATGGAGATTCTCAGTCATCCAGGTCATGGTTGTCCCAAAGTTGCTTTTTCAAGAGGCAACTGGACTTTCTGGTTTTTTCTTTGAACACATTTCGCTTCTCATCCAAGAAGCTTCTTCAGCACATTTGGGATACACAGAAATGCATTTTCCGGCATCCCTTTTACATTATGAAATGATTCAAATGAATCTTTATTCATCTTGTAGCATCAATATATGCTTTATGCCCACAAGTTAAGAGACTATAAAAATGCAAAAGCCCAGTTGAACCAGGCCAACAAATGCTGTTGATAAGACCAGAAACAAAAGAAGAACATGCCAATGTCTGCTTAAAATTTATATTAAAAGATGTATCACCTCTGACAATGGAAATAAGAGATGGCCAGAGACCACCTTATTCTCCATGGTTTTGTCTTTAGATCACCTTCTGCATGTTAGACCTGGGCAATCACTAAGTCATCAGAGGAGGTTCTGCTGCTTAAGGCAGGGCTTACACCAGCGGTGGGTTGCTCCCAGTTTGGACCGGTTCTTAGAACCGGTAGCACTTGTGGCGGGAAGCTCCGCCCACCCATCTGGGAAGCTTCTGCGCATGCACAGAAGTGTCGCACGCGTGTGCGAACTGGTAGCAAAATCATTTAGAACCTACCACTGGCTTACACACTTTTTTTTCCTTGTAGCTTTTCTGAAGTGGATCTTCTTGGCAGGGGTGCCAACTCTGGAATTCCAATTCTTGATATATGGGATGCACCTATGAAGTTTTTTAGTCATCTACTGAAGAACCATTTCATCACCCAGGCCCTCCCTGAATGAATGCAGCAAATGAATTTTCTCCTTGAGTCTCTTGCACAGGCAGTTGGGATTAAACCACAAATCTGAGTTGCTGAGTTGTCAACAACGGGAGTGAATTAGAGTCAAGGCTGAAGAACATGATTCAAAACCATAGCACAGCTAGAAATTCAGGGGAACATCAAATGTCACAGCTGAAGGAAAGAACCATTTAAGAAGGTGCTAGTGCCCTTTTTAAGCAGCTGGAGCCAGACCAGAGCTGAAATGGTTTTTCTAAAAAGGCTGTGATCCCACCACTGAACACAGGAGGCAGAATATCACAAGACATGTGAATTGCTTTCATAATTTACCGTAGCTACCAGCTCCTGAGTCCAACTGGTAAGACTTAAAACTGAAGTATATTCTAGAAACATCAGAACTGCAGAACAAATTACTTATTTATTAGTTTTTATAGTTGAGGAAAAAATCATTCAACTTCAACTTATTTTAATTTACCTGATTTCAATTTATTAACCCCAACTTAATATTCTTCACAGCATGGGATCAAGTCTACAGAACAGATCCACATATTCATGGGTTAAGAACAAAGGGGTTTCTTTGCTCAGATATACCCTGAACATAAGGGTAAGGTGGGAGTGAAAAGAAACATAAGACTAACCTGTGCTACATGCTCTCTCATTTTTATCTAAATCATATGGAGACTGTTAGATTGCGCGGGAAATGAAGAGGCGAGATGTAGATGCAGCACCTTTTATTCAGCTATCGCTAAAGTAAAACGGAATGCCGGCAGGCTGCAGGGAAGCCGCTTTTAAAGGCTTCCCTGTAGCTGGCCAGCCACTGACAGTCGCTTAAATCTCCCGCTGCTACAACAGGCAATCAGCGGCGGTTATGCAAATTTTAATCACGTATGGTATGTAACAGAGACTAAGAACATCACAGACTTCAAATGATGTTTTTATCATGAGCAATAGATCAGCCTTGGCCTACAGAACAAATCAAGGACGTTGAATGGAACGTGAAAGAGGTATTGTATCTTTCACCTGCAGTATATGTGGTCAACTGGCTTTACAGGCTTTTGAAATAATGCAGAACTCTACAAGGAGAAAAACAAGGGATTGGGGGGGTCTGCTTCATATATGAGACTGTTGCTAAGTGCAGATAAAAGCTGAGAATGGTCTTTAACTCAAATCTGCCTTCCTAAAATGAAAGCCCATTGCAACTTGTCTCAGTAAATGCAGTGCATTGTTGAGAATTTTTCAAAATTATCCTCCTAAACATT
This sequence comes from Diadophis punctatus similis, assembly GCA_023053685.1. NCBI lineage: Eukaryota > Metazoa > Chordata > Lepidosauria > Squamata > Dipsadidae > Diadophis > Diadophis punctatus. Next base: position 170,039,696 of record JALIGW010000001.1, on the reverse strand, counting down.
GGAAGATTAGGAGCATTCATTCCTGCCCATGCACAATATATTCTCAACTGTATTCCATCCCATGCTTCTACTTTTCTTTAGCTAAATCTAACCTATTAATATTAAAAGTAAGAAAATCTCAAGCATCTTGAAACAGATTTACTTCAGAATTTCTTATGCTACTTGTTATAGTCAGTATGTATCTTGAACACCTGAGGGTTTTTTTCTTTTTTTAAATGCTTCTTATTAATATGAGGAAAGAGTCTAGCTTTCAACTCTAGGAGTAAAACTGCATCTGAACTGTTTTACTTCAAATGGAAGGTAAGGGCTTGCACAATGCACAAAAATAAAATTAAAGTACCTGACATATGAGAACTGTAGTGTGTCAAAGAGAAAGTAAAATTAAACTCTCTCCACTGACCTGTTTAGTTTCCCACCTGCAAGATGAGAAACATTCACCCTCGTGACCCTGCATCTGTGCTCGCATTGTTCGATTCAGAGCACAGGGATAACTACATTTTTAGAAATAAAAATATTTTTTAGAAAAGTATAAAGCTCCTTCAGGGTACATGTAGGTGAACTGCTCATAATGAATTGAAGCTGCTGAGGGAGTGATAATTCAATATGTCCAAGATTACTTCCAGAGAGAAATAATCCTAGGAGAACAAAGTAGCTCTGCAGCTACGAGGTCCATCAGCAATCACCTATGAGCAGCTTCATCACTGGGACATCTCCCAGTAATAAACCTCCTGGCTACCAAGTCCAGGGTCTTCTGGCAACTTCAGGGTGGTTACCTGGATGAAAGTCCCAGCCCATTCCTTGAAGCCTATTTCTGAATGGTTTACAGAGGCATATCCAACTAAAGTAAGAGCAGCTGCAGCTTCCTTTTCTCATTTTCTCTGCAGTTCTGTTATTCCCTGGCCAAAGGAGCCAGAGAAATTCATCAGCTCTATGTTTTTAGGCATATTTATACAACCCGAAATTTCAAATGTGTAGAGGATGCAGAATGCTCTTGCACACCAACATTGGCACTTTTTGTGATTCGGTTGGCAACTCAAAAAGCATGCGCATAAAATAGATCTATTCTGTGGAAATTCTAATGATACTACAACCTAAATTCTTATGGTTGTCGTACCTGTCTGCATCATGTAGGAGACATGCAGGTGAAAACAGAGACACATTTTTTGTGGGTCAAAAAACAACAAACTTGTAAACTGATATAGAAATTGGCTAAAATGAACTTGAGGGCAGAAAAATTATTACAAGATCATCAAAACAAAGCCAAGTGCTTTTTAAATAGAAAAAAAATTAAAAGCTTAGAAAATTAGTAGGTGGAACACCATATATTCAAATCCTCAGGTCAAAGAGAATGTAAGATGGTTGGGAATTTTTCAGAAATAAGATTCTTGGAGTGTAGTCCAGTGGTCTCCCCTTGTCACCTGTTTCTATCTTATCATCTCTCCTGCAGCAGGCCTACCCATCTCTGTTCTCCCTTTTCTACTGACATGGCTCAGTAAGGCTTTTTTTGTTGCTGTTACTGCTTTTAGCTTCTCTTGCAAGCCTAAATTCTTTTCACCTTTTCTAACTTCATTTCTGCAGTCATTAGTTACTTATTGGTACATCTCCTCTATATGTCCCTTTTAATTTTTTTAGCTCAGTCAAAAGTTATCAAGACATCTGCAATAGTTTCCTAAACTATTCCTTTTTTTCCTTTCTGAAATTATTGCATTTGGAATAACCCCAATATTCCATTGTTTGGAACTAGTTCATAATCTGGAGGTCCTCTCAGAGGCCTTACTCAATTCTTGCTTGGATTACCTCAATGCCCTCTATGCTGGCTTGAATAGCACTTGGAAAGTATTAGCCCGGAATATAGCAGCTTCAATACTTATGGATACTAATCTAACACCACTCCTTCAAGAGCTGTCCTGGTTGTCCGTGGTCGTCTGGGTACAATTCAAAGAGGTGGTGCTACTTTAAAGCCTTATATGGATTATCAGGACTGCCTGCTCTTGGTGATACTCAGTAAGTTTAGGAAAGGAGGGATCTCTTCAGATCCCTACTTTGAGAAAGTATTAACAACAGGGACTTCAAAAGCAGTCATTCTCTATCATCACCACCTCCTTCCAATGGACTAGCATTCCTCTGGACTTAGAGTAGCTCCAGTCATTAATACCTGGTTTTTCCAGAAGATTTGAAGGGACTGGATGCAGTTTTCAATTGATTATAATAAAAGAGTGTTTCCTTGATATAATAAGCATAAGAATTATTAAACACCATTTAACAAGCTGCTTCCAACTTTTGAGTGGTGCACCAGGAGACTTATTCAGAAAAAGGAGACAGGATCAGAACAAAACCTGGACGAAACTAGCATTTCGTTTTAACTAAATTAAAATGAAATGAATTACAGTTAACATGGATGTTCTCAAATGCAGCCATATTTTCTCCCTTCTTTTACAGTAGAAATTAGACATGAAAAGCACATTTTAGAGTGGTTTTGAGGTTGACTCTAGGATTTGTTTTTTTGGTGATCTAAAATAAACATGTTCCCCTGATTTAGCTTCACCACCTTGAAATCCCTCTGGATGTTACTCACATCCTTGGATATTTGGTGTCCCTGAAATGTGGCACTTTTGGCAAAGGTGCAAGTGCTGGATTGGTATGTTTCTGAATACACTCCTCCCGCCCCGGTGCCCTCGAAATGTCACTAGTATTAGGAGAGCAAATGTTGCTGCAATTGGCAATTTCTTCATCATCATGAAGATATCTCCCTTTAGAAATAAGCAGAGTGACTGCCGTACAGGCAAGTAGAGCTGCATGAAGGAGGAAGGGAATTGCCTGGAATGGGAGCGCTCCCCCCATGCACAGAGCAAAGGAGAACAAGAAGTACAGGACCAGATTACCAAACCCATCTAAGATTCAGAGGATGGGTTATACATATTGCATTGGCTTAAAAATGAAACCTGGTGAAGTATTACAGTAATTTAAACATATAAGTGAGAGGATTTAAAATTTAAACCTGTTTAAATATTGAAGCAATCCTGGAATGAGGAGGAAGGAAGGTCTGAGAAATGGAATTCAATAGCAAAATCCCTGTTCTGGACGAGTTGTTCCTTCCCCCCATATGGCTATAAGAGCATCCCGTAAAGCAGGACAGTTGCCATTTAAAAAGAGAGGAAAATGTATAAAAGTCAGCAAGATGACTTAAAGGTGCCAAAGTAGAATGTATTGTCAGATATTATTTGCTGTAACGTAGGAAAAAATCACTGAAGGCCATCCTTTTCCATCAGCCCTTTGGAGGATACATTGCATTAGATTGATGATGTCTAATATATATCTTCACTGGCATTCTGTCACAGTTATATGATTTGTTATGTATTTTATAGTGTCATTATTTAATATGTTCTTATGATGCATTTTATATTTTCTTAATCAGGGAGCATGTATACACTCTCAAATAAATAAAACATAATTTAAAGGCCAAATGTCCGGGAGAAAGCCAGTGAAGCAGGAACTAAACTAATCTTTCTTGGAAGGGTATTCAAAAAATCTAGAAAAAGCTATTGAAAAGACTTCTTACAAATTCTCACCTTCAGTAATACCTTCAGTAAGCACTAAAGTACTGAAATAATTTCTTTTTTTAATTAAATTTTTATTATTTTTTAAAAAGTAAAAGAATTCCTTTTTACAACATTTGCATATCGGTATATACATTCTTCCCCCGTCTTATTAACATATCTATACATATGGTGCCCTTCTTATACACATTATACACGCTAACATATTCATATACTGTTTTACAAATATCCTTTGTGTTTATACCATCTTACTGTTAATTCCTAATTTCCAACTATTAAGTACTATCTTGTTTGTTGTTTCTATCTTCTAACCATTTATACCATTTTTCCCATACTAAGTAGTACTCTGTTTCATCTTTATTTTTTATTTCTTTCGTTAATTTATCCATTTCCGCGCAATCTAGAATTTTTCTTATCACATTTTCGTCTGTTGGTATAGTGTTGTTTTTCCAGTTTTATGCATATATGATTCTGGCTGAAATAATTTCTAACCAAGTTCTTAAAATCCAGAATCTTGTACTGTATGGAAGAAGATAATATTTCAGATACCCTGGTTGCAAAATTTGTGGAGCTTTCTGGATTATTATCAGCACTTTTAATTTCCTTAAGAAATATACTGTGGTAAGGTTCTCTTAAGAACAGAATCTGCTGGCCATGTTCTCTTATTGCAGTTGCACAGTATTCTGTTGGGAAGAAAATGCGCCAAGGTGGCACAGCAGTTAGAGTGCAGTACTGCAGGCCACTTTAGCTGACTGTGATCAGCAGTTCAGCTGTTCAAATCTCACCGGCTCAAGGTTGACTCAGCCTTCCATCCTTCTGAGGTAGGTAAAATGAGAACCCAGATTGTTGGGGGCAATATAAATATACATTGCTTACTGGTGTAAACCGCTTGGAGAGTGCTTGCACTGTGAGGCGGTATATAAATCTCACAAATAAATAAATAAATAAATGTGTCTTGACACTTTAGCATGGAGCAGGGGCAGGTAAGTAGTGATAAGCATGGAATGGCATCTGCAGGGATCAAGAGGAAATAGGGACAGTGCTTCCCAGTTGTAATCTCTTGCACTCCATACTACCTTCTCAGAGGATTTCATGGTCCATGGCATCCAAAGCTGCTGAGAGATCCAGCAGAACCATGATACTCCCACCCAGACAGGCAGGAAGGGTATGTTATGGACCCGTCAGTTAGAGACTTCCACCTGGTAGAGTCTAGGAAGAGAACCATCTCTGCCATTACTCCTTCCCTATGGAATATCTTGCCTTCTGAGAGGAGTTTTTTGCTCCTACTCTTAGGGCCTTTCGGGAGAGTGTAAAGACTGGGCTCTGTCAACAGGCATCGGGATCCAAGAGTGGTATACAACCAGGGGTGGGTTCTGGTTTTCTTTGCTGCCGGTTCGCTCCTTGACACGCCGCGTGTGCATGCATGTGTTGTGCTAAAAAAACCCAGCTTCTGTGCATGCACAGAAGCAAAAAATAGCTTCTGTGCATGCGCAGAAGCAAAAAAAGAGATGACGGTTCAGGGGCGTGGCAGGCCTGGGTTGCTGCCGGTTCCAGCGACCCAGGTGGCCAAGTTACTACCAGTTCCATAGAACTGGTCAGAACCGGGAGTTCTGTTGTTCTGTCCCCACGACCGACATCCAAATAATTACGCACACACAACACTCAAACATGGTTTCTTTTAGTTAGCAAAGCAACATCTCATTAAACACAAACACTGAACAAGATAGGCAGAGGTCCAAGAGATAATTACAAGTCTCCCTGTCCTTGGCACAAGTCCCAAAGCTAGCAGATGCCAAACACAAGACCTGTTCTGGAGTTACAAAGTGGATTCACCGACGTCTCAAATCAGAAGCCACGTTTTCCAGGAACAAGAACTGGAAACTGGAATGCAAACTGGCCATACTGGAGGACTGGATTCAGAAACCACAATGCCAGAAACAAGATCTGGGCTGGACTGCAAACTGGAACTGCATAAGCCAAGATTCAGGAGTCATGATACAAACTGGAAACTGGAGTCATGATGCAAGATTCAAGAGTCACAATACAAACTGGAAACTGGAGTCAAAATGCAAGATTCAGGAGTCACAATACAAACTAGAACTGAAGTCAGGATGCAAGAGTCAAGAGTCACGAAACAAACTGGAAACTGAAGTTAAAATTGGAGCAACATCTGTCAGCTGTGGCTAGGGGGACCTTTGCACAGGTTCGTCTGGTGCACCAATTGCGACCCTACCTGGAGAGAGAGGCCTTACTCACGATCACTCATGCCCTCATCACCTCATGGCTGGACTACTGTAATGCGCTCTACATGGGGCTACCCTTGAAGAGTATCGGGAGACTGCAATTGGTGCAAAATGCAGCTGCGTGAGCTGTGGTGGGTGTCCCCAGATACACCCACGTAACACCTATTCTCTGCCAGCTGCATTGGCTGCCTATTAGTCTCCGGACGCAATTTAAGGTGTTGGTTTTAACCTTTAAAGCCCTACATGGCTCAGGGCCAGGTTACCTCCGGGACTGCATCCTACCGCATACCTCCCTATGACCGGTTAGGTCCCACAGAGTTGGTCTCCTCCAGGTCCCATCAACCAAACAATGTCGGTTGGTGAGACCGTGGGGGAGAGCCTTCTCTGTGTGAGCCCCATCTCTCTGGAACCAACTCCCCCCAGAGATCAGGACTATCCCCACCCTTCTGGCCTTCCCTAAAGCCGTGAAAACATGGCTGTTCCAGGAGGCGGGGGGAGAATAAGATCAATCCCCCCATGTGCGAATGTTGGTGTGTTTTTGTTTTTAAATTTTTGTAATTCTTTTAATCATTTGTGTCATTTTTCTTAATAAATTGTTTTGTATTATGTTGTACACCGCCCTGAGTCCTACAGGAGTGGGACGGCATATAAAAATGACCAAATAAATAAATAAATAAAGTCATGGAACAAGCTATAATCAGACAGGTCTCTTTTTCAATCGTTGTTCTCTGCAGCTTCTCAGCTGCAGGATTCTTCTTAAATAGACCTAAGGCCATGGTGGCCAATTAGCCCCAGGTGGCCAATTAGCCCCGAGCAGACCTCCTCTGGAGTAGACCAGGCACTGAAGTCTCCAAAGGCCCTGACTGCACAGGCTGCTAGGCAGGCCACAACATCTGTATACAACCCTGGGTGTGGTCGCTGGTGTGAAGGCACGCTCTATCTTTTTAACTTAGGCGGTGAGATGGGTGGTACCGTATATACTCGAGTATAAGCCGAGTTTTTCAGCCCACTTTTTGGGCTGAAAAAAGCCGCCTCGGCTTATACTCGAGTCACTGAAAAAAAGGGAAGGCGGGAGGTGAGGAAAGGAGGCGGGGCTGCAGAGCTTCAGCGTCGGAGGTCTGGGCTGTTGCAGCGACGGAGCCTCCCCTTCGGCTCCCACCGCTTTTCGGCTCTGCCGCCGCTGCTGCTGCCTCCTCTCCTCGGTGAAATCTTTCTGCTGACGTTAGTACATTATCTTATTGCTCTCAAAAGATCAGCGAGGTTTACTGAGCGCAGCTGTTACAGCTCCTTTCCACCTCCCCCCAAGACGCGTTTTATCCCTCAAATTCAGGCGCCAGTAAGCCTCAAGCCAGCCATTGGCTTGGTTTAGTTTTTAAGTGCAAACCCGTCCCATTTATAAGCGCTTAATCAGATGCTGGGGGACTCATAACGCTCATGCGTTAGCCTAGGACGCCGGAGAAAGAGGCTGGGATGGTTGGGATTTGTCCCACACAAGCCCGAGACAAACCACGCCGCGCCCCGCGAGGCCCATGCGCATGGGCCTCGCGGGGCGCGGCGTGGTTTGTCTCGGGCTTGTGTGGGACAAATCCCAACCATCCCAGCCTCTTTCTCCGGCGTCCTAGGCTAACGCGCGAGCGCTTTCTCTGCTGAGGCGCATGGGCCTCGCGGGGCGCGGCGTGGTTTGTCTCGGGCTTGTGTGGGACAAATCCCAACCATCCCAGCCGCTTTCTCCGGCGTCCTCAACGCGCGAGCGCTTTTCTCCGCTGAGGCGCGTGCGCCTCGCGGGGCGCGGCGTGGTTTGTCTCGGGCTTGCATGGAGCGATTGCTGCCGCGCAAGCAGCACGAGCTAAGCAAGGGGTGAAGGCTGGGAAATGGCATGGAGGGCCCGGCTTTTCCCTGGATAAAAGACAGCGGCCCTACAGAGAGCCTGCCGGCTGCAGGACGACGGCCTGCAGGTGAGTAGGCAGGGCTGCTGAAAAGTGGGAAGCCCGAGTAGATGCGGTATGCCCGGTTGCTGCTGCTTCTGCCACGAAATAATGCAGAGATGCCTGGCCTCGTGTTCAAACCCAGCGCCTTTGAAATGTTCCCAAGACTATCCCAGTTCCAAAATAACTTGTGTGGAATTCGTTGTCTTCCAGCGTACTTTTAAATGGAAAAATAGTTCCTCGGGTCAGTCAGAAGGCAGAAAACCAGACGCCCCCCCCCCCGATCAAATTATGTTATTCTGCAGGGCTTGAGGTGATAAAAAAGCATTCTGGCCTAAACCCGTTTTCCCTTCCTGGCTAATTGTAATTCTACCAGTAGAACTAGGCCACTGACTGACGCTGTCCTGACTGGTTTAATGTGGGACTTGGGCTTGTTTCAATCATCAATCACTTTCCTCAACATGGAGCCCTGCAATGTTGGGGGTGAACACTTGGTATTGGGTGTTCGGCCCCCTGTCACATTATATTTGCAGCAGGTTGTGTGAGGTGAAGTGAGAGCCCCCCAATATTCCTGTTTGGTGCAACTCTTCTTCTTTAGAGGTACCGGTAGTCCTCGACTTAATGATCTCTGTTGAGCCCCAAATTTACGTTGCTAAGTGAGAAATTTGTTAAGGGAGTTTCACCCCATTTTATGACTTTTCTTGTCCTAGTTGTTAAGTGAATCACTGCACTTGTTAAATTAGCAACATGGTTGTTAAGGGAATCTGGCTTCCCCATGGACTTTGCTTGTCAGAAGGTAGCAAAAGGGTATCACGTGACCCTGGGATATGGCAACTGTCATAAATATGAACCACTTGTCAAGTATATGAATGTATGGTAAATCATGTGACCATGGGGTTGCTGCAACAGTCATAAGTGTCTGTTAAGTCACTTTTTTCAGTGCCATTGTGACTGAAAGATCACTAAATGAATGGTTGTAAGTCGAGGACTACCTGTACTGTGATTTGTTTTTTTAACATTTGGCAATATGTAAGGAAGTGCATCAAGCTTATGGCTCCAAAAAATATGATTTCAATGGTGGTGACATCAGTCAGATAAACAATAAAATTAATCAACTGAAAAAATGTCATGATTAATTGGTGGAACGTTTATAGATGCTCTTTAATATTTAATTCATGCTTATAAAATGATAGACACAAGTTTAAACAAGGCATTCTCCTTTTTCTTAGCCAGAGGAATTGTTTTCCTCCAAAGACCAAAATATACAAATTTATCTCTTGTTGCTCTTGAGTGCAAGACACCTTTTCCTATTAGCCTGAATGATGTCCTCATCCTGGGATAGAAGTATGATTTTTGGAGCTTTGCCCTTTGTTAAAAACCTACCTGGATTGAGTGTTATCTCTGAAATTTTCATAATTAAAAAGCCCTATCAGCCTGCATTAGGCCTCAAAAGATACGGTACCCAAACAAATCTTTTTTTTTATCCTGTTAGAAATGGATCCCAATACTTCTACCGGTAATCCTGGACCAAAAGAAAAACGCAGGTCATTCGAAGCTGGTTTCAAACTTAAGGTTGTGTCAAGAGCAGAAGAAAGCAATAACAGTATTGCAAGTAGGGAATTTTGTGTTGATGAAAAACAAGTGAGGGAATGGCGGAAAAAGAAAGCTGACTTGGAAAAGATTCCAAAGGCAAAAAAAGCTCAACGTGGTTTAACAACTTCATATGGGGCTCTAGAGATTGAATTGCATGAAGGGTTATGGAGTGTCGTCAAAATGGTTACTGCGTAACACGCATGGGAATTCGCTTACGTGCCCTTCAATTGGCAAAAGATGACAAATTAAAAGCCCCAGGCATTGAAAAATTTGTTGCGTCAGCAGGATGGTGTACCCGCTTCATGAATAGGTTTGCCCTATGTTTGCGGCAAAGAACAAAGATTTCACAGAAGTTGCCAAAAGACCTTGATGAAAAAGTGATGTCATTCCATTCATTCATCATAAAACAAAGAAGGATCCATAACTATGACCTGGGAGATATTGGAAATATGGATGAAACACCTATGACCTTTGATCTTCCAAGCAACAGAACTGTGGCAAGTTTGGGAGACAAAACTATTTTTCTCAGAACCACAGAAAATGAAAAAAAAACATTTCACAGTTGTTCTGTCATGTTTGGCTAATGGAACTAAGCTGCGGCCTGTCATTATTTTTAAAAGAAAGACCTTGCCTAAAAAGGTCAAATTCCCACCACGAATTACAGTGCGCGCACATATTAAAGGCTGGATGGATGAAGACGGAGCAAAAAAATGGCTGGAAGAAATTTGGAAAGGACGACCAGGAGCAGCCTTAAAGAAAAAACCATCATTGCTAGTTTGGGATATGTTCAGAGCCCACACATCTGATGACATTAAAAAAATGGCAAAATCTTCTCAAGTTACTTTGGCCGTTATTCCCGGTGTGCTTACATCTGTATTGCAACCGCTAGATGTGTGTTTAAATAAACCTTTTAAAGACCGTGTGAGAAAGATGTGGCATGAATGGATGTTATCTGGTCAAGCCCGACTGACAAAAGGTGGAAATCTGATGAAGCCCGACATAGAATTAATAGCAAAGTGGGTTCGTGATGCATGGGAAGAGATTCCGGAGGACATGGTGCAACGCGCCTTCAAGAAATGTGGCATTAGTAATGCTATGGATGGCAGTGAAGACAGCGCTTTGTATGAGAACGACAACTGTGATGGTGATGACTGCGAACTCAGTGATGATGACAATGTCTATGCTGATAACCTCACACCAGCTAATGCTGAAGCTCTGTTTGGACATACAGATGATGAGGAGGAATCCAGTTTTGAAGGATTTTAACTCTTGTGTTTTAGCTTGGTTGCTGAATGAGCTAAGGTTTTTGTACTTTTAAAGTTATTGTTGATACCATATTGTTTTTATTTATTGTTTTATTATTTTCCACTTACAGAGCTAGTTTACTGTTTTTCTTTGAAATAAATATTCAAAAACATTATTGGTATCTATTTTTATTTTTGAAATTTACCGGTAGCTGCTGCATTTCCCACCCTAGGCTTATACTCGAGTCAATAACTTTTCCAGTTTTTTGTGGTAAAATTAGGTGCCTCGGCTTATATTCGGGTCGGCCTATACTCGAGTATATACGGTATATAAATTTGACAAATAAATAAAATGAAATGGGAGGCCACTCCCACTTCCCCAGTTTCTGGCATAGATCAAGCTCACTGAAGCAGCTCCTATCTTTTAACGAGGGCTGGAGTCACATTCAAATAATAGAATGCAGAAAACCTGCCTAACAAAGAATTTTCTGGGACTGAAACAATACGACCTGCTCTAACATTTTTCTCAAGAATGAAATGAAAAGAATGAACCTACTTTCCTGCAACTGACACTTAGAGCTATAACATTATACATGCATACTCAGTTATAGTTCAAGCCTCTGCAACCAACAAAAAGTAATTATAAGGATAGATCAGGTTCTCCATATATCAACAGACTCAGAATCCATTGCCATAATTCTCTTGTTTTATAGCACCGTTCTGGTGTGCTCTGAATGCAAAGCACATTAGGCTTTTAGGTCAATACTTAGTCCTATTAAAAATAATGGACTATATTTGACTAACAAAACAAATACTAATAATATCTTAATGATATTTATGGTGGCACAGGTTTTCATGGACTACAGCTGGCATGTTCAAATTCTTGGAATTATTTCAGTGTAGTTAAATAATGGGACAAAGAACCTCCTTAAAACATCAGAGTTGGCAGTGCATGACTATGCTAATCTGCTGAGGAAAAACAACTAACTGGCATGCAAAAGGCTTATAAATATATAACAGTCTTCCGAACAGCAAATGTTTCATGAACTGTAGTTCACATCATCAGGTGGATGAAATATTTTTTCCTAAATTCTGGGGAACTTACAATAGTGGGAACTCTGCCTGAAAAATAAATTTACAATAGCCTACAAAATTAGTACTGTTCCTCAGTTATGATGTTCAAGCTTTCAAATTCTAAAGTCTCTATTAAGCCCAACTGAGTGAAAAATTGCTGATATTTTCATGTGATTTGCACTGGAACTTGCCTGGTTCCGCTGAGGTCTTCCTCCAAAATATCTCATAATATTGGGTGGTGGTCTTGCTAAGTAAAAGTCTATAGCTTGCATGTTACATTTTCATGTCTTTGGTGAAGAACATGTACTGTAACTCTCAGTTAGCTGCCTAACCAGAGTGGATAATATGTGTCCCTCCAAACATTGTGGGATTATAACTCCCCAAATCCTTCCCTAAAAGTCATTTTGGGGGCAGGGGGGACATACATTGTCCATCTTCAATTTAAACTGAAATAATGCCTGTCAAGAAGGCTTGATAAGTGGGTAGACAGATAAGTGGGATATTCTTAAAAGAGAAGGTGCATGATAACGATACTTGATTCCAGGGACACAAAGACAATGAGGGGTGGGGAGTGTTAGTCAAAGTAATATGGGATGATATATAAACAGAGCCCTCTAATCCAGTTGACTGGAAATCTCCTTTCCCTTAATTGATTTAGAAGCTAGGGCAGTAATGTGAGAGAGAGGGAGGGGGTCCTCAGCTGCTCTTCCTTGCCTCTCAGAATCACATTAAGTGGGAAACAATGGCAGGCCTGACAGCTCCCTGTCTGTAGGGGCACTTAGAGTTAATCTGCTATTGAGACTAATACAATTACCTAGGATTATAGGATTGCCATCAGATACACAGATTAAAAAAAATTCCCAAAGAGAGGCCAGGGTGGAGTAGTCATTTCCAAAGAAGACGGAATGTAGAAATTTCTCATCCATCCTTTACGTTCTTTGGTTTTGGGAAAATGTTTCTCTTTAAGAGAACGTGGGATGCATATTTAAGAACAGAAGGTGAAAACAAGAGAAAGGCTGGCTTTCTCCTGTTGCAAGAAACAGATGAGCTGTATTTTTACAGTCCTGCTGAATAAACACTTATTTCGAATTTTCTCTTTGGAAAATTCTGGGAAAATCTATAGGGTTACATTTCATATTGCAATAGTTAAATATGGCACATTGAGGCATTTTTCAGGTCTCTTGGTAAGACTTTCTGTGTCCGACCATCCCTCCCAACCTTGGCAGAATGAGAAAAACTACATAGAACTCAGTTTTAATTTTTTGGTTTCATTTGGTATTTTTGCATCTGAATATCTGTACACACCTTTAGATTTGTTATTGCTCTTATTACATTTTATTGGAAAATATTAGATTTTTTAACAGAATAGTTTCATTCCTTTTTTCAGTTATAGAAATATTAATATAAATTTAATATCCTATAGTTTCTTCATTCCTTCTTTCTTTCCTTTCTTCCCTTCAGGTCACTATCATATGCTAAGCTCAGTACTCAATACTATATAATCAACAGCTGGTAATTCTAATATCTAAGTAAATAACACATAAGAAAAAAGGCATGAATTTTTCAGAATGTAGTGATCAAGAAAGAGCTTTGCAATGCATGCTGGGATCTTTTGCTTACTGGCACCTTTCCCATTTTCCTATCCCTCTCCTTTTGGGGGGCGGTGGTGTTTCACTTCCATGGTTTCCAAACTGCCATCATTTCAAACACTTTTCTACGGCCCTAATCTTACCTTTACAATTAAAAAAAATCATTGAACTTTTAAAAGGAATGGGAACTTTTGTGCAGGAGTTAAGACACTGTAATGAGGTTGCTGAAACACTGACCCATCTACAATAACTGGGCACGTAAACAATGCACTGGAAAGGCCACATGACCTGACAATACCCATTTAGGACACCACATTATTGGAAGAATACTAATCTTTGCTATTGGACGTACCTCAAGCATGTATATCTATCATACATTATTTAACTTATCATTTGTAAGTATGATTAATAGTTGGATGTTGGGAGGGAAACAGATTTGTTGTATGTTTGCTCTCCATATTTATATGCCAAAGATTTAAATAGATACCAAAGGACTCTAAAACATAAAGCTGATGGAATTTTAAAAAATGTAGTTGAAAAAGTAAATGAGGATGCCAAATTGATTTTTTCTAATATGAATCTTGGGCTGGCAGATGAGCAAGTTTATGATTCATAACCAAGCAATGTAACTATTACATTGCTATTACTTTCAGACGGGATAGGAAAGCATGTCTACAGATTTTAATTGAAGCAGCAATGCATGCAAGGGTAGAATTAAAGAAAGGAAAAATACAGAAATAAAAAATGATTTAACTAGGCATTTTTATGAGCAGAATGTTCATAATTCTGCACACTCTATGCTTCACTAGGGATTGATCTTTGGACTAACATAATTGTGTGTGGGAGGGCATGTGGGTATAGATTTCAAGAGAAGTTTTTTTCCTCACATTTATCCAAATATAGAGAATGACAAAGACTGGACATGGACATCTATCTTCCTGGTTATCGGCCTATTCAAATGTGGGAAACTGGTTATTCTCAAAATATTGCTGAGTTCTATAACTTCAGCCAGCCAGCGAGGTAATCAAACTTGTAGTCCAGAACCAACTGGGTAATCTAAAAATGGCCAAATCCCTACAGAGCTATCTGTAAACAGTTATTTCAGTATGAGAAGAAGCCAGCAGTAGGCCAGTCCAATCTATGTGTACTTCTTAGAGATGGGAAGGCCTGGAAAAAAACTGGAAAAATTGAGAAAAAAAACATGGGTTTTTTTCTGTTTGTTTTCCATTTTTTTTCCAAATGGCTCCCCCCCACCCAGTTCTTTCCAGGCCTTTCCATCTCTAGTTCTGACTAAAGACAGTGGGAGTGACGGCTCATGTAATCTCACTTTTTTCCGATTTTGAAGGAAATAGGCAATAAAGTGAAGCCTTGTTTAAAAATTCAAGAACAGGTGCTTAAAAATGTGAGGCATATCCTATTAGTCATTAAATGAAAATGTTTTTCTATTAATGCATGCAATCATTTTGACTAGCTACAAAGATATGTTCTAAAAAGTTATATTTAGGAAACTGCCAAGACAAGGAGTACACATTATTTCAGAGCTGAATCAACTGTTACCGACATTCATACTGGGAAAACCACATAATCCACATTGACAAACAGATATTCAATTCCATAATAGAATTGAAAACTAGAGACAAATATAACCTTTTAGGAGAAAACTGGAATTGACAGCACCATCACTGCCCACAATATTGTAATGGGATTTGTTAAAGTGTTAAAAGGTGAAAGGGTTGGACAGAAAGTTTTTAAATTTATGGTTGTGAAAAAAAAGCTGCTAGAACAGATCAAACAAGTTAGCCAAATTTAGAGGGATTCCGCAATATGGCCTCTACGTCTTTTCTCCTGAGCTGCTTCTGGCCATTTCTTAAGCCAATTTCAGAAATTTCAGTTGGGATTGTTACTGGATGAAATGTGCTGGTGCTCAGCCTAGAGCAGAGGTGTCAAACTGGCAGCCTGCGGGCCGGATGCATCATGCACAGGCCACGCCCACCCCAGCTCCGCGAAGGGAAAAAAACATCATGAGACATCATGTGACAGCAACATGACACCGCGAGTTTGACACCTGTGGTCTAGAGTATGACCATTGCAAGATCTTATTGGTTGTTCCCCTGATTCTTGCAAGAAAGGCAAATCTTGCTGTCTGGCTCCTGTGTGGATTGATATACCAGTACTTGCCTTTTTTAAAAAGGCATTGTTCTCTCATTAAAGCCGTGGTGGTGCAGTGGTTAGAATGCAGTACTGCAGGCTACTTCTACTGATCACCAGGCTGCCAGCAGTTTGGCAGATCGAATCTCACCAGGCTCAAGGCTGACTCAGACTTTCATCCTTCTGAGTAAAATGAGGGCCCAAATTGTTGGGGGCAATATGCTGACACTGTAGAGAGGGCTGTAAAGCACTGTGAAGCGGTATATAAGTCTAAATGCTATTGCTATTGCTATTAATTCCTGTACCTTTCCTTTCCCAGATATCTGAACACATGGATGCTTTCATGTCCAATTCTCACGCAACCCCTTTCTTCTTTTCCCATTATGGTACCATTAAGATCATATACGACTATAAAGATCAAAACAACATGGAACAGGTTGTTGTTGTTTTTTCATTCTGGGTCCACTCAAACTTTGAGTGAATCATATAGGTCCACCTAAACTATGTAGTAAGGAAGAACTGATAGTGAAACTTTGTAAAAAAAAATGAAGTATTTATGTTCTTACACTGCAATTTAGCAAAGGAAGGGAGCTTTGCAATGCTGCGGACAGAGTATGTGTATGTGCAGAAAAAAAGAGAATATGCTTCACTCAGCCTAGACAATAACCAGAAGGTGCCTACTGGGAGATGTAAAAGTGGAGCATGAGCTTCCAGGGTTGAGGATAGTTCATTGACTTAAGAGGCCATTGTTCATTGTTGAATCATTTAAAAAAAACTGATCGCCAAGACAGAACATGACAGTTCAGGACAAAATGAATGCACAGGATGGCAACCAGCTATTGGAAAGGAAGGAGAATGTCAGACATTGCAGCTTAGTGGAGCTGCCAAAAGAGAACAAAGCTCTGGAGACTATCTACTCTGAAGGCCTTAAAATGGCTTGGACTGGAACAGACCATTTATCAACTGAAACTGTAAAATGGCACCAAATAATCCATATCCGAGTAGAACATACCAATCTGCTTATACTCTGGTGGCATGAATGGGAGATAGAAGAACAAAAAAGTGGACAAAAAGATCAACCAAGGGAAAAAGCTTTAGGTAAGATCAAGTGATTGCATGAGAACCTCTGTTCATCAGCATCTGGATGTAAACAGGATGTTATTTGACTCTCTGCAGGATATGTTAGGAGAGCTGCATAGAAGAAATCTCAATTGAAGATGGCCCTGAACACTATATTATGTTCATCCTGTATCTGTGTAACAGTAACTGTATAAATACATCTTATATCACAAAGTATATTATTATTATTATTATTATTATTATTATTATTATTATTATTATTATTATTATTATTATTATTATTATTATTATTATTATTATTATTATTATTATTATTATTATTATTATTATTAGTGAGATTTATACTCACTAATAATAATACATTTAAGTACTGCATCCAGTTTTGGTCACCACACTATAAAAAAGATGTTGAGACTCTAGAAAAAGTGCAGAGGAGAGCAACCAGGATGATTAGGGGACTGGAGATTAAAACATATGAAGAACAGTTACAGGAACTGGGCATGGCTAGTCTAGTGAAGAGAAGGACCAGGGGAGACATGATAGCAGTGTTCCAATATTTGAGGGGCTGCTACAGAGAGGAGGGGGTCAAGCTATTTTCCAAAGCACCTGAAGGCCAGAAAAGGAATAATGGATGGAAACTAATCAAGGAGAGATTCAACCTAGAAATAAGGAGGAACTTTCTGACAGTGACAACAATCAACCAATGGAATAGCTTGCCTTCGTAAATTGTGGGAGCTTCATCACTTGAGACTTTCAAGAAGAGATTGGACTGCCATTTGTCAGAAATGGTGTAGGGTCTCCTGCTGAGCGGGGGGGGGGTTGGACTAGATGACCAAAGGTCCCTTCCAACTCTGTTAATCTGTTAATCCTCTGCCAAGGCTGACATTCCTGACTTCCCTGTTGGACACTTTATCCCAGGTTAATTATCTATGGTGATCATTAATTATTCAGGAGCCTGAAGCTTCACAGGGGGTGATTTGTTTTAAAGCTGTATCCCTGAGAGCTCTCTAGGTGTGCCCAACATTTGCCTTCTGACCCTTTCAATTGCTTGTCTGTTCCCACCTTTCCTCCTAAAGCCGCAATCACTTCATTCACTTCTAATGATAATATAGCTCTCATGTCACATGCTAAATCTTACATATGCCCCACCTGGGTCTCCAATTGAAGAGAAGGTGAAAATCATTTTTCTGAGCTGTCCTTGTCCCTTGGAATTAGTATCTCTCTTGAAAGACAAGGAGGCAGTTAAGGATCCTAGTAGAATAGAGAATATTGCATACCTGAAGGTATTGAAAATGTCACCTCTGGCTCACATTTTAATGTGAAATAACTGCCTAACACATGTGGTTGTTAGCTGAAATGTCAGATCTGTGCCTTTTCTGTAATTTTGACATCTGCTGTTCCATGCTGCAGAGATTAATTAGGTTTCTACACAGTGATAGGAAATGCAACTTGAGGTCCTAATTCTCTGATTGTTACAATGAACGTGTGTCATTGAAGTCAATGGGGATACTCCAGCAAGCAGACCAATGTTTCAGCTTTTTTCAAGGCAATTTCTTGCAGTTCAGCAGGAATGTTTCTTTGGAGTCAGATACCC
Organism: Diadophis punctatus similis; assembly: GCA_023053685.1. NCBI lineage: Eukaryota > Metazoa > Chordata > Lepidosauria > Squamata > Dipsadidae > Diadophis > Diadophis punctatus. Next base: position 170,021,649 of record JALIGW010000001.1, on the reverse strand, counting down.
CTTGCATTAAAATCTGGGAAGAGGCTCCAAAATCACAACAGATAGAGAAGCACCCTTAGGCTGCGACAGATGAGGAGTACTGCCTTACCGGTTCAGACTGGTTCTATAGAACCGTTAGTAACTTGGCGGACTGGATCGCTGGAACTGGCAGCGACCCATGCCTGCCACGCCCCTGAGCCGGTTCTCTCGGCAGTGCCACAGGCACTGCCATCTTGTTTTTTGTTTCTGTGCATGCACAGAAACTTTTTTTTAGTAATGCGCATGCGCGCCCGCATGGCGCATCCCTGAGCAAACCGGCAGTAGCAGAATCCGGAATCCACCCCTGTTGTAGATCAAAGGCATCTGTGGAACATCAGATCAGGTGTGGATTTACCAGGAAAGAACAACATCCATTGTGTCCTATAGATGAATTGCCATGTGTAGCCTGAAGACATTGTTTTATTTATATCTTGTTTTTCTGAACATCTTAGCACAAAAGACTATTTAAGCCTTGGCACATGACTCCATATAAATGTTTCATTTGGATCCATTTCAGTGCTTGTTAAGAGAATATATAGCTCTCCAGATTTTTTGTGAGGTAAAAATAGCAATTACTTTTATCTGTTCATTTAAAGTAGCTTATGAAATGAAGGCTGCAGTTTTTTTGAATGGCTTGGATCCCAGTTTTGCTACTGCATCTTTCTAAAACCTGGATAATTAACTCAAAATGTGAACATTTGCTTTCCCCAGCAAAATTTAGTCTGAGAAGTTCATATTTGGGAGAAAGCCCTGCAGGATTCTATAGAGTAGAACTATTCAATGGCATAGAATTATAGCGCTATATTCCTTTGTACTGTTATGATCCTTTTTATGGCATCTCACAAAGCCAAGGGCATTTTTGGATTTTCTTCTCTGAAATGAAAAAAAATGTGCTTCAACTTGGAAGGGGGAAATCTTAGATCTTCTCTGTGAAAATATGCATGACTGTTTCCTTCTCAGCATTGTAGATATGACACTGGGGAAGGTGGTGGAGAGGAAGAGCAGAGGGCATGAAATGAGCAGATCAAAGAAAATTGAATTTATGGAATCCCAAACTCCCGTGCTCTTTAGTTTTCTCTCCAACGGGGAAAGTGGAATTTGCAATGGGAAAGAAATCATTCATGTACATGTGCACACTCATACCCCAGGAAAGGGGTGAAGGGAGGGGGAAGCAACCTTGGAAAGCCAGAGGTTGCTCTTTGAACTAAGAGTGGAGAATGAGTAATGTTCTAAATCTTTTTACAGTTTGTACTTCAGCAAAATTATTCTCTAAGAAGAAGAGACAGAAGATGATGAGATGAAAAATATGTGAAGTCCGGATTGAGTTTCACCATAAAGGAACAACTTCAGTCAGTAAAGAGACAAGCCAGTCCCCTGCAGGATCCTTACAAACAAACTAAACATTTTCAGAACAGATTTGGACTACTATGGAAAGGAGGGTTCGATGGGATGTTGCATTTTTTCCTGATATATTTAATTCTCCATTTACAAACAGTGTTCTGTAGCATTGTCAGTAATCATGTGATTTCAGTGCCACAAGTCAGGCAGCTACAATGGCTTTGGCTTGCATTATGGTTCCTGCTGATTACAATGCAATGTGCAGGAGATGAGACTGGCCTTGAAAAAATTATTCAGAAATTTTAACTAACCCCAAATATACTGTCCATATTATAATCAAGACTGGCAATTGAAAATGTTGCTCATTACTCATGAAGAGGTTCAATGAGCTCTTGGTGTTTCTTAGAAAACATTGGAGGAATTTCAGCTTCTGCTGGATATAGATCCTCCTTGTTTGAGGATCAGAGTTTGAAGCTGGATTGACATGGTAGCCATTGGCAAGGAAAACTGCGATGCTGGCAGTACTTAAAGATCCATTTGGAGCCAAGCAAAATAGAAATGATCCATTTCTATATTTAGGCAATTCATCCACATCTTCAATCAAATCTTTATTACAGTCATAGATCAGCATAAGGAAAATGGGATGTAGACAATAATTTTTAAAAAGCTAAAAGGTACAAAAACACAAGTTACACAAGGTTAAAAAACATAAAAATACCTTTTTTAAAAGCTAAAAGATATATATGAAATTGTAGGCTTGAAGGACCAATCTTTGGAATTTGGACTGAACAAGTTGTAATGGTGCAAAGTTGAAGAAAGGGTCAAGCTGGGCACCATACAGAATTTGTGCTATTGGCTTGGCTTGGAATAGTTCCAGTATTGCAATTATATAGTTGCCATCTATTATCTTGAGAAATCTGATGGTTGAGCACCTCAACTGTCAAATTTCAATTCATAGTCTCCATTGGGTTTCCTGTTGTTAGCAGAGTGATGGACTATGCCCAGGTATTTGAAACAGGAGACCTGTTTAACCTTGTAGCCATCTACCTCTAGGAGTGGCTCTTGTGGTTTTTGGCAAATGTCATGATTTTGTTTTTCTGGTAACTTGAGTAACTGTAGTTAGTCTTCCTTGCAATACTATTAGGTATTCTTGAAGGTATTGCTGCATTGTCTGTTTACAGTAAAATAGATGTGTTTTCCAACAGGTTTTTGGGGATGAAAGTTCATGTTGAAATGGCGGCCCACCATGGAGTTCATATAAAATAGAAATGGAACCAATATGCATTCTTGCTTGATGCCTTTCTCAGTTCTGATGGCACTAGTGAGGTGGCCCTGGGGATTACATCTCACTTTGAATGACGTCTCTTCATGAAGCAAATGTATTAAATGAAGTAGACATCAATCAATCCAGGAGGCCTCCAATTTCCAACAATTTAACTTGGGATATAGAATTAATTTTCAGATCTCAGTCTTGTCTGATAAAGCTTATTCTTTCTGATAACATCTCTTAAACACAGTCTGTATATAATGGTGTTTTGTTTTTATTTATTTAGCATATGGCAAGACTGCAATGCTAATGCAAAGTAGTAGTTTGCCTGCCAATTTACTAGCTTTGTTGTAGGACATGCTTGTGTGCTTCTCAATGTGCACCACAGGGGGAAAAGCTAGCTTTGTACCAGAAATACAACTGGCCTGTTCCAGGCCATGGTCTATTTGCAACTGGGCCACATGAGCAGTGGGCTGGTGCACATGCATGCAGCCCGACTCATATGAATGATGGGTAACGATACTCACAGCCCCACTCACACAAGCTGCAGACGCCGGTGCTTGCAGCTCCACTCTCATAAGCAGCAGGCAAATGAAGCTGTGTGCATCCACACATGCACCTGCTCCTCTCACAAAAACATCCCATCTTCACCCCCTCTCCCCTGCACTGGGCCGCCAACCCGGAAAGGTTGGGAAACGCTCATCTAAAGCCCTCTCCCTCCTCAGAGCCATCTTGCAAACGGGCATCACAACCAGGAAGGTTCTGAGCCAGTAGGAATCTGACCTCTATTTATAACTTTCCAAAATTAATATTCTAATCACACTTTTACTGTTTATCTAAAATAAGGCCTTCTTTTTCCTTTCCTTAAACTTATCTTAGCAGCTGTGAACTTAGTGGGGATCCCTCAATTTGAAGATGAGCCAGTTCCTGCAATTTGCTCACAAGGAGCAGCTGTCTGGAATACAAGTGGACAATCTCATAATCTCTCCTTTATCAGGAGAGATTTGGCCAGCCAGACATTGTCATCTGGCTGCTGATCTCTCCATAATGCCATTTCCACTTCCTTGGGAGATGTCTAGTTTGCCATGAATTCTCTCTGAAAGTCTCTTTTCTCCAATGGCCCTGAACATGGAATGTGTCTTTTCATAGCAATCATGCACTAACTCAGTTTTAGGAAAGAGGAAATTGCTGCTCCGAGTCTGCCGTCTGAGTTTCAGTTATAAAAATGAGATTGCTAAATTTCAAAGCTGGCTGAGAAATTCTGGGAATTGAAGTCCACAAGTCTTAAAGTTGCCAAGGTTGGAGACCCCTGCCCTAAATCGTTGTGAAAGCACACCCCTGCCCTAGACCACTGCCCTAGAACACTATTTCTTGAAGGACACTGGGGGACACCCAAGACCTTCTCAGGGGTCTACAAAAGCGAAATTATTTGCCAAATATTGAAGGCATTTGCAAAAATTTAAATGTAATTCTCCTTATTTTTGTTTAAAAATACAAGTTATTTTATGAAAAATATTTTTTGATATTTAATGAGTTTAAATGTTATTTTTCCATGATTTAATAAATATTCTATGAGTATACCAACTTTAATGTTCAATAGAGAAAACATTAATAAACGTTACCCATACAAACATAAGTTCTTTTGGGTCCTAGATAATTTTTCAAAGCAAGAAGGGGTCTTCAGAGCAGTAAGATTCTTGATCCTGCTTCTTGATTATTTTTTCAAACTTATTAGATCTATTTACACACTAATTATGTGTTTGTGTTAATTCTTCTTGTTGGTAGTATTGTTTACGGTTTGTCTTCTTTACTTTTTAATTATTACTGCCTGAGTTGAGCAAATTGCTTAGTTTAGTGCAGTGGTTCCCAACCTGGGGGTCGGGACCCCTTTGGGGGTCGAATGACCATTTCCCAGGGGTCACCCTGGCATCCTCAGCTCCCCCCCCCCACTGCCACAAGCCTGGCCATATCAGCTCAACTCGCCCGAGCCCTCCGATTGGTCGGGAGAGGTGCCATTCGGTGAGAGGTGTTTGTGATGCCTGGTGGCAGAGCTTTGACAGCATCAGCTAAGGGGTGGGGCATCGCAAGATTGCGCGCTGGAGAGTACAAGGCGGTGCTTAAGATATCTGTGGCCGCCTCTGTCTCCTGCTCACAGCGGCAATTTCTTCCCGCTGGTGTCGAAGGGAAAGGGAGTCATGGGAGGGAACGGCCAGCCAATGACCACTTAAGTTTCACAGCGCATGACGGTGGGAAGGAGGACAGCTGGGTCATCTGTCTTCCCTCTCGCCTTTGGCTGGCGCGGAGACCCAGCGAACAAAGAGGCAAACAGGGAGGGAGAGAAGAGAGAGACTGAGAGATATTAGCGCAGGGCTAGCCTGATCATACAGCCTTGGTGCTGAGGGCACCACCGCCGGGGGCAGGAGGAGCTAAGCCGGAGGGAACTGGAAAAGGAGGTGGTGCCGGAGCATAGTCCATCGCCATCGCCCTGCTCCATATGATCAGGCTAGCCCTGTGCTAATATCTCTCAGTCTCTCTCTTCCCTTCCTCCCTGTTTGCCTCTTTGTTTGCTGGGTCTCCAAAATAATTTTATGGTTGGGGGTCACCACAACATGAGGAACTATATTAAGGGGTCGCGGCATTAGAAAGGTTGGGAACCACTGGTTTAGTGGGATGTATGTATACTGTGTTTATTAGAGCAGGATATAAATCACAGGAAAATGGACTGATTGAAAACACTGATAAAAAGAATAATTTGTAGGGGAGAATGAGCAGACATGGAGATATTTAAACATTGCCTACTTGCCAGTTATTCTCTTCTAGCAAGAGTTTGTTCACTACCAGCCTTTACATAAGCCATTTGAAGCTACAGTCCATCCTATCTGTTCAATAGTCCTTCCATGTGTATACCTAGTGGATTGCACTGTGAAACTGTCTGCTTCTCTCTGTCTCTCTCCACCACCCTCCTCTGTATGTGTATATAAGCTGACAATATGTTTAGCAAATGTGCCTTGTATATTATTACATGCTGCTTCTGCACTAGGTACAATTACTTTTCTGGAAGGATATGCACCAGCCAACACATCCATCCTTCTCCATTCTTGTATTCTTCAGATGTGTTTGACTAAAACATCTGCCTTAGACCCTTGGACTATGCTAGCTGAGATGATGGGAGTTGCAGACGCATAATCTCAGAACCCCACAAAACCCCACAAACACATCATCGGACAGCATCATATTGGAAAAAGATATATTAAAATCAGCAAGGAATATTAATTAACAGCAGTGACTTTAATATTATTGAATTCGTAAATTATACATCAGTATGTAGACAGGAAATACTGGGTAAACTTCAGCACAAGTCTGCGAAAAATTGCCCAGCACCATCATTTTTTAAAAAAGAATGTTTAAATGGAAAAATTAGTTAAAGAATGCTAAAAGACAGCTGTGAGGATCCAATCCAATTTCTCATTGAGGAGTCTAGAAACTAATAAAAAATTCCATATTCTTAGAAATGTCAGTGTTGTTTTAAATATTATTTAAATTGGCAAAAGGATGAAAAAAGATAGATACATGACAACTTATGTTTTAAATGGCTATATGCTGTGGGAAAGGGGCAGTTTATAGGGCTATAAGATTTGGCTTGTAGAAGTCTGAACAATAGTGGAAAATAAGGGCCAGAAGAAAAGAAGCAATCTGTTGTGACTTTATTCTACTGCTCCTGTAAGCACTTTTCTGTGCATAGTAGCATAGTAGCATATTGGCAGAACTGACCATTAATCTCTCCTGCTCGCCCTCAGATTTATGATATTTAAGCATGGTGAGAGTTCCTGACATGGAAAGCAAACTGTGTCACTTCGGTCTGGCATATGATATAACTCTTTCTATGGGGCCACAGACCTTTTTCCTATGTGTACATCAGAGCTCTGAGTTCTCCATTTCATCAAACAGGGGGGCAGCTTAAAAGTGAGACTGATTTTTTTGGATCCCAAAAAGGGAAAGAAACCACAGCTATTTCTTCATCCCAGCATATATATGTACCATTTCAAATACAACCTCAGAATATGTAGCCACAAGGCTAATATAAACAACTCAAGCCTTCTCCCAAGACTGGGGCTTGGTTCCTATGTCATAATAACCTATAAATGTTGCTTTGCACAGTGATTTACTTAATTTTGATTTATTGAATAAACCACAGTTAGCTGAGCTCATGCATCATAGTAAGCAAAAACTAATAAATCACATAGAGTTTAGTGTGATGTGTCACAGCAGTCACTGTGCTTGGCAAACTATGGCCTATGGTTCAATATGTATGAACTTAGCCTTTTTTTCTTAACCAACAATGGTTTAGAGCATTTATGTGAATTTAATCAGTTACTAATGCCAATTCCATATCTTCAATATCAGCCTCTATTTTCCTTTCACTCTCACTTTTGCTTTAATTGACACAACAGATTATTGTGGAGAATCGGTCTACTATTTGAATAATTTTGACTTGGCTGGTATAGCATGTTTTTTATTATTATTATTAGATAATTAGAAGGAAAAAAAGGATATTCAAGCCAGATGTTCTCCCATGCTAGTTTTACATTGACAGTACTATGTTGAAAACCATTGGTAGTTATACTTTTTGAGACAATTGATTCTTTGTCCAATCAGATTCTAGATGCAACCAATCAGATGGTTAAAAGTGGTGTCAGAAAGCTTGTAAGTTTCAAGACTCTGTTAATATAGTCTTACAATAAAATAGATTTGGCTCATCTAGTCCTGTTTCCTGTCTGTTTACCCAGAGGGGCAGACATTAATCTTGCAAGTTCCTATTCTTTTCCAAAGAGAGGAATTTTAAGAATGGCCTCTGATCCTCAGGGAACCCTGCTAACTAATCAATTAGGGCAGGTCTCCCAAAGTTTCTTTTTCTGACTGTTAAGCCTTTGGGGGCTTCCCCATCTCTCCTTTGATTTTTTCATAGGCAGCATCTCTTTCCTTGATCCCCCAAGGTCATACACACATTCCACTACTCTCATGAAATATTAGTTTGAGTTACTCATGAAGTATTAGTTTGAATTACAGTTATGAAGCAACTAAAATTTGGTGAAGAAAATATATTAATGACCTTTCAACAGCAGCCATTCATAAAAGAGTTCTGGAAGAATTCTACAAACAGTTCCTGCAGCTATTTAGCATGTTTGAGGTTTTTTCTCAAACTTCTCCAATTCTGGGAGTTCAAGTCCACAAGTCTTAAAGTTGCCAAGGTTGGAGACCCCTACTCTAGGGCAGTGGTGGGTTCCTACCGGTGCAGTCGACTCTGCCGCACCGGTAGCGGCCGGCAGATTACGCAATTTGTGCGTGATGGCTCCGGTGCCGTCTTCACTGGTCCGTCGCGTGTCGCCATTTTTTTCAGAATTTTTGGGCAATTTTTGCTTCCTGCGCATGCATGGAAGCAAAATCGCACGAGGGGAGGCACGCGCGTAGTGAGTGCAAGCACGCACGAAATGTGCCGATGCGCACGCAGCACACAGGTAGCGAGGTAAGAGAGCAACCCGCCCCTTGCCACCAACAGCCCAAAGGTTCTGCCCCTTATAGCTGCTGCAGTGAATTGAGAGGCTCATTCTAACCTGGAAGTCAGTCACTGAACTTACAACAGAAAGTAGAGACATACTTCCTTGGCTGTTTACAAATTACTTTTCTTCCACTGGAGCATCTACCCCAACTATCAAAAGGGGAGGTTCCTTTACCCCGAAGTTTTTCCTTCTACACCTATAGCTGTTCCTGGATTGCTCTCTTTAGGAAAAGGCCTAACAGGGAAAAATAGAGTGGGGAAATGATCTACTCATTCATTCTCCCCTATGATGCTAACCTGCCTCAACATTACCATTAACTGCCAGTCATCTGTTTGACAAATACACTCACTCAGCAAACACAAGCAGTTCCACCTTTCAGACTGTCATCATCGAAGCCCCAAAGACTCATTCTGCTTTACATGATAATCCTGGAGATAGATCACATTAGAGCACAACACTGACCTAACATGCTTGCATTTACCTTCTATCGGCACAGTCCATATCTAGCTAAAGTAGAACCTATCCCCATTTAAATGGAAGGGATTTGGAACCCTGCACTTCCATCCCACGTTGAGGCTTACATCCAGGGAAAGATATGTAGGGCTGCTTAGCATTGTTATTGTTGTTTGATTATATGCACTTAGAGTAAGGTGACCAGACGTCCCGATTTTGGCGGGACAGACCCGCTTTTTAATCATTTGTCCCGCGTCCCGCCCGCCCTCTTAAAAAGTCCCGATTTTTTAAAACAATGCCCGACTAGGGCATTCTTTCAAAAAATCGGCCTGCAGGCACTCGAGGACGGCCAGGTTGGGCCCAGCCACAGGGGCAGCAGCAGCAGCAGCAGGCCCTCTCAAAATCGGGACATCTGGTCACCTTAGAGTAGTCCGGATCCGGAAGCCGTGCCTGGAGAAAGAGGTCCTGGGGTTGCTGCAGCCCCGACAGAGATAGCGTGGCCAGCTGGTGCATCTGGGGCGGAGCCGTACGATTCCCTCCTTCCTTCCCTCGCTCGCTCATTCTTCTTCCGGCCGCGCCGGGCTTGACCCGAGTTTGCGGTCTTGCAAAGGCGGCGGAGCGAACCCCGACTCCGGGAAGCGGCTGGGCGCGAAGCGAAAATAAAAGAGAAGCGGGGAGGTGAGGAAGGGAAAGCGGGCAGGGCTTCCACGGCCCTGGGAGGCGGGGTCGGGCTGGCTGGGTGGGTGGGAAGGATGGGCGAATCGGCAGGCCGGCATCCAACCGGTGCAGCCGGGAGACTTCTAGCCACCCTCTCCGGCCGCTGCAAAAAAAAAATGCACCGGCGGCTTTGCATGCATCGCTTCCCAGCCACCCCCCTCTTTGCAGAAACGGGGCTCGGGGGCGATGCCTGCTCCTGCAAAACGTTTGCACAACCGCCTTGCGAGGTCGGCCGGGCTTTGCAAAGGCGCCGGGTGTGTGTGGGGACACCATTGATGGGGGGGCAGGGCCGCCTGGATGCCGTTGTCTTTTGCCCTCTGCGCATGCACAGCGTTCTGCGCATGCGGAGAGGGCAAAACTCAAATTGTGTCCCGCTTAAAAAAAATATATCTGGTCACTTTAACTTAGAGTCTGCACTTACTATGGCAAGAGAAGGGGGAAGCAGATCTGGTACTGCTAGTAACTTCGAATGGTGTGGGAATGATGTGGGAATACGAACGGATTTCCAGAAAAATTGCAGACTACATGAACCATTTATGCTTCAGTTTGAGAAAAGAATGCAAATGACCAGCTGTCTGTAAGGAGTATAAATCTTTCCATTCCCCACCATCCAGTCAGAGCTGAAGAAGCTTCTTGGATGAGAAGTGAATCGTCTTCAAAGAAAAACTAAGTCCAGTTGCCCCTTGAAAAAAAGCACCTTTGGGACAACCATGACCTGGATGACTGAGAATCTCCATAGACATCTAGTAACTAAAGGTTTCCCACTGCACCTCCCTCTGTTCTTACTTCTCTTTCAGACAGAACTGCTTTCCTGCTCCCTTGCCAAGATAGCGTAAGAACTAGAAATGTGGGTGTTGCATTGTATTCCAGCTTACTTTTCTGCCAGCTTAAAAACTCAAGAAAAACATGCAACACTACTATCTGGAAGTGTTCTAAGATGGCTGCCCTCCTTTAAAGCTTGAAGGCTTTAAATCCTAGAAAGAGGAAATGAGAAAGAGATTGCCTTGCCAGCATTCAGGACATAGGGAGCAATAGAGGGAGAATGGGAAAAGCAAGTACTATCCTGCTGCGGTCAAGGCACCGTGAGAAGGACCCCACCGCCAGTTTGCCTCTGCAACTGTCCTGCTTCCCTATCACTCGGTGATCAGAAACAAGACATTTGGAGGAGAACCACATCAATAACAATTAGCGAAATAGCTGTTCTTTCCACTGCTCCTCCCACTTTATCACTGCTGTTCAGGAAAGCATGGAAGGCATTCATATTTCAAGTCATGCACAGTTCTTCTGTTAACCCCATCTTTGCTCTTCCTCTGCATCATCATGCAGACATTCCAGGGCTCAGCCTTAGCTGAGCAAGAGGCAAGAGTGCTGCTTCAGATGTGGGAAGATTGACAACTCTGCTGATCTGGGTGACTGTTTCTCCCAAAGGACCTGCTCCAGCTCTAAGTGGGTCCTTGGCAAAACATTTTCTATTGATGAAAGGAATTCCCCCCATGCAGTAGGTGCCCCCTGCCAAAGCTGGCACAGACGGATGCATGAAGGCTCACCTTGCTTCAACAAAGACTGGAGATAAACTGAGGACCCCTGAGTTCTTCTACTTATTTTCCCCCCCTCTCTTAAGTAAACTTGCTCAGTGAAAGCTAGTCTTTGAAGGCGAGAGGCTTCTTTCTGGCACACACGTATGAATGCCTTCCTAGGCCTTGGCCTGCTTTGACAGTTGTGTAGAGTAGGAAAGATTTGTTTTCTCCAGCAAACCGGGTTCATTGGAAAGATTTCCACCCGAGTTCTTTCTTGAATTCTACACGCTCCTGGCCATTAACCTCAATCTCAGTATCAGAAGCACAGTTCATTTTCCGCATCCTGCCCACCAATTCATACAGCTGACTATTTTTTTAAAAAATGGCATTGTCTGTAGAAACCCATAGGCTACTGCCCATGTTGTAACAAAGTTGCATGTTTATTTCTGCAAAAAAACATTTGTTTTCTGGGTTGCAAAAATCTAGAAAGGTGGAATGCAGCAAAAGGTTGAGAATCTTTTTGGGGGTATGCATGCTATTTTGTGGCCATACAAATATTTGCAGCCTTAACTTGTCATAAGAGTTTTCTTCCCATCCCTAATCAATTAGCAACTTTATATCACACACACACACACACACACACACACACACACACCATCTATAAATTGAGTTTTAAATTTCATTTCCTTTTTGGCTTTCAGTTCACACATTTTTTTCAAAACCTTATTGGAATGATTACTCCCTCAGTGGCTGGATAGATATGTTTCCTTTGATGCCTTTGGCATAACTTCCCAGAACCATACTCCTTCGACACTAAGTATAGTATATTATCTAGGAAGGTAAATTTAAGACAGTCCTCCACTCCCTGAAAATTAGAGAGAAGACCCAGCCTCCCTACCTTGCCAATCCATGTGAAATCTATTCTCTAACAAAACAAAATAACTCCTCTGTTCCATTTTAGGATAGATTGCTTTGGGAAGGCAGGATATGGAAGGAAATGCATGGGACAGACTTTGAAAGACATTTCCCAAATCTCTTGTACCCTCAAAAGGGTACAGAGGGAGGTTAAAAAAAAGAATAGGCATTAGATATAGGGCCCATATGCATCAAGGAGAGGCGTTTAAGCAACTATAGGGTCCTATATTGTTCTTGTGTTGTTGTACCTGATATTGTACCTGTTGCTGAGTTCTTGAGCCTGATTTTAGTAGAACTTTTCAGACTAGTCTTGAGCCATGAGCACTGTAAGTGACTGACGGACGGACGGAGGGACTGACTTAGAAGTCAAATTTATAAAATGTACTATTGGTAACTTTTCCATCTGGCTCTTTTGGGACTGTTTGCAAAAGATTAAAATGTACCTGGCATCAAAACAATAGATGAGGGATGCTAGTATGTGTGTGATCTGGGATAAATGTATTTGGTTTATACATGTATGCAGATTTCACAACTTCCAAATCAACACAAGGGCAGGAATGCACTTGCACACTAAAATGCCCATTAGTCAAAATTTTGCAATGTACTGTAGGATGAAAATGTATGCTTTTTAGTGGAAAGACAACACTGAATGCATACAAAGTTTATGGAACTTGTAGACACATACCCAGATAAATGCTTCTTTTTGTCCCTAGAAATGTCGGAGGATCATGGCTGCAGACCTTCCTGGGAGAGGATTTATGAGGATAGGGTAAGATAGGACATGTTATCCTCCTGTGAGAAAAAGTCTTGGGCTTTCTGTAATATCCTTCCAAAGGACCACAACACTGCAACTTTGGGCCAGTCACTCTCTCCCAGGCCAAACAGAGGTGGGTTCCTCCCGATTCGGACCGGTTCTATAGAACCAGTAGTAACGTGGTGGCCTGGGTCGCTGGAACCGGCAGCAACCCAGGCCTGCCACACCCCCAAGCTGTTTCTCTTGGCGGTGCCATAGGCGCTGCCATCTTGCTTTTTGCTTCTGTGCATGCACAGAAGCCTTTTTTTAAAGTACTGCACATGCACAGAGGGTCATTTCAGGGAAGTGATGTGTGCGCACACGTGCAAGCAAAGCGCGTGCGTGTAAAACGTGCACTTCCGTCGTGATGCGAACCGGTGGGGAAGGTAAGTAGAACCCACCCCTGAGCCCAACCCATCTCACAGGGTTATTGTTGAGGGGAAAAGAGGAGGAGGAAGGTGTGTTGGATATGTTTGTTGCCTTGAGTTATTTGTAAAACAAAGACATGATACAAATAAATAAATAAATAAAATAAACCTAAATCTCCCCAATTATGTCACTGCATCTTAAAACATTACTAGTAGTAATTCCGACTGGAGGCTGTCCTTCCAAGGTAATGATAGAAACTGCAGGAATTTCCCCCAAGCACAAACACCAACCCCATTCTACATGGGTCAGTTGGAACAGAAAAGATTAAACAAAGCTTTCTATTTGTAAATCCTTTGCTTTTAATCCGCTATATTGAAAATACCCGGCCACGCCCTCTGCTTTAGTGATAAATGTGTATCCTTGTTTCTGAGAACCTAAAGAGCTCTCCCTTCGGGCCACAGCATTTGATAAAGAAATGAATCTTTGCAATTAATAATTCTATGGGCTGAGTTTTTATTTAATAACCCTTGTGTCAGTGATAGATCCAGAAAGCAGGGTTGTGTTTATATGCAAGTGTGCTTACAGCAGGAGGAAGTGGGGAGAAGGAGGGGAGAGGAGAATGTGGGGACAAGGAGTAATTTGATTGAGGCTAGAGGCTTTGGCAGGCATGCATTACAAAGCAGCTCTTTAGCAATGGCTGGGGGAAGAAAAATCTACCAGCATGACAAATTGTTCCCTCCACTCTTTCTCCTCCCCCCATTCTTCCCCCACAAATGTGCTATCTGATTAGGCAGCAGCAAGCCAATCAGAGGGCATGATTGGGGAAATATTTCCTCCTTGACATTCAAGAGAACAATTCCTTACCAGGGGAAAATTACATTAAAAAAATAAATGGAAAAGCATCAATCAGCTAGGAAAATATATTCAGGTTTTTGGCTCTCTGGAGGGAAAGCAATTTTTTAGAAAACTTAAATAGGACTAAAGGGCCTGGCTTGATCTGAGGGCTGCTTTTTTTTTCCTTTATGGGTAACACTGCAGCAGCTGTGATTGCTTTCCTCTTTCTCTAGAGAATGACACTCTATATTCAGTGAGACTTTGAATATTCATCCTCTGAATATGTACCTAGAGATGTGAGCATGGATAAACATCATCCATAACCAAAATTTGCAAAGCTATAATGAAAAAAAAATGGGGAAATTACTTTTATTTCTTTTGTTTTAACAACAACAAAAACAAAAGTTTGGACCTACATGTTTGAGGGATACTTTGAGGTCTAAGGGCTGCTTTTCAGAACAAATCAAAGTAATTATCCATAAATATTCTCTGGCGCTGAATCTATCAGTAAAGGTGCTAGCTTTGAACTAGCTCTTTAGAAATGTATCTGAAGTACAAAGCAGGTAGACAAAAATATCACCAGCACTATTAATGAATGTTGACCAGTTATAAAAGTCCTCAGAAAGGGCCAGTAAAAGAATGGACAGTCCTACCAATTAAGTGTTAAAGTGTTAACTTTTCACATTTCTAATGAGAGATGGGGAATGTCCACTAAAACTTAACCACAATTTGTAAATAGGCCAGGGAAGATAAAACATAATGTCAAAATATCTTGCATTTAATTTCTTTCAGGGCTACTTCCAGCACAGATTATAGTTTAATTGTGTTAAAACTTTGTAGCCCTCAGCAAGGCTCAGAAATTTCTTGGGGTGCCTTGCAATACAGGTAGTCCTCAACTAGCAACAGTTCATTTAGTGACTGTTTGAAGTTACAACAGCATTGGAAAAAGTTACTTATGACCATTTTTCAGACCATTGCAGCATCCCCAGAGTCACATGATCAAAATTCAGCTGCTTGGCAACTGACTCGTACTTATGACGGTGGCAGTGTCCCGGGGCCATGTGATCACGTTTTGCGACTTCCTGATAAGCACAGTCAATGGGGAAGCCAGATTCACCTAGCAACCATGTCACTAATTTAACAACTGCAGTGATTCACTTAACAATTGTAGCAAGAAAGGTCATAAAATGGGGCAAAATTCACTTAACAACTGTCTCACATAGCAACAGAAATGTTGGGCTCAATTGTGCTTGTAAGTCGAGGACTACCTGAATATTAAAAACGAATGGGAATGTCATAATCAATAAACTTTGCTGCATTAAATGAGCAACAGAGTATTTACCTGTAAAACGTAATACCGAAAGGTCATCTAAGGTGCAGAAATGCACTGCCCACTCAGATTCTTGCCTCTTGTCTCTTCCAGCTCTCTGTTCTTGAACAGAACAGAGCAAATCGGTCTGTGTCCCATCCACAAAGTCACATGGATGGGACACAGACCGATTTGCTCTGTTCTGTTCAAGAACAGAGAGCTGGAAGAGACAAGAGGCAAGAATCTGAGTGGGCAGTGCATTTCTGCACCTTAGATGACCTTTCGGTATTACGTGAGGCAATACAAAGAAAGGCCAAAATATCATTTGATGGGGACCAGGGGTGGGTTCTAATTTTTTTTAATACCGGTTCTGTGGGTGTGGATTATTTTGTGGGCATGGCTTGGAGGTCAGGTGGGTGGACTTCAAATCCCAGAATTCCCCAGTCAGCATAGCTAAATAAATAAACTAACTTGTGCCGCTGCCTGCCTGCCTGCCCACCCTGGCTCTGCTGAGAATAAACGTTGCCCCAAATCATTTGGGCTGGAAAACACCCCCACCCACCCCATCCCTTTATCCACAGGAGTTGTCCTTCTGCTTTCCCCAGTTGCTTTCCTGATTCCTCCAGTTGCTTTTTTCCCCCTTCAGTAAAGTTTTGCTTTGCACAGCCACAAATAACTCACGTGGGGAGGAACTGTTGGGTTCTCTTTTGAAAGCGCACAGTAAGGAGTTGCCGCTTTGGATCTTCCCAGTCCGGAAAACGCTGTGGGAGAAGCTACTGAGAGTGCTGGCGGGATTCTTTGCCTATGCGAGCCTGGGGAGTGCCGGCAAGGAAGTGCTGGAAACTCGGCTTCTGCGCATGTGCAGAAAACTCCGGGGAGGAGAAACTCCAAATTTTTTTTAAAAGATTCAATTTTTTTTAAAAAAAAGATGGCAGCGCCCACGGATCGGCACTGACAGAACCGGTTCCGTGACGTCACTGTGATGTCACCAGCTGGTCGCTACCGATTCAAGCGAACCGGTCCAAACCAGTCCGAACCAGGAGGAACCCACCTCTGATGGGGAGGATCCTTGACACAGGAAGGCAAGAAATATTATCTTAGTACCAAGGCAACCTAAGCCTTGGACGCCGTCTTTTACACCAACCCATCTGATTTTTGCCAATCCTTAATATACTGTAAACATAGCAGAGCATTTGCTCTTGCAAGATCGAACACATTTCCTTCAGCAGGCATTGATAGAATAGAATAGAATAACAGAGTTGAAAGGGACCTTGGAGGTCTTCTAGTCCAACCCCCTGGGCATTGCCCTTGTGGCTCCCATGCCAGAGAGGATATGCAGCATATCAGTGGCCCTGTAATTTCTACTCAAACTTGCACAATGTGTTAATGCAGCCCCTTCTCTCCCAGGAGAGAGATCATCACTGGTACATCTCCTACCTCCTAGCAGATCCTAAGATCGCTGTTACCGATAATGTAGCCAAGATTGGAAAGACAGCAGGGGAGTTTCTGGTGCCACTCTCAACAGAACTGGAAGCTTGATCTATTCCTAATGAAGTAAGGCAAGCTGGGATAGAGGAGAGCAAGGGAGGGCAGTGATGAGAACATGAAATAGTGTGGGGGGAACAAGGGGATGCTGAGTGCTACCTTATTAGACAGAAGCAGCCCAGGTATACTGGTACCCTGGCCAAGGAATTATTTGGGTATAAGATGGCACCCGATGATCTGTAGAGGGGGTGTCAGGAGATAAAGAAGGTGATAGGATTTTCATTGCAGTGATCAGAAATAAATACAGGGAAGGCTGAGGGCAGTCCATTTTCAGAGGAGACAGATCTGTTGTTTGAATTTGATCCAGTCTTCTAACTTCCAGTCCTCATCCCCAGGGCCAGGTTTTTGGATCTTTAGTAGCACTGGGCTACTTAATGCCAGGTTGATCTGTGACAAAGCTTCCCTCAGTTAAATCTGACTGTGGATCAAAGTGCTGACATGGCATACATAACCAAGATAGATCTGTCTGAGCCCAGAGTGGGATGTGCCCCTCTTAGAGATGTACAGGTAATTTTCAATTTATGACCATAATTGGGACTGAAATGTTCATTACAAATCACTTGGTTTGTAGGTCAAGACAGACTCAATTTTATAACAAATTTTATGGTGGCTGTTAAGCAAATCACCATAGTTATTAAATGAATTCAGAGTCATTAAGCAAACACTGTGGTCATATACAGAGGTGGGTTTCAGCAAATTCTGACCAGTGCTGGAGAACCGGTAGTGGAAATTTTGAGTAGTTCAGAGAACCGGTAAATGCCACCTCTGACTGGCCCCGCCCCCATCTATTCTCTGCCTCCTGAGTCCCAGCTGATCGGGAGAAAATGGAGATTTTGCAGTATCCTTCCCCTGCGACGCCCACCAAGCCACGCCCACCAAACCAAGCCACGCCCAGCAAGCCACGCCCACAGAACTGGTAGTAAAAAAAATTGAAACCCACCACTGGTCATAAATGCAAACCCGTTCTTCCAAATGAGTGGTTTTTCTTTTCCCTTTTATCCTACACTTTTTCCTCTTCTCCTTCTCCTCCTCCTCCTCCTCCCCCTTTCCCCCATTATTCTCATTTTTCTTTGTATTTCTCTCTTTTATACCTTGATAAACTAATACAAAGATTGTAACTGGGTGCTTTTTTTTTTTTGCTGAAAACTGGCAAAAAAAGGTTGCAAATTTTGATTATGTGACCATAATCAAACTGGTTGTAAATGTAAGCCAGCAGCCAAGCATCCAAATTGCAATCGTGTGAATATGAGATTAGTGTCATGGTCATAAGTGTGAGGACCAGAGTTTTTCAAAACCATCATAACTTTGAACAATTGTTAAATGAATAGTTGTAAGTTGAGGACTACTGTACTTGGGATGGAGTGGTACAACCATCCTGGTTCTTCTTCTTGTCTCAGTGGTGTTAAATATTATCAATTACAGTATCCTTCTGGACTGACTGTGGCAGGGGTGTCAAATTGGTGGCCCACGGGCTGGATGTGTCACGTGCAAGCCACGCCCACCACAGCTCCGCGAAGGGGGGGAAATCACAAAACGTCACGTGACAGCAATGTGACGCAGAAAGTTTGACACCTGTGGACTATGGGGTTTGTTAACAGGAGTCATGGTGTTGTGGTGATTCTTTGCTTTGCTTTTGCTTTTGCTTTTTTTTTTTTTTGCTGCCCTGGTTACCAAAAGGCTTCTAGATGAAATTCAAGGTATTAGTTGTCATCTACAAAGCCTGTACAGTAAAATCTAGCAAAGTTGACATGCATCAGATCATGATATATCGCAATTGCCCCATAGAACAGTGTGGGCGAACCTTTTCTACACCAAGTGCTGAAATGGGAGTGCGTGCGCATGCGCGCGTGCATACCGGAACCTGGAACAGCAGCCACCCGTGCACCGCGATAAGCATGCATGCACCGGGAAGATGACCTTCCGGTTTCTGGCGTGCGCATGTGCCAGCTGGTCTTCGCGTGCACATGCACATCAGAAACCAAAAGACCAGGTGGCCGATGCATATGCGCACACCGGAAAGCAGAAGATCATCTTCCCAGCACACGCATGCACACCGGATGGCTGCTCTTCCAGTTTCTGGTGCTCCTGCATGCGTGAAGACCAGCTGGCCAGCACACCGGAACACGGAAGAGCAACGGGTGACAGCTCGCGTGCCCAGAGAGATGGCTCTGTGTGCCACTTCCGGCACGCATGCCATATGTTCGCCATCATGGCCCTAGAACAACATTTCCTCACCCCATCCCATATTTGTACAATCCTGCTATTGTCTACCTTTAAGAAAAGCACCTAAGCACCTTATTCTTTCTATAGGCATTGGGCTAGGATTTTTGGGGTACCCACTATTGGTGTACCCACTATTAGGCTATTATTTAATTGTTTTGTTTTCCCTCCTGCAGTTTAGTTATCAGAATTATGTTTTAATAGTCCTACTGTGTTAATCTTTCTTGCCCCCAACAGTCTTGTGTGAGGAGGCAGCCATAAAAGTTGACATTGCACATAGATATTCTTACATGCCTGTTATTTTGAGAGGCGCAGATCAGGCCAAGTGACAGGATTTTGCAAAAAAAATCAGATCCTTTAATCACCCCCATTCTTTAATTAAGAGTAGAACTTGCACAAATGTTTCCAACTCTTGTTCCTGACTTAATTACTTTTTAGTATATTTAATTGAACGAATATTTCAAACTATGTATCAGTGATTAACTCCCCAGAATCTGTAGCTAAAATAAGACGACTTTAAAGCATGGAAAATTTTTAAATCTTGGGAGATTGACACCACAATTATCAGTGTTGCAGCACCATTTAAATGAAGTGCTCGTCACAAATTCCATTTGGCAAGGAGGGCATCAATACAACAATGCTTTCTAGAGTGTCAAACAATCTTTAAGCCAAGGATTAACCAGGGCTGGCTTTTTATGACATCTACCAGCACACTCTTGTGCATGCTGATACTAGCAGCAGTGGAGCAGACAGAGCAATACTTTCTTTTTACTTATTATCTGTTGGATGGCTTTTGTAGGAAGGTCGTAAGACTGATATTACCTGCTTTCCCATCAGAGGAGAAACCAAAGTAAACTTAGGCACATTTGTTTTATGAAAATAACCCATTTCTTGAGAACCATAATGCAAAAAAAAAACCTAGTTAGTTACGAACTATACCAGAACACTGACCATTGTTGACAATGCATGCAATATCTAATTTTCTGAGGTGGTCACTGCTGGACTACTACATACTCCTAAAAATGAGTAATGAGTGTAGGGGAAGCTCATGGCCTCAGACAAGTAATAGCCAATGCATTAAGACAGGGTGCAGTTACCTGTCCTGTTACATACCATACATGCCATGCCAACCTTATAACTGCATTTGCTATTATGGTATATGTGAAAAAGACCCCAATTTTAAGTTTGTGAAATGTTTCTTCTTGCAACTGAGCCTTGTCTGAGTAAAATGTTCTGTCTTGTTTCTGCTTTATCTTGTCTGTTCTCTTATTAGGATTGTTCAGGGCCATATTGGATGCTTTTCTCTAGCTCCAGACAACTTTATATAAACCAGTCTGTCTATTTCTTCATGGATTACAACATATGGTCAGTTTATAGCATACCTAAATAGATGGGAAATGGTATAAAAATAATATTTGTAGGACAAGAACCTCTAAGTCAAGAGGAAAAGATGCGTGTGTGAGAGAGACAAGGTGTATATTTCTGAGATGGATGAAAACACTTGCTCATGATATATTTGTACAAATGACATGACTGATGTAAATTACATAATTGGTGCCATTTGCAGAATGACCTCATAACATGGGTGACTTTTTTTTAGCTTCTACCAGATCTTTTTGCTTATGTGACTTTGGAGGTTCAGAAAAAGAATGCTGAACAAAGCCAATGTTGTCAAAGTTCATACGTTGTCTTACTCCTATACTAATGACAAACAGTAGTGATGGCGAGTCTCCTTGAAATATTTCTCTCTTGATATTAACCTCTCCCAGCCTATTGTCATTGATTAGCGACTAGGCCTTCCATCATGCCATTGATCTTTGCATGAAGCTTTTGATATTTTTACTAACTGCTGTTCTGACCTAGGCTTCCTGATTAAATAAGACGGCACAAACAGCGTCTCACAAACCTCTTTTTTTATTTGTAACGGCTAATTATTTTCATTAGCAGTCGTAAGAAGTCCAAACAAAGTAAAACAAGTCCAACTAAAGTCTTTCAGGGAAAGGCAGATAACACACACGAACCTTGCTCTTCTTTGGCAAACTGCCAAGGACCAATTTGCAGGAAAAACTTGGCAAATCCAAACAGAAACAAAACTGAGTCCTGAGTTGCAATGACGAGATCTAGAGATGAACTGAGTTGCTTCCTGCAATGAACCCTTTCATGTTCTCCACTTATATAGCCAGTGAAGATCTTGTGGGACTTTCAAATATAGACAGATTGTCATTTGGAACACAACAGGCCAGATATCACGGTTATCGAGGGCTGAAGAGTACAGTTTATTGATATTGCTGTACCAGGAGATGCCAGAGTCAAAGAAAAAGAACTAGAAAAATTATGAAATATTGCGACCTGGCCATTGAAAGTACATGGCTATGGATGAAACATGTAACAGTGATACCCATTGTCATTGGGGCACTTGGTACCATGTCCAAGAATTTTACAAAACACATCAAGAAATTGCAGTTTCCTGCAATAACACCAGCTGAACTGCAAAAAACTGTGCTACTCGGAACATCATATATTTTAAGAAGATACTTGGTTGATACCTAGGACGCTGGCAGCAACCCGTATCATCCATTAGCACCAGTCAGTGGTATTTGTGACACTTTTTTAAATGTTCAGTTGGCTGAGTTTCATGTTTAATGAATAAAAGAGATAATAAAAATATTGACAGATTATTATTATTATTATTGTTGTTGTTGTTGATTTACTCTTCAGTTCGATTCACAGTATGAGACTGGTAAAAACATAACAGTTCAAGTCCTAACCAAGGGCCTAAGAGCTGTTAAGGTAGCGTCTGAATATATAGGCAGTTCTGAGTAAGGTGGTTTTTTGCAAAATATTCAGGTCTGATACATTCAAAATTTCCATCTATCTAGGCAACCCTTTGGGTATTGCTCCAAGGGTTCCTATTACTATTGGTACAACCATTGATTTCTTACATCATAGTCACTCAACTTCAATTTGCAGATCACAGTATTTCATTATTTTTTCTAGTTGTTTCTCATCAATTCGTGCATCACCTGGTATTGCAATATCAATGAACCAGACTTTTTTCTTTTCCACAATAGTGATGTCAGGTGTGATGTGGGCCAGATGTCTGTCTCTTTTGATCTGAAAATTCCACAGGATCTTGACTTGCTCATTTTCAAGAGCTTTGTCAATTTGCTGTTCCCAGTCATTTTTGCTGTATTTGAACCCAAACTTCTGGCAAAGCTTCCAATGTATAATTTTGGCAACTCAATCATGACGTCGTAGATAATCAGTCTCTGAGGTTTTGCTGCAGCCACTGTTTCATCATCACGATCAACTGTTTCTTCTTCTTCTTCTTCTTCATCATCATCATCATCATCATCATCACAGTTGCTCTGTTAATACTTGTGTTTATTTTAATCATTTTCAAGTCTGAATTAGGGCAATATGTATAGTAATTTTTGTTTTAACATTCTCCTTAGTGTAGTTTTTATCTCAGAGAATTCTGGAAGACATAAGTAATAGTCTTATGAGAGTCAAGAGAAAACAAAATTCAGCAGTTAGATATGGAGGTGACACCTTTTCATTAATGAATCAGTTGTTCTGTCAATTTTGTGTAACTGATAGCAATAGCAATTAGACTTATATACCGCTTCACAGTGCTTTACAGCCCTCTCTAAGCAGTTTACAGAGTCAGCATATTGCCCCCAATAATATGGGTCCTCATTTTACTGACCTCGGAAGGATGGAAGGCTGAGTCAACCTTGAGCCGGTGAGAATTGAACTGCTGGCAGTTGGCAGAATTAACCTGCAATTCTGCATTCTAACCACTGCATCACCATGGCATAACTGATATTGCAAAAGTTAGGTGGATATTTGTTTTGGATGGCTACTTGTCAGGTATATTTAATGACTTAATGACACAATGACTTGTGAGTTTGCCAACAAGTTGGTAGAGGTTAAGGCCATCTGATACATTCTGCACTGTTTTTGCAAGTTAGAGCTGGAAAAGCTGGTTCAGAAATTAACGGATTCCTGGATGGAGAAAGTTGTTTAAAAATAATATGATAATACCATGTTCAAAGTACCTTCATTACCTAAAGACTAGCTTGCCATGTCGGAAGAAATCTATCACATGTAGTAGTAGAATAGATTTAAGATGTCC
This sequence comes from Diadophis punctatus similis, assembly GCA_023053685.1. NCBI lineage: Eukaryota > Metazoa > Chordata > Lepidosauria > Squamata > Dipsadidae > Diadophis > Diadophis punctatus. Next base: position 169,998,658 of record JALIGW010000001.1, on the reverse strand, counting down.
TAGTTGACACCTCTTAGCTTATTTAATAATTATTGTACTGTATTCTTTATTATTATTTTTGTACTACAACAATAACAATTGTCCATTTTTATTAGATATATCCCTGCATTGTAGACTGCTTAGATTTCTGACTGAGGTGGCAAATGATCATTCCATTACACTGACCAGTGATTCTTTCCATAATGTGGAACTTGACTTACAACTGCATGGCTTGGAACAGAACAAGTAACATTTTATGGCAAGGAAGGGCTAATTTAACAAAAGAGAAGGTAGCATTGGCAGATTCCTGCACAGGCCCTATCCAGGGCTAAGATGGAGGCATGCATGCAGCAAAGTGGTACATTTCCTTTGGCCTGACCACAGATGGCATGAATCACTACACTTTGCAGCCCACTGGCCCAAACAACCTCTTCAGCTGAGCGGCACTGTTGCAGTTCATGAAATGTAATATGTAAATGAAGCTGAATAAACTATTTCTTTTTTTTTTCATCAAAGAACCCTAGCACATTATTCAGAACCTCATCATTGTAATCTGGAGAGTAAATAACCTGCTGAATGAAATGTGCCATTTCAGGGCTATAAAAACAGGAATTCATTATATCCCCTTTTCCTAATGGGACACTGTAAGCTGTGGGGTGTGATATATATATATATATTTTGGGGGAAGCAGCTGGAGCATTAGTAACTCTGCTGCCCCTTAATTCACTGTAAATTGTAGGAATTCAGCCTTCGTCTGTGTCATTACCGGAAGATGGAGTGTTGGTGCTGCTCAGAATTAAGTTTGTATTCATTTTGCTGATATATATATATTTTGTTTCTGATATTTGCTCCCCCTACAGAAACTGTTGCTATTATAGAACAATTCATGAGGTTGCAGAGTTGACTATTCCACCTTTTACATACAGAATTAATCTTGGAAGTAATGGCAAAATGTACATTTTCTCCCCCTATGACTTAATCCAACGTTTAAACAACAGAATGGATAAAAGATGCACCATACATATTAATGGGAGCTGTGAGTTGCTGTGTTTTGCTTCCTATGAGCACAGCCCATGCGCCAGCCTTGTCTTCCTCTGGTTTGCTCAGTTCTCCATTCAGCCCCAATTTCTGATCCAAGCTTTGATTTGACCTCCCTTCCTCCTCTTCTTCCTCCCATTCTCTTTCGTGCTCTGTGACTGATAAAAACTGTCCCAGTAAATCAAGAAGAACAATAACCCCTCACTCAATCCATATATTAAAAACCCAAAGCTCAGCATGTCTGGTCATCGAGATAAATCCCCAAGTTATTGTCAAGGCTGAACATTGAGTTATGGTCAGCAACGCTATTGCTCTATTAAACCTTGCAGTCTCTTCTCTCTTCTGCACACGCTCCGTAGCTCGCACTGTCATTCAAGGCAGATAAATTACAAAAGATGATTTTCAAAAGCCTGCCAATTCCATTCTGTAGCTTGTCTATCCTTTATCACCGGTTTTGGGGTCTTTCTTTCTTTTCCCAGGTAAGCTGTATATTTTGTTAAATGTCACAGCAGTTTTGGATTACTTGAAATGCTGATCCTAGACTCAGGCTTGTTTAATGAGATTAGAAACTGACCATTGATTCTTTCTTGAAGATCTGGGAAAGGATTTTCATCCAACAACTACAAAAGCCTTCCCTTATTTACTTCAGTTTCCAATTCTTAAGTCAATCTCCTCCTCCTCTCCTCTAACAAGTTATATCCAAAGAAATGGAGTGGATGAAGAGAGGATATGAAAAGTCAGGAAACATTTTAGTTCTCTCCTAAACCTCAGCCTAGACCTGTTACCGTTTCCTTACTTTCAACCATATACGCTACATAAAGGTAAAGGTTCCCCTCGCACATACAGTACGTGCTAGTTGTTCCCGACTCTAGGGGGCGGTGCTCATCTCTGTTTCAAAGCTGAAGAGCCAGCACTGTCCGAAGACGTCTCTGTGGTCATGTGGCCGGCATGACTAAATGCTGAAGGTGCACGGAACGCTGTTACCTTCCCACCAAAGGTGGTCCCTATTTTTCTACTTGCATTTTTACATGCTTTCGAACTGCTTGGTTGGCAGAAGCTGGGGAAAGTAACAGGAGCTCACTCCATTATGCGGCGCTAGGGATTTGAACCGCCAAACTGCCAACCTTTCTGATCAACAAGCTCAGTGTCTTAGCTACTGAGCCACCGCGTCCCCTTTATACGCTACATACCACTCTTGAAAAACCAAATCCACATCCTGTGAGTGACTAATTAGATTGCATATGCCTCTTAGTTGCTGGGATTTGGGACACAGTAAAATGGATTACAAGGCAGTTTCTAGATTAGAGATCTTAGCTTGCATAGAGCAATGTGAACATGCTTGAGGTAAAACTAGTATTTGGTTGCACCTGTAGCATTCTAACCAAGTTATGGCAACATACATGCATACACACATATTGCCCTCCATATTAATGGGGGATGATGGATGTGGAATGGGTATAGATAAGGCTAGTAATGTAATCATTTCATTTCACAAACAAACTGTTTTTCTTTCTTTCATTAATTCATGCTATTTACCATTTTGTCTTCTTAGACTCCAAGTCATAATCTTCCAAATGCCATGGTTTCCAACAGAGGGACTCAGAAATAATGACTTCTTCTTGCCATTATGGCTTTGTTCAATCCAAGCTTTCACATAAGACTTAGTGAGAGATAGAAAAAGAATGATGCAATAAATCTGAGTGAAGGTGATCTGATCTTACCTTGTGGTACATGCAGGGAAATGAAGATGTAGGTTTAATTATGAATAAAAGGACTAAACTGTATGTCAGAACCATGAATGGATGCTATTTAGATTATTATGGGGGTGTATGAAAGTAAGTATTCATAGAATGATGATAGTGGCATGTCACGTTTCAGTGAATAGTGACAATGAAAAAAACAGATATGAGGTTGTGAGGAAATTGTGCAATGTTATGAATGAATGTGATCCAAGGAAAGGGGGAAACTACTCTGCTACATGACATGAATGGATTGGTAGGAGTGAGATGAAAAAGCACACAAAAAGTGGTTGGGCCATTGAAAGATGTAAGAATAAATGAGAATGATGATTGTTTGCTGAGTATCTGGTGAATGTATTTCTGCATTGTCTTAATTTATTGCATCTTTTATTGTTAATGGCTTAGGGAACTGGTATAGACATTTATCAAGTAAAGAAAGAAAGAAGGAATTGAGTCATTAAAATTAATGCAGATTTGAAAGGAGCTACACCTTTTTTCAGGCTAATTCAAAAGACCATTGTGATGAATAGCCGTGATCTGCTTACAAAAGAACTGAATGTGTATTCTAGATAATTTTTGAAGCATGCAGAACTCTAATAAAAATAGATTAAAGAAAGCTAACTAGATGCAATTAGTTTGCAACTAAGCTCTCTGGTAAAATGTCTTGCTTTACCAATATAACGTTTATTCTTAAATCCAACAATACATACTGTACATATTAAAAAAAGCAAAACTCATATACAAGATGTACCTCCTTACGGGCACTAAAAACTGATCAGGCGAATTATTCCAGAACAAAACCAAGCTTTAGGTTTCATGGATGCTCTTCCAGGGGAGAAAATGCTTTCTTGGCTGTACAGGACAAATGGATCTATCTAGGCAAATTAGGCAATGAGTTAGAAGAGGAAAGGAGTAGGAAAATTGGGATCAGGAGTTATGGATTAAGTACTCCAGTAGATAGAATGGAGATGACGCCAGAAAGAAGGAGCAGTCTAATAAGTCTTCTAGTGAAGTCCATGAATATATTGGATTCCCAAGTATTACAAGGACAGCTGATGTCCACAATTCAAGGGCTGTTATAAGATTGCCAATGTATTAATAGAGTATACTAAAAATAAGTTGATTTGTAGCTATTTGTTTGATTCATATCTAATAACACCCAGGTCCACCGAGAAGTGAGGGCACACTTGGTTGGGTGGAACTCTTGTCTGCAGATTTCTATTCACAAAGGATTCAGAATGGGTCATTTTCCCCATCAAACTTTGGACTGACCAATATAGAGATGTTCTCCAACGTTCATTGCAATAGGCATAGGCAGTTCTCAGAGAGCAGAGCTTTTTAATCTAATTGATAGCTATAAGAACGATTCTAATTTAATTTCTGGAGAAAATAAATATACCTCATGCAATCCTTCAGAATTCTTCTTCAGGTATTCTTCATCTCCCTCTGATGTGCAAGTTCTCCATCCCTGTACTTCACTTGAAAAGAAAGTGTTTGGAGAGATAGTTCTAATTAGCTAAATTTGTCTAATTGATGTCCACAGAAATATGCTACCCCTGACCTGGATTAGTAAATCCAAGTTAACACAAAACTGTTTCTATCCAAAAACAGTAGAACATACTCATCCTATAGGTATTTGGGAGAATGCCAAATGCCTCCACTAGGTGGCAGACGAGCATGGTATTAATGTGGCTCTGGTATTTTGTTGTTTGATTTTCTTTTGTTTCTTTTGTTTGTGGTGGTGGTGGTGGTTGTGAATGTTTTTACATGGGAACCTTTTAGTTTTGCCTTATGGGAACAAGGGAGCAATGCCCAGTAGGCATTCCTTGGGAACAAAATTGCTATGTCATCTATTCCTGTTTGCATTGTATTAGTTCATTTAATTTTGAACTTTGAGATAAAAAACGCACAAGGCTCTTAGGAGGTAAGAAATAGGCATCTGAACAACTGCTCTTCCAGGTACAACTGTTCAAAAGAAGGTGGCATTGCTTTCCATGCATAACATGTATGTCTACATTTGATTCCTTTTGTTCTGAACACAGGACAGTCAAGATCTGCCAGAAGCCCCCCTCTGCTTCTTCCAAAAGGATGAATTTTATCCATCCTTCCCCAGCCTGTGGCCTCCAGACAGCCTGCCCGATGACTCTTAGGACTTCTTGTCTATAAGGAAACACCAACCTCCTGTTGGATTTTAATTTGTATAATCCTTCATTTAATGTTTCTGTTTTGGAATTAGGGGCATTGAGTTCCAACACAGGGAGAGAGCACTATATTGTGGACGGATGCCACTGCACCTGGTAACAGGAAAAAAAGTCCATGAACTGTGGAAATGAACAATAGACAGTGCAGTTACTTCTGCCCCCATTAAGAGGTTCTGCTCATGGCTGTCAATGGGCTGACCAGATCAGTCTAAGCTGGCAGCACGCAATACAGATCCGGTTCTAAAAGATTCATTTTTTTCTTGAGATCCCACAGTGCCAGTGTTATGACAGCTATGTTGATAAATAATTTATGAAATTTGTAGCCAGGCTATGAGTGGCTCACAACAATCAAATAATTATTACAACCAAATCAATAAAACTTAAAAGATACAAGATTAGTGTGATGAAGAGAGGGCCCGCCACTGTCCCTCACCAAAGGCCAGGGTGAAGAGCCAGGTCTTTACAGCTCTTCTAAACAGCTTCAGAATGGGGGGTGTTGTCATCTAGGGCACTTCATTCCAGGGGGCAGGTGCTGCTATGGAGAAGATGTTTTAATGGAAGGAACTCTGCAGAACTGGACTGACCAGGCAAATGTTATGAGAGACAGGCAGTTCTTCAAGTAACCAGGCCCTATGCCATGTAAAAACTGCTAAAATCAGCTTTGGAAAGAAACTTCAGAAGCATTGGTCCTAGCAAGCAAGGGCCTTGAGTTCTTCTCTGAAGTGACCGGAGACATTGTACTGCCTGAGGCTTCAAAGCATTTCCAAGAAATGTTAAGAAGATAGTAACTAAAGCTACTCAACTTAGATGAACACTTCATACAATCCTGTGAGTGTCATTCTTCTACCCTGAACTATAAAAATAGTCCATCTTCCATGCCATCTCAAATCAGGTGCCTGAGGAGAGCATTTCATTTTTATTTTATTTTTGTAATGATGGGGCTGTCTCTGGCCCTGCTTCAGATGGCAATTTGTCTTTTTGTGCGATAGGTGTCTCTCTGTGTTCCTAGAAGTCCTGCTCCTCTGTGATGAAACACAGCAGCCCTATTTCTCGTTGATTTATGTAAGAGACCGACATCTAGCCTGTCCTTCAAGACAACACATTTCCAAAGGCAGTTTGCAAAAGCAGCACAGGCAACTTCTTCCCTTCAAGGCTCACAGAGACATATGCGCATCTTCCACAGATCATTTGAGCATCACAGCCTGCCTGTACGCATGGCATCCTAATTTCATTAGACTTTCATTTCCAGTCTAATTCTGTCACACTGCTATGCACCACTGCCATAGATTAGTAACTTTGCCAAAACACCACTCCACTAATGAGTTAATCCAAATGCCCAGATCAGGTTGAAAGCAAGACAGGCAGAAAGGGGGTGGGTTCATTTGAGAGACCATATACCGGTATGGTTTTCTTTATCTCTGTTAAATTAGCAGGGAGATGAAAAACAGTAGAGGGGGAAAAAAGGGATTTCTTTGTTTTGCACTAATAACGGGGGGGGGGGGGAGGGGGGTTAAACAGAAGGTATCCTGTCTGCTGGACTTACATAGATCTTTCCTTATACTCACAAGCATTCTGTGGTAGAGATCACCAATAGAAAGAAGCACTGCAGACAATCCTTTCATTGTGTAACAAGCATGCCATTATTACAAACGTGAATCTCTTTTACCCAAGTATGGTAGGGAAATTGCACTATAGATTGATGCTGCAAAATACTATCTTTTCCCCCTTAGCAAGTGACATTCATGGAACACCTATTTAAGATTATCCCTTAGCTTTGCCTTGTTTTTCTTTACTTTCCTAGATTTTGGACACTTTTTAAAGTTTCTTGTATAACTCCAGTGAGAATTATATTTACTTACATACTATATATTTATTTAGAATATATATAAGGCAAAAGGAAGCTCCCATAAGCCTCCGCAGCACACCGGCACCGGTAAGCAAGCAACCAGCCGCTGGTCCTTATTCATTGCACCGTGAGTCTACCAATGAGTTCCAGTGTCTTTATGTAAATGCTTGCTTATGTTCTTGTAATCTGGTGGTTATCTTCCTTCCAGGTCCAGCCTTCTTCTCTCAAGGTCAGAGTTTTCTTTCCAGTCTGCTGCTAGTGCTATTAAATGCCAGGTCAGTCTCCATCCTAAATTCATTGCAGTTAGGGGGGCCAACCTCATGCATTTTACCGAGACATGGCTAGGTAGGCTTGTGGGACTTGAAGTTTTACTTGTGACTCTGGTTCAGCATCAGTCTAGATGGAAGAACAAGTGGTAGGGACATGGCTGTCATAATTCAAGCTACAGTGGTGTGACTAAATCTAGCCTCTTCCAACCTTATTCTGGCTTTGCATTTTTGCATTAGCTGAGTTATGTCTGTGAGGTTTATCACCAAATAAACCTCACACACATAACTCAGCTAATGCAAAAACTTTACTCTATACAGTAAATGGAGGCAGCCATAATACAATATATGTTCTCAGAAATATGCAGTACTTAAAACCTTCACTTATTCTAGATTTTAAATTCCAATTTTCTTCATCTTATCTTTCAGAGTTAGGATTGAATTATGAAATGCTGTGTGCAAATATGGAATTCAAGTTTGATTCCTGAATGCATATTAAGAATAATAAATGATAAAATTAAAGCATGTATAAAAATGAATGGAATGCTTAGTGAATTACTCAAGACTCAGCATAGAAAGACAAGAATGTGTAATGTTCCTTATTGTTTAATGTATGAATAGATATATCTATAAAGAAGACTTGTGAAGACATTATGTTGCTATGTTGCTTAAAGATATGAATGTGCATTTACTGTTGCATTTGAATGTACATTTGTGTGGAAATGATGCCATGCTGTCAGCCGAGAACCCAAATATTTTAAAATAAATGTTAGACTATATGATGCTACTAGAAGCATGATATTTACATTTGACAGGGCAAATAAAATAAACAATGGTAAAGTAGGCATATCCTATAAAAAATTAGTGCAAGCAAATGAGAAATCTTAAGACTTGCAAACAGTGGTAAAAATAGCAGTAGCAATAGCACTTAGACTTATACACCGCTTCACTGTGCTTTACAGCCATCTCTAACCCAGTTTACAGAGTCAGCATATTACCCCCAACAATTTGGGTCCTCATTTTACCGACCTCGGAAGGATGGAAGGCTGAGTCAACTTTGAGTCAGTCAGGATCGAACTCTTGGCTGTGGGTGTCCTGTTCCGCATAGGATTATTAATAATCCCTGCAATTCTCTTCACCAAAAACTCAGAACTGTCCCAATTAAGTCCAGCCACAAACAGACCAATGAGTCCACAAGGCATGTGAAAATTTCCCAATCAAAATAAACCCACCAGGCAAATTAATTGCACAATACAAGAGGGTTCACGAGGCAAGAAAAGTCCAGAGTTTACAAGGCATGATCCAAATCAAGGCACTTTGTCAATCCAAAACAAGGCAAGAATCACAACAACCAGCAAACACACAGCTAGTAAATAAACACGTTGTTCCTAGCATCACTTCCATCTGTGTGCTGTGGTAAATAGCCAGTTTCTGTTACAGCCCATCAAGAAGGGTAAGGCTTTCTCATGAGTAATTGGCAGTTCCTCTTCCTCATCACTGACTTGCTCCAGCTGCATGCTTCCTCTACCTGAAGCCTCAGGGCTGTCCTGCTGCAGCTGTGCTTGAGCCAAATCCCTCTCAGACGGCTACTTGGAGCCATTGACCAACTCCCCTCCAGACATACAATCAACTGCAGTGATTCACTTAACAACTGTGGCAAGAAAGGTCATAAAATGGGGCAAACTCACTTAACAAATGTCTCAATAACAGAAATTTTGGGCTCCATTGTGGTCATAAGTCAAGGACTACCAGTAGTATGTAGTCTATTGAAAAAAAATGAATGTTTGTTAAAAGAAATCAAAACAGCTGTGCATGAGATCTTGTTCTTCCCATTTTATAATATGGTAATAAGAGTAGAGTATTAGGAGAAGCATAAAAGTTTATTACTGTAGAGATTGGGGTCAGAAGTGCGAATGGTAAAATAAGAAGAAATAGGTATTGAATTAATGAAGACTTAATACAAAAGTAAATGACCAGTAACAAATGTATACAACTTAGTCCTTTAGAAAGAATGTACAAAGATCCAAGACTAAGAAAGTTGTGATTGGATGGAGTTGTTGAGATCCTCAAAAAGAAAGAGATGAGAAATGCACAGAACCAAAAGCCATATATGAGGTGGTGGAAGCAAGTATAGAAGGATATGGAAAAATATAATAGAAGTCACTGACTTATATTAGTTATAGTTTTCCTTTGTTTCCTCTTATTTGCTGCCCTTAATTCCTGTTGCTTATTATTATTCCTTTTCTGCACTGTGCACAATGTTGCTTATCCTAAAAGAGAACATTGATATATATTCATGTTCTTTTTTTCAATAGGCTGATATACCAAAGTTTTGATTCTAAAATACATTAGATAAGCTCTTCAAGATCATTGAGTCAGAATAGGCTATTTAGATCATCATATCTAACCCTTTGCTCAATGCAGTTGGATCATTTTGACTTTAATTTCTGCCTTAATCTAGAGTATTATTTTTCCACCCAATTTTTCTATTGAGTGCAAATTTGATGAACCTTCCTTCCTTCTCTTCATCCTACACATTAATGAAAATACTAAATCGAGCTAAGACAAAACCCTTTGATACCCACAGGTACCTCCCTCGAGTTTAGTGAAGAATCATTAATGATATGGTCCTAAGTAAACTGTGGATTCCAATCTGCGGGCTTTCAGCTCATATTTAAGCAACTAACTCATCAGAATGCATGAAGTACTTTCACAGAAGCTTTGCCGAAACCAAGGCAATAATGTCTAGTACAAGGTCTCCAACCTGTGGGCCATGGCCTACTACCGGGCCATGACGTAATTGCCATAAGCGTCCAACCTGTGCACTCGTGCCTACACGTGCACATGGCCCCACTTGTGCAAGCATCATCACAGGCAGTCACGGCCCCACTCATGCGAGTGTCATCATAGGAGTTCACGGCCCCACTCGCATGAGCCTTGTCGCGGGCATTCATGACCCCACTCGTGCAAGCATCATCACGGATGCTTGCAGTCCCACTCATGCGAGCCTCATTGCGGTGCTTGCGGCCTCACTCACATGAGCGTCACGAACATCGCGGGCGTTTGCATACATCTACACATGTGCCTGCCCCTCTCACAAAATCATCCCCTCTTTCCCCCTTCCCCCTGCTCCAAGCCGCCAACCTGGAAAGGTTGGGGAACTCTGGTTTAGCATTCCCATAATACAATGTATTAAGAGTTACCTAATCACAAAAGGAAATAAACTTAGCCCGAGAAACCATGTTCTTGAGAAATCCATCCTGACTTCTAGCAATCTTTGCGTTACTTTAGGGTGCCTCGCTTACTGATCAATTGTTTTATGATCTGCTCTAAAACTTATCAGGAATTGAAGTCTGACTTATTTGTTCATAATTCCCTGGGTCCGTCTTTCTTTTTCCCATTCTTTTTTGAAGATAAATGCAACTTTTGTCTTCTTCTAGTCATTTCCAGGATTTCACAAGGATAATTGACAGAGGTTCAGATAGATCATCTGCAAGTATAGTACTCTAGGATTCAATCTATATGTGTTGGTGACTGGAACTCATTCTAGGTCAATAGCTATTCCCTGACAAGATTGAGTTGCAATCCAATAACATCAGGAGGGGCAGAGGTTGTTCACGCCATTGTAGAGAAAAGCATACTTTTCTTTTATGTACACCATTTTTTTCCTCACAGAATGGAAGGTGTCTTCCTCTTTTCTCTTACACCGGAGGATCTATCTCTTTTAAGATGACATTTGCCACTTTTTATAATTACTTGCATATTACATATAATTTTTAAAACAAATTAAAATTTGGCACCCAATTAATTTGCTAGCACCTCTTTAACTGATCAAAATTAATTAACCAAAGAAGTTAATTCATTTTAGAAATCAACTCAAATAGATCATGTTTTCTAGAATATGAATGTTTTGGCAAGCACATAGGTGGGAATGTAAATACTGAAAATTGAAATAGAGTCATCGTATGATCAAATAGGAGAGTAGTACAACATGCAGTCATAACCAAGAGGAAGGTGGGTAGCAGTACATCCTATTAAACCACAGTAACTGTGCCTATATAACATTTAGAAGATTCTAAGGATATTGGAACAAATTCTTCTGCCTTTGATTTACTTCTCACCATGGATGCTCACAATAAAAGCTAAGAATCACAGACAAAGCCAAACAAAAGCAAGCGGTGGCTTGACTTGGCTACAAAAATCTGAACAAATATTAGGGGATTGCTCTCATGGAGTAGCTCCCTGAATTTTTGCAGCCTAGTAGAGACTGGAATAGCTTTTGAATTTTCAATCCCTATATTTTCAGTAGGAGATATATATATATATATTAGACAAAAGTAAATCCTCTACTAATTATTAAGGCATCTTCCAAACTAACATAATAAACAATAAACACTGTGCCAGACTAAAATATTTTGTTTCTGTTTACTGAACACTGGACTCCAATAGAATAAACAATGCAATTTTTTTAAGGGAAACTAATTGTCTATCATATTTTACACACCGGATAATCCTTCTAGTACATTTGCTGTGTTCTGCAGGTAAAAAATGGACACCTACCTAGGAAGTATGTAATGTTCTCTGTCTCTGCCACTAATAAACTACCCAGCTACCCCAGTTCCTGGTTTGCAATCTGCTCCCCTAGAAAACCTACCCTCTCTCCAAGCCAACTGCCTCCAGCAAACAAGCTTGTCTGTCTAACAAGGCCCTAATAAACACAGTAATCAGACTCGGCCTGCTCAGCTCACCCCAGGAGCATCATTGCAAATTGGTGATCATTTCTCATTGTGAATGATGACACAGGCGCATCACCTCACCCCCGGAATACAGCAGCACGTGCCAATCCTGCTAAAACAACAAGAAGAGAAATGAAAGGCCTGCTTTAGCCAATCCGATTCCCTGCTGGCTCTAATTATCCAGATGGGAGTTTCACAATTGCTCCCTCCACTAACTCCCATCTAAAAACTGCTCTGCCGTCTGTAGACTTTGGCTGGCTTTCTGCGTCAGTGTGTGTGTGTGTGTGTGTGTGTGTGTGTGTGTGTGTGTGTGTGTGTGTGTGTGCGTGCGTGCGTGTGTGTGTGTGTGTGTACACCTATTACCGCTCCTGCCGAGTGGATAGAGTTCCTAATGAGTCTTGACACTAATGGTTGAGCGAGACAGCGTAATTATGTATCCCCTCCTACTTAGAACAGCCCTGGCAGGAAATGACCCCAGCCCTCACACCCTTCCACTCCAAAGAAACCAGTAAAAATGCCTCCCCAGCAGGGCCAGCTGGTCTTCTCTCTTCCTGCCTTCTGCTACCTTCCTACTTCTCTCAGCATCATTGTGCAGGTGGTGAACAACATAATGTTTTGGCCTAACCCAGGCTGGCTCCGGTTGGAAATCTTAAGGATTCTTGTTCAATTATCTCTTCACCGGCGGGCAATATTTGCTTCTACTTGCCGTCTGCTCAGCCTGAATAGCAGAATCCAGGATTTTTTCTTCTTGTGAGAAAAATAAAAAGGGTAGTGTTTGCATATGCTTCCAGAAGATGCAGACAAGTTTTCTCAACCTATTCAAGTGAAGCAAGCTTCATAGCAGGCAAAAATTGTTACATGTGCTTCTGAAATTTCTGTGTTGATTGTAAGTACAGGTGTAAGGAGCCGAAACTACCTGCTGAACTAATTATGATAAGAAGCAGATGTTGTCAGCTAATGAGGAGGCAGAATCCATAAGAAATATCATAGACAGGAATTTGTCTCTATTGCGCGCAGTAAATGGCTTACAGATTAAAGCCATCCTTTCTAACTCCGCCAACTCTTCTTTCTGAACAGAGAGAAGCATCCTGGAAACAAGGATTTTCTAATGAGTACTGACATTCATCACTGTGGCCAGAGTCAAAAGGAGGTGGGTCTAGGACCCCAACTGTCTGGCCCAGCAGTGTTCTGCACATAACTTTGAACTTCCTTCCTTCCACATTTTGTGCTTAGAACTGAAGACTTCGTAGTCTGCCTTCCACTTCTGAGCTAGCAGTAATAGAGATTGTTGTGCACTCCAACTAACAAGCAATCCTTCAGCTTCTATACAATGCATTTGAGGGGGATGAAAATCTGAGAAAGATCAAGTGGAAAAATTTCAGTACAATTTTGAAAAGGTCTGAGGGTGAAATCAGCTTTGTGCTCCCCCCACCCACCCACTTCCCTTTGAGCAGGGAATTTCCAATCACTCCATTTGTCGTTGTTCCCAAACTCTCCTCTTGCATCCAGGTTCATCACCTAAGGCTCAATGAACTGTACTCTCAAAATGTGAGTGCTTATTCACAGGTATTCTTCAAATCATAACACATATGCCTAAATCAGATTTCTTTTTACTCTTTTAGGAGGTAAGTTTCATCTACTTCACTGATATCCTTTGTCAATGTCATCCTCATCAGTATTATTATTATTGTCATCATTTTCTTTTATTTTAAGATCATTGCTCAATATTTTTTGTAAACTAGCAATGTGATTGAATATTAAATCATAATCAAAAAGGAAGAACCAATTCTGGATCCCACATGCCATACATAGATTTTCTACCTAAAAGACAATTACTAGATAGTACCGGTATTAGAAATGTGTTAGATATTCTATAGTATTTGGAGCAGCACAATGAAAAGCAGGCATTGATCTTCTTAGATTTAGAGAAGACCTTTGATAATTTGAATTGGATTTTCTTGTTTAGAGTTCTGGAAGATATGAACTTTGGAGATAATTTTATTAAATGGGTAAGATCGATTAATACCTCATAGAAAAAACAAATAATTCTTAATGGAGAATGAAATCTTGTGAGATTCAAAAAGGGATAAGACAAGGATGCCCACAGTCTCCCCTCTTGTTCACATTCTGGAATATATAAAGGGAAATGTGTATAACATAAAGGGACATTCTATCATGCATGGTGGACATGTAAAAAAGATTTAAAAGTCTGGATTCAAATACATGCATTGATTTTAAAGGTTATTTTCCATTGAAGCCAGAACAATTTATTTTGGGACTGATATGTACATAGAAAAGAGTCTATGTAAGAGTTAGAAATGAGTCACGGAAGATTATTTTGATTTAGGATAACTGCAGTGATAAATGATATGAAAAAAAATGGAAAGTTTCGGCACTATCCATCATGGGGGAATGGTTGGTGAAATTAACAGAACTTACTAGATGGCCAAACTGACTTCTTCGATTAGATCGACTCCTTACAGAGTTTCTGCATAAAAAAAGAAAATGATGCTGTGGCTTATGCTTTTGATGATTAGAAAGAATTTTGGGACTGATATGTACATAGAAAAGAGTCTATGTAAGAGTTAGAAATGAGTCACGGAAGATTATTTTGATTTATGATAACTGCAGTGATAAATGATATGAAAAAAAATGGAAAGTTTCGGCACTATCCATCATGGGGGAATGGTTGGTGAAATTAACAGAACTTACTAGATGGCCAAACTGACTTCTTCGATTAGATCGACTCCTTACAGAGTTTCTGCATAAAAAAAGAAAATGATGCTGTGGATTATGCTTTTGATGATTAGAAAGAATAGGTTACAGAAAGAAAGAAAGGAATTATGATGTAACCTTCAAGAGAGAGAGGTTTGATTAGAATTGTGTAACTGCTAAGAAGCCATTTCTTTATATTTCTTTTCAGGTTTTCTGCTCTTTTATTTTCTCTTTTCTATCTCTTATTTCTCTTTCACATTTACTGTACTTTTTCTTTGAATGTACTTATGTATGTAAAAACTTTTAATAAAAACTATTTTTTTTTAAAAAAATGGAATTCCTAACAATAATAAAAGTTTATCACTTGGGAATCTAAAGTTGCTCATAAATGGTTCCCCTTCCATTTGTTTTGTGTCTTCCCAGCTCATCAAGCATTATTTACTGCGCTATTCATTTTAGAACAAGGGCTCATTAATAGCAATATGCGCTATTATACACTGCCTGCTTGGGAAACATGATAACAGAGCAATTTTGAATTTTCTTCAGAAATATTTGTTGGTAAAACAGCACTGTGCAAGATTTTTCATGCATGTATAATAAACAAGTTTTATCACAATTCCATTCTTCTGGATCTTTCCTCCCTCCTTTCCGTGTATAATTACATTGTTTGGGGTGATTATGGCAGGCAGAACTTTCAATTCTTCTGATTCACCGTACTTCCAGCCGTACTCTCTGCTCATATCCCACCACTGATCCTTTTACTACTTCTAAGATCACTTTTCCCTAATATTGGGACAAATGGGATTTTGTGTTTTTAACTTTATACAATGAGCAGAATCTCTTTGTAAGATGAGTGGTAACATAAAAAAACAAAATCAAATATAAAATAACTTCCTGGAGAATGACAAGAGTTGGAGGCATTTCTAAGGGCTGTGCAAACTCTTGGAGAGATTCATTAGAATGAATGAATACTCACACACATAGACACATGTTTATATACATATATAATGAAATTTAAGCTGCAGGCTTATGTAAATTGGGACATCTCAAGGGCTACAAATGTATTTATTTATTAAAATTATATGGCACCCATCTTGCTATCAAGTGACACACATACACTCACACACACACACGTGTGTGTGTGTGTGTGTGTGTGTGTGTGTAACATTTTTTGCTGATAAATGAAAATAAAGGGAGACTATATATATAATCATCATCATCTTAGCCATTGTCTATCCATTGCAGGATGAAGGCCTCTTCTGCATGTGAATGTCACTGGATAGCCAGATGGGTGGCATATAAATTTAATAAATAAATATATTTGTAGCCCTTGGGATGTTGTCCCCAATTACATAAGCCTGCAACTCAAAT
Organism: Diadophis punctatus similis; assembly: GCA_023053685.1. Taxonomy (NCBI): domain Eukaryota; kingdom Metazoa; phylum Chordata; class Lepidosauria; order Squamata; family Dipsadidae; genus Diadophis; species Diadophis punctatus. Next base: position 169,982,767 of record JALIGW010000001.1, on the reverse strand, counting down.
GTCATATTTTTTAATGATGCACCTATATGCAGAAGGGAAAAATGCCTTTTTGAAATAGAAATCAGCGACCTTTAAAAAAATGCCAGTCAAAATATTTAAGCCAATAACCATATCAAAGAGAGGAAATATAATAGAATAACAAGGGAATTTGAATAAAGAAACTTATATTTAAGTTCTCCCCCCCCAATCCAGCTTCCCCAGTTAAACTTCATAAAACAGTAGCATCACACAGACACACTAATTGGGTCCAAAACCACCATGCTGAAAACACTGATCCCCCACTCACTTTTTCCAGGAGTCCTGACTGAGAGAATACTTTCAGAATTACATACTCCCCTTTTCCATGTTCATCAGGCACATCACAAGAGCTGAGGTTTGCATGCAGTCAATAAGAGCTAGGAAATGTGCCCTGGGTTGTGTATGGCAGAGCCTCGTCAATGACTTCTGTAACAGGACGTCTTATATTTAGAGCCACTCTTTTTTTAAATCTCTTTTTTTTCTTGGAGGATTATATATGCCAGACACTGAGTCTTCCCACAACATGGCTGAATGAATGGAATTAGCTTAATTCTGTCCATGACTGGGTCTCTTTTGGGAATTAGTTGAAAGAGCTAATTAACTCCTTTTTGGATTTATTAACCCTGTTCCCATTGACCCAGTTCTGAATGTTTCAATCACTTCGAGTCACTTTGTATTTCTCAGCCTAACCTATTTCACGTTAAAAGAATCAGGGGAAAGAAAATCATATGTGCTGCCTTGGGCTCCTTGGAGTATAAATACAATATGTAAACAAATCAGCAATGCTGTTTGTTTAGACTTTAAGACTGGCATGCATTATTTTCACTATTTTTTTGCTCAAATATTTCCTCCTTGCGGTATCATGCCCTTCAGGATTAAGAAGTTGGATCGTCTTACGGGATGTGTGCATGTTCATATTTCTGCCACCATGTGGCAGCACAAGGTAGTTACTGTCCCACAAGTTGCAATACTTGTTGCTTATCTCTACCAGCTTTGTAAGTCAACTGCTCAGGAAGTGGGAGGTGGGAGCTTTTCTTATTTTTGTATCTGCCAGCTGTCACTGAAGGCACCAGGGAAAGCGTGAAAAGATTTCTACTAAGTTCCAGTGAGCAGCAGAAGTAGTGATTAGATTTGTTCTGTCTTTCGAGAGTGTGGGGAGGAGAATGCTTCTGTCTTTATTTCATCTTATCGTTTTATTGGGAAACCTCTTCATTCCCCTTGGTTCACTTTCTATTGTTCTTTTTTTCTATGTGGTCTTTATACAGGAGCATAAATTGTCTCCTGTTGCTCACCTAATCCAACTATGCCTTCCCTGTCTGCTTACTGCACAAAGAATTGTTAGGCGATGTATTCAGGTCTTGCTAGCACACCGTCGAGATTAGCCTGCAGGTCCCCCACTTAAAATATTCTATAGACAGCGCAGTAGTTGCCAGCTTGGGTTCTTGTGCTGTTATTGGACAACAGCTCCCACCATCCCTATCAGAAGATTATGGGTCCTGAACTCCAGCAACAATTGAAAATCTGGGATTAGGAACAATCAAGATAGCTGAACAGATATTCCACCCCCCCCAAAAAAACCTAAGAAAAGATATAGACAGAACCTCTGAAGCATATATGAAGCAGATACTAGGGCAGCTCTCTAGTGAGAGTAAGCCCATTTAGTCTCTTTCTTTAACTGCAACCGTTATTATTTGCAAGTCCTTCTATTAAGCCCCAGAGGGAGGAACAAAACAAGGCATGCCTTATTACCTTTTACAGTACAATGCCAGATGAAGTCCATGCCACTAAATATCCTGTGGGCACAATTAATACACTCATTTGCAAAGAGAAATCTTTAGCCAAAGTAAGGCTGAACTCTGGATGCAAAAAAAAAAACCATTCTCTCAAGCCACACAAATTCATCATTAATCATTGTGTATAGTAGCATGACATATTGTGGTTATTGTGTCTGTAGATCCCAACTAACAATTCCACCATCCCTTTTTAAAAAAAAGCTGTGGGTGAACATCCCTTTAAAAAGCAAAAGGGATTCTGCTTAATTTAATTAACAGGGCCCCATTGTCTCCTTGAGTAGAATCACACCCCAGGTAGAAGCAATTTGGGCTTTTGGTTCTAGGCAAAAAGCTGACAGGTGGCTAGATTGCCAATTACCTGAATCTGACAGCCAGCTTATTCAGCTGATTTCAACGGTCTGAAGTATTAATGATCTGCCTAATGCTAAAGCTACACATTTATTAAAGATGCTTTATATAAAGGAAAGAAAGACATATGATGTGCATTTTAGAAGGGTGATATGGTGAAGGAAGGACCTGCTGCATGAACAATTTCAAAGTTTAATGAATTGTGTTATCAACAGGACCATGTGCTGTTTTCTTCATTTCCCCTCACTTATGTATATATTTGCATGTTTATATACTGCCATAACCACAAGTCCAGTGGTTTGGATTATCAATTACCTACTCTGCTGTCCCAGAGGATTTCAGATATACCATCTTATGCCTTTAGCAATCTACTCTTTCAGTTTACAGGCTGATTTCACAAGCTGTTAATTTATATTTTATTTCACCTTCTTTTAGACTAGAACTATTCTCAAAAGAAGAATGGTCCTCTTGCCATACATAGCTTAATTCACATTGTTGTTTAATCACACTGTCATTCATTCAGGCATACAATTTCAAACTTGTATAGTCATTATTAAAATAATCCCAAAGCAGCGAGCAATTAATAAGTAAGTTACAATAAAAAGTTACAACCTTCCATAAAACCCACATGATTAAAACCATAAACAGCTAAAAACAATTGTACAAGACATTATTTTTTTTAAAAAAAATACAGAAGGTAAAAGAATGCAGATGTAATCAAGACAAGCTTGGCATCTCACATAGCATGGCATCTTGGATAGTTTATATGCCACACATTAGAGGAAAAATATCCAATGTTATTGGATCCACAATTAAAGTGGCTTCGTGTAATTTTTATAATTTATTTGACCTTTAATTGAAGTGGTTCTAAGCAATCTCAAAGCTTCCTGATCTGACATGTTCAACTTCATTCTAACTAAGCATTTCATTTATTTATCTATGAAATAATTCCCCGCTCCTCCCCACACACCATTTCATCAGTTCAGGATAAAACGTTCAGGATTCTTAACTAGGGCCATCTCTAAGTTTTATATAAATAACAACGGATAACAATTGCCCCAAACAAACGTGAGAGAATAAGTTTATTTTTTGTAAAATCACCATATTGTAAAGTTCCCTTGAACCTTTTAAGCTGAAACATAACAGACTGACCCTCTGAGAAGTATCAAACATGCCAATAAATTTTATTCAGTTTTGCTCATTTTTCTTTAAATTCCTATTTCAACCAAATTAAAGACATATATCACAAAACCGTCTCTACAGTAGAAGATGAAAACGTTATATGATTTGAAGAGAAACCAAGATATATTTTGTTTCTCACAAGGATTTTGTTTCTCACAAGAACTGTCCACTGTTGACCTAACCTCATTCCTAAGAGGTCTGTAAGGGGCGTGCATAAGTGCACCAGCGTGCCTACCGTCCCTGTCCTAATGTTCCCTCTTATTTTTATTCATTTCATGTATTCAAATTATGTATATACTTATATGTATTATCTAATACGAGATTGACAAAATAAATAAATTTTAAAAAAATTAAAAAAATTCAGGAATGTTTTCTGTTTGTCCTTCCTGGTTGAATCCCCATTCAGCAGCTTTTTCAAAGCTGACTTTATCTGTGACTGAGTAGGGTCTCCAACCTTGGCAACTTTAAGACTGGTGGACTTCAACTCCCAGAGTTCCTCAGCCGAACTCTGGGAATTGAAGTCCACCAGTCTTAAAGTTGCCAAGGTTGGAGACTCCTGGAGTAGACAATCAGGTAAGCACCCACCCACCCACCCTATATTTCTACTCAATTATATGGTATTAGGCATTATTGACCTTTCAGCTTCCAATTTTTTTAAAGAATATGTTGTTTTTGTTTTTATTTATTTTTCACACTGATTGTCTCCCTCAAAGATAGGAAGTTTTTATCTTCATATACTCTTGCCAGTCAACTTTTATGGGTAGGCTAGTTCATGATGTAGCTGTGGTGACGTGTTTTAGAATATGCATTTGGTTTTAAATTCTGCTGTTATTTTTCAATATTTTTAAACTCTTATCTTGTAAACAAGCCAAAAGAAGTATGAAAATGTTAATAAAGAAGTTCTTTATAGATTTCTTTGATATTTGGTAGGCATCATTGTCTGATAAGGGTCTTACATACATGAAATTCCTAATCTGTGGAACATCTTGCTTTCAGAAGTTGTGCAGTAGTGGGTTCTAAAACCCTTTACTACCAGTTCACGCTCACACACGATGCTTCTGTGCATGTGCAGAAGCATCCCAGGCAGGTGGGCGGAACCTCCCGCCACCAGTGCTACCGGTTCTTAGAACCGGGCCGAACCGGGAGCAACCCACCGCTGAAGTTGTGGGTGCTCCATCACTGGAAATTTAAAAAAAGAGATTGGACAAAAATTTGTCTGAAATGATATAAGCTCTCCTGCTTGAGCAGGGGGTTGGACTAGAAAACCTCTAAAGTCCCTTCCAACGCTGTTATTCTGAAAGTTAGGAACATGAAAAAAGAATATTAATAGGATTGAGGATATTTGTTTCTCAAATTGTCATTTGCAATTGAATAGCACATGATCAGTACATGAATTAAACACATGAATAATACTTTCTTGTTGTCCGATATTTGATATTCATTGGATCAGCTTTCTACCAATAGTGTCAGGGTTCACTGTCTCTGCATTGTCTAGATTTGGGGGAACTCAGTTCAAACCCAATCTTAGCCATGAGATAACTGGATGAATTCTGGTCAGTCATTATAGTATTCATTCACTCCTGCAGCTCCTTTGCTTCTCTGCAGCCTTTCTTTATGCAGGCCAGAATCTAAATGGAAGTGTTGCTCCCAATTGATAGAACATGAGCACAACACAGCACAATTCCAGGCCTTGCACTCCTCGGGTTCCAGGATGCAAATAATTGTACTATACCCGCATTCAAGCAAACATGATTTCAGCTTCTCTTTAAGCCCCGTCTCCTGATTGGATACATGACAGTTGAAATGAAGTGAAGACGTTTGTGTGCATTATGATCTCATTGGTGAAATGGACGATTTGTAACAGTTAATGGTCCATCCTTTGGGAGTACCAATAAATCACCTAGATATTATCCCATAGGTCATTAGCACTTTTTAAAAGTCTATTCCCCCCCCTAGAGACTCGTTAAAACCCAAACCACCATGCTTGTGTTAAATTCTACATTAACCCAGGAGCACAGCAGTACCTTCTAAAAACTCCCACCCTTTGCCAGGTAATACGGTGGCTTCCTTCCAAGCCTGTGCTTGTATTACATCTACGCATCTGGTGCCACTGAAGTTTTTTAAACATGGAACATTTGTACTGCTTTTTTTGGACACAATTCTCTCATTCTGCAGCAAAACAAACCTCTTCTTTCACAGCCACAACACAATAACAAATCCACCCCCTGAATGTGCTCCGTTCCCATTTTCCTTCTCATGTGGGTGTGCAAACAAATGTCCAGATGAAGGAAGTAGGTGGGCACATATGATATCAGCCCAGTTTTTGGCATGGAAAGGCACAGCTACATGTTTCCTAAATGTCAGGGAATGAGCTCCAAGTCCATGTGGGATCGCCAGACACCTGCTCCCCACTATTCTCAGCCTTGCCTTCTGCTGTTGTCATTCTGACACTTGTGCCTTAGATACATTTCAGCCAACATTCTCAGCAGGGCAATTATATGGCGCTTTGCATGCTCCTTGTTGCTGTAAGGCAAGTGATTGCCAATTGCTGTAGGAAGTTGCCAAGACCCAAGAACACAAACCACGAGACCAGAGGTGGGTTCCTACCGATTCGGATTGGTTCTATAGAATAGGTAGTAACTGGGCCAGGGGTGGGTTCCTACCGGTGCAGTCCAATGCACAGCTCCGGTAGGGACCCGCCGATTATGCAATTTGCGCATGACTGCTCTGGTACCATCCTCACCGGACAGTCGCGCGTGTCGCTATCTTTTTTAAAGAATTTTTTGGCTTTTTTGCTTCTGTGCATGCACAGAAGCAAAATCTCGCCGAAATCTCGCGAGGGAACACGCGCGCATGTGAGATTTCGGCGAGATTTTGCTTCCGTGCATGCGCAGAAGCAAAATCTCGGCAAAATTGCGCAAGTGGGCACGCGCACATAGCGAGTGGGCATGCGCATATAGCGAGCGGGCACGCGCACATAGTGAGCACATGCGTGCACGAAACATGGAGATGTGTGTGCAGCGCACCGGTATCGGTAAGTAAGCAACCCGTCCCTGAACTAGGCAGCCAGGGTCGCTGGAACCGGCAGTGACCCAGGCCTGCCACATCCCCAAGCTGGTTTTCTTGGCGGCGCCATAGATGCCGCCATCTTTTTTTTTGCTTCTGTGCATGCACAGAAGCCTTTTTCTAGTACTGTGCATGCACGTGTGCACCCACAAAGTGCACACGCGGTGCGCAACACACGCACATGCATGCATCGCATCCCTGAGCGAAGAAGCAGTAACACAATCCGGAACCCACCCCTGCATGAGACCCTCCCCATAATGAACTGAACAGTATGAAGGCAGGCTTCTTGAGGACCTGTGCTCCTTCCACTATGAACTTCATGTGCCCTGAAGGCTGAGGACCAACAGGGTATCTTAGAATGTCACCAATGATTTCCCAGAACTTTTCCAAGCCTTTTCCTTGGAATCCAAGGATTCCAGCTTTTCCTAAAGCTGGCGCTTTAACAGAAGACCCCCCAATGGGGAAAACATCCCCGAAGCCAAGAGCACAATCCTTATTGAGACCAGAAATGTACAATGATTCCACAGTGACCTGAGATATTGTCCAACTATGTTCTGTCCACAATCATTTGGATTGTGGACAGGGAGGAGAAGAGAACTGAGTCTGATGAAACGTTTGAATGAAAGGAAAATAAGTAAGTAAGCCTTTCAGGAACTATTGGAAAAAGATCTCCAGTCTCCTGTATTTGCACAGACAATCCAATTCAAACACAATCCTCAAAAGGGGGGAAAATAACAGTGGGTGAAAAATTACCTTCTGCCCTATTGCCCTCTCAGGGACATTCTCTTAAAATAACAATGTAATCTTTTTTTTTACTCCTTCTGAAATGAAATGGTCTGTTAAGCCTATTTACAAGCACTCCCAATATTATATTAATCATATAACAGATGAGACAGTTTATTAGTAATCTAACTGCAGCTAGAACAAATTATATCATTGCTAGTGATCAATCAGCTGAAAAAATATGTGCTCAGATTATTTAGAGTCTTCCAAGTAGTGACAATATAATCACTGGAATCTACAATTATTTCAGCATTGTCAGGCCACCAAAAGTCATTGTCTGTAGGCAGCTAAGAGTGACTTGGGAGAGAATTTCAGCAATAAATATTACAGCATGCAAGGTAATGCTCCATAAAAACTTGGAAACTTTTCCCTGTCTGCAACTTTCCTCTCCTTGAGTAATGAATGCAGCAGTAAGGCTGGAGCCAATTGCTCAACCTTTTCAGGAGGGTCACGTGACGTAATGGATCACACCCCAGAGTTCTGAAGGAGCTCAGAACCACTGAACCACATCTTTCAAATAATACCAGGGAACTACTAAAGGACTAGAAAAGAACTGATGTGGTTTCCATCTTCAATATGGAAAAAAAATGGCTCCAGGAAATTTCAGAGCAGCAAGCCTAACATCAATACCTGGGAAGATCTGGAAAAGATAAGCAAGCAAAGAAGCAAGCAAAGCTATTATTAGAAGCGAACATGGGTTTGTCAAAAGCAGATCATGCCAAACAAAACTTATTGCGTTCTTTGACAAAGTGACTAAATTAGTGGACCACCAAAATCCAAGTATACTTGGATTTCAGTAAGGCATTTGACAAAGTTGACCACAACTTATTTCTTGGCAATCACCAATCAACCACATCTACATGGAGAGAAGCATGAAGTGGGATACCCCAAGGTTCTGTTTTAGGTCAGTACTCTTTGACATCTTCATAAATTATTTAGATGGGGATAGAAGAGGAAATCATCAAATTTGCAGATGACCAAGCTAAAAGGAATAGCCAACACTTTGGAAGTTAGGCTTAAGATCCAAAAAGTTATTGAACACTGGGCCCTATCTAACACAATGCAATTCAGTGGTGAAAAAAGTAAGGTTTTACACAGACAGAAAAAACAAATGCACAGGTATAAAATAGGTGGTACCTGGCTCAACAGTAGTCACTGTGAGAGGGATCTAGGCACTCTAGTGGACAACCACATAAGTATGAGCCAGCAGTGGACTGCAGCTGCCAAAAAAGTGAATGTAGTCCTAGGCTGGATCAACAGAGAAATAGTATCCAGATCATGTGAAGTATTAGTACTGGTATATACTGCCTTGGTAATACCACACTTTGAATACTGCAACCAGTTCTGGTCACCACAATGCATAAGAGATGTTGAGACTCTGGAAAGACTGTATAGAAGAGCAACTAAGATGATTAGGGGGCTGGATGCTAAAACATGATAAACATCTGCAGGAAATGGGTATGTCTAGTCTAATGAAGAAAAGGAGTAGGGGTGACATGATAGCAGGGTTTCAATTTTTGACAAGCTGTCACAAAGAATGGTTGGGGCAACCCATTCTCCAAAGCACCTGAGAACAGAACAAGATGCAAACTTATCAAAGAGAGAGCCAACCTAGAACTAAGGAGAAATTGCCTGACAATAAGAATAATTAATCAGTGGAACGGTTTGCTTCCAAATGTGCTCCAACCTGGAGGTTTTTAAGAAGACATTGAAGTCAGCCATTTGTTTGGAATGGCATAGAGGATTGACTACCTCCTAGAATCAGGGGTGGGTTGTGGATCCATTTGCTGCTGGTTTGCTTAGGGTTGCGCCGGGCGCACGCAGCAATAAAAAAATAGCTTCTGCGAAAGCGCAGAAGCAAAAAATAGCTTCTGCGCATGTGCAGAAGCAAAATCCAAGATGGCAGCGCCCACGGACCGGCACTGACAGAACTGGCTCCGTGACATCATCACCAGTTTACTAACGGTTCTAAAGAACCAGTTAGAACTGGTAGGAACCCACCTCTGCCTAGAATACCTCCAATGTCCCTTCCAACTCTTTTTTTCTGTATTCTGTAAATAAATATAGAATTTGAAGCGTTGAAGTTCATATTCTGACAAAAGCTCTCTCTTAAAGAAAGAGGTGGGAGGGGATTCATCCGCTTCACATTTCATTGCAAGTTTGCAAATATGTTCTTTCCAGACCAAAGCATAATCCAAACTTCTAAAATGCTTCAGAAGACCCACATTTCTAAATACTGTGTTGAGCCACTGCAATACAAAATACATCCAACAATAGATCTACTTTTGTGTTTATATATATCTATGCACAAAAGCCAGCTGGGTGACTTTGGACCAGTCACTCTCTTTCAGCCCTAAAATGAGAATTTGAAAAACATCTATTTTCCAATCTACACTGGAGCAGCATAGCCAGCAGTGAAATCTACTTACCTTTCCTACCGGTAAGGAAATGCACACTTTTTCACCCCCGCTCCGCTCATATGCACACTTTTTTGCCCTCTGCGTATGCGCAGAATGTTTTGCGCATGTGCAGAGGGTTAAAAAAGGAAAATGGTGGCATCCGGGCAGATGGGCGGAGCCTCGCGCTGCCGCCACTACCGGTTCTCCAAACCACCAGTGGCCATCGCTACCAGTACGCCCGAACCGGGCCGAACCGGTAGCACTTCACTCCTGAGCATAGCATATTATGGTCCACATCCTGCAATGAATATCCTTCATGCTGATAATAATTTTAATAATTATATAATTATATTAATAAATAAATAAACATAATATAATTGTGAATTATTATAATTATTATCAGCTTGGATTGATTCACTACATGCACACATATATATGTCTGTGTATACATTTGCATTTCTGTGTATATGTACATTGATGTCATTATAGAAAATTGATTTCGAAATGTAAGCATTATATTTTATTCATAAAGTGTGCATCAGGAGAAATACACATGAAAATGTGTATGGACTTTGTGCAAATGTTTTATTAAAACAAACTCACCAAAATCAGTGTTCTAAGTGGAATAAAGAATAGGGTTCAGCAAAATGTTCACAGGGTGCTTCAAAATAGAAGCAGCTACCTCTCCTGAAAGCTTAGAACAATTGCTTCAATCTGAAGGATTTCTTGGGTCGCTTCTGCAAGCCTTGTGTACGTGCCCAGTTGTTTCATTTCTTCAGAATTTGTTGAAGAAGTGTTACAGACCCAGGAAGTACATGAAGCAGCCTTGTTGAGCCTTCTTAAGGCTACAGCTGCCTCTTCTTTGCAGAAGGGCACTGCTGCTAAAATGGAGGAACCCAACCATAATTTAGATACATATCTGGCAAAAATGACCTTACAGTGAGGGCATATATTAGATCAGAAGCCTGAAGACTAAATTTACTTCAGAAGAGCCTTGCTGGGTTGGGTCATATCCAGCTCTTTTCACATTAATCAACTTGTTGCCTATTGCAGGGGTCTCCAACCTTGGCAACTTTAAGACTTGTGGACTTCAACTCCCAGAATTCCACAGCCAGCAAAGCTAACAAAGCTGGCTGTTGAATTCTGGGAGTTGAAGTCCACAAGTCTTAAAGTTGCCAAGCTTGGAGACCCCTGGCCTATAGAGTAGGGCTTCACAATCTTCTTTGACATAAGGAACACAGGCTATGATGCTGCCACCATCATTTCCACTTCTCTGACCAGCTCACTCTCACCAGTGTTGTATGGGGGATTTGTCGTTCTGTCCTTGCCAAGGTACCTGGTGAAGCCATCTTGAAAAATGTCTGCCCTGGGAGATGGTGAGCAGTTTCTCCTGGTTGTGGGCTGGGTGGATACTCTTTTTTTTTTTGGAACTACTGGCCAGGTGATGAGCTATATCCAACCTGGGGCCTGTGGTTTACCAACCCTTGCTATAGAGTATGACATGACACCAATGCTCATTATCTAGCATGGTGGTGCAGTGCATCTTATTAGAATTTCTGAACAAAAGGCTTTACATCACATTTGCCTAAATTTAGATTGGGCCAGTGGAAGGGCAGATCAATGTGCTTTTGGATATCAACTGTGACAGCAACAACAGAAAGGACAAAACCAGAACAAAGAAGGCAGCAGCTGTTTCAATGCTTCCCCTCAAGATATTTCAAGATGCTCCTTTTTATCCAGGCAAATATTTCATTCGTTATCAAACATCCTCAGTGGCTAGTCCAGGCAACCTCGCTTCTTTGGCTGTATTAAAAGGCTGTATTATCTGAAGACAGCTGTCTCCAAGTAAAAGTCAGTCCTGGCCCATGGGTGATCCAGATGCTCCATGAGTAAACTGCAATATTTCTTCAGGAACTCGTTAAAAAATCTGCCAACTTTTTTGTGGCTCCTCTCACGCTAACAATCTGAATCAAATATTAGCATTACCTATTTAGCACTCTTTCCCATATCCAGGGTATTCCTATTGTTAGACAGGTAAACCCTTCTCCAGCCCATTGAAAAAGCCCAAATGTTTACTAGGACTTTTATATTGCTTTAGACAGCTGGACAAAAGGTTCCAATAAAGCAGAATGTTTGTAGCTCAGGGTTGAAATGAGGGGTCCTTGGTGTTCTCTGAGCTTGCTTATTTTCTTGCAGACGTTTCATTACCTGAACTAGGTAACATTATCAGTGCTAGGACAAAAGGTTGCTATACTGCTTCTCACAGAACGAAAACACCTTTGGTTTCATTTGCTTTTCAGATAAAAATCTTCCCACCTTGGGGTTTAATTTGCTCTTGGTTATTTTCTAATGTATGTTCAGACAATTCTTTAAGAGCAGACCTCTGTAGATCAAGCTTCTGCATTAGGAATGCCTTTAACTAGCCGGAACACTGCATCCTCATGCATTTTGATGAGCCAGATTAGTTATTTGTCACATATGCTGGTAATGCAGAAATTAATCGAAGCAACTACCCATAGGCAAATGGATGATAATGACCAAAACTAGGTTTGTACCGATAGCAAAAGAGGAAAAACAGCCATCCCTCATATTCCCCCTCTGCTATTTTTTTTACAAACCGCTCTGCTTTGAAAGAGCAGATAAATGGTTCAAAGAAATGAAATTAATCCTCTTGGAGAAAGAGTGTAGGAAAAGCTCCTATTCCAATCCGAGAATATGAGGCTAAACTCTGGTTTCCATTCCTTCTTTCCATGCAGTGTTCTTCAATCAATGAAAGAGCCAGCTTCCGTTGGCTTTAGAACAGGTAGTTCCTGAGCTGCTTAGCAGAAAAGGTAAGATATACAGGACATTTGCCATAACTCCTAAGGGCATATTTGGCAAGAGGAAGAAAGAACCAGGGTACTGAAATACAGAACGGAAACTGCCAAGCATACTGATTTCTAAATTCTGCAAAGTTGGCCATAGATCCATAAAGAGACAGATGGATAAAGAAAGCAGTTGGGAGAGGGCTGTATCTTGGGCAAAGTTGCATTCTGTGGGCTTGAAAAAACAGCCTTAAGACATGACTGTAAGGATTATACTTTTGATTAGTCAAAAAGTCATCTAATATGCAGGACAGGACATTACTCCCAAAGGATTAAAAACAATTGCGCCAGTTATAAGAATGCCTGACAGGTTTAAGCCCTTATGGTGAATAACACTCTGGGCATAGCGCTTTATTTTTTAAATCCAGGAGATTTAGAGAAGCCAGATCCAAAGTAGAGTAGGAGGCTTCCAAGAATTGGCACTTCTTTTTTTCAACCCCTTCACAGCCATTGCTCAAATTCCTTATTTTGCACTATTATGAGACAAGTTCTTTTTTTATTTCTATCTGGCCACCTTACAATCTAAATTTCAGATGCGCCACAGAAGTCTCTTCTCTCTCTCTCTCTCTCTCTCTCTCTCTCTCTCTCTCTCTCTCTCTCTCTCTCTCTCTCTCTCTCTCTCTCTCTCTCTCTCTGTGTGTGTGTGTGTGTGTTTCTGACTCAGTTCTTTCAGGGACTTTGCTTTTCTCCACTGCCAATTTTATTCTGAAACAAAACATCTCCCTGCTGATGCTAATTGTTGTTTTTGTTTTCCAGAAAGTATAGGAACTGCTAAAAGCTGAAAATACTTTCTGCTGATTTCCTAAAAGCTGCAGGGGTGGGTTTTTTTTTAAAGAAGGTGCCTGTGTACCTTATCTAAAGAATCATAGATATTATGTCTAAAGAACATATGGGATGCAAAATAAATTCAAGTTAGATGATCAGGGAACTGGAGGCTAAAACATATGAAGAACGGTTGCTGGAATTGGGTATGTCTAGTTTAATGAAATGAAGGACTAGGGGAGACATGATAGCAGTGTTCCGATATCTCAGGGGTTGGCCACAAATAAGAGGGAGTCAAGCTATTCTCCAAGCACCAAAGCAGGACAAGAAGCAATGGATGGAAACTAATCAAGGAGAGAAGCAACTTAGAACTAAGGAGAAATTTTCTGACAGTTAAAACAATCAGTGGAACAACTTGCCTCCAGATGTTGCTCTAGAATGCTCCAACACTGGAAGATTTTAAGAAGAGATTGAATCATTTGTCTGAAATTGTATAGTGTTTCCTCCCTGAGCAGGGGATTGGACTAGAAGACTTCCAAGGTCCCTTCCAACTGTTATCCTATCCCAGTGTTTCCCAACCTTGGCAACTTGAAGATGTCTGGACTTCAACTCCCAGAATTCCCCAGCCAGTGAATCTTCAAGTTGTTAAGGTTGGGAAACACTGTCCTATCCTACCCTATCCTACCCTATCCTATCCTATGCTATACTAGTTGTTGATTCCTCTTTTTGTTACTTTTGAGATCTGAAGAGTACATTTATCTGTCCTTCCACTGGTCCAGTTGAATATTAGGGTGGTGTTCTTTTATTTAGAGTTTTCTGTCTGTTAAATCAAACTCACAAAATCACAATGCAAGCCTTCATGCCTCCTTTTTGTAAGATTGAATGGACCCAATGAACAAAAAACCCTCCAAGGTCAATTCCAACTCTGTCATACTGTTAAAAGGCAGATGTGTCTCATGAGCCTTATGCCACAAATCCCCCTTCCACCATCCTTTTCATCTTCCTCTACCTCTTTGAGATAGGAAACAGAGTCCTGCTTGCATTAGGAAGGTAACTCAGCTTTGCCAACTTATCTGGCAGGATTATAATTCTGATAGCCCTGTTGGGATACTGGAGAGACAGTTAGACTAATTTCAGATCCTTAAAGCAACAGTGAGTCACTAAGAGTCTAATGCAGGGGTATCAAACTCAAGGCCCCGTGGGCCAAATTCGGCCTGCGGGGTGCTTAGATCTGGCCCGCGGGGCCGCCCTGGAAACAGTGAAGGACTGGCCTGCGGTGCCTCTGCCAGCAAAAACAGAGCTCGGGGCCTCCTGCAGCCCTGTTTTTGCTGGCAGACGGCTGCAGGAGGCAGTCCAGGCCGAAAATGGGGCCCGGGGGGGGCACACACTAGGCTTTGTTTTCACTAGCAGAGGGCTAGCAAAACAAAACAAAATGATAAATGTTTCCCCTTTTGCATTTGAGCATCCAAGAAGGGACAGGAAAGGAGAAAGGGAAAGAGGAAAGAAAAAGAAAAAGAAGGAAAGATGGGGAGAGAGCAAGGAAGGAAAAAGAAGGAAAGAGGGGAAGGAAGAAGAAAGAAGAATGAAGAGGGAAGGAAAAAGAAAAGGAAGGAAGGAAGGAAGGAAGGAGGGAGGGAGGGAGGGAGGGAGGGAGGGAAAGTCCTGCTTTAGCACTTGGCCACCATCAGCCCTGCTGCCCTTTTACCATCCCCTTGTCTCCTCCTTCTGACCTCTCCTGGTGGTCATCCTATCACTGAGGATGCTTCGGTTACAAAGCCGGGTCTCCTTGCGTGGAGAGGGAGTGGGCCTCCCTCTGATCCACATACTTTGCCCTCCCGCACACACCATGAGCAACCTCCTGATCAAGAAGAGCAAGTACAGCAGCAGCAGCCTTGAGGAGGAGGTAAGCACGGCTGGGCACTCCCTCGGGGAAGCAGGGCTGGGCTGGGCTGTGGTGTTCTGGTGCCCTGGGAGCTTGAGGGCTGGGCTAGGTGCTTTCCCTCCGCTGCCTAGGGCTCTGGACAGTCTGTGCCACCGTTCGGGGGTCCTCCATGTGGCCTGAGAGGGATGACAAGGCTCCTCTGGAGGACAAGGGTTTGGCATTCTCCCTGGTCTTGCCTCCCTCCTCTGGAGACAATGGATTCCCCCCAGCCCTGCCCGGGCCACCACAGGTGCCCCCAACATGAGTGATGTTGAGCTGATCACACCCACCCTGGCCACACACACACCAGCCACAAAGGTCAAACACAACCCTGATGCGGCCCTCAATGAAATCGAGTTTGACACCCCTGGTCTCATCCAACTCTTTGGTATAATCAATCAAAGCAGTGGTAATTGATCTTTTTGGATAACTTGGGGAAGGGGTACACTCTTATTGTTTAGTCTTTTAGTACCAAGAACTAAAATAGTTTGATCATTATTTTCTGGGTTTCCTGGGTATTTGAAGATTGGCATTTCCCTAAGAGATGTAGTAAGAACTCCGTAGATAGCAATATTTGATTGGCTGAGCTGGTTCCAAACCTAAATGGATTGTTTGGATAAGAGATTCCAGGGAATACCAGAATAATAGACCACACCGTGGAGTCAAAAAACATCTCATAAGAAGATGGTGACAAATCACACTCCTCTGAATATTCTTAACCATGAAGTCACCAAAAAGAGTTAATGTTCTCCATACTGAGGTAACCAATCAGCTACTGGGAAGCTGAAGAACAAAATCCTTGTGTCTCAGATGACCAAGATAGAAACAGTGAAACTATACTTTTAAAAAGAGGATTGGAAAGAACAGTAATAAGTTTTGAAAAATACTTCAGTTGGATTTTGAACCAGCAGTGCTATACTGTTGCAATACAATGAAACCAACGTTTCAACAAAATTTGTCCACTATGCATCATAAAATCTACAGAGGAGTACAGCTAACATTCCAATCCTCATGCTTGAGAGAAAAGCCAAATATTTAAGACTTTCCAGAAGGCTTTCCAAAACACTGGAGGGAGGCTATTCCATCAGGTGGATACCCTTAGACAAAGATTATCTTAATAACTTGACACTTCTGTGCCAATCAGAGATGGTTTCCTCCCGGGTCGGACCGGTTCACCCGAACCGGTAGTGAACCACTGGTGACATCACGATGATGTCACAGAACCGGTTCAGTCGGTGCCGGTCCGTGGGCGCTGCCATCTTTTTTTAATTTTTTTAAAAAAAAAATTTTCTCTTCTGAGCATGTGCAGAAGCCGAGTATCCGGCACTGTGCATGCGGTCGCCATCTTGTTTTCAGCTTTTTTTTAAAAAAAAATTTTGGATTTTTGTCACTGCACATGTGCGCGCCCATGAGGTGCGCCCACACAGTGCAAAAGAAAGCAAATCGGCAGCAAGGTAAGTTAGAACCCACCCCTGGTACCAATCCATTCTATACATAATACTTGTATCTGCATGCAACCATAATAAACTCTCTCATTTCAACACTGTCATTGCACCACTGCACCTAAGTCCTAAAGTGAGCAAGTGGGGGGGGGGATTTCTCAATGCCCTACTGCCCACTTTCTAGAGTTTTCTGTTCCTCCCTCTTTGTGGCCTCAGTTTGACTCATCTCAGTGGAAAGATCCATGCCCAGGCATATCATGCAAGTGTGGCTGTTGATCTAAAGTCTTGCAGTTCTGGAAAGAAGCCAAGGAATCAGGACAAAGGCAGGTTGCCAGGAAGCCTAAGAGATATCTGTCTTGCCTGTGATTGATGTGATCATCAGCACTCAGATACTCTGTATGGCCGTCAGGCAGGAAAGCTGGAGGCTTTGCATTGGGATCCTTGCAGTTTTAAAATGTCATGCTTCTGCCTTGGAGGGCTTCCTTCTCAGAAACGACTTGAGCCTTTCCAGCTGCATCACCAAGGGAAAAGATAGGACACTTCCTTGCAGGCTGCCATTAAGGGCACAATCTGTGGCTGCACTGACACACAGTCAGAGTCACAGCCTCTTAGTGTTTATACCGGGAGGAGGAACCACTTCAACAAAAAACGTGTTAACCAATTACATTTTAACATTCACCAGTTGTCGATTCTCTTGGGAAAAATTCAAGGGCAGGAACAGTGCCAAAATCCTTGAGGTAGTATGTGACATGCAGTAGAAGTCAGGAATGCTTTCATGAAGAGCCCTTCACTAATCAAGTCTATTCTCATTTATGACTTCCTATGTCTATTTTATTGTTGCATCTTCTGATTTTTAGAGCAAGTAGACACTTTTGAGGGAGGCCCTAACAAGATTCATCATTCTCTTTAATGAGAATGTCCTCATGGTGTGTGCTGCACTGAAAGAGGTGTGTATAAGATTAACCTCTTTTAAAAAGAGGCAAGCGGAACATCAATGGAAGCCAAGAAACACTCTATCTGGCACCTAAAGTGATTTCGGTATGTACAAGTTAACTTCAGAGGTGGGCTGCACATACGTTAACAACCAGTTCACCGGAAATCTGAGCATGCGGCTTCAAACACACAGCAAATCTTCTCAGGCAGCCGTGGTGAGTAGAGCAGGTGAGGTGTGGCAATCAGCTGGGCTTTGTGGGTGCGGAACAAAGCCAGAGAGTGAGATAAATAGGACAGGCTAGCACCGGGGCAGGTGGGTGGGCCCAGCCGGTGGTCAGAACTATTGGTTCGCCCAAACCGGTCCAAACCGGCAGCAGCCCACCTCTAGTTAACTTCAACAAACTCATAGCACTCTTACTGTGTTTTTTTTGTTTTGTTTTTTTGTTTTTTGTTTTTAAACGCTCTTATAAGCCGCCCAATCCCATGGGACTCAGGGCGGCGTACAGCATAAGTAAGAAGCGTACAATTTAAAACAGTAATCATAAATTTAAATTAAAAAATAATTAAAAAGAAGACATTATAAAACACAACATTCAGGGGGAATTTGCTTATCCTATTCACCCCATCTGCCGGAAGAGCCATGTTTTTAGGGCTTTACGGAAGGCCAGTAAGGTGGGGATAGTTCGGATCTCTGGTGGAAGATGGTTCCAGAGGGACGGGGCTCCCACAGAGAAGGCCCTCCCCCGCGGCCCCGCCAATCGACATTGTTTGGCCGACGGGACCCGGAGGAGGCCCTCTCTGTGGGACCTAACCGGTCTTAGGGAGGTATGTGGTAGGATGCGGTCCCGCAGGTAACCTGGCCCTGAGCCATGTAGGGCTTTAAAGGTAACGACCAACACCTTAAATTGCACCCGGAGGCTAACTGGTAGCCAATGCAGCTGGCGAAGGATAGGTGTTACGTGGGTGTATCTCGGTACACCCACTACTGCACGCACAGCTGCATTCTGTACCAGCTGGAGTCTCCGAATGCTCTTCGAGGGTAGCCCCATGTAGAGCGCGTTACAGTAGTCAAGCCGTGAGGTGACAAGGGCATGAGTGACTGTGAGCAAGGCCTCCCTCTCCAAGTAAGGTCGCAATTGGTGCACAAGACGGATTTGTGCAAAGGTCCCCCTAGCCACAGCTGAAAGATGTTGATCCAATTTTAGCTGTGGATCTAGGAGGACACCCAAATTGCGAACCTGTTCAGAGGGAGTCAATTTTTCTCCCCCGAGAACCAAGGAGGGACAGTCGACATAGTCCTTGGGAGGCAATATCCAGAGCCACTCAGTCTTGTCTGGGTTGAGCCTGAGTCTGTTCACTCCCATCCAGACCCTCACATCGTCCAGGCAGCGGCACATTACATCAACTGCTTCACTGAACTGACACGGGGTGGAGATGTACAACTGGGTATCGTCAGCATACTGCTGATACCTCACCCCATGCCGTCGGATGATCTCACCCAGCGGTTTCATGTAAATGTTAAACAGGATGGGCGAGAGGACCGAGCCCTGTGGCACCCCGCAAACCAGGGGCCTAGGGGCCGACCTCTGTCCTCCTGTCAACACCGACTGCGTCCTGTCAGAGAGATAGGAGGAGAACCACCGTAAAACAGTGCCTCCCACTCCCATCTCCCCCAGACGACGCAGAAGGATACCATGGTCAATGGTATCGAAAGCCGCTGAGAGGTCAAGTAGCACCAGGATGGAGGAGTAACCCCCGTCCCGGGCTCGCCAGAGATCATCCATCAGCGCGACCAAAGCAGTCTCCGTACTGTAGCCGCGCCTGAAACCCGATTGAAAGGGATCCAGATAATCAGTATCCTCCAATAGCCGCAGGAGTTGGAGCGACACCACCTTCTCGACAACTTTACCCAAGAAGGGTAAGTTGGAGACTGGACGGAAGTTCTTTAAATCCGCTGGGTCCAGGGAAGGCTTCTTGAGGAGGGGCCTCACCACCGCAGCTTTTAAAGGCTGTGGGATGGATCCCTCTCTCAAAGAAGCGATCACAACCGCCTGGAGCCAGCCGCGTGTCACCTCCCTGCTGGCAGAGACCAGCCAGGAGGGGCACGGGTCCAATAAACAGGTGGAGGCGCTCATCGCTCCTATGGCCTTGTCCACATCCTCAGGAGTGACAGGTTCAAACTCGTCCCATATAACAGGACTAAGACTCACCCCTGTCATCTCGGCTTGCCCTGTCCAAATGGAGTCCAGGTCTGTCCGAATCTGAACGACTTTATCCGCCAGAAACTGAGAAAATTCCTCAGCTCTGCCCTGCAAGGGATCTTCAGCTCCCTCCTTGGCTAGGAGGGAGGGAGTCACCCTAAACAGGGCGGCTGGGCGGGAGTCGGCGGACGCAATAAGAGCGGAAAAATACGTGCATTTTGCCGCCCTTATCGCCACTAAGTAAGACTTAATGTAAGTTCTTAAAAGTGTCCGGTCAGACTCAGCTTTACTGGCCCTCCATCGTCGCTCTAGGCGTCTCTTTAGGCGCTTCATCTCCCGGAGCTCCTCAGTAAACCAAGGGGCCCTCCGGGATCCGCTGCCACGGAGAGGCCGCAAAGGCGCAATCCGATCTAAGGCCCCCGTTGCCGCCTGGTTCCAAGCAGCCACTAGAGCCTCAGATGAATCGTGTACCAGGGAGTCAGGTATTTCCCCAAGTTCCTTCTGAAATCCTTCAGATTCCATTAGGCGCCTGGGGCGGAACCGCCTGGGGCGGAACCACTTAGTCGGCCCCGCCTCCTTGCGGTGGAGGAGTGGTGCCATGAAATCCAACCTCAGAAGGAAATTTTTCCTATGCACTTACTTCCCAGCGATTCCCCAGAGAGTATTTCCTACCATTAATTGCATCAATCAACTATACCCCATGTTATAGAGTAGAAGACTAGATCAGAATAATTCTAATTCTAAATTGAATTCATTGCTATGCTAATCCATTCTTACCTATGAAAAAAAGGCAAAGCAACACTTTTTAGGAAAACTGCACAGTGACCTTCTAGAAAGCATTACTTACCTGGCAGGGGAGATACCTTGATCATGAAGGAGGTTTTCCCAGGGTGAGGCTCATCCATTGCACTCCGGGTGTGCTGACCCCTGCGATTTCCCCAAATGCGGGAAACTCGACTGCATAATTTGTGGTAGTGGGGGACTGCGTTCGCGCTTTCCCCTGCAAAATGAGAATATGTTGTGAGCCGCCCAGAGTCCCCCGGGAGTTGGGCGGCATACAAATCTATTAAATTAAATTAAATTAAATTAAATTACTGAATAGAAATACCTTCTCTCAAACCCAGATACTGTTGGATCAGATGCTTAGGCCAATGATGGCGAACCTTTTTTGGCTCGGGTGCCAAAAGGGTGTGCGCGTGCGCACCCACACCCATAATGCAATGCCCTCCCCCCATGCATGCACACAACTCTCCCCACACTGCCTCCGTCCGTGCGCACAGGCCTCACTGAAGCCTCTGGAGTTCCGGTAGGCCCATTGGGCTGTTTTTCGCTCTCCCCAGGGTTCAGGAAAGACTCCTGAAGCCCGAGGACAGCGAAAAATGGCCCAATGGGCCAGAGGTGGGTTCCTAATTTTTTTACTACCACTCTGTGGGCGTGGCTTATTTTATGGGTGTGGCTTGCCAGCCATGTGACCAGGTGGGCATGGACCTCGGGAGCTTGGCAGCGGCCAAGCAGGGGGACATTGCCTACCTGCAACGCAGCCCCCCGCAGCAGGAGCAGCAAGACCGCGGCAGCGGTTCTTCTAGGAGGCTCCGTCAGGCCTGAATGCTTCTCCCCATTTGATGATCCTAGGCTCCTGCCGCCTGTTCCCCCTCCCCTCAGCATCTCGAGAAGCCTCGAATGTGCAAAAATGCCTAGGATCATCACCGCGCGTTCATGGCTTCTCGGACTGCTGAAGGGAGGGGAATGGAGATAGCTCCTGCCACCCGTTCTTTCAGCGTCTCACACGCTCCCTCAGCCATCCTCCCCTGCTTGGACTCACTGTGGGGTAGGAAGGCAGCGAAATGGGCCGAGGTGTGCGAGGCCTGGCTGCAACTGTCCAAAGCTGAAGAAGTTCCTGAAGACCTCTGACAGCGAAAAGGAGGCTGGGGGTGACGCACACAAGTGAACTTCCGGTTGGCCCGTTGGGCCATTTTTCGCCATCCTCAGGGTTCAGGAGGCTTTCCTGAAGCCTGGGGAGAGCGAGAACGGCCAAAAAGAAAGCCGAAAATCAGCTGGCCAGCATGCGCATGCGCGCTGGAGCTGACATAGGGCAACGCCTCACGTGCCCTCAAATATGGCTCCGCGTGCCACCTATGGCACGTGTGCCATAGGTTCGCCATCACTGGCTTAGGCCATTACAGCTAGCCATAAAATGGTTGTCTTTTTCAAGTGATCCAACATTTATTTTGTTGTATGTTATAGAAATAAGGCAATTTGGCATAGGAGGCTGCTGCTGCTGCTGCTGCTGCTGCTGCTGCTGCTGCTGCTTTCTACAGTGAACATAATAATAAAATCACAGAGCTAGAATTGTCCTTGGAGGTTTTCTAGTCCAATCTCCTACCCAGGAGAGGGATCTCATAGCCTTAGACAAACGACTGTCTGAGAAAAGATCTCCAGTGATAGAACACCATGATTCCAGGAGGCTGCCTTACTGCTTAATACTGTAGCTCTCATGATCATGAAATGTCTCCTTATTTTGAGTTTGGATCTTTCTCTATAGAGTTTTCACCTATTGGCTATTTTCCTAACTTCAGAAGCTCTGAGTCTGAAGCATAAATCCAGACTGTCTTCTCTGTGGCAGCCCTTCAGGAATTTGAAGTCTGTTACCATGTTTTCTCTTAGCCATCTCTTCTTTAAGCTAAACATACATACCCAGTTCCTTTAACCAATCTCCATAGGATTTAACCTCTTCTGCGTGTCTTCCAGTTCCTCTGCACCCCTCTTCAACTATCACAACCAGAACTGGACAGATTCTGACCAGTGCCATGTAGAACATAACTATCATTTCCTGTGACTCTGACACTATACTATTGATGGAACCCAAGATTACGTTATAGTTTTGGCAGCTGCAGCATTGCTGGCTCATGGTTTGCTCTATACTAGTTTATCAGGATGCTGAGATACTTTTACAAATAATGTTACTAAGCAAAGTATTGCCTATTATGTATACCTGGGCATCTAGTTTTTCCCACTTAAGTGCAGAATTCTTATAGTAATCACCGGCGAAATACATTTTGTTGGGTGGGTCCAATTTCAAAACTAGCAAAATCCTTCTGAATTTTTAGCCTGTCTTTTGAGGTGTTGCCAATTCTTCCCACTTTCATCCCATCTCCATGAGGAAGTTGAAGATGGCATAAGATTCTGACTTACAGCAATGGATGTCTAAGTTATAAGATGATTACTTACCAAATGGTTTACCAGTAAAATGATAAAGAGGTTCTCTTTCTTATTTCTAAAAATATGGCTCTTATTCTTTGCATATGCCAGTTCCCGTCTGAGAAAAGTAGAGGTTCCCCTAAATGATAAGTGAATTTTCTTGTATTAATGACTAGAGAGAAGATAAAGTTCTTACTAAAGAAGTTGGCTTGAAAATATATACACCATTTCCCACTTTCTTTCTCTGTATTTCCAATAAACTTTGCTTTCTGTGGTCTCTGTTAAGATTAATAATCCTGTGAATCAAACCCACCTGATAATATATGTAATTGGATTTCAGTTTGTGTTGTTTTATTATTTTAGTTGCCTTTCTGCTGAAAGCTTACTTCTTTTTTAAATGCATTTAAGGGCTCATTCACAATGCTTGCCTCCATCCCAGAGCCCAGAAGAAATCACACTGGCATAAATCACGCTGCACCTGCAGCAGGCCTTTAATGCACATCTGGGAAAGAAATTCCTCCAGGCACAGGCTGCCAGGTCCTTCCAAATACATTTTCAATTATACCCATTAAGATTAGGTCAGGCTAGTCAGTTTCAAGGCTTTGGATTCCCTTGATCAGTGGGTCAACCAATTCATAAAAATTGAAAGGAAATGGCTGAAGATACTGGGGTTTCAGTCTTCCTCCTCCTCCCATTGGAGATAGCAAGCCCAGGAATCAGACATAAAGTTGGCAGTCCTGGTGCTGGGTTAATGGTAGCCAAGCAGATCACCACTTCCAACTGCATTATCTCAAGCCTTCTCCCCCCTCTGCCACAGATTGTCCAGATGGGGAATCTTTCATTTTCCAGGGAAAAACCATTTTTACATCGGAATATCAAAGATTGGTTTCAACCTGCCTTAGCAGTGTTGTTTTTTTTAATTATAACATACTCTCTTGGGTCTTAGCGAATGGTTTAAGTTGGGACATGTTCATATTGTAGCAAGCAAGTTGTGTAGACGAGCCTGAGATTACCACGCTACAACATACAGCATTCCCTTTTGCCCTTTTAAACATAAACAAACTTCAGACTAGTTTATAATGAAGCCACCCTACTATACTGGTAGGTTTCTTATATCAGATATTTTGGCACAGGTATAGTCTGGCCACAGTTACATATACTTGTAAAAAGACCCAGTGAAGGAGTGAATGTGTAATACTCAATCTAGTCACACCGGACTGTATAAAGAGTAATAAATCATAATAAAGATTTATTATGAGCACTGCATGGAAGTTCACAAACAATGGTTTGGTTTATTAGCCAGTCAGCCATTAGTTGTATTTGCAGATAGCTGAAAATGCAAGCTCTAATAATGAAAATCAAAGAGCACAGTGAAAAATGGGCCTAAGGTTCATAAAGTTCAAACTCATTACAGCAGGAAAACAACCAGCCTTAAAACTGACAATGAAGATACTGAAGTGGTGGATAGCTTCTGCCTTTAATCAACTACCAGTATCAACAGTAAATGACTCAGCAGTCAAGAAATGCACCACAGGCTAGCACTTGGAAGATCAGCCAGGAAGCTTTGGAAAAGATATTCAGATGTTGTGATGTGTCTATATACCTATCGTAAAAAGGTCAGAACTGAGCAGGCAATGTTTTTTCTGTGACACTCTAAGTCAGGGGTCCCCAAACTTGGCAACTAGACTTGTGGACTTCAACTGCTGGGTGGAGAATTCTGAGAGTTGAAGTCCACAAGTCTTAAAGTTGCCAAGTTTGAAGACCTCTGCTCTAAGTGAAAGTTGGAATTTGAAGAAGCAAGACAGGAAATGGATGCTTTTGAACTTTGTGTTGGAAAAGACTCCTGAGAATGCAGTGGCTAGTCAAAAAAAACAAACTGATAGATCAGCCCAAAGTTCTCATTCAAGGTACAAATGAACAGAGTCAAATTATCCTATTTTGGACACCTCAAGTGAAGGCCTCTCTCTCTCTCCAGAGAAGGCTCTGCTGCTGGGAAAGATTGAAGGAAAGAGAAGAAGAGGATGACCAGCAGCAAGGTGGGTGGACTCAGTTACAGTGGCAGAAGGTGCAAAAATGGAAGGCCTGAAGGACTGGGTTGGAGAAAATCCAACCTAGAAAAAAAAGTCTTGGTTGCTAAGAATTAATACTGATTTAATTGCACATAATTAAATCAATTAAGTTGTATTTACAATCCACTTCTCCTACTTTACCATCAAGCCCAGAGGACTTAGGAAGAAGGATCTTATCTCACATGAGGAGAAAGTAAGAAACAGCAGCAGGTATTGCTCCTGCTGTCTAAAATGCCTCCAGCCATTTCTTACCTGGTTTAAAACTGGACACACACACAAAAAAAACATTTGCACTATGCAGATAGAAGGCCACTCTAACAAATTATTCTCTGGCAATGATATCTTAGTGTTGCAAAAAGTGATTGCCTGACTTTTGGAGATTACGTGTATAGCAGGGGTCACTGTTGTGGCCCACCAGCAGCCCGTGCAGCTGATAGCGGATCCCGTTCGAGAGAAGACTGACTTGGTGATGTGCCAGCAGCCTGTGCAGCTGGCACCTGAGTCGGACAGTGAGGAGGCTGGCGAGGACTCAGTGCCAGAGGCAGAGGTTCATCCAGAGCCTTCGGAACCTCCAGCACCTCATAGCAGTGATGAGGAAGAAGAGGTTTCTCCTCTTCTTAATGCACGGGCACGCAGAGCTGCCAAAAGGCAGGAATGGTTACTCCAGAGGAGGTCTCCTCGGGAGTAAGACTTGGGGCTGATTGGCCAGTCCCCTAGTCTACTTAAGGAAAGCAGAGGCAGCTGAATCTCTGCAGGAAACAACGTTTGAAATTTGTTTGTTCTTTGTGTGCCTCGTGCCTGGAAAATCTCTGCTCTGCTTATCTGATTCGGCTTGTTTATTGAGGACAACTTCTAGGCATTTTGCCAAGCTTCATGAGCTATCAAAGACTAATTGCTATTATATGATTTAATACTTTCTGAACTTATGCCAGCTGTTAATGACGACTAATTAACAGTTGGGCTTTTGCAAGAAATGACTGCTTTTAGGTTTGTGTGTGTGTGACCTCTACTATGACAGTTATTAGTAGTCAGTTATTGATTAAAATAAGTTCAAACAAACTGTGTGTTTGCTACGTTCTTAGCTGGGGCAGAACAGGTGGGTTCTAACTTACCTCACCACCGGTTTGCTTCCTCCTGTGCCACGTGGCTGCGTGCGCATTCCGCGCTGAGTGGCCGCACTGCATCGGCAGGCGGGCGCATTGTGCGCATACGCAGTGCAAAGAAACAAGCAAAAATAGCCAAAAAACCCTGAAAACAAGATGGCGGCACATGCGCAGTGCCAAAAACTCAGCTTCTGCACATGCGCAGAAGCAAAAACCAGCAAAAAAATCCCAAAAAAATTTCCCCCCCAAAAAAAAATTCCCAAAAAAGATGGCGGCGTCCACGGACCGGCACCGACAGAACTGGCTCTGTAACATCACCACCAGTATACTACCAGTTCTATAGAACTGGTGCGAACCGGGAGGAACCAACCTCTGATGTATAGAGAAAACAAAATTCAGTCCCTGGGCAATTGGCATGTCCCCCCATCCAAGATGCAACCTTTCCCTTGACAACTTGGATCAGCCAAAGCCTTCTTTCACCTGACCATCGAACAGAGAGGTCTGTGATTTTCCTTGGATTTGGTCAGCTATTAATGAAATCTGATTTACAAACTGCATTGTTTTATTAACTGATTATAACTGGACTGTTTGTTATGAAACATTGAGCATGGTATCTACCGTATTTTTTGGAGTATAAGACGCACCTTTTTCCTCCCTAAAAGTGGCTGAAAATTTGGGTGCGTCTTATACTTCGAATGTATTTCCAGCCCTAACTAGGTGCTAACAGATCTTCCCAGCTCTTACCTTGCAGGCTTTTTCATTGTTACTCTCTCCAAAGAATGTTTTTCCGGCCCTAAGTCTTTGCAGAATTTTTTTTCATTGCTCTACTTGCTCCAAAGAAGGTTTTTTCCAGCCCTAACCAGGTGCTAACGATCTTCCCAGCTCTTACAGGCTTGCAGGCTCTTTCATTGTTACTCTCTCAGAAGAAGGTTTTTCCAGCCCTAAGTCTTTGCAGGGTTTTTTTTCATTGCTCTACTTGCTCCAAAGAAGTTTTTTTCTAGCCCTAACCAGGTGCTAATGATCTTCCCAGCTCTTACCGGCTTGCAGGCTCTTTCATTGTTATTCTCTCAGAAGAAGGTTTTTTTAAGTCCTAACCAGGAGATAATATAATGTGCTGAAGCTGCTCCGAATAAGTTTTTTTTTAGCCCTAACCAGGTGCTAACAATCTTCCCAGCTCTTACTGGCTTGCATGCTCTTTCATTGTTACTCTCTCAGAAGAAGGTTTTTTTAAGTCCTAACCAGGGGATAAAATAATGTGCTGAAGCTGACCAGACTAAGGACGTTAGCCAGATGAATACCTGGTAGGCAGATTGTTTTCCCCTATTTTCCTCCCCAAAAACTAAGGTGCCTCTTATACTCCGGTGCGTCTTATACTCCGAAAAATACGGTATATTCATGGCTTTTGGCTTTGAGTGAAGTGTTGAAAGTTTTCCAAATGATAAGTGATTCACTAGGATTAATCAATCGTGGCAAACCTAATTTACTTCAAAATGTCCTCAAAATATCAGCTGTGTTAAGATACTATAGCAATTTTTGTAATCAGCTAATTAGGCAATTAATCAGTTAAAAACTCGGCTAGTTAATTGAGTTAAATTCCTTTAATTGTCCTACCACAAATGTTTCTCTAATTAAAGGAATGGTTTCAAGTGACCTCTTGAAGTCTCTTCCAATGGTCTGGTGTACATCAGCCACCATTAACTATTCTTTTTACCTCTTACAATACAACTAGCATGGGAAGCTTCCCATGGCAGGTAGAACATTTTGTAGAAACATTTTGATTTGAGGAAGCTTTAGTCAGATCACCCACAGATTTGAGAGTTGAAGCAGGGACTTCAAAGCTGATTTTGTTCTTGATACATGTTTATGCTCCCATGTTAAAATGTAATCTGCTAGGTGTCATTAAGAATTAGAAATAAATAAATAAACAAATAAAATGCATTAATACAAATATTTTGTAGCCTTTTGGTGCCTTTCTGATTCTAGGATTGTTATATTGGCACTGGGCAGCCAATGGAATACCCTTTGAAATAATACAACCAAAGCATTAGTTTTCCACCTCCATGAAGATCCTATTAAACTTCAAAAGACTACATTGCACCTCAGCGGACCATAGGACCTTGGAGATTAAGATTACAGAAGAAACAGTTCAAAGTGACTTGAATTCAAAATTAATTCTTTACAATGTAATTTTATTTTGGCACCCTACTGCTTTAAACACTCTGGTCTCGCAATGGGTTGTCTTGTTTTGAACATTAGAAGATGCTAACTATTCATTTGCAGCAGGGGTGAAATGTTCCCGGTTCGCTCGTGCCTGTCGGTCGTCGGAGAGCCAGTCGCGAAGGCAGCGTGAGGCTCCGCCCAGTAGTGGGTTCCTACCGGTGCGCTCTTGGCTGTCCGTCGCCGCTGAGCGCTTGCGCAGAGGGCAAAAGAACGCAAATGGCGGCGTCCCAGCATCCCGGGAAAGCGGGCGGTGTTGTGCCTTGGCCGCGTCCGGCGCCGAGTATGGAGGATCCGGAGGACGTGGAGCCGCTCATGGTGCAGCAGTACCAGCCCATGTGCCTGGCACCAGAGACGGCTGGTGATGAGGACTCGGTGCCAGAGCAGGACGATCTCCCAGGACCTTCTGCACCTGCGCAGCAGAGTGCTTCATCAGGAGATGAAGAACCCATGCTGGATGCCAGAGCTCGCAGAGCAGCCAGAAGACAGGATTGGCTGAGTAAGCATCGGTCTAATCGGAGGAAGCAGTGAGGGCTAATTGGGCCACGCCCTTCAGTGCCTATATTAGGCCAGCGCAATTAGTACTCACTGCTGAGAACAACGAATCAATGACTGCGGCATGTCCAGAGTTTTACTTCTACGTTTGTTTGGGAATCTTATCGAAGACAGCAGCTTCTGCCAGCTTTATTCCGGGAAGCCAGCCAAGTTGTTCAGATAAGAGAAGAATTAATGAGTCTTGCTTTGAACTTTTGTCTGTGTGCTATTTAACCCTCAGGTAACCCAAAGAACCTTATTCCTTGAGACTTTCCGTTTGTGCTGTTTTTGGACTTTTAAAACCTCTGAGCTTTTGCTAAGAAACCTTATTAGTAAAAGGAACCTTTTTGTTTGTCTCACAAACGGTTGTGTGTGTGTGTTTCTGGGGGTTGCGGTGCTGGGTCACAACAGGCGGGGGAAGCCCCATGCCGCGAACGCCGCCAGCTTCTTCGGCTCGGCGGCGACGGACAGCCAAGAGCGCACCAGTAGGAACCCACTACTGGCTCCGCCCACCCACCAGGACACCGCCATTTGGGTTCTTTTACCCTCTGCGCATGCGCAAATCGTTCTGTGCATGTGCAGAGGGTAAAAGAACTCCAATGGTGGCGTCCGGGCAGGTGGGCGGAGCCTCGTGCTGCCTTCGCGACTGGCTCTCCGATGACTGACAGGCATGAGGGAACCGGGAGCATTTCACCCGTGATTTGCAGACTTTCAAAAGCACAATTGTGGTCTTTTGCTTAATCCAGAAGCAATGGATACTCTTTTCCAGACATCCATACCTTGAACATCCAGAAAGTTTTCTGTGTTAGCTTTTCTCTTGTGTTTGGCAAAACAGCTCATGTCTAGCCAGTTTTTTCACAGCCTGCTTAAAACAAAAAAAAAAAACATTTGTTTGGTGGGTAAAGAACAGTTGCTGAGTTACTATTTAAATGGAAGGTCTCAGATTAATGCCACAAGTATGAAATTTATACCTGCTGCTCTCTTCCTCAAGATTTGCTTGTCATCATATTAGACTTTGTAGAAGGTCATGACTGCACTTTAACAAGCTGATTTTTTTTTTATTTTGAGAGCAATGTTCTGGTGTTCACCCCAGAGTACCGAGAAAGCCAGCATGTGGTTATGGGTGTGCCCTGTACCAAACATTTTGGGTCCCCTAAAACCCCTGATCCACAGCAGATAACTCCCTTTCAGCTAAACAATAGCTTCCTATATGAAATAGCTGAATGCATAGCAAACACCAATAACACCTCACATTGCATCATAAAACAGATGTCTTTGTTTTTTACTCCAGCTATTTATTTCCTGTTTCCAAATGTAATACACCTCATTTATGTGCATTTCTGAAAGAGTTATTTGTCTATGTGGCAAGAAAAATAATTAAAATATAAAACACAGCTAGAATCAAATTATAATCTTTGGCATTGTTTTTATAATTTGCCATGAAGAACCATGAAGATTACTCTTCTGGGATTATGTCCAGGATGAAAAACATTTACGTTATCTCTCATTTTTGTTTCTAATCCTTTTCAAAATGGTAGAATGATAAGCCTAATTTACTTCTTTGTCAAGCTGTTACATTTTTTAGAGTTGCCTTGTGTTTTTCCCCTATTGTGAATTATTCTCTGAAATGCAAGAAGATTTGTTTGTATGGAACATATTCTGAGTAATCAATTCAGTTCTTTTGCTGTGAAGTCAATAATCAGGTAATCGCCTACATGATTCCTTTGATCTACTTTTAAGATAATCTTTTCTGTTAACAACTTGCTTTTAAAATGGGCTGGATGGAGTTTGTTAATTGCAATGAAAGAAAGAAGCAAACAGGATGCAAAAGAGAACAGTACATGCCGTACAGTAGTGGGTTCTGAATTAGTTTGTTACCGGTTCATGTGCACATTCATTTGCGTGCGCCACACTTCTGCACATGCGCAGAAGCGTCCTGGGCGGGTGGGCAGAGCATCCCGGGTGGGTG
Source organism: Diadophis punctatus similis (assembly GCA_023053685.1). Lineage (NCBI taxonomy): Eukaryota > Metazoa > Chordata > Lepidosauria > Squamata > Dipsadidae > Diadophis > Diadophis punctatus. Next base: position 169,951,965 of record JALIGW010000001.1, on the reverse strand, counting down.
GGCGGAGCCTCCCGGGTGGGTGGGCGGAGCCTCCCAGGTGGGTGGGCGGAGCCTCCCAGGTGGGTGGGCGGAGCCTCCCACTGCCCCCGCTACCAGTTCTAAGAACCGGTCCGAACCGGGAGTAACCCACCGCTGATACCGTATTAGTAGTTGCCGGGCATACAGTTAACACTACATACACTGTTAAGAAGCAATCAGCCTGCTGCAGACTCTATGAAAATCTATAAATGTGTTAATTTAAAACTTTATTTATGACATTATTTAATTTATTTACTTCCCCTGGTCAAAAAGTGTTCCAATATCTAAGGGACTGCCACAAAGAAGAGGGTCAACCTATTCTCCAAAGCACCTGAAGGCAGGACAAGAAGCAATGGATGGAAATGAATCAAGAAGAGAAGCAACCTAGAACTAAGGAGAAATTTCCTGACAGTTAGAACAATTAATCAGTGGAACAACTTGTCTCCAGAAGTTGTGGGTTATCCAATACTGGATGTTTTTAAGAAGTGATTGGACAATCATTTATCTGAAATGGTATAGAGTTGGACTAGAAGACCTCCAAGATCCCTTCCAACTCTGTTATTCTGTTAAAATGCTCATTTATCTGACTTATTATTTTCTGAAAAATCCTATTTGTCTGCTTGACTTGTGACCTCCCAGAGTGACAGAAACACAGAATGGATATCAAGACCAATATGAGTGGCCAGTGGCCTGCTCTGATTTAAGCATACCTCAAGGTGCATCTCACCAAAATCAAGAGGGCTGCTGAAACCAAATGATTGAAGCCCTGTCTCCTTTTTAACAGAATAACAGAGTTGAAAGGGACCTTGGAGGTCTTCTAGTCCAAACCCCTGCTCAAGCAGGAAATCCTATGCCATTTTAGGTGTATCACAGGCCTCGATTTCAGAGATCAATAGTTAAACAACAATATTGTCTAGAGAATATTTCAGACTGGATCCAAAACACTTCCCATATATGAAACAGACCTGTATTAGGAGGAAGTTGGTAGTGATCTACCCTCGAGTCTCTGCATTTTAAGTGAGTAGCTTTTTAGGACGATTGATGTGCCTAATAAAATGGAAGTGTCTGATGAATTTTATTGATTGAATTTCATTGTTAGCATATAGCCAAGAATATTGCAAAATACATGGCTTCTGGTGGAAAAAGTTGTGTATTTGTACTGGTATAACAAACTTGTGCATAACATTAGGCCTTGTCCTGAAACTGTCTATCATTAAAGCCTGGATAAATGTCTAATAAAAGCTGTTCATAGCATATTCCATTCTTCCTATCAGCATGATGCCCAATTACTTGGGAAAGGGTGAAGGTCTGTTCCCCACATCCATTCCTGACAGATATGACCTTTAAGCCCCAGCAAAATGCCAAGCCATAAGGGGACATAAAAATTCTGAACGTATTTGTCTTTTCCATTGTGCAGTTTCAATTCTCATGCAAATGTGTTCTTTTAAGTATTGTGATCTGCCAGACCTGAATGGCTGTTTACTGAGAAGTAAGTTGCACCGAGGGCAATAGGGATTATTCCATGGTTGCATCCCCAGACAAATATAGCACAAGCCAGGTGTGTGTGTGTGTGTGCAACTGGAGTTATTAACAAATAAAGTCAGCAGCTCATCTCTTGGCTGAACAAGCAAACAATTTGCCTGTGCTTGGGAGTGAATGGCTGTGAAAAATATTCCAAAATAAAATGGAGGTAGGATGGTGGATAATTATGTTCATCTATTTCCTAGAGCTATGAGAAATTTTAGGAGTGTAGCATTTACACCTCTCTGAAAGTTTTGAGAGGCAAGTTTAAACACTCTGAAAGACAGCCCGAAGATGCTACTTCTACATCTGGTATTTGGATCTCTATAGTATTCTGCACTTAGCTATCAGAAAGCCCCGATACGACTCACCAGTGCAGGGGTGGGTTCTGGTTTCTCCCACTGCTGGTTCACTCAGAGATGAACCGTGCAGGCGTGTGCGTGTTGTGCACCGCGTGCACACTTTGCACGGGTGCGCGTGCATGTGCAGTACTTAAAAAATAAGATGGCGGTGCCTATGGCGCCGCCAAGAGAACCAGCTCCGGGGTGTAGCAGACCTGGGTCGCTGCCAGTTCCAGCGACCCAGGCCGCCAAGTTACTACCGGTTCTATAGAACTGGTCCAAACTGGGAGGAACCCACCTCTGCACCAGAAGGAGGAGGACACAACAACAGAGGAAACAATGGCAAAAACCAGCTGGGTGACTTTGGGCCAGTCTCCCTCTCTCTCAACCTAACTCACCTCACAGGGGAAAACAGGAGGTAGAAGATGTGTTAAATAAGTTTTATTTATTTTATTTATTTGGAGGTTCTTCTATGCCACCCTACTCCCTAAGGACTCAGGGCGGCGTACAACATTTTAGGAACAACCAAACAAATCATTAAAAACAATTTAAAAACGATTAAGAAAAACATATAACAACATACATACATGGGGGAGACATCAGGTGTGAAGTTGTCTCTAAATCACCCCGCCTGCAGGAAGAGCCATGTCTTAATGGCTTTTCGGAAGGCCAGCAAGGTGGGGATAATTCGGATCTCTGGGGGAGTTGGTTCCAGAGAGCAGGGGCCCCTACAGAGAAGGCCCTCCCCCTAGGCCCCGCCAGTCGGCATTGTTTGGCTGACGGAACCTGGAGGAGGCCCACTCTGTGAGACCTGACCGGTCGAAGGGAAGTATGAGGTAGAATGCGGTCCCGGAGATAGCCTGGTCCTAAGCCATGTAGGGCTTTAAAGATGATGATCAACACCTTGAATTGTACCCAGAGACCTATGGGCAGCCAATGCAGCTGGCAGAGTATGGGTGTTATGTGGGTGTATCTTGAGACACCCACCACAGCACGCGCAGCCGCATTCTGCACCAGTTGAAGTCTCCAAATACTCTTCAAGGGTAGCCCCATGTAGAGCGCATTGCAGTAGTCCAATCGGGAGGTGATAAGGGCATGAGTGACCGTGAGTAGAGCCTCCTTTTCCAAGTATGGTCGCAATTGGTGCACCAGGCGAACCTGTGCAAAAGCCCCCCTAGCCACAGCTGTAAGGTGTTGGTCTAATTTTAGCTGTGGATCTAGGAGGACTCCCAAATTGCGAACCCGTTCTGAGGGAGTTAGTTTTTCTCCCTCTAGAACCAAGGAGGGGCAGTTGACATGGTCCTTCGGAGGCAATATCCAGAGCCACTCAGTCTTGTCGAGGTTGAGTTTGATCTGTTTCTCCCCATCCAGATCCTAACATCGTCCAGGCATTGGCACATTACATCGACTGCCTCCCTGAATTGAGACGGGATGGTGATGTACAGCTGGGTGTCATCAGCGTACTGTTGAAAACTCACCCCGTGTCTGCAGATGATCTCCCCCCAGTGGTTTCATGTAAATGTTAAACAGGATGGGCGAGAGGACTGAACCCTGAGGCACCCCACAGGTCAGGGGCCTAGGAGACGACCTCTGTCCTCCTGCTAACACCGATTGCATCCTGTCCGCGAGATAAGAGGAGAACCACCGTAGAACGGTTCCTCCCACTCCCAACTCGCCGAGATGATGCAGAAGGATACCATGGTCGATGGTATCGAAAGCCGCTGAGAGGTCAAGTAGCACCAGGATGGAGGAATTACCCCCATCCCGGGCTCGCCAGAGGTCATCCATCAGGGCGACCAAGGCAGTTTCTGTACAGTTATTTTACAAATAACCCAAGACAATGAACTTGTCTTGGGTTATTTGTAAAATAACTGTACAGAAACTGCCTTGGTTATTTGTAAAAATAATAAAGGTGGGAATGAAATAAATAATCTAGAAACTTAATTCTATCCAAGTCTGGCATTTGATAGCAACCCATGATAACCAAGTCAGAGGTGGGATTCAGCAGGTTCTGACCAGTTCTGGAGAACCAGTAGCGGAAATTTTGAGTAGTTTGGAGAACGGGTAAATACCGCCTCTGACTGCCATCTATTCTCTGCCTCCCGAGTCCCAGTTGATCGGGAGGAAATGGGGATTTTGCAGTATCCTTCCCCTGCCTCGTCCACCAAGCCACACCCACCAAGCCATGCCACGCCCACATAACCGGTAGTAAAACAAATTTGAATCCCACCACTGAACCAAGTGCTTCATTATCAAAATAATAACTCTCCCACATGAAGACCTTTGCAAGAAAGTTATTCAGACCAGCATAAACATACTACAGCAACCGGGAACACCAGAGTATTGACCTGTGGGGATGATCTTAGAAGACAGGAAGAAGAGTCACAGACTGGACAACCATGTGTATCTCAGCCCATAGAAGGGAGAACGGCATGAGAAATATTTCAAAAGAGACCGTTCCTAGATTTCCAGAGAGTAAAAGGGAAGGAGAGGAGAAATGCTTTCAATTTTGCAAGATTTTTTTAACCTAACAATAAAGATAGAACTAGCAGTCTTGGTTGTACTTCTTGATTTGACCACTTTGCAGGGATAACAGTAAAAAAAGAAGAAAGCAGGCCACCATCTTCCAACAATAAGGATAGACATGGAACTTCATCAAAAAGTACCTGACTACACAACCTGATACAGCACAATCACTAAAACCTATGAAAAGGAAAACCCTCCCATGCCTGAAAAGCACCTCAGAAATAATAATTGGGAGCAGAATTTCTAATACTAAGCAGTGTGGTCATAAAACACGATGTTACATGACTGTGTTACACTTAGGGATGGCAATCCTGGCTGTCTCCGTTGCTATCATTAAGCCAGGATCCTGGGTTGTTAAAGGGAGGACCTCCTCCTTCGGATAAACAGATTCAGTGGAGCAGCCAGCAAGAAGTTGCAAGTCCAGAAAACTTGCAAGCAGGCTGGCAGGCAGGTGAGTGGCTGCTGCCAGGTGAGGGAGGATGTATGGGTGAGGGAAGTGGTGCGCATGAGCAATATTGAGTCAAAGGATGCCTGCTTGGAGGAGGGATGGAACTGCTGTGTGTACAAGCAATTTTAGGCCCAGGGGTGGCTGCCATTGGGTGGGGAAGGGTGCACAGGTGGCTGCAGTGGCACATGCAATTTTGGTCTGCAATTTGGGTGCATGGACAGTTGCAGACATGCACTTTCCAGCCTGGAGTGGTACTGCTGAGCAGGCAAGACTTGCCGGAGTGACTTGCAAACCTCTCTGCTGGCTTCCCCCATTGCTTATGGGAAGCCGGCAGGGAAGGTCACAAATGGTGATCATGTGACTGTAGAGCACTGGAATTGTCAGAAGGATGAGTTGGTTGCCAAGTGCTCACATGATCACATGATTGTGAGGATGGAGCAATGGCTGGAACTTCAAGGACTGGTTGTAAGTACCAGTGTTTCAGCACTGGCACAACTTTGAATAGTCACCGAAGAAGTGGTTGCTCAGCAAGGATTACCTGTAGACACATAGAGATAAAACACATTGACATACCATTCAAAAGACAATAAAAAGCATAGGAAGGAAACAAAAAGACTAGAACGCATTCCCTCCAGCAGCCCACCTAAGATAAGCAAGTTATCAGTGCCAAACAAACAATTAGGCAGAAAACAAGAGTAATCAAAGAACCACCAAGAAGGAAACTACGCCCCCACCAAAATTGGCAGATCAAAAGCTACTATATATAAAGAGGCAGCAAGCTGGTTGCACTGATGATGTTACCTACTACCTGGGTAATGAAGCATCTGCAAGGAAATCTGCAAGCTCTGAAAGCACCCAAAAAATCTCCACCGTTCAGTCCTTAGCTACAGACATTCTCCTCCATTAAATCCACCCTTTTCTGAGGACGTTACAATGTCACGCAAAATGAATGAATAAAATATTCATTTGAAGGAAATTACGGATTTGTTTTACTCTTTAGTTCTCTAGTGAAATCAGAGAACACCTTAGAGCAGGTATGGATTGTAGTAAACAATATTAAACAAAACTGAGCACGGGCGGTTGTGCCAAGGTTATTTGTTTTGTGCCTTTGATGCCAAATCTCTCCTTCATTTCTCTTGCCTGTTTATTTCAGGTGACCTCTGAGCAAATCCACCTAAAATTGCCCTTTTATTGAGAACTGCAGTTTTGCAGATCCCTGAATTACAATGAAAACAAAGAGAATAATAACCCATGGGAACAGCCTGCCCCTTCATCTGCCTCCTTTCTCTATTTTCACTCCACTCAATCCAAAATCTCGGTAATGCTCCAGAAGAGTTAATAGCAACATCCTTCTTTTCTCCAGGGCATCAAAATGTGCTTCAAGCTTCAGTACTAAAGAACAAAATCCTGCCCATCTCTAAGAGTCTGAGCTCCAAATATCTAAGCTAAACATTAGATAGCAGACAAGTGCATTTGGTTTTTCCACCCCTTTTTGTTTCACTTTTCATTCTTTCTTTTTAATAGAAAACAAGCTTCATTGGTTCAGGAAGCTCTGTGCATCCATCCCCAGCAGAGAACAATGCTAGGGAAGGACCAAGGGGCACAGGAAACTTGATGCAGCCCCCACCCCTCGACTCTGCTAACCAAAGAGCACAATCCTTAATGCCAGCCACGTCATGTGGATACCTGAGACAGGAAAATCCTTCTCTCATGCCTTTGTCAGCAAAAATCCCCCCCCCAAAAAAACAAAACCCACAATAATTAAGTAATGAAGAATGTGCTGTCCTTTCACGACACTCCAATCTGCTCCCGTGACAGCTGTCTCTCTCTCTCCCTCAGGACAGAGTTGGCCCTGAGCAATGCCTGGATGCTACAACTTAAAAGCTACCTTTAATAAAAAGAGTAGATGCCTACTAAAAAATTAAAGGGTTTTCTGCTTATTTTTCAATATATCTTCTACTACTTCTTTTTCCCCCCAGCCAGCTCCTTACCTTCTTTCCCTCTAAAATGCCTTAGGGTATTATTCATGCAGAACATATGGAGTACTATATAAATCCAAGTTGTTGCTGGTTTTACTTAAAAGCCACTTTATTATTTTTCTGTTTGGCTTCTGCCTGTTTACAGTTCCCTAAAACATCTCTCACGCTGCAGCAGATGTCACCTGCTCAGAGCAACGTTGTGTCTCTTTTTATGTTATTCCCTTTTAAACTTCACTGTCTATGATGTGGGTGCCAGAAAAAGAGTAAGGTGCATTGAGAGATACACAGAACAGAAATCCAATATGACATGGAACACCATTGAGTGACTTACAGAGGAGGCCATGAATTGGCTTTAAAGACATGATGGTTGAAGCCATCAACTGATGATAGGTGGTATAGCCAATAGGTCCAGAAACAACTGTATTTATTAGGCTTCTACCCTGCCTTTCATTCAGGAGCTCAAGACAGAACAGAGTGTGCTTCCTCATCCTCTTTCAGCTCAACAGATTTGACCTGTTCAATGCTGCTTTCTGAGTTAATTAGAATATTGAACTTTTTTGTTCATATTTGAGGAATTCAAGATGGAGTGCCTAATTAGATATGACTTTGACTGAAATGAAGCTTCAGAGGCTGTATAGTTGATTCAAGGAACTTAATCTCTCTGTGGACTGTGCTCCACATCAAGACTCAGCATAGCCAGATGCTTTTTTTCTTCACATAGTGAAAGATGCAGGGGAGGAAAAACATTTCATGAGCAGGAGGACCCACAATGTTGGAAATGCTAAGAACTTGTCTGCTGCTCTCTGATTAAATCAACAGCCCCTTCACCAACAACTCTCTCTCTCTCTCTCTCTCTCTCTCTCTCTCTCTCTCTCTCTCTCTCTCTCTCTCTCTCTCTCTCTCTCTCTCTCTCTCATTTTCTCATCAACTGCCCTGTACGAATCCTATGCAATGTGGGAATGACCTATCCAGGGAACCCACTGGGCTTCTACACTATAGTTCTACATTATGAAGACTCATAATCCAGGATTTTCAGCCACAAAAGCCTCCATCGCCTGTTTTTAGATATGTTCCCATACTGTTGCACCCTGTGCTTCACCTGTGGCTGTACAGCTTCTGACTTCTGACTTCTGTTAGAGTTGAGACTGATCATGGAAAACAATCCAAGGATATATTTTCCCAACACACATTTTCCTCCCTTCTGCTGCCAGATCCCTTTCATCTAGAGATGAAATAAGAAATCTTGAAATGAGAGATGCTTTACCTGAAAAAATGATCTCTGTCTTTGATTGTTCCTTGTTTTAATTATTATTATTATTATTTATCTACTTTATTTATATCCCACCTTTATCATTTTTATAAACAACTCAAGGTGAAAAACATACTTAATACTCCCTCCTCTTATTTCCCCCATAACAATAACCTTGTGGGATGGGGTGGGGTGGGCTGAGAAAGAGGGACTGGTTCAAAGTCACCCAGCCAATTTTGATGCCTAAGATGGGACTAGAACTCACAGTCTCCCACTTTCTAAGGTGGGACTAGAACTCACAGTGCCTTGATCACTAGACTAAACTTGGCTGGTTTTTTACTCCTATATATTTTATTAAGACTTAAATTTTGGGATTATCCATTATTTGGAAATAATGGATGGGAACTTTGGCACCACACAAACATCATGCAAAATCTTAAAACTAATATTTCATATATTTAGTGAAAAACATGGGGGAGTAGGAATAAGAACAACAAATCAGGTTCTTTTGTGCAAGTTATTTTTTTAACTCCATCCCACCCGTTAGCAAGATAATTTTGTATGAACAGCATCCAAGTAGTTTTAAAGCAAGAGGCCCATGCAGCAGACAAGGGGCTAGTGGGAATTCTGAGCCAGGCGACCAATCACCCATTTTATTCCAGGTTTTGTGCTTACACAGTTCATAAAAAATCAGCCCCAGTAAGCCCCTGCATGGGCCAGTTGAAGGCCAACTTCATTATATCGTGGAAATGTGCAGTAAAACCTTGGGATTGAGTCAGTATTTCTCAAGGAGCACCTCCAGGCTTGAAACAGAACAAGCTGGCCATTGTGTATTTCATTTTCAATAATGAAAATGTAGTGTCATGTGGCTTTATGGCCAGGAACCATAGTGGACTTGACAGGGCCCTTTATCAATATATGATTATGTTCAGTGTTACTAGCTACAGCCGATGATGTATGGCTTCTTCTGCAGCTCCATTTCAAGCTCTGCAGTGCACGCATTTTGCTATTAGAGCACTACTGGGAGCATGGTGGGGAAAGAAATGCTTTGGAAGCCTACAAATTCATTCACACACAGGCAGATCTCCAGACTGCGGAGACCTTCCTTCTTTAAGGAAGGAAAGGCAGGAAGGGCTAATCCCGTCGATATAAAAATGCAGCTTGAAGCTTCTCTGTTGCCAGAAGCCGCACATTATAATAAGCCTTTCGAAGGCCGTCCCTCTTTTTATAAGAACTCAGAGCCTTGTCTCCCATTTCTGCAGATCAATTCTTAAACCAACTCAGTGTCAAGGGAAAATAGCATCCTCCCCACCCATTCCAAATTGACCCCCTGGTCTCATCTGGGATGCCATCATGGAAGCCTAATACGTGATATTTATTTTGATTCTGACTTTCAGCAGCCTTACTCGGAGAGATGCTTAGCTTCTAAAGTTACCAGCTGTTTGCTTTTCCGTTAAATAGCAATCATGTAGACTGATTTATAGAAACTAGGTACTAACTGCATATAGTCCTTGGGGCAGTTTCACACTGCAGGCTCAGCTGCTTGTTTCCCATGCTGCTCTTGGCTGTTTCTTGACCCAACTTCAGAAATTCCAGACTCAATGACCACGGATTAACAATGGGGCAGGGCTGGGTTGGTTGTTCCCCTGCTTCTTGCCCTCCTGTCCCTGCAGGGAAGGCAAGCCCCATTGGCTGGCTCTTGGGTAGGCCAGTGTATCAGCGCCTGGCTTTTCCTTCAAAGGATAGGTCCCCATCCCCCATCTCCATGCTTTTCCTGTGCTCTCCCAGATGTGCGCATGCAGGAATGCCTTCACACTGACATCCTTCACACATTATCTCCATTGACACTAACACAGATCCTCCTTTTTTTCCTTTTTTCCCCTTCCAATACTGTGGCTGCTTTGATGCTACACTAATCAAAGCAATAGGCAGTTTGACATCAGGACCCCAAACATGGACAAAGTAATTATCAGAATATTTCAGCCTCACAGGATACTGTATGGAAGACCTCAAAGTTATTGTTTTTGGAAAAACAAGACTTTAACAGTGTTATTAAGTGAAAACCTGGTTTCAGGCCATCTCAGAAGGTCTCAGAAAGCACAATGATTCTGGATGCTTTACAACTGTTGATTGATAAGGGCCCTGTGATCTTTCGCCCATGTAACCTGGATCTAGAGAACCAGCCTACCTTCCCCCTCCATCTCCCCCGGTTTATATCCAGCCTCAGCCTAGCACTCTACTCATTGGATGAAGTGAACCATATGTCTATTTACAAAGCGTGTTAATAAAAAAAAATTCTGCTGTCATTCCTGATTTTTTGCCCCCATAAATTAACATGGCTTTCCTCCTACAATCTCTTTGTAGAAACAGAATAGCAAGGTTCCTGTTTACCACTGAAAAATGTGAGAAAAACATTAAGGGGAGGGAAACCTTGAAGGTCTGTGGTCAGAGGGTGGGTAAGCAAGGGGAGCATGTTCCATCCGTGGACAAAAACTGAAAGGTTGCCTACTGGAGGGTTATAAGGGTTGAGCAGAACATGAGCTTCTAGGACTGAAGACGGTCCATTGACTTAATAGACCACATCTGGATCAACTGCTAACTAAGTGAAAACAAAGCAGTCCTACTCAGAGTGCAAAGACCTTACAGTAGTAACACACACTCTTTTCAACATGTGTTTAGACTATTGCAATATGCTTTACATAAGGCTGCCTTTGAACACTATTAGAAGTTGCAATTTAGATTTATTATTAGAGTTGGAAGGGACCTTGTAGATCATCTAGTCCAACCCCCTGCTCAAGCAAGAGTTCCTACACCATTTGAGACAGATGGCAGTCCAGTCTCTCCTTGAAGGTCGCAAGTGTTGGGGCTCTCACAACCTCTGCTGGCAAGCTGTTTACTGGCAGGTCTTAACTCCTGAAAACTTATTGCACTGAAAACTTATTGCACTGAAGGCTCTGCATTGGCTCCCAAGTGTAATTCAAAGAGCTGGTTTTGATATATAAGTTTTATGTGATTTGGCTCCAAATTATCTCCAGAACTACCTTCTTGAACTGGAAATGAACTGTAGGATATGTTCAGCACAGGACCAGTTTTTAAGACATTTTTGTGGAGGGTTGGAAGCCAGGAAGTGATGTTCTTCAGTTATGGTCCAGCTTTTATGGAGTGGTCTCCCCAAAGATGTCAGGCTAGCGCTGACTTTCCAGGTTGGCCTTTCCAGGTAGGAAGTGAGAAATATTTTTTTTCAGAGAGTATTTGCCCTAACCCTAATCCATCTTGTATGTGTAAGATTGCTGTTACAGAATATATTCTGGGATTGTTTTGGAATAATAAATATGAATATTATTAGTTTAATTATGCTATAAAACATTCATGTGGACTTTGCTAGCGACTGTTACTTGTTTAAATGCTATGTTAGGGTAAATATAGTTTTATATTTTAGGTTGTATTGTTGATGCATATAATGTTTTAATTGTTATTCTGCAAGCTGCCATGCGAAGGCTTGGATTTGGCCATTTGCAAATCCAATAAATAAACTGTTTTTAATTTTCTTGCCAAAACATTGCCAGCAGCTGGGAAGTGGGACTATGGAGCTGCACAGAACACCTATGTTATACACCTCTGCAGTACTGGGATATAGCTCTCCAGTGAAGAGAATATTTGGTGCATGATTTGGCAAAATAAGTATGTTGAGTCCAGGTGTAGCTGTTGGATCCCATTGAATGCCTTAGGTCAGGGGTAGGCAAAGTTGGCTCTTCTATGACTCATGGACTTCAACTCCCAGAATTCCTAAGCTAGCATGATTGGCTCAGAAATTCTGGGAGTTGAAGTCCATGAGTCATAGAAGAGCCAACTTTGCCTACCCCTGCCTTAGGTTGTTTGCTGAGGCTTGTAAGGGCTAACGCTGATGAGTTAGGAATCTGTTTCTCATGTAAGAGAAAGGGACAGGTGGCAGAAACCTTCAAGACTGGGAAACGAGTAGTCACACAACCATTGATTCCAAATGGCAAAAGTAACCCATGATTTAAACCTTCAGACTAACATATGTAAGGAGCAGGATTGCAAGGCATTCTTAGGTGGAGAACTTGTATGTATGGCTTCCCTGTTCTCCTGTTTTCAGTTTTCCTATTTTTCTATATTCTTGAATTAATGGAAGGATTGCTTGCAAAACCAGAGCAAGGAGAGTCTGATTGCCACCCCTGGCCTCAACTGCCCAAATTTAGCCAGAGGTCTTCAAATGAGACCTCAGGTTGGATTCAGCACTTCTGAGACAAAATGCAAAGTTTCAGCTCTCTGCATATCTGTTCCATGACAGATATCAGTAGCCTGAAACAAAGGTATCCAAACTCAGGAAAGAATCTGGACTCTGGAAAAAACTGTTGCCTTGCCATAGAATTGACCTAAAGCATCCTTTATAACACAATAACGATAACTTTTCAAAAATCAGATTTTCCATTCATTGCTACAGTGAGAAGCATTCTCGTTTGTCACAATCTATTCCACAGCAGGAGACCTAACCTGATGAGGTATCATCAAATTGTCATCTCCCACTGTGAGGAACTGTGAAGAAAAGAACAAGAAAAGAACCACTACCTCTGCTTGTGGGTTAGCCACATGGAGATAAGTAAGAAAATTTGCTTCAAAATTGCTTTTTCTTTCTTTTCTCAAAAGTTACAGTTGACATAAAACAAAGTTCTATCATCTCTACCCACCCCCAAAAAATAAACATGAAGCTGTAAGTTTCATTGTTCTTCATGATGGGGGAAATGTCTGTTTGGGACCATCTTTTAATTTAAAATGGAGCAATATATTAAAACAGTATGCAATTAGCAAATCAAGTAAGCTCTCACATGGATTGCCTAAGCCAGGGGTCCCCAAACTTGGCAACTTTAAGACTTGTGGACTTCAACTTCCAGAATTCTCCAGCCAGCATAGCTGGCTGGAGAATTCTGGGAGTTGAAGTCCACAAGTCTTAGAGTTGACAATGTTTGAAGACCTCTGGCCTAAGCCCATCTTTCTTTCTTTTGTTGTTGTTGTTAGTCGCGAAGTCGTGTCCGACCCATTGCGACCCCGTGGACAACGTTCCTCCAGGCCTTCCTGTCCTCTACCATCCCCGGAGTCCATTTAATCTCATCTTTCTTTAAGAGGGCTTATGCTACAAAACAAAACAAAAATAAGACCCAAACCAATAGATTGCCACTTTAATCTCATAGAATTCAAACATGGTGCAATGGAACCGATGTGGCATAATAGTGAAGGTGTTGGCCCAAGCCAAGTTCAACCCAGGTTCAAGTTTAGCTTTAGCTACGGGAAAACCATTGGATAACTGAGGGCAATATTGTTGTCAATCCTACTTATCTTACAAGGCTGTGGAGAGGAAAAATTGATGGAAGGATTACTTTATAACCATCTTGAACTTCTGAGAAAAAGTAGCATAGAATCAGAGGTGGGATTCACGTAATTTCCCTACCAGTTCGCCCAGCACTGAAAATGAGATTGGCCACTCATGCGGCCTTCCGCGCATGTGTGTCAGGCCGAAGACATGTTCTATTGGAGAATTTGGCCTGCCACACTGATGCTTCAGAATGGAGACTTGCTGTGGGAATTTGGGAGGGGCTGTAGCATGAGCAATGTAGAGATGTAGCCATAACAAATTCCTTTTAGGTTTTCAAGGTCATCCTTTGTCCGGCACCTGGGCGGAAGGTGTTGGGAGAAACCGGACTCGTTGGCAGAAGACAATTGGCCAACGTGATGGACTTGTGGGAATGGGAATAAGAGAATGAACTTTAAACTGGGTGGAGAAACCCCATTAGCTTTAGATTCGGGTTTCTCACAGCTGTGCCAACATGGCTCTATTAATAAATTGGGACTTTGAGGAATACTTTGCCTCGGACTCTGATTTAGTTTTGGATGCTATTTGGAACCCTGTCAATGTGCTTTGCTCATGCACGCTGCTTGATGCATGCGCATGGCTTGAAAATGTGGCTAAATAGGATGGCATAGCGCGTGGGCTGGTGGGTGGTGGGTGGGCGGCCACCCACAGGTCGCTACTACCGGTCCACAGGTCACTACTACCGGTTCACCCGAATCGGTCTGAACCGGCTGAATACCACCTCCTCATAGAATGATGCATGGGTGCTCAGTGACAGTTGTAATATTCTGTGTCAACATACAGTATATAAGTTAGAAACCATCTTTCTGGGTAATTATACACTGCATCTCTATATACATTATAGAGTCTGGTACAGATTGATTTTACATTCAAACACTATAAGGTGAAATAGAAGCACTTCCCACCTTTTCCACCTTGATATACAAACATGCCATCTCTAAGTGTATTTCTATACAGTTTAGGGCCTGTAGTGAGAAGGAGTATTTCCCCCCATGAGGTTGTCCAAACTTCTTCGATTCAGTTCCAGAATTCAGTCCTCAAATCACCAAAATCCCTGTGGCTGCGGCAAAGCCAAGCTAATTGTGAGCAGCTTAAAGCCTCCCTGCTCATCAGACCAAAAGGTTCCTTTGCTTTCAGAGGGAAGTGAGGGCAGCCACTTCCTCAGAGATTGAAAATGATGAAGGCCTGTCTTGTCTGATATTTCTCTGTGGCAGACTCTTTCCCTCCCTAGTCACCAGGTGAAGTCTAAGATCCTTCTCCCAATCTATTGCCTTAAAATTATGTTTCCCTGATACACGTGCTGTTCATGTCTGCCTCAACATCTTATTTCCCCCATTTCATTTCCTACTTGCCTTATTCTCTCTGTTTAAAAAAAAGGCTTAATTCTTAATTTTGCCTGAAGAAATAGTGATTGCCACCATCTCAGATTCAATAGGAAGGAAGGAAGGAAGGAAGGAAGGAAGGAAGGAAGGAAGGAAGGAAGGAAGGAAGGAAGGAAGGAAGGAAGGAAGGAAGGAAGGAAGGAAGGAAGGAGCACACACTAGAAAAATGTGATCCAATAGGCAGGGAGTAGATGGTAAACCTGCAGATTTAGAGTTTCTTCTAAGCATTTTCCTTTATGTGTTCCTCACACATAGACAGAAATCTTGCCAAACTGAAGCAAACTACTTGCATCAAAGATATATTCTGAAAAGGCCTAGGGAAGAGCTGTTCTAACCCTCTTCCTCCCAGTCAAACTATTTATATTTTTCTGTCTCTTGCTCCTCTGGAATGCACTCCCTCACTCCTGGGAATCCAGTTTACCTTCCACCACACAGATAATGTATGCCACTGAATGAATGTCAGTTTCATATCACTTTAAGGTATTATGCCAGCGCATAAAGGAAAACTACTTCAAGGCTCAGAGACTCACTCCATCAATCAGTACATAAAATGGAGGCCAACTGAGCCTGAAGATGGGTTGGCAGGCAAATCCTGCTGCCCTTTGGTTGTTGCCAAACTGTTCAACGTTTGAATCAAAGCTGGTATCCTTCCTCAGTAAAATTCTTGGTTACAGCTGAACATTGGAGAACAGAGCATTTTCATTTTTTTTTTCTAACTACTGAAACTACTATGACAGGGGAGGCATAAAAGAGGAGGCTCACAGCATTTATTTTTTATTCACACCATTATGAGATGCAGAAATGCTGCTTTCTGATTCCCTTATCTCTAAAACAGCCATTCTGGAACGAGTCCATCGAAATATCTTAGATTACAACTACCATTATCCCCTGTTAGCATGGCAATTGGTCTTAAGAAAGAGGATACTTCCCAGCCTCCTTTGAAGTTCATTCTACAGACTGTTGTTATGGCAGAAGAATTCCTAAGGCATTCCAATACTTCAGACTATTAAACTAGGACTGCCATATTTCAACTGCAAAGGTCACTCAGTTGCTCTGAGAGTCAGATGAGTGGTCTCCAAATTGGATACATATCTGGATGACTTGGAAGAAGAGGTCAGCTGTAACTATACCTGGGTGGAAACATCTGAATGACTGATACATGGCATAAGGTTCTAAAAGTCAGGGTACCACACCTGGGCCATCATTTTAATACACTTCCTATGAGAGATGAGCTGTCGAAGTTATAGTCCAGCTCATTGGGACAGGACTTTCTTAAAAGAACCTTTTAAAAGCTATAAGCACAACTTCAGGGTTAATATCTTCATGTCACCGAAAGTTGTAAATTCGTTTTAAAAATAGTGGTTGGTGGAGTGAAAAGGAATAAACAGTTCACCTTTAAAAAAATAAAATCCTATGGGGCATAAAATGATCCTCTGTGGAGATAGTGCTCTGACTTCATAGACAAACCTTTAAGATAAAAAGGAAAGTTCATACATAAAAATGATCTTCTGCCTCTGATTTTTTTTTCTTACTTCCCTAGAAATATTCCAGTTTACATATTCCCCTCACTAACTGTTAGCCATTTTCTTTTCTTTTTTTGCTGGGCAGTATTTGAACCCCACCTCCATCCCACATACGGTATATACAACACCCCAGAATAATAGTGTGTTCAGGGCATGGTGGACAATACAAAATGTTAGTGCTGCACCATTACTACCAAAGTCAAACTAACAAATAACATCACTGATTTGTTGGGAAAAGGGCTATAGATATTTTATTTATTTATTTATTTATTTATCATATTTATATGCCGCCCAACTCCCAAAGGACTCTGGGCGGATTGCTGACGATGAGTTCCAGTTGCAAGGAATTGCAGTATTAGAGAGTTTCTCTTCCCTCACCCTACAACGGAAAATTCAGAGGAATTTTACCTCTAATTTCTCTGCCCACAAGCCCAAGAGACAATTCTGAGAGGTCATGCATGCTCTAATTCCAGGGAATGTCTTCCATTTAAAACTGGCTGGTGATCAGAATGCGAGACAAATCCACATGAAAATGTTGGCTCCACCATCATACCATGTTCTAAACATTGGACCATATGATTGCCTCTAAATAAATTAGCATTGTTCATACATTATGAATACTCTCTTTCCCATTCTCTGTTTTACAGTGGGATTGAAAATGCTGGCATTCAACCGTTTCAAAGTACCTCCACTGCCTTTGCTAAAAGCAAACAGAGAGGAAATACCTAGGCAGAGCAAATGCAAAGGGTACCTTGGAGTGAATGCATTAGGGACAGGGAACAATGAGCACACCCTTCATAATTATATTGTGACCTTTTCTTTTTTTTTTTCCAGGGGGAAAATAACACCTGTAACTTGTCATTAATGTGCTTTAGCTTTGGATGCACCAATTCACATAACCACCTTTTGTCTTGGTTCCCTTATGCAAGCTGTTCTACATTTGGAGGCCTTTCTATATGTCTGTTACAATAATTAGATGCTAAAATATAAAAGCCAGTAACAAAAATGGAAGGGAGGGAGGGAGGAAATAAAGCTGGATGATTTTACGGAGTTGTCACCTAGAACAAATTTGGCTTAGGAGAATCTGTCTCTCACTTTGCAGACTTGTTAGATATGAGCAAGTTCTCTTCCTCTCCAAATCCACACTGTCTGGGTGTCTTAATTAAAAAGAAAGCAACTGCACTGCAGCCATGAGGCTGGCAAGGCATACCTCCTCTCTAAACTGTTTATGTGCTCTGTGCATGTCTTGGGCAGGACACCATGAGTATTGGATCCAAGTTGAGAATAATGTTTTGAAGAGCTTCATAATGTCAAATACCCAGTGGAATGCCAATCCACAATTCCACTGCACATCTTATTCAGAAGCTTCCAGAAATCAACAAACCAGGAGATACATTTGCATCTCTGCAACATTACATTGCCACGGTGAACCTGACGGGAGAGGGAGAACTTCTCTCTTTCATCCAAAGGCTGCATTTTCTGGGGGATAATTTGTCACAGCTCCAAGGTTAACTCTTTTTCTCTCTTTCTGACAATCCTCTCTCAATCTCCCTTGATTCATCTTCTTTGCTGCCTGTCTACTCCTCCCTCTGCCGTGCCCCCCCCCCAGCTAAGGAAAGACCAATTACTCTTGCCAGAAGTGTTAAGTTGCAAAGGGCTTTTGAAATTAGGCCAAAAACTGCAAGTAGCCCTAGGCTTACTCACTCTTGCTGGAAGAATTATTCTCTGCTGGAGGCAAAATGAATTTGGGTAGTTTTAATTCAAAGTATGCAAAATCCAGAACCAAAACTGGAAAATGCACATGTCACAATCAAAGCTATTAATGTCAGAGGCTACATTTGTCATCCTGTACTAAATCTCCAAGTCAGCAGTCATATATAATCGCATCATTGCATGGAATATGTAATTTGCCCTCCCTGCATGAGAGTGGACAATAATTTCTTCATTGAAGTGGACCGTAACATCCAAACGGTTATGATATAATAAATTTGGCAGCCTATTTATTTTTGCTACAGTGCTACAGTAACTACTGTACTGGAAGTCATACAATATGTGACCCCAGCAATCAAAATGATGCTTTGATGTCAACATCCAGACAGCACAATTATGTGATAACATCACAACATCTTGTTAGTTACCCCTTTCCATGGATTACCATGCAATGGATGGAAAGATGGATATTTCTTCCAACATAATCAAGGAGAGAAGCAACCTAGAATTAAGGAGAAATTTCCTGACAGTGAGAACAACAAACCAGTGGAATGGCTTGCCTTCAGTTGTTTTGGGTGATCCATCACTGGAGGCTTTTTTAAAAAAAGACTGGACAGCCATTTGTCTAAAATAGTATAAGGTCTCCTGCTTGAGCAGGGGATTGGACTAGAAGACCTCCCAGGTCCCTTTCAACTCTGTTATTCTGTTCTAATGCTATAACTAGATACAAAATGCTTGTAATAGAACTGTTTAAATGTTTGCCTTCTTAATCCTAAAGTAGATGACTTTCTCCCACGACAATGAATTCTTACGAAGCCAAATTCAATATCAGACTTGGAAGAATAAAAACAAGTCAATATATAAGCCCAGAGTTGGACTTTCTCCCACCGAAGTTCCCACATATCAAATAAGCCTCTACAGTCAACAAAACCACCCAAGGAACAGAGCTGATCTGAAATTTATCTTTAGAGCCAGGTATTAAATCAGAGGTCTTCAAACTTGGCAACTTTAAGACTTGTGGACTTCAATTCCCAGAATTCTCCAGCCAGCTATGCTGGCTGGAGAATTCTGGGAGTTGAAGTCCACAAGTCTTAAAGTTGCCAAGTTTGAGGACCCCTGTATTAAATGAATATCACAGGCTTGCTCTGATGCCTGGCTCTGAGCTCTCTAAGGCCTTAGGCAAGGCAGTTACTATAGAGTGATATGTGCCTCTTTAGGAGAATGTGCTTGGTAGATGTCCTCTCTGAACAAGGCAAGGGCAGGGGGACTAACAATTGGTGGTGGGGAGCAAATGTGGTTTCCTTGCCTATGGGCATAGCAGGCAAAGCAGGCGCAATGGATTTGTTAGTTTGTTCAAGGCAGACCTGTCCTGTAAAGAGTCCTGGGCCTATTTATTTTATTTTAGAGTTCTTATATGCCGCCCTACTCCCTGGGGACTCATTAACAATCTACCTTAAGATTGGAAGCTGCCCTACTAATATTCTAGTACTTCATTGTCTTTGCAAAGTCTAAGATAAGTAATAAAGCCGGGGCAGAGTGATCCAAATATTTGCATCATGCGGTCCTTTTGGAAATAGGGTAGTGATCAGGAGTGCTTCAGATTGCAGTTATTTGCTTGCAGATCTCACTTTTTCCTAGAAAAAAAGTATGTATTACAGTCTTCTTTTTCCCCCTTCAGTCATGTCTGATTCTTGTGGACTGTCTAGACTAGTCCCTGCAGTTTTCTTGGCAATGATTTTCAGAAGTAGTTTGCCATTGCCTCTTTCCAAGGGCTGAGAAAAACTTCCACCTTACACTTGCTTATGTGCTTCGCAAGTGACAGTCTGCCATGAACTCTGGGGTGGGAAGGGGGATGCTTGGGGAAAGTGAAAGTAATGCTGTATATCCCTAAGATGCTGCTTCAAGGTCTTGAAGAAGAAGGCAGCAGTGTACAAACTGACATTTGATGTGTCTGTTCTAAAAACATCTTGCCTGAACTTGATTGGTTGGGGGGGAGGTCAGTGATGGGAGGCAGTTAGGGGAGGGGAGAATTAAACTTAGGGATTTTGGCGTGCAATTCTCAGTTCTTGCTATGCATTGCTGCAATACACTTGACTTCTAATAAAATTATACCTCTTTCAATAAATGGAGCCAAGGATCATTTTGATTTAGAGGTTTAAGTGCTGGCAGGCCTGACACTGGCCCAAGGTCATTAGCGGCTTTGCACCCACAGTAGTACTAGAACTCCCAGTTTCTAGTCTGATGCCTGAACCATGTCACCAAACTCTCTCTCTCTTACAGTCTCTTAAGTAGCACTATTCCATACAGAATGGGTTCATCTTCATGGACCAGAGGCAGGAGGCTTCCCAGACATTGACTCATAAAAGGAAGCTCCTGATCTGCCTTCTAATACACATATTCATGATTTTCCAAAGTTGTTGGCACCTGCAAACCAACTCAAGTTTCAGGAAAATGTGTATTTTTTCCCCTGCTGGTCTTTCAGTGATTGCAATTAGGGAAAACTGGAAGAAAAGCTTGTTTCAGTTAATGTTTTTTAATAGCAGATGGGGTGCCTGCTATTTGATTTGATCTGTGAGTGCGTGATTTTTTTTCTTCCTTGTTCCAAGTGTGCATTGTATAACTTTGCATGATGATGTGATTACTTTGTATGTGACAATATGGCCACATTTTACTGGGCATCTCCGCTTTTAATTTTAAGTTAATAACTGACGAGAAGCTCAGGGCTTTCTGGACAGCATTTTAATACTAAGGCACATTGATGGAAAGAAAGGACATTGACGAAACACTCATCAAACAGGAATAAATCTCATCCATACAGTAGTGGACGGCAATGTAACAGCTTCAGCTTTTTCTTTTGCACAAAGCAGTGCCCAATTACTTGCTATTGATCTGTGATTGCATTGTGCCAAATGGAATGCCAGTCTCAATTCATTTGGTCCAATTGAATTTCAGCCAATATGAATTGATAGTTGGCGTTTTTCCTTTTGGAACATTTGCCTGTCAACAGGGAACAAATTAACAGGTTGGGTGGTTTTGTTGCAAGATAATTCTTCTAAAAAAGTCGAAAAGTGCAGAATCTGTTTTTGAATTTGTTTCTTCCCTAGCATTGGGGAGGGGACTGGGGGGGAGGGGAGGGGAATTAAAGGAAATAACATTGTCTTCGTTTGAATTTGCTTCCTGAAAGAAGTGGATACCCTGTTCACATTGCTTAAAATTCTGTGCTATTCTCCACTTATTTTTTTATTGATAATCAAGTGAATAATTGAAGTCCAACAGCTACATGAGCATCACATAAATCATCTTCCAGATGCAAATAATGTCACTATGTTTATTCATAACTCACTTTCAAGATGATTCTCAAAAGGCTTTCATTACAGGTGATGGTGGGCTTGTATAAGATGCCTGTTACAAAAGCTCCAACTACTCAATGACTACACTCACTAATGAAAAAGACCTGAAGGACAATAGCAATAGCAATAGCACTTAGACTTATACACCGCTTCATAGTGCTTTTACAACCCACTCTAAGTGGTTTTTACAGAGTTCAGCATATTGCCCCCAGCAATCTGGGTCCTCATTTTACCCACCTCGGAAGGATGGAAGGCTGAGTCAACCTTGAGCCTGGTGAGATTTGAACTCCCGAACTGCAGCTAGCAGTCAAGTGAAGTAGCCTGCAGTACAGTAGTCGGTTCTAAAACCCTTTGTTACCGGTTCGTGTGCTCGCTCTCTCACACACGCCACTTCTGCACATGCGCAGAAGCATCCCTACCGGTTCTTAGAACCGACCAAACCAGGAACAACTCACCGCTGCTGCAGTATTGCACTCTAACCACTGCGCCACTTCAGCTCTCAATAGAATCCATATGAGCTGTGTATTAGGTGAGGAGCATCACTTAATACATATGATTACTCCAATAAAAAAGCCAATCTTCTCCATCAATTAAGAATGCACCATAAATGCAAATGGAAATGGAAAGGCACCCTCTAAATGCATTCTAGAAAAAGTAAATGAGGTAGAAAGGGTCAACATCATAGCTATATGGGACAAGGTAGAGATGCCTGTTCCATCATCACAGAAAGAGGGTCAGAAGGGGATGGAAGCACATGGATCAGCCCAGTGGTTCAGTAAATGCACTGAAGGGGTCATTGGAGGGGACTGACTCAAGCCTCAAGCATGGATCGAGCAATGGCATAGCACGTTATATGAAAAATACACTTGCCAGTGTCTCCAGTGAGCATTTATATGTTATTGTAATTTGGGCTACTGTTAAGACAGAAAGACTCAGGGGAGTTCCACCCTAGCAAATTGTATATACCACCACCATCATGGTGGTGGTATATCTCAACAGTGGAGGACCTTTGTGTAGGAGCATATTACTTGCACATGTATGTATACAGGATGGGGGGGGGTTGACCCTACAAGGTCCCACCAGACCCATTGTTGCACCCTCCCATAACCCTGGAGAGAGTTCGTTTGACCACACAAATCCTGCCCCACCTCCTCAAACCTTTACAGAAAAAAAAATTCTCAGTGCCTTTATTCAGGAGGAATTTTAGAGGTATTAATTTTAGAGGCATATAAGTATTGTTTATAGGAAGATGAGCTGTGAATGAATGAATGAATGAATGAATGAATGAATGAATGAATGAATAAATAAATAAATAAATAAATAAATAAATAAATAAATAAATAAATAAATAAATAAATAAATAAATAAATAAATAAATAAAGTATGCTTGAATCTATCCAGCATCAGTGTTGATTGGAGCAGCCTTATCAATCCACATAATATATAAGTGAGACTAATAACCCCTTGCTTTTGTTTTGTTAAAATTGCCTATCAGCCAGAGACTACTGACCAGTCAGTTTAAGGTTAAGGAGCTAACGGAGGACTGAAGACAATAAATGGAAAAGAAAATCTCTGCAATCTCTAATTCCCAGCTAATCTTCCAGGCAGAAATACACACACACACAGCACAGGTAGAAAGAATGCACACAAGGAGACAAAGAAACAGCTCAGATCAATCCACTCTACGTCTATGACCAACATTTCAATCTGCATCTAGTTCCGCACTTCTTGAAATGGCTATTTTCTTCTCTCTACAACCTTCCTCTGGGGTGGGGGTGGGGGCGGCTGATCTTAGCTGGTGAAAATCAGACTAAGAAGAGAGGCTGAAGAAAAAAAGCAGAAACGGTGTTTTTCCACTCTCTGTTGAAAGCCCACCAGAAAGGGGGAAACTTTCTGCTCTTAGTTGGTTGCTCAGAGTTTGAATTTCTCAGACTTTACTGGTCTCTGCCCACTATCTGATTTGGAAAGTGTAGGTCTGATGATTAACTTTTTCTTATCTGAACCTTTCTAAATGGGATTTCTTTCTCCTCCTTATAATTTCATATAACCCCCACAGTGATTGAGTGACACTACAAATTCCTAGAATGGAAATCTTCTCAGAAAAGACACAAATCTAGTCGCCAAGACGTAATTCCACAGCAGACATGGCTTCATCCCATTTTTTAATGAAAATAAAATAAGCAGAAAATATATTTTGAAATAATATGTTTGCTACTGGTCTACCCGCATTCAATTTTTTTTCCCATTAAAAAGAATGGTAACTCTTGGCATATATAACCATTAGCCTGCCACATACCTCTAACTTGACACCGTTTTACTAGAATAATATAACATCTGCCACTCATTCTTCAACTTCCTTTGATCCCTCACATCTTATTTTTACGTTTGTCTCTGCAACAGAATGAGATTTGTTCCATCTCCTCTCACAATACATAATAAATAGCACTCTTCTGCACAAACCTCAGATTGCAAATGAGAACGTGCACCAGACATCCACAGAATGCTCTATTCTACGTTCAGATCCTTTATATGTTGCCAAAAACTTATCTAGTCAGCACCAGCCTTCAATTAAGTATACATTTTATGTAGCAATAAATAAATCACATGTCCTAAATAAAAGAACAGGAGTAGGCAGAAGGGCACATCTGTGAAAGAGGGATCCAGGCTGATAGAGAAGCTTCTTTCTAATTCCGTATCAGTGACCTTGTTCAAATGTGATACTCAGGCAATCTTTCTCCAGATGCTTTCGGCTGAATTCCCATCATCCCTGCCTATTCACCAAGCTAATTGGGATAAGGTGAATGATAGTTCAAAACCACCCTGAGAGCAAAATGTTGGGGAAAGCTGCAAAGCCAGGGCTTACATGACACAAACAAGCCACATGTTTTGGCTTAGATTCTTTCCCTTGTTGACTGGAGAATTATCAAGAATTATGTGAATGAGGCCCACTTAACTTAGACTTTCAAAGGCCCGTACCAGAACCAGCTGAATATATGCAGTATCCATAGATTAAAATGAAAGGTGCTGTTATAGAACTTGTGTATGAATAAATGGTCAGTTATGAATAGGGTATAAACACTGGACTCCCAGAAGGAAATATGCTTTTCAAGTTTGTTGGAATATTCATGACTGGGAGAGCCATGTGATTGAGTCAGCCAATTGGGCTGAAGTGTTAATTGAGCATGTCCAGAAACTTAGTAAGAAGAAGGGCGTGGTTTACTCTGTCCACCATTATACTCCAGTATGAAAACATCTCAACATGTGATCTGAAACAAAGTGTGGTATTGTAAATGTTTTATTCTACTTATAAAGAAGTTATTTGAATCAGCAAAATGCAGTTATCTTTTGAAGCTTCTGATTTATTGCGTAACTCTGACAGGTTATGGGCCCAGGAATCGCTCAAGAAGTAAAGTTAAAACTGCATTGTAATTTAAAGCTGATAAGAAGCTGTCTGTGTTGTTAAAGGAACAGGCAGAGAAGAAAAAATAAAGCAGGATGGCTGCTGCTATGGAATTTAAAGACAGTCCAATACCTAAATTGGGGAAGAAAAATTATTTAATTTGGGCTGCAAAAATGGAATGTTTTTTGAAAGTAAAAGAATTATGGGACATCGTAGCAGACCCCCGCAAGTGCTTGGAGCAGCAGATCAAAAGGCTTATGACAAAGCTATGGCTTATCTTCTTTTAAGTCTGGGGGATGATCAATTCTTAAATGTAGCTGAATTAAAGTCTGCAAAAGAAATATGGCAGAAATTGAAAGCAGTACATGTCAATGTTTCTGCGTGTAATGTGGTCCAACTTTCAAGAAAGCTTTTCAGAGCTATTATGCAGACAGGAGATTCTATGGAAGATCATTTAATGAAAATGCAGTCTAATTTTCTAGAATTGGAGCAACGTGGAGTAAAGTTTCCAGAGTCCCAGAAAGTTTTATTAGTGTTAAATAGTTTGGATCAAAGCTGGGAGACTGTATCAGCTATTTTTGAAAGTAAGCCAGAAGCAGATTTGAATTTGGAGGCTTTGAAATCATGTTTATTGAATGAATATGAGAAAAGGCTTTTCAGCCATGCTGATGGAAAATTCCACAGGCGGGGGCCCAACAAGGAGTACAGTGGAAACTTACAGCAAGTCTCCAGCAAAATTTTCCACAGGCTGCCTATCTCTAGCAACAGCTGAGGTGTCTGCAGACAAGAGGAAAGCAGAGGCAGGAGAGATCAAGTTACACAGCAACAATTCTTCAAGCAAGTTAAAAAAGCGTGTTTCATTTGTGGAGAGACCAATCATCTGCAGAAAAGCTGTGCACAGAGAAGAAATGTGCAAGACAAGAGACATTATTTGCAAGGACAGATTGCAGTTGCAAAAGTTTGTTATAATAACAATAGAGACAAATGGTTGATTGACAGTGGGGCTAGTCAAACAATTGTTAATAATTCTGACTTATTTTCCAGATTTTTCCCAGGAAAACGTGAAGAAGTGGCCTTAGCCAATGGTCAAAAGGCTAAAATCATTGGAAGAGGCGATGTGCAAATTCCATATTTGGAATCCAGGTTTACTGATGTGTTATGTGTACCTGAAATGGAGCATAATTTGTTAAGTGTGTCTAGTTTAGACAAGCAAGGTTATGAAACCACATTTGTTAATGGGAAGTGTATCATCCAAAGAAATGGGAATGTTTGTGCACAGGGCATAAAAGAGGATAATCTTTATGTATTGCAGGGACAAAAGGTGCCACATTGTTCCCAGCTATTTAAAAAATGTAGCAGAACACAATTCATGTGTTCATCTTCTGCACAGACGACTTGGTCATGCTAATTTTAAGGTTGTTCAACAAATGAAAGAATTTGCAGAAGGATTAGATTTGAAGGGATGTAAGGCATATTTGGATTGTGCAGTATGCAAAGCATCGAAATCCAAAGCATTCCCAGTGAGCAAGTTTAGCACAAGACAAACCACAAGAGCTCTAGAACTGGTGCATGCTGATTTAATTGGGCCTATGCAAGCCAGTTTGGGAGGAGCAAAGTATGCGCTGGTCATTGTGGATGACTACAGCAGGTTTGGGTTTTGCTACTTACTTAAGAGTAAAACAGAGGTGCTACAGCAATTTAAGCAATGGTTAAGCTTTGTAGAGAGAAGGTACAAACAACAGGTATGTCAGTTGCAAACTGACAGAGGTTCTGAATTTATGTCAACAAATTTTCAACAATGGTTGAGACAATTGGGAATAAGACACAGGCGCACAAATCCTTACACACCGGGAGAGAACGGAGTGGCTGAAAGGAGGAATGGTGTTTTGCAAACAATGAAAGACTCATTACTGGAGGATTCTGGTATGAGCAGGTCATATTGGGGTGAAGCCATACTGACTGCCAATTATTTAGTAAATAGGCTGTGGAGTTCATCCATCAATAATACTCCATATGCAATGCTATATGGGAGAAAGCCTTCTCTAGCACATTTAAAAATATTTGGAAGTACTGCATGGGTACATATTCCAAAGGCAATCAGAAGAAAGGGACAACAAAAGGCTAGAAAGCTCAGATTTGTGGGCTATGAGCCAGGCTCAAAAGGGTATCGCTTTAGCGATGGAAGTAAAAGGATAGTGATTTCAAGGTCTGCTAGTTTTGCAGAACAAAATTGGAACAGAATTGATGCAAATTCTGAAAATGTCTCACTTAGCGACGGTGATCCACTTAGTGACAATAACTCATTTAATGATGGTGAATCATTTTCTGAAGGTGTCTATGTTCAGGGAGGAGAGTCTGAACAAGATATGAAGACAGAAAAGCTTGAAACACAAGTACAGGCAATGCCACGTAGGTCAGAGCGTAGGAACAGAGGGGTTCCGCCAGACAGGTATTCTGCCAGTAAAGTTAAAGTGTGTAATGTGTGGTATGAGCCAAGAAACTATAAGGAAGTATTGGCATTAGCAAAAGTTGAACAAGAAAAGTGGAAGGAAGCCATGGATAAAGAGATGAAATCCATGGGAAATCATAAAGTATTCACATCTGTGACTTTGCCACAGGGTACCAAGGCTGTAGGATGTAAGTGGGTATATAAGAAAAAGGTATTACCCAATAATGAAGTACAGTATAAGGCAAGGTTGGTGGCACAAGGTTTTTCTCAATTAAAGAATGTGCACTATGATGAGGTGTTCGCGCCAACTGTAAAAGGTGAGAGCATAAGACTAGCACTGGCATTAGCATCAGCATACAGGCATAGAATTTGGCATTTTGATATAACCACTGCATTCCTCAATGCTGAATTAGAGGAAGAAATTTATATGGTTCAAGCGCCAGGGTATGAAAATAAAAAGCCTAACATGGTGTATAAATTGAACAAGGCTATTTATGGGCTGAAGCAGTCAGCCAGAAATTGGAATATCTGTCTAGATACTGCATTGAAAGGTCTTGGGTTCAAGAGTTGCAAAGCTGATGGTTGCATATACACTGAAAAGTTACAAGGTGGGAATTGTCTACTATTAGCATTTGTGGATGATCTTTGTTTCATTGCAAAGGATGCATCACAAGTTAAAGAATTTGCTAATAAGTTAGAAAAGAAATTTGAATTAAAGAATTTGGGAGAAATAAAGAATTATCTCGGTGTAGAGATACAAAAAACTGAAAAGGGTTATATTCTCAGTCAAAGGAGAAAAATTGAACAATTATTAGAGAAGTATAACATGAAAGATTGTAATATTGCTCCTACACCTATGAGCACAGATTTTTACAATAGTTTGGGTGAGGACAAAAGTGAAGCCTGTGATCAAGAGATATATCACTCTGCAATAGGGAGTTTGTTATATCTGTCACAGTGGTCCAGACCAGATATAGCTTGTGCAGTGAGCATCTTAAGTCGCTTTACTGCTACACCTACAAAGTTGCATTGGATGGGTGTGAAAAGAATTCTCAGGTATTTGAAGGGAACTGTGAATTTAGGTCTTCAAATACAGGTCACTGAAGAATTAAAATTGAAATGTTATGTTGATAGTGATTATGCAAATGATGTAAAAACCAGAAAGTCTAATTCTGGAATTGTAATAATGTTTGGAGGCTTTAATTGGTTGGAAGTCCAGAAAACAAACAACGGTTGCTATTTCAACTGCTGAAGCAGAGTTTATTGCATTGTCTGAGTTATGTTCTGAAGTAGTTTGGTATGTACAGTTGTTACAAGATTTAAATGTAAATGTAAATGAAACTGTAACTGTTTATGAAGATAATGCTGCTTGTATAAAAATGGCAACAGGTGACAGAGTGAAGAACAGAAGTAAACATGTGGACATTAAGTATTGTAATGTCAGGGAAGCTGTAAAAGAAAAATTAATAAGTTTACATCATTGTTCTTCAGAGGATAATTTAGCAGACATGATGACCAAACCATTGGGTGGCGTCCATTATAGGAAATGTTTAAATCCAATAGGTTTGATGTCTCTCCCAGTAATGAAGGGAGGAGTGTTGGAATATTCATGACTGGGAGAGCCATGTGATTGAGTCAGCCAATCGGGCTGAAGTGTTAATTGAGCATGTCCAGAAACTTAGTAAGAAGAAGGGCGTGGTTTACTCTGTCCACCATTATACTCCAGTATGAAAACATCTCAACATGTGATCTGAAACAAAGTGTGGTATTGTAAATGTTTTATTCTACTTATAAAGAAGTTATTTGAATCAGCAAAATGCAGTTATCTTTTGAAGCTTCTGATTTATTGCGTAACTCTGACAAAGTTGTTCCTCAATGATCTGGAGGCGTGACGGAGCCAGGTTTGCTGACATCCAAGGGACAGCAAGCAGCTCTAAAATAATTGTTCTAAGTGGATGGAACAAGTATTAAAATGGCAGACTCACTTCAGAATAAGAAGAGAGCCGAGGTAGTGCAGTGGTTAAAATGCAGCACTGCAGTTCAGCAGTTCAAATCTCACCGGCTCAAGGTTGACTCAGCCATCCATCCTTCTGAGGTCGGTAAAATGAGGAGCCAGATTGTTGGGGGCAATATGCTGACTCTGTAAACCGCTTAGAGAGGGCTGTAAAGCACTATGAAGCGGTATATAAGTCTAAGTGCTAGTGCTATTGCTAAGTATGAAACTATACATATTGGGACACAAAGTCCTAGTTTTACATGAAATATATATAACTACAACCATAGCTTCATATAAAAGCTTCTGGTATTGTTAGAATCAAAATAAAGCATATTTTTTTATAAATATTACTTTTTTCCAAATTTATGGTGTGATTACTGTATGCAATCTTATTCATGTTCCTCTGAAAGGATATGGTAAAACTGGACAAAGTGAGCATCCCAGGATCACATGATCGCCATTTGAGACCTTCCCAGCTGGCTTCCAACATGCAAAGTCAATGGGGAAAACCAGATTCTTTTAATGACCACATACTTCACTTAATGACTATGGTGATTGGCAGAAAAGGTTGTAAAATTGGGTGTGACTCACTTAACAAACACCTCATTTGTCAATGGACATTCCAGTCCCAATCATGTCAGATGTCAAGGACTACCTGACTTACATATCTTCACAGTATCCAGAAGTGGGTACTTTTGGAGAGGTCAGAACAGTCAACATGGTGGCCATGGCTGTACAATCAAAGTTGTACCTTTTCCCCCATGGATTGCATGTCCAACACCAGTAGAAAATGGGCAGATTAATTGCATGGTTGTGACTGCCATCTTTATTGTTTTGATCCCCTTGCCTACAGATGCCTCTATTTCTCTGTCTATTTCTCTATTTTTAGCTTACTTTTTATTATGGAATGTTTTGCATTTTATAAGCTAAGTGAAACAATTGTTTATGTTTCAGGGAAATGAAAACAGTTAAAATTTGGAATCAATGAAATAGCAAATTATTTCAAAGTGACAAAATGATACTGAAGTGCAATACGAATGGAAATGCCACATAAGCAATTAAATGACTGGTTGAAAAAGGAGGCAATAAGTCTTATTTAATAGATAGATTTGGGGGAGGGGCATTTGTTGATTCAAAATTTACATCATTTGCATAATTACCTTATTAAGTATATGTTATCATTTCTGGTAGGCCATCAGTCTAATAGATGAATCTTGCCAGATATTCGCCACTATTGCAAAAATAAATCTATCCATATTCCAAAAGAAAAATGTGCTGCATCTGAAGTCCACAAAACCAAAGGCCATTAAACTGAGAGTTTTCCAAGTAAGAACTGTACTACATTCAGTTTGTCTGCTGCTATACAGTATGTGTTCAAGAGTTTCAAATAAGAATTAAACATTGGATCTAGTTTCTATTTTTGACATTATCTTAGAACATAGAACACTGAACATCAGAGTTGGAAGGGACCTTGGAGGTCTTTTAGTCCAACCCCCTGCTCAAGCAGGAGACCCTATACCCGTGGTGGCGAACCTATGGCACGCGTGCCAGAGGTGGCACGCAGAGCCATAGAAGCCGGCACGCGAGGGTTCCCACCGGCAAACCGGAAGTGCGAAAAAACTCACTTCCAGTTTGCTGGTGTGCTGTATTTTGCACTCCGGAGGGTTCAGGGAAGCTCCCTGAAGCTCCGGAATGCAAAAAACTACAAAACGGACAAACCGGAAGTGCACTTTTCCGCACTTCCGGTTTGTCCGTTTTGTAGTTTTTTGCATTCCGGAGCTTCAGGGAGCTTCCCTGAACCCTCCGGAGTGCAAAATACAGCACACCGGCAAACCGGAAGTGCATTTTTTCGCACTTCCGGTTTGCCAGTTTCGTCGTTCCAGGCTCCGGTAAGCCTTTGTGCGGGGGTGTGGGTGTGTGCGCATGTGCAGGGGGCAGCATGGGGGGGTGTTGTGCGCATACGTGGGGGGGAGGGAATGGGTGTGGGCATGCGAGCGCGTGCGAGCGCGCCCCCCCCTTTTGGCACGCAAGCCGAAAAAGGTTCGCCACCACTGCCCTATACCATTTCATACAAATGGCTATCCAGTCTGTTCTTAAAGGCGTCCAGTGATGGAACACCCACAACTTTTGAAGGCAAGCTGTTCCACTGGTTGATTGTTCTCACTATCAGAAAATTTCTCCGTATGAAGAATGATTGTAGGAATTGGGTATGTCGAGTCTAGTGAAAAGAAGAATGAGGAGTGATATAACAGTGTTCCAATATGTAAGGATTGCCACAAAGATGGGGAGGGGGTCAATCAAAGCACCAGAAGGCGGGACAAGAAGCAATGGATGGAAACTAATCAAGGAGAGAAACAATTTAGAACTGAGGAGAAATTTCCTGACAGTGAGAACAACTAATCAATGGAATGGCTTGCCTTCAGAAGTTGTGTGTGCTCCATCACTGGAGGTTTTAAAGAAGAGATTGGAAGCTACTTGTCCAGAATGGAATAGGAGCTCCTGCTTGTTCAGGGGGTTGGGTTAGAAGAGCTCCAAGGTCCCTTCCAATTCTGTTATTCTGTTAATCTCAAAAAAGCCAAACAGACAGATTTCAAAATTCCCTAACAAGACAGTTCTTGGATTGGAGACTACCAGAAAATCCTACACTAGACTGGGGTGTGTGTGTGTTATTCCAGGAACTGGTGACAGCAAATTACTTCTGCAATGGGGCTAAAAAATAAGAATAGTTATGTTTGTTTAGTCACTCAGAGTCAATTCAGACGATTTTTTTCCCTACAAGGGGTAGAGAAGCATATTCCAGTATCCCAACAAGAAAAGTTTCACCTTTCTTGTTTGTGATTTCCCTAAACCAGAGTATTTCCAGTTGGAGAGTTCCTAGCCCTCTTCAGCCAAAGGTCTCTGGGAAATTTTTCACCTTTCCTTCATTTCTTGTGATTAAAAAAGGAAAGATACAAGCGGTGGTTGGAAAACATGAGAAGGCTGTAATGGGATGACAACTGATTTACAGTGTACGGGAATGTTGTTCAATAAAAGTCTTCTTTGGGAGCATCCTCAGAGATTACTGTGTCTATATCACTCCAATTTGACAATATTAGCTTGCCTGCCATTTTCCACCCCAGGGGGCTGACAGTAAACAGGCGAATTTTCAACCCATTTGGAATGCAATCACTTCCTTGCAGTATATGAGTAGCCAGGAAAAGGAAGGGACATCATTTGACAGCTTAACACCGTAAAGTTAGGAAACTGGGTGCTGGCAATATGTTTATAGATCACTACCGTTTGGGAAAGCACATTTCAACTCTCTTTCCTTTATAACAGTAAACAAGCCTGCTAGGTGACTTCATAGCGGACATACAACTGGGCGATACCCTGCCACTACAAATGGGCTTACCAAGCGAGAGATTGATTACAGTGAGAAGAGATTTCACTGACATATCCTCCCTCCTCCACCCCCAGATCTTTCCTGTTCCAAAGCATCTTTATCAGAAAAACAATTGACACCTTCCTGCTGTTTTTGCTCATTCCATAAAAGAGAATTTCCATGATTCAAGGCACGAGGAAAGGGGCAGTCTATAGCCACCCCACACTGCTGCAAATCTTTGGTTTTAATAAAAGATATTTAGAGGCAATCTTATCTATCCTAAGAAAGAAATGAAGGCAATGAAATAAAGAGGCACGTATTTTCACAGTGAAAATCAGTATCTCTCCATCTGGAGAAGCTGACGACCAACCTTTAGTTTGAGGAAAATCTCCACTGAATTAAGGGCAATCAACGCTGCATGACAACCGAACGTCTCTCATTGGGGAAAAGAACCTGTCGAGATCATCGCTTTGCTGACCTTTCTTTGGAGCCCTGCTGAAGGTTAATTCCTAAAAGTGCTACGATTGCCCATAACATAATTACTAATTAAAGTCATCTAACAAATTCCTTCAAAAGGCTAATATTAGCTTTTTCTTCTCAGCGAACAGGCAGATAGGCACATTCCCGCTTTCATCCCAGGAATATAACAGGGGTTGCATTCCCATTTCCTATGTAAAGACACCTTTGCCAGTAGGTAAGTAGAAATTATTACAAAGTATCTCACTCTATGCTGGTTTCAAAGGGAGAACGGAGGCATAATTTTCTCCTGCTAAAAGCAAGAGAACTTAAAGGACCTATAGCAATTATGGCTAGCGCTTTTCTAATGGGCTGCCACATCATCAGGCTGCCCAACAAAACCTGTTTTACAAAGCATTAGAGGTTTTTTTTTTAATAAACAACCAAGAGATCTGAAATGGCTACAAAAGATGTAATTCCAGCAGTGTAAGATTTTCAGGTTGCATTACCTACTCATTGCTTTAAAAACATGCACACACAAACTCAGTCTAATTATGTAAAGAGTGATTGAGCTGGAAGAAAAATGTAAGTATGACTCTTTCCTTCCGATAATTTTTTCCTTCCTCATACCATCGTATTTTTATTATTATTATTATTATTTCATATATTTTTTGCATATCTTCTTGAAGATTCAAACATTTCTCATTTATTGTCCACTAACAGAATAAAAAGGGAAATATAGAAAAATATAACTTTTTCTAAACCCATTGCTAGTTTATTTCTAATTATTTTTCAGAACTTTCCCATAATGATATTTACTACTTAATATCTATCCTCCTTGCCCCAGTCTCAAGATGGACAGCTTATCATTTCTTGAGGAACAGTCCTACAACATCCAGAAATGGAACCAGCTCTCCTCTGTGTCACATGGTGGAGAAGCCCAGTGTGGACTTGTGACCTACAGGACTCCAAGTGCCCATCTCTGCCCTGACTACTAATGCTCACTACTGGACCTTTAAAACAAATATTTGAAGGGTTGACTCTGGCTGCTCAAGAGCAAAATATTTGAACTAATGCAATCAAGGCCAGAACTGAAAAACGATCAAATGTTTCAAAGCGCAGATTGTACAAAGAAGCAGAAGAAACAGTAGATTAAATACTCAGCTTGTGCAAGAAGATTGTACAAACTGATTACAAACAATGACATGATACAGTTGCCAAAATTATTTACTGGAATTTTCTGCAAGAATTATCATGTCCCAGTAATGAAAAACTGGTTGAAAAAGTAGCTGAAAATGAGCAGGTTAAAATATTGTGGGATTTCCAAATACTAATTCATAAAGTGTTGGTTCATAACACACTAGATTTAACTCTGGTTGAAAAGAGATAAGTGTGAATAACTGATGTGGCAAAACTAGGGGATAGTAGAATAGAAGACAAAGAATTGGAGAAGATCACGAAGTATGAAGATCTGAAAATTGAAGTTGAAAGATTATGGTATAAACTGGCCACGGTGGTCCCAGTGGTTAACAGTACCCTAGATATCCCAAAAGATGTTTTTTCAAAAGGCAACAGGACTTTCTTTGTTTTTCCTTAAAGACGTTTCGCTTCTCATCCAAGAAGCTCCTTCAGTTCTGAAGAAACTTCTTGAATGAGAAGCGAAACATCTTCAAGGAAAAACAAACAAGGAAATCCTGTTGCCTTTTGAAAAAGAACCTTTGGGATAACCATGACCTGGATGAGAATCTCCATAGACTACATCCGTGATGGTAAACCTATGGCACATGTGCCAGAGGTGGCATGCAGCTCCCTCTCTGATGGCACGCGAGCCGTAGCCCCAGCTCAACTCCACCATGCATGCGCGCGCGCCTCCCTCCGGTCATCCGATTTTTGGGTCTCTGCTGTGCATGCATGGGGGAGAGGCAGGGCGCATGCGGGAGGTGCACACGCATGCATGTGGGGGGGGGGTTGCACACACATGTGGGGGGGTTGTGTGTGCATGCGCGGGGGCAGGGTGAGCGTGGGGGGGTTGCACATGCACAGGGGTGGGGGAGTGCTGGGGGTCATGTGTGCATGTGCGGGGGGTGGGGTCAAGTGGGGGGTCACGCGCACATGCACAGGGGGTAGGGGGAGCATGGGGGAGTGCACAGACATGTGGGGGGCTGGGAAACTGGGGGGTCACATGTGCATGCACATGGTGGGGGGAACACAGGGAGGGTCACATGTGCATGCACGGGGGGGAGTGTGGCGGGGTCACGTGCATGCATGTGTGGAGGGCGGGGCATGTGGAGGGTTATGCACACATTGCATTATGGGTGCGCACACGCGCTTTCGGCATGCAATGACAAAAAGTTTAGCCATCACTGGACTAGATGGTGTCTCCATAGACGCTAGATGCCATACCAAAAAATCTCAGACAGCACTTAGAACATCTGTGCACCAATAAAATTTCTGTTAGTCAGTTGCAAAAGGCATACTGCTTGGATTGCATATATACTACAGAGATACATTATGGCATCCTTGGTTCTTGGGAAGAACTTGATGCATATGAAGGCCATTTAAACTGATTGGGCTATATTTTCTAATTTAAATTTCTAATTCTGAGAGGAATATCTCAGAAAAGGAATATCCATGTCTGAGATATTCCTGCCCTCCCTGGTACCCAACTCTAGCTAAAATGTCCTACCACAGACATGATTTCAGAGCAGTTGTAGTAGAAATAGCAACAGGTATGTGTATTGCCTTGATTTTATAGTATCATCAAGTCACAGGAGCTAAAGCAGAAAGAGAGGAGCACAAGGTGAATGAGATGGCAATATGAGGACAGAGAAGATGGAGACAGATGCAGGATTAGAATCTTGAACATGTGCTTTCTGCAATTGTCACTGTGTGATATTTTGTTCATGGCCATTTGTGATGTGTGCATATAAAATTAATGAGTACATTCTTCAGCAGTGCTAGAAAAAAAAAAGAATAAGTACGTTCTTTTGCGATGCAGCAACCATAAGGCATCAGGACATTTCATGCCATGACCAAAACATCAGCAAGAAGGCTATTTAAATTGAGGAAATATAATGGCAGAACAGATCCTATTGTTCCAACCTAAATTAGCCTTCATTTTCACAGATCTTTTAGTTCACAGTTAGCACACTCCTACAAATAAGCAAGATAATGAAAGGTAGTCCAAAATAGTCAGTAGTGGACAATTACCATGAAATAGTGTTTTTTGTACCAGTTAACAATATGTTCTCTATGTTGCAAATTATGATCACATGATTTTTATACAGATGTTATATCACTGCTATTATTATATACACAACAAAAAGGATTTAAGAATTGTTTAGTAAGTTTGCCTGTGAAATTAATCACTAGGCAGCTCTGAGTTCAGGCAGCAGGAAATTGGGGTCAGGGCAGGTTGGGCAACAGCTCATTGGGATGGGAAAACCGAGTACCGTATTTTTCGGAGTATAAGGCGCACCAGAGTATAAGATGCACCTTAGTTTTGGGGGAGGAAAACAAGGAAAAAAGGCCTCTGCCTCCAAGCAATTTGCCAAACAGTAAGCAGCAAACAGCACAGATGATATACACTGTTTGCTGTGTATTTCTGTGCACGTGTGCCTGACCCATAGAAATAGCAAAGAATTGGAGAAATGTACATTATGCCAGAAAGTTTCCTTAAATGTAGTCACACTAACTCCTCCCGATTATTTAAAAAGATCTACTCCAAGGTAACTAAATTCTAATACTAAACAGGACACTGTTACATTTCAGACTATACTTCTACAGAGCTGTTAAAATTAATTAAAATTTCTGGAAGTATACATTATTCTCTATTATTTAAAAGAAGATACAATAGCACTGGGCCTCTTCAGAGCAAGCATTTATTTTAAAAAGCTTCTTTATTTTATTAAGTTGTCTAGATTTACAGGGATCTCCAACCTTGGCAACTTTAAGACTTGTGGACTTCAACTCCCAGAATTCCACAGCCAGCAAAGCTAACAAAGCTGGCTGTTGAATTCTGGGAGTTGAAGTCCACAAGTCTTAAAGTTGCCAAGGTTGGAGACCCCTGGCTCTAGAATAATAATAAAGCAGTCTTTAAAAAAATAAGTCTAATAATTTGAACATTCTACAGACATTTATAGTTATTCACTTACCCCCTTCCATCCAGTTCAGCAGAAAATAAAAATATGCGTGTCTCTCCCAGCTATTTGCCTCTGCAGCTACTTTCACTTTCATTTTAGCACATGGCAAATCAGCTGTAGGTCGGGAAGCTGCTAGTGACTTGCTTGGCTTTACAGGCTCTTCCCTCTTTGCTGCAAACAGGTAAATTGCTGGAAGACAGAGGCCAAAGAGTGTGTGAGTGGGGCTACATTCAGTATATAAGATGCACCCAAGTTTTCACCCTCTTTTGGGGGGTAAAAAGGTGCGTCTTATACTCCGAAAAATAGGGTGCCTCTGTTTTTGCACAGTTTTTGTGAATCTTGAAAATTCTGCATGCCTATTGCTTTCAGGTGAGCCACAGTCAGTCCCTGGACTGCCCTGGAATTGTTTCTAATGCATACAGAATCCTTATATTGGAACCCCAGGTCATGTTGCTAATAAAGGGGAAACTTCCGAGTAAGACATTGATAGTATCAAAAAGAAGTGTGTGTGAGAGAGAAAAGCAGAGAGTTCACTCCATCTTTGATAGTTGCATTCTCTGCATAGCTACAACTTTGAATACATTTGATGACTGCAAGTTTTTGAACAGGATTGCTGTTGTTTTGTAGCCTTCAAATATGGGTTTTATCAGGGGTGGGTTCCTAATTTTTTTACTGCCACTCTGTGGGCGTGGGTTATTTTGTGGGTGTGGCTTGCCAGCCATGTGACTGGGTGGGCATGGCTTCTCAGACTGCTGAAGGGAGGGGAACTGAGATAGGTCCTGCCGCCCATTCTCCCTCCCCTCAGCAGCTCGAGAAGCCTCAAACGTGCGAAAATGCCTGGGATCATCACCGTACGTTTGTGGCTTCTCGGACTGCTAAAGGGAGGGGAATGGAGATAGCTCCTGCCGCCCGTTCTTTCAGCGTCTCATGCGCTCCCTCAGCCATCCTCCCCTGCTTGGACTCACTGTGGGGTAGGAAGGCAGCGCATGCGCAGTGCCGGAAGCTCGGCTTCTAGGCATGCGCAGAAGAAATTTTTTTAAAAACTTTAAATTTTTTTTTAAGTGGCGGCGCCCAGGCACCGGCAACCGACCGCACCGGTACTGTGACGTCACCAGCGGGCTGCTACCGATGCTATAGAGTGGACCGCACCGGTAGGAACCCACCACTGGGTTTTATACTGTATCTATCTCTTCAGATTATCTTTGTGCTTGATGGGGATGATGCTCAGTACATCAGCAAATCTTTGCAGAAGAGTTACATAGAAAGCTCTGGGCAATCATGCATGCATTTCTGCTGTCCACTTTGTGTAACTGTGCCCTATTGCTCTGAGGAAGGGGGCAACTCTACCCACATAGCACTAGTGTCAGCAATCACACATATCTTGTGTCAAAAACCTGGGACAAAAGTGCCAGAAAATGTTGTTCTCCCTTTTCTTAGTAGAGTGGAATCATAGGGCTCCTCTACTCCACAAGCAACCCTAGCTCTCGCAAAATGACAATAACTTTACACTTTCCTTTTGGCTGGCCACAAATAGTAAATTGGGGGATTAAAAGTGAAAGAATCCCGGTTGGTTTTCAGCATTCCAGAATGGCAAGGGGAAACAATTTGGTGTAGTGGTTAAGGCAGGGGTAAAATCCAGCAGGTTCTGACAGGTTCTGGAGGACCAGTAGTGGAAATTTTGAGTAGTCCGGAGAACCAGCAAATACCACCTCTGGCTGACCCCAGAGTGGGGTGGGAATGGAGATTTTGCAATATCCTTGCCCTGCCACGCCCACCAAGCCACACCCACCAAGCCACGCCCACAGAACCAGTATTAAAAAAAATTGGATTTCACCACTGGGTTAAGGTACCAGGGTAGAAACCGGGAGAGTGTGAACTCTAATCCAATCTTAGGCATGAAGCCAGCTGGGTGACTTTGGGCCAGTTACTCTTCCTCAACTCTGGGAAGAAGACAAGAAAAAAACCACTTCCAAAAATGATGCCAAGAAAAGTGCAAGAACTAGATCAGGTAGTTGCGAACAGTCAATGCTGACTCAAAGACACCATTTTAAAAAAATATATTAGCCAAAGCGGAGGTAATTGAAAAGCTGACTTCAAAACATTTGGAGAAATTGGGGAGTAGAAACAAAGGCACGTGTAAGGGCCCTAAGCCTTCTTAAAGTGGGGGTATCACAGTGGTGGGTTCCTACAGGTGCGGTCCACTCTACAGCACCGGTAGCGGCCCACTGGTGACGTCACAGTACCGGTGCGGTTGGTTGCCAGTGCCTGGGCGCCGCCATTAAAAAAAATTTTTTTTAAAAAAAAAATTTCTTCTGCGCATGCCCAGAAGCCGAGCTTCTGGCACTGCGCATGTGTTGCCTTCTTACCCCACAGTGAGTCCAAGCAAGGGAGTATGGCTGAGGGAGCGCGTGAGATGCTGAAAGAACGGGTGGCAGGAGCTATCTCCATTCCCCTCCCTTCAGCAGTCCGAGAAGCCACGCCCACCTGGTCACATGGCTGGCAAGCCACGCCACCCGGTCACATGGCTGGCAAGCCACACCAACAAAATAAGCCACATCCACAGAGTGGTAGTAAAAAAATTAGGAACCCGCCCCTGGGGTATCAGTCTGCAAAAATTGACTGGACTGGCTGAATATCCCTGCTTCCTTAGGAAAGCAATATCTACTACCAGATGCTTCATTTGCAGCATGTAGCTTTATCTGGACAAGCAGTGACATGAAAAGGAAATGTTTTATTATTATAATGTTTGCTTGTCTTTCATCACAAGTGAGCTACTGATTCTTCCATTCTTCTTCTCCCTTTAAATTAAAAAGTATTCCATTCTGGGTTATTATGTATTATATGGCTTTGCTCATGTGCAGATTAATGCCATTATATGATATCCGCAGGCTGCATTCAGCGTAAAATTCTTAGAAAGAAAAATGGCTGAAGCAAAGAAGTATGGATGAGAAACAGTTTTCTCTTTTTTTTTCTTCCCTCCCTCCCCCCCCCCCCCCATATAGATGTTTTTACTGCACAGAGCTCCCTGGGTTGTGAGACAGCTGGCTGATTAATCAAGTAAGACAGTGGGGTTTTTTATATAAAAATCAATTAAGAAAATAGACAAGACAAGACTTGATAGAAGAAGCCTCCCTTGAGGTGGCAGAGGTCTAGCGTGGCTGATAGAACAGGCACATGTTCCATAAAAGAGAAAATTCAGTTTTCCTCTCGAAACAAGCGGACAAAAGAAGGGCAACTAGGATGTTTTGATACTATGGTGTTCAGTAGCAACTGGGCGACCAATTACTAAAAGAGAAGAAACTGCTAAAATGGAATCATACAAGATGTGTATTTGTATGCGTGAAAGAGAAAGTTTATTTATTATACATATTTTATGCCACCCAAACGGCATGCAACTGTGGACTGCTAACATTTAATAAAATAATCACAATAAACATTTAACGTACATTTAAAAAAACCCTACTGGACTGGAGCAAAGCCAAAGAAAAACCACCCAGAAACAGGCTTAGCTATAGCCAGGTCCAAAACTCAGAGGGAAAGCCTTATGAAACGTTGGCAAGGCCAGGGCCATCCAAATCTCAGGGGGGGAGGCTTTTTCTTAAGGCAGGCATCTCCACAGAGAAGGCACACCTCCTGGGTCTCATTAGATTATCTTAATTGATGAAGGGGATCTAGATCAGGGGTCTCCAACCTTGGCAACTTTAAGGCTTGTGGACTTCAACTCCCAGAATTCCTCAGCCAGCTTTGAGGAAAATATTAGATCACTGATATTGAGATCACCGAACCATTTTGCATTCTGACTCCAGTCTCCTGTCTCACAGTAGCCTAAAACAACAGTCCCAACTTGATCAATAGGGTGGGAATTATTAACAAGGTATCCAATGACCCTCTAAGAATGCAAATGCCCAGCTGTCTGCAAGGAATATAAATCCTTCCATTCCCTACTATCCTGTCAGAGCTGAAGAAGCTTCTTGGATGAGAAGCGAAACATCTTCAAAGAAAAAACAAGAAAGTCCAGTTGCCTCCTGAAAAAGCACCTTTAGGACAACCATGACCTGGATGACTGAGAATCTCTACAGACTTTTAAGGTTTCCAAAACCTCTTTGATTATGCACCAGGATTGCCTCTGAACTACCCAATTCTCCCTAACATTGAAGCTCCAAAATCAGAGAGATTAAGGGCTGAGGTTTTGGGGGGAAGGCTCATTTGGGTTAAATTACACCTTTCAAGGTTGGAAATCCCTTTCTGCAGTAAAGGGGGAATACAATACTATTTCATGGCTTCAGTTCTTGGACACCCTGCTAAGTTCTATAGATTGCAGCCTAATAACTGATTGTTATATTTATGTCTCTCTCTCTGCTTCTCCTAATTGGTTCCAAGTATATACCATTTTATTTTTCTGCCAGTTAACATCTTTCATATTCCATGGAGTATCACATTTGTCAACTGAGAAGATGAAACTATATTTCTTCTACATATTCACTAAG
This sequence comes from Diadophis punctatus similis, assembly GCA_023053685.1. Taxonomy (NCBI): domain Eukaryota; kingdom Metazoa; phylum Chordata; class Lepidosauria; order Squamata; family Dipsadidae; genus Diadophis; species Diadophis punctatus. The sequence continues at coordinate 169,910,238 of JALIGW010000001.1, read as the reverse complement.
ATAATTTAGGGGACTTTTGGGAGCCCATTTCAGGGGTTTCAATTGAGAAAGAAGCATAAGACAAGCTGGATCATCCAAGCTGCATTGCAGCACCATGATATGTCATGAAGTGGAGGTTGCAACAATCTTTTCCCTGATCCTCTGCAGAGCACTTCAGGGATTTACACAAAAAGGAAGGCAAGGATGGATGATAATAAAACTTGTCTCTATCTAGGGAATGTCCTCAAAATCCTCTATAATAGGTACCTGTCCATCTGCTCCTGCGCACACACGCAACACAGAGGGGGGAGGGGGGGAGAGTGAGAGAAAGAGAGAAAAACAACAAGTGATATTAAAAATGTTCCAATACAACCTACAGTTTGACATCCTGTTTATTATTATACTGTTACATCACAGCTCTCAATACTGTGTATGGTAAGAGAAAAAAAGCTTCACGATAACTATCAAATATTGTCAAAAAAATCAATGATCAGATAATCAAGTAGTACTAACATCAAATATAATGGAGTGCTGAAAAAAAGATATCAAGCATGTCAAATCCCGGAAAGATGGTCTAAATTTTAAAAGATTGCAAAGTAGATTTCTGAGACAATAAAACCCTGTATTGAATGATGGGATCAGGCTGAGCACTTTGGTCATAGTTTGGATTTGGTGGCCAATTTTTAAGATCTTGAAATGACTATTATTTACTGCAAGGACAATACTCCATATTTCAGTGCACATTAGAAGGTAAATGTTCAAAAGCTTAGGTCATATTCGCTTAGTGATTGTTCAAAGTTGCAACAGAACTGAGAGAAAAGTGATTTATGACTGTTTTTCAAGTTACAATCATTACCATATCTCCATGGTCACATAATCAAAACTTGGATGCTTGGCAACTGGCATATATATTTATGACGGTTGCAGTGTCCCAGGGTCACGTGATCACTTTTTGCAAACTTCTGACAAGCAAAATCAACGGAGAAGCCAGATTCAATTAACGACTTAAAGAGTGCAGAGAAGAGCAACAAAGATGATTAGGGGACTGGAGGCTAAAACATATGAAGAACGGTTGCAGGAACTGGGTATGTCTAGTTTAATGAAAAGAAGGACATGATAGCAGTGTTCCAATATCTCAGGGGTTGCCACAAAGAAGAGGGAGCCAAACTTTTCTCCAAGGCACCTGAGGGTAGAACAAGAAGCAATGGGTGAAAACTAAACAAGGAGAGAAACAACTTAGAACTAAGGAGAAATTTCCTGACAGTTAGAACAATTAATCAGTGGAACAGCCTGCCTCCAGAAGTTGTGAATGCTCCAACACTGGAAGTTTTTAAGAAGATGTTGGATAACCATTTGTCTGAAGTGGTGTAGGGTTTCCTGCTCTAAGCAGGGGGTTGGACTAGAAGACCTCCAAGGTCCCTTCCAATTCTGTTATTCTATTTTTGCTCAACTATATCAAGAAAATGGGGCAAAACTCTCTTAACAAGTGTCTTGTTTAGCAGCAGAAATTTTGGGCTCAGTTGTGGTTGTAAGTCAAGGGCTATCTGCATTGGAATATTTCTCACTACCTAGTTTCAGACTGTAAAATTTGAGATAACCCACTTCAGGCCTACTGATTTGGGCAGTAGAACACACAGCAGCCCTCTCTGTGGCCAACAGGGAAGCCAGCAGCCAAGCTCTGATGGCCAAAGAAGTTCAGTGGGACTAAAAGTTTTGTTAGACTTCTGCATTCACTGCATGTCAAGGAATGTATGTGTCTGTCATTTGGAGACAATTGCATAACTGCTGCATTTATATTTCTGCAAAGGCTAACATTCTGGTTAGGGGGCACTCAAACAACAAAGCGCCAAAAACAGAGAAGATGGCAGGAAACGGATGAACTTGTCTTGCAGTTGCTTCCATGTTTCTTTGAATCTGTCTGGGTCTTCCTCCAAAGTTCTTTCAATTTCCCTCCATGAATTGGTTGTAACCTCCTCATTTTTGTAGTATTTGTCTCATTACACCGTACAAATGTTTATATTTCCTCGCTTCATCTCCTCTAGTGCTCCATTTTGTCCTTTGAATGTGCCTTGCCTTCTGCCCACCTTCCAACAAGAAGTCGGATCACCAATCAGCATGCAGGAAATCTCCATACAACATGTAGTTGAGATTTTGGGTGAGGCGCATGTTGGTCCATCTGCGACTATCTTCAAATTACACTTACCCATCAAACCCATCAAAGTCTGTGTATGCATTGACACCTCCTTATGGTTGCAGACAAGTCTAAATCAAACATTAGCCTGCATCCTCTGTTGAATGAGTTGAGGCAGGATGTTTCCTTGGAGGCCACTGTGCCAAGCTTAGCACTTTGAGTAGCTAGTGGTAGTAATATAGCCTTGGTTCCAATAAAGGAGAACATTTGTAGCTCAAGGTTGAAGTGAGGGGTCGTTGATGCTCTCTGGGCTTGGTTGTTTTCTTGCAGACATTTCATTACCCAAACTAGGTAATATCATGGGTGCTTGTAAGTTGTGGGATTTGCTTTTAATTTCTATTCTAGTGGCCAAGAACCCCTCCTGTTTGCCCAGGCTGGAACCAGTGACCCTTGGACATGCCCAGAAGCAGTCTTGCATCTTCTTAGCTGTGTGTTTGAATTTGACAAGATGTAGGCAGGCTGAGCAGGTCTGCTCTTAGGGGCAAACTTATCATCAGCTGTGACCATCAGAAGGTAGTTGTCCTTCCAGGAGTGGGGCTTTGGCAGCAGCCTTCGCTCCAATCAGTTTGTGTGCTGATGTGGCAAAGAGTTCAGATTCCATCATCCTCAAGCAGTTGATTAGAGGTGATGATGAGTCCTGGCATATCAAGCCTTCATTCGCATTAGAGTTGGGTACAATAAAAATAAGCCCATTATCCAGTTTCAAGGTAAGGTTGTTGCTGACGGATGTTCCATCTGCTCTTGGTTGCAGACACTTTTGTTATATACACCTCTGTGTACTTACGTTACATTCCTCCTCCGATCTGTCAGTAGTAACCTATTTTTGCAACATATTTCCCTTTAGCTCAGTAAAACTTTAAAAATTAAGCTGAAGAAGGAGATGGAAAAGGGGAAGATGGCATGAAGCCCCACATTCGTGGTAGAGACTGTTATATGTGCCTTGCTTTATGATCAGTTCTTACCATAACTAAAGACCAAATACATTTCCTTGCAAACGAGTCAGATTTCCTTTCTCCCCTCGGTGGTGATGAGTGGATTTCACCTCTAGAGGGCGCTCTCCGTTTTCGTATTTGTTCGCGTGCGTGCTTGGGTGTGCACGGGGTGCGGGTGTGAGCCTTCGGCAGCCAGCCGCTTGCTGGGGAATCTTCCCATCATGGGATGCTGTTAGGTTTGTCTTCCTGACAGAGAAATGAGTTGCTTTAAGGACAAGTATAATAAAAGTAATGCATTAATAATTTAGAGCCTCAAGAAAAAACCCATGCTTCTTTAAAATATTTTATGAGGAATTTATTCCCGATAATTGTAAAGAAGAGATTGATCACCAGGGCTTTAGCATATTACTTAACAAAACCTGGATAAAGGGACTGTTAGCATCAGGGATCTAATAGGCTTTCTCTTCTGTTTAAGATCAGATAAATGGTGATGTGGGATCTACTTAGCTTTATTTTTAGCAATTAAATACAGATGAGTTTGGAGGTAGGAAATTGCAAGGGAAGCCTATCCCTCAATTCCTCTGTGCCCACAAACGTTTTTACATACAAATGGTGTTTAAATAACTGCACTAGGAAAGTGAGGTGTTTGTGTTTTCTAAAGCTTTTGAAACAACTTATTAAATGCAGACAATACGGAATCCTTCTTGTGCTTAAAATGTTAACTCTTTCTGGAAAGCCACTGCAGATTCTTGTTACCAGGCCTTTCTCCTTAAGGTGTGGATGCCGATGAGGCTATTTGCCTGCCCACTCTGTTATCTTTAAGCAGGAGGTAAGTTGTGCAACTTTACAACTTGGAGCCTCACATTTTGAGGGGGCCTCTGAATAAACAAGATTAAGCAATTTTAAGCCTTGCATTTTCATTTATCATTCCTAATTCAAATGTGAGTATAGAAAGATGCTTGCTTTACTTACATTATTCATTTTTTATTGCATTTTACCACCTAAATTAAAGCTTTGTTATTTCTATTTTATAATTCCTTTTTGTGGAATAAGTCACCATGACTTCCAACATGCAGCTTAAATTTCATTGCCAGAAATATAGATAGTCCTCAACTTACAACCACAATTTAGCCCAGAACTTATGTTGCTAAGTGAGAAATTTGTTAAGTGAGTTTTGATAACGTTTTACGACTTTTCTTGCCACATTTGTTAAGTGAATCACTGCAGTTGTTAAGTTAGTAACATGGTTGTTAAGTGAATCTGGGTTCCCCATTGACTTTGCTTGACAGGTGGTCACAAAAGATGATCATGATGTGACCCTGGGACACTGCCACTGTTATACATATTAACCAGTTGCCAAGCAGCTGAATGTAAATCATTTGACCATGGGGATGCTGCAATGGTCGTAAGTGTGAAAAACGGTCATAAGTCACTTTTTTCATTGCTGTTGTAACTTTGAACGGTCACGAAACAATCTGTTGTAGTCAAGGACTACCTGTAAATGTAATGCAGCATCTGCAGGCTGTAATTTGACTCACAAAAGCTTTTGTGTTTGCTCCATCCAACCAGGGCCTGGGGAGACCACGGAGGAGCAACGAAAACCATCCATCTTGCTTGAATATCTTCTTGTGTTAGGAGAATATTCTAAAATATGTTCTGTTCACACCTCTCCTAGCATACACTTCATCGGTTGTTTATCTTCACCTCAGGAGCTGAGCATATACTCTGCTGAGGTACACCCCAAAATGCTTTAAGATACGTAGCAGAGGCACTTCCTTCCCTTGGGAGGAACTCAAAGGTGTTGCTGTAGCCTGATTCTAGTTGGCAGCACATTTCCATTTAAAAATTGGCCTAAATGAAAATAGCCTTTTAAAAGGATTTCCGTACTTGGTTTGACAGAGAGTAGCACTGGGACATTGCACTTGACTTCCCTCCCCACTCCGAACATTCTGGCTACACACTTTAACCTTTGAATAAGTGCCTATAATTAGATGGCAAATAAGGGAGACGAATAAACAGTGGTGTGGCTATTTAGATACAGTAATGCATAGGGAAAGTGATTACACGCAGCCCAGAGCTACCACTCCTGTACTTGCTGCATATATTCATAGACCAATTATAAACATCAGGAAAGTGAAATTAAAGGGCACTAGAAAACTCTTAGACGCAGACGTTTATTATTTTGCCCTGAAGTAAGAAAGGTCTGCAAAAAATGACTGGCTCCTGGAGTAACAGAGCAAAAAGTAATGATTTACAAACTGTTAAGAATCAAGAAATAGCCAGGAAAAAAATCAGTCATGTCATATGTTGTTGTATAGAAGCCCATTATTTCCTCAGTACCTCCACAGTTCTACTTTTTCTTGCTCTATCATAGTGGGAGGAATAATCTGCCTACCCACTGTTAGCTGTATCTTCATTCGTCTTACCTATAAGGGGGGGAAAAGTAAAGTGCATAGGCTGCACAATAGGGAGCAGAGGTGGATTCCTCCCGGTTCGGATTGGTTCTAAAGAACCGGTAGTAACTTGGCGGCCTGGGTTGCTGGAACCGGCAGCGACCCATGCCTGCCTCGCCACTGAGCTGGTTCTTTCGACTGCGCCATAGGCGGCACCATCTTGGTTTTTGCTTCTGCGCATGCACAGTTTTTTTAAAGTACTGTTCATGTGTGCACGTGGCACACAATGCACACGCACTCCCGCGGCACGTCCCTGAGTGAACCGGCAATGGGAGAAACCGAAACGCACCCCTGATAGGGGGAACATATTATTTACATAATTCAGATTTGTGACAGGCGTAACATTGAAGAGCAGAGCTTTCTGGGTGCAGTTAAAGGTGCTAGTCATCACCTTTAACATCCCCATGGTTTAGAACCTAAATACCCGGCAGCCAGCCATCTCCCTGAAGTTTCAGCCCATCCTTTGATGTCTGGAGCGAAAGGCTCTCACTATGGTGCTACCCTTAGGACATGTCATTTGGAACCTGGGTTTGGCCTTCTCTGTTGCTGTCTCTCTTACCAGGTTACCCTCAACATAGTTTTTCATAAAGCCATCAAAACCTGGCTGTTTCAAAGGCCACAGGTTCCAAAAGTCTGTTTCTGTCTCTGTTGAGACAGAGTATGTATGGGATACAGTTGTGTCTCACAAGTTTTTGAAGTCATAAACTGCTCAGAGCCAGGCATGAATTGAGTGGCATAGAAGCTTAGTTTGAACCAAGTTAAAATCAATACATAAAAATATACACACCGCGGCAGCATTTTGTATACCTTCACTTTTAATAGTGACAATAAAGACAGATGAAGTAACATATCTGCAGAGGTTTCAGAAAACCTTCTCCCTACCCTCAGCTAGTTCCCCCTGGCTCAGCAGATGCGGTGAAGTAACTCGCTTAAGTAGCTTTAATGGTGCAGCAGGGCAGAATGGTCAATAATAGGTGCGTTCCCCTGGGTCAGCACGCTTCGTCCTGTGGGTACTTTTATGTCTCCCACAGGCCACAGATCTGTGAGTCAGGCTGTAATGGTGTCTCCCTTTTGTCATTTTGCACTTGCAGAGATGGAGACAAAGTAATGATATTCATTTCTTACACCTGGTGAACATTGAAATTGCAAGGCTGATGAACGCAGTGGTTTCCAGCTGGGTACTGGAAGTCAAACTGTGTTCCCGCTCTGCTTGCCTGCTTCTTGATAGATAGCACACATCCATCTCTGTGCTGCCAGATCTTGGCCTTCCTGCAATAAAGGGTAAGCCACTGCAACTCAGGCCATTTTTGCTCCGAAAGCAAAAAGTCAGTGTCACCTTCCACCTTTCCTGCTTCTTGTTTGTTTGGGGTTTGTTTTTGTTTTTTTTGGCATGCAGATCTGCTGTCTGAAGGTCCAGAAAAAGGACACTGGCTGTTAACACCACAGCCAAATGTGAGTCACATCATTATTTCTCTCATTTATATTGGATGCAGAAGAAGAACAATTAAAACCATGAACAGTTGAAATTGGCACCCTAGCGGAAGAAATGTGTGTTGGGCTTTTACCTATTGAAGAGGCACATTCCTTTTTTATGAGACCCCCTCTGACCGCAGACTCGTATCTCTACAAACCTCGTCTCTACCTTTGTTCATACCTGTCAATCCAGGAGTTTTTGCCTTGTCGGCTACATAACCCACACAATTCTGCCACTTCTCCTCTGGTTTCAGGCTTCGGATAAGACAAAAAGAGTCCCTAGGGAGTTGGGCGGCATAGAAATATAAATAAATAAATGAATGAATAAAAAGGACACCAAGGAGCCAAAAGTGTTAGGGGGGAGGGGGCTGTAACAGCAACAGAGTAATTACTTCAAGTCAATGAGGGCCTTGACCACATCAGTTCCCCAGTGATAAATTTTGACAATATTCATGCAACAATTCATGTCAGCAACATACACAATGTTATTGTAGCCACATGCTAGTTGTGTTCTTTGCACATGTCTTGCAGAAAGTAGAAAATGGCAAATAACATTCTTCGGTGGTGAAGTTCTACTTATAGCAACCTTATCTTTTATCTACTTTATAATATGTAAAGATGTTTGACATTAAATTTTCTCTTCAAAAGAGAGAGTTGTTTATCTCTTTGATTTCAGTCTTTTCTCTATCAAGTATATTCCTTCATAGGTATATGAAGGACCTCCAGGTTAGCTCGTTTTGTACTTTAACTTAACTAAGGCTGGAGAAAAAATGTTGTACCTTAATTCTGATTTTTCCCAAATACTCTTATTTTATGCTTTATAACAAATTGATGTACCGTATTTTTCGGAGTATAAGACGCACCGAAGTATAAGACGCACCTTAGTTTTGGGGGAGGAAAACAAGGAAAAAAGGCCTCTGCCTCCCAGCAATTTGCCAAACAGCAAACAGCAAACAGCACAGATGATATACACCGTTTGCTGTGTATTTCTGTGCATGTGTGCTTGACCCATAGAAATAGCAAAGAATTGGAGAAATGTACATTATGGCAGTATATTAATCCCAGAAAGTTTTCTTAAATGTAATCACACTAACTCCTCCCAATTATTTAAATAGATCTACTCCAAACATGACTAAGTCAGGGTTTAATTCAGCTGCCTTATTTTAATAATAATACTTAATACTAAAACAGGACATTTCAGATTATACTTTTACAGATCTTCAAAATTGATGTGGCTTTCTGGAAGGCTTTCTGCTATTTAAAAGAAGATACAATAGCACTGGGCCTCTTCAGAGCAAGAATTTATTTTAAAAAGCTTCTTCATTTTGTTAAGTTGTCTAGAACAATAATAAAGCAGTCTTTAAAAAATAAGTCTAATAATTTGAACACTCTACAAACATTTAACAAAATAACATATTAACAGAATCTGCCTCTACCTAGGATAGAACTCACAACCTCCTGACTGTGAGGCAAGAGCTCTACCTCTAGGCTACAGTAGCTGTAGCTTACCTTCTTGCAATTTCAACAGTGTAACATTGCCAGCAGTTTATCTCCCAGCATTTTGTCTCATTACAGCCACCGTAGTTAGTTTCATTTTACCACGTGGCTTACAAGCCTGTCAGCTGTAGGTTGGGAGGCAAGTAATCTCTTAGTGTGCTAATAAAGCTTCTGTTTCTGTTTGCTGCAAAGAGGTAAATTGTTGGCAGGCAGAGGCCAAAGGGTGGGGGTGGCTGGGTGGGGCTGCATTCGGTGTATAAGACGCACCCAAAATTTCACCCTCTTTTTGAGGGTAAAAAGGTGCGTCTTATACTCTGAAAAATACGGTACTATATCAAGGGCACTCTTTTTAAAGGGCAACCTGCTTTTTTCACTCCTAGTTAGCTACTGTAAATACACTAAACAGTTTAATTAACTTTTAAAGTTTTTTGTTCAACACACCAACTCAGTATACCTTGTAAATAGAAAAGAATCAATCTCTTGAGCATCATGGATTGGAAACCCCACCCTTAACAGTGAGCACGGTCTGTTTCTTGAGCAAAACATATGCTTTTACAGAATCAGACATTTGTAAACAACAAATAATTGCACAATCTGGTAGCCACCCTGAATCCACCCATAGATGACACTTCTGTACCAAGCAATTTTCAGAGCAAGTACCAATTACACTAATAATAAAATCGTGTGCTGTCTTCAGACTGTGAAAATGTTATTTATGCATTATTTGTTCCTTTTCATGCTTTTTTATGTGAATTCAATTTAATGTTCATAGATGCTCTGTGAGATTGATCAAGTTAACGGAAAGAACTAGTCCATAGTTAAATTGGTTAAAAAAATTATTTAAAGCAGAACAAATGTCTATAGATGTCTGTGGCTGGCTGAACACCACAGCTGCTACATGGTGTCAAAAACCATGACTTTCAGATGTTTCCGATTTTTAACTCCCATCAATTGTGGTGAGTTTTAAGTAAATTGCTTATTGAATGCTCTACACTATAATGTTATAGGTAGTCCTCATTTAGTGACTGACTCGTGTGGCGATTGTTCACATTTACTATTGTGATGAAAAGTAAATTTGCAACCAATCCTTGAATTTACAGCCTTCACAGATCTGTAAAGTAAAGCAAAGGTGAAGTAAGATCGTAAACACAGTCACAGTTTCACTTACCGACAGCTTTGCTTAACAACCAAGTTGCCAGTCCCAACTGTAATTGTCAAATGAGAACTATCTATAGTCACAAGCAAAGAACCTTTCATTCTATACCATTGATGCCCAAACGTTCTGGGAAATACATCAGAAATCCTCTTAGGTACACAAAGAGGGAAACACAACGCTAACACAACAGTTGTTAGAGGCGATCCTTTTGAGACTTCTAGAGCCCAATGATGCCAGGTACTGATGGTGGCTTTGCTTGTGGTGCTGTGATGCAGGCATCCATTTTTGCCATGTATTTTGTTTGTAGCTCTGGAGTTCTAGCAGATCGAACATTATTCTAGCAGTAAGCACTAAGTCAGGAGCTCTCAACCTTTGGAATAGCTCAGCTCATAAAATGCTACATGAATTTGGGTGCCCTCTTAGACAGAGCAAGAGCACTGGCAAAGCTCTCTCTGAACTGTGCTTCATGCTTTGCCTGGGTAAGTGTTAGCCCAGCATGGTAGTCCAGATAAGAAGCACAATCATGAGCTTCACCCCTATCTTTTATTGTAAGGTTAAAAGAATCTTGCAAGAGTCGAAGTATTTCTCCCCCTCCCCTTTCGTTTTACACTCTGGAAAACTAGGAGGGCTCCTTCTGAAACATTTCCCACATCACACACACCCCTTCTGTGGGTGGATACATCTTTTACATGCCAATGTCCCATTTGCAGCTCTCCCTCCTGTCTCCAAGGTCATTTCTATGGACCATTGCAATAAGCCTGCTGAAGCTGTGCCCAGGCAGGATGGGATGGGATGGGAGCATGATCTTGATCACTCTAAATCAGAAGAAAATGAGTGGCTGAGAGATCACCGTGTGTCTGTACATGCACAACATGTGTGCGTACGCGCACACACACACACACACACAGACACAAGCCCTAATGGATTTCAAATACTCTAGGATTGAGCAAGTGTTCAATCAATGAAAGCAAATCATTAATGTTGTTTCTCTGATGCCTGGAAACTTCTCTGCAGCTTTTGGAAAATACCCCATGTGAGAATTAAGAAACATAACACTCTCAAGCTAAAGGGGCCAGGGGAAAAAAGCATCCAGAGCATTTGTGGAATTTTATTTCATTTTTATTTATTTTATTTGTCAAGACGTGTACAAGATAACAGGTATGGTAAAAACATAAACAAAAGCAAAGTAGGTATAGGTAAATTTGGACAATAGGACAGTAGGACAGGGACGGTAGGCACGATGGTGCACTTATGCACGCCCCTTACAGACCTCTTAGGAATGGGGTGAGGTCGTCTGTGGACAGTCTAAGGTGAAAGTTTTTGGGGTTTGGGGAAGAAACCACAGAGTCAGGTAGTGCATTCCAGGCATTGATTACTCTGTTGCTGAAGTCGTATTTTCTGCAGTCGAGTTTCGAACGGTTTACATTGAGTTTGAATCTATTGTGTGTGCATGTGTTGTTGCGGTTGAAGCTGAAGTATTCATTGACAGGTAGGACATTGTGACAGATGATTTTATGAACTACATTTAGATCAGATCGAAGGCGACGTAGCTCTAAGTTATCTAAGCCCAAAATTTCAAGTCTGGTGGAATAAGGTATTCTGTTGCAAGCAGAGGAGTGGAAGACTCTTCTTGTGAAATATTTCTGGACTCTCTCAATTGTATTAATGTCCGATATGCAGTGCGGGTTCCAGACAGGTGAGCTGAATTCGAGGATTGTTCTGGCAACTGTTTTGTATGCTCTGGTTAGCAGTGTAATATTGCCAGAGAAGAAGCTACGCAAGATTAGGTTAACAACTCTTAGTGCCTTTTTGGCAATGTTGTTATAATGGGCTCTGGCACTTAGGTATGAAAAGTAGATAACTCTGAGAGGCCGAGAATGTACTGCTTTTCTCTAAAAATTCAAGATAGAATTTCTTATTTGCTGTGGGAGAGCCTTTCCTCTGCTTATTGATTTGTAATGAAAGGAGATTTTCAAACACTGTAATCAAAAATGTATTTACTTTCAAGGGAGTAAATTCTATTGAGTAAATTGAGATTTACTTTGAAGTAAGCAAGTATACGCTAACTTGGAAAGTGCCATAAATCTTGCATTCATCAATAGGAACTGAAATCGAGAAGCCTTAGCTCTGGACCTAGGGGGTCTGATGAAGAATAGAACACCTTGAAGCACAGAAATGTGAAATAGAGGATGTCAGCAGGTGCCATTGACCTACTGGTGACACCTGCTGAAATTCTTTCTTCTACATCCATTTTGTATCTGGTCAACCTAGCTGGATTTTTCACTTGTTGGGTTCCATGATTAATTCTATGCCATTATTCCCAAATCCATTAGAAGAATAAACATATATTTAGCAGTGAAAGAAAAGGAATATATACTTGAAGTCAAAAAGGAAATCAATATAGGAATCTCAGTCATAATGCTAAAATGAGACACAGGATATCAAATTGGCCCAACAGCGAATGAATAAACTGCAAACTGAAATCCATTAAGACACACAAAATATTCAAATGTATTTTATATTGAAAAATTGAGAAAAGTCTGCACATCCAGTCATCTGACTTCCAGGCCTACAGGCTATATTCTAAGAAAACAGTGAATTGTGTACTACCTTCCCCGTTTATTTATAGTATGGAAAACTGATCAGGATGGCTGAGAAAAGCAGTTTTGCACTGAACTTCTCATTCAATATTCTGGCATCACCATGTCAACTTGGCAATAGAGAGAGGGAAGAAAGCATTTTCCAAAGTGTTCATTCCCCCCCCCCCTTTTCTTGCAGGACTTGTCGCCCTTTCTTGTCCTTCTTGAGGAAGATGATAAATGGGACGTCCAAAAAGATTAGTGAAGTTACAGCTGAGTACTTCCTCGCTTTCCTGCTTTTCTCCAGCTGTTCCTTCCCACTATGGTTCTGGCAGCTCTGCAGTAGGGTTACTTAGTTGGTGAAATCAAGGGGGATCATTACTACTAAGTGTTTGTCGGGTGTAATACTCCCTGACTCTTCTCAGCATTCACATTCCCCCTTATTACATAGCCTCTTATTACATAGCGTAAGCTGAAGTTAACAGATAACAATCTATTCTTTCCAAGAAGTGTCTCCATGGAATTTGATCTGCCCAATAGTCAAAGAAGACATAGATTCTATATGTAGAACATCAAGGCTTTCTGGAATCATATTCTTTACATCCAGTCCATGAATGTTACTTCTTCCCTTTCAGGCCAGTTTCATAACTTTAGAGCTGGTTGCAAATGATATAAATGGGAAAATTCTCATGAGGTCATCTTGCAAGAATACATATTACTCATGGATAGTAAAACCGAAATATGGACCTCCATTCTAAATTATATTGGGTGGTATTTTGGTTTAGTTGATCAATGTTCTCCAGTTATATACCAAATGTTTGCATATGATTATGCAGATGCTCATACTAAAGCAAATTTAAAACCGGGTTCTAAATATTTATATTTAATACTTTTCAAAAAGCATAAATAATTCACTATAAGATTCCTTAATTCAGTTCAGCCAGGTGGAAAAACAAAAACAAAAAAATGAGCATACAACACTCTTAAATTAAGATAATGGTTTCAAACGTCACTAGCCTACCATTTCCAATAGCAAAACACACACACCTGCACAACTTTCTACACCAATAGCAGACCTCTTTCCCTGCACAAAATGCCAGCTTCAAAATAAATTTTTTCCTAAGGATCTCAACAAGGAAAGGCTACTACATTCTCCACCATGGCTTAGGTCCCATTAAGTATGAGAGTCTAATCCCCTCAAAAAGTATAAATGGAAAGACTAATATTTGATATTCATGCATTTCCTTTGACTGATTTGCTCTTATCTGTTGTTAACAAGTTTGAAAATACCAGGTTATAAAATCTGTCTCTAGATATTGCATGAAATATCATCAACAAATGCATTCTGATTTCATGAAGAAATTATTTTTCTTGATTATTGCCCATATAGGAAACAGATAAGACGTAAGAATTCCAAGCCTTAAAATGTTGCTGCTACTGGAATTATTATTAATTAATCCCAAAAATCTGGCTCCATAGTTATGTTGAATGGGCACAAACATGACACTCTTGAGAGCCAAAGAGAAAGTTTCCTTCTGCCCTATCCTATGCTCATGAACTTCAGCTCTGAAAGTTTGGGAGTCCCTCCAGAACAGAATAGAATAGAATAACAGAGTTGGAAGGGACCTTGGAGGTCTTCTAGTCCAACCCCCTGCTTAGGCAGGAAACCCTACACCACTTCAGACAAATGGTTATCCAACATCTTCTTAAAAACTTCCAGTGTTGGAGCATTCACAACTTCTTGAGGCAAGCTGTTCCACCGATTAATTGTTCTGTCAGGAAATTTCTCCTTAGTTCTAAGTTGCTTCTCTCCTTGTTTAGTTTCCACCCATCGCTTCTTGTTCTACCCTCAGGTGCGGTGGAGAATAGTTTGACTCCCTCTTCTTTGTGGCAACTGCTGAGATACTGGAATACTGCTATCATGTCTCCCCTAGTCCTTCTTTTCATTAAACTATACATACCCAGTTCCTGCAACCGTTCTTCATATGTTTTAGCCTCCAGTCCTCTAATCATCTTTGTTGCTCTTCTCTGCACTTTTCTAGAGTCTTGACATCATTTTTACATCGTGGAGACCAAAACTGAATGCAGTATTCCAAGTGTGGCCTTACCAAGGCATTATAAAGTGGTATTAACACTTCACGTGATCTTGATTCTATCCCTCTGTTAATGCAGCCTAGAACTGTGTTGGCTTTTTTGGCAGCTGCTGCACACTGCTGGCTCATATTTAAATGGTTGCTCACTAGGACTCCTAGATCCCTCTCACAGTTACTACTGTTGAGCAAGGTACCACATACAGTATACTGTACCTGTGCACTTTGTTTTTCTTGCCTAAATGTAGAACCTTACTTTTTTCACCATTGAATTTCATTTTGTTAGATAGCACCCAATATTCAAGTCTGTCAAGATCCTTCTGTATCTTGAGCCTTTCTTCTGAAGTTTTGGCTATTCCTGCCAGTTTGGTGTCATCTGCAAATTTGATGAGTTCCCCATCTATCCCCTCGTGCAAGTCATTGATGAAGATGTTGAAGAGTACTGGGCCTAAAACAGAGCCTTGGGGTACTCCACTGCATACTTTCCTCCATGTAGATGCAGTTCCATTGAGCACTACATGTTGAGTACGGTTGGTCAGCCAGTTTCGAATCCATCTGGTGGTGTCTAACTCACATTTTTCTACTTTATCTAGTAGTAGGTTATCAAATGCCTTACTGAAGTCCAAGTAAATTATAGCGACAGCATTCCTCTGGTCCCCTAATTTTGTCACTTTGTCAAAGAATGCAATAAGATTAGCCTGGCATGATCTGTATTTGACAAACCCATGTTGGCTTTTGGTTATTACTTTGTTTGCTTCTAGGTGTTCACTGATTTGTTGCTTGATTATCTTTTCCAGAATCTTCCCTGGTATTGAGGTCAGGCTGATAGGTCTGTAGTTTCCTGGATCTATTTTTTTTCCTTTTTTGAAGATGGTAACTATATCATCTCTTTTCCAGTCCTCTGGCAGTTCCCTGGTGCTCCAGGATCTTTGAAAGATATAGTTCAGTGGTTCTGAGATCTCGTCTGCCAGTTCCTTCAGAACCTTGGGGTGTAATCCATCCGGTCCTGGTGATTTGAACTCGTCTAGGGTAGACAGTGTTCACTTAACATTTTCTTCCCTATTTTAACTTGTGTTCCTAATATGTTTTTTGTGGTGCTGTTTTTGATAGGTTGGATTGTTTTTTCCCTTTGTGTAAAGACAGATGCAAAAAACGAGTAGCTTTACTTTCTCCCTGTTGCTTGTCATCTTCTTGCCACTTTCTCCCAGCAATGGACCAATTGTTTCCTTGACTTTTTTTCTTGTTTTTAATATGTTGGAAGAAGCTTTTTTTGTCATTTTTTTACTTTTATTGCAAGCCTTTGTTCATTATGAGCCTTAGCTTTCCTCACTTCATCTTTACAGGCTCGAGCTATTTGCTGATATTCTGCTTTAGTTATTCCCCCCCCCTTTCCACTTTTTATACTTGTCCTTTTTGTCTTTCAATTTGTCAGAGAGTTCTTTATGAAGCCATGCTGGTTTCTTTTGAGAGCTATTGTTTTTCTTCTTCATTGGTATTGTGCTAGACTGGGTTTTTATAATCTCACTTTTCAAAATTTCCCAAGCTTCTTGAGTTGTTTTCCCCTTGAGGATTCTCATCCATGGAATCCTTCCCAAGCTCTCTCTAAGTTTATTGAAATTAGCTCTCTTAAAGTCCAAGACTCTAGTTTGACTTTGTTCTACTGCTTGTATTTTCATAATGTTGAATTCCAATATTGCATTATCACTTGCCCCCAAGGTTCCTGTAGCTTCAACACGTTCTATCATTTCATCTCTGTTAGTGAGAATTCAGTCCAATGTGGCTGATCCCCTTGTTCCCTTCTCTACCTTTTGGGAAACAAAGTTGTCTGCTAGGTTTGTTAGGAACCTGTTGGATCTTC
Organism: Diadophis punctatus similis; assembly: GCA_023053685.1. Classification (NCBI taxonomy): domain Eukaryota; kingdom Metazoa; phylum Chordata; class Lepidosauria; order Squamata; family Dipsadidae; genus Diadophis; species Diadophis punctatus. The sequence goes on along the minus strand of JALIGW010000001.1, from coordinate 169,894,030 downwards.
CACTTGGTGCAGAATTTGTCTCCCAGTTGATGTCAGGGTAGTTAAAATCCCGCATTACTATTGTGATGTGCTTCCTACATACCTTAGTTAGCTGACTAGCAAAAAGTTCATCTACTTCCTCTGTTTGGTTGGGTGGCCTGTAGTATAGACCTATGGCAATGTCATTCCCCCCCTTTAATATTGACCCAAATGCGTTCAAGATAATTGTCATTATTGTTGTGCTCTATTTCTGTAGATATGTAGTTATTTCTCATATATAGTGCAACTCCACCTCCTCTTTTATTTGGTCTATTTCTTTTAATTTAAAACCCTCTAGCTGTATATTCCATTTGTCAGTTTCATACGACCAAGTTTCCGTAATGGCAACAATATCATATCTTCCCTCGTTTACTTGAATTTCTAATTCACCCTGTTTATTCCTCATACTCTGTCCATTGGTGTATAGACAATTGAGTCCATTTTTATTGATCCTGTGTTTACTGTCTACATGTGGACATGTAGGACATAACTGGTACAAACCATGAAATTGGCTTGATAGGGACATGTAAGCTAGGTAGGAATGTGCAAGCTAGAGAGAACTATTAGAACTTCAACACTGGTGTCTTCCAGAACCAGCAAAGGAGCTGCTACATTTCAGTTGACTCAGAAAAATGGAAAGAAAAAGCCTAGAACATAAATCTTGAAGCATAGACCTATATGTAGTCATTAATTTTTTTACAGCAGATACAATTGGCTTTGTTCTTGTCTGCAGTAGAAATTGATCTTGCTGAGTTGTGCCTATAAGCTGTTTATTGAGTAAATCAAGTCCTGACTAAGGGGTTAAGTGTTTGGAAAACCTAGATTTTCAGCTAGGCCTGTGTGAAGGACACATTTGCTAATTCACTTCCACACATTTGTGAGCATCCCGCTCAAAGAGCAGGGTGGGTGTGGTAGAATTGTTTCACTTTGCAAATGGAAGTTGCCTCTCCATATCAGAGGTGGGTTCCTGCCGGAGCTGCCCAGTGCACAGCTCCGGTAGGGGGTGGCTGATTACACAACCGCTCTGGAGCCCTCTCTGCCGGTCCACCGCGCTGTTGCCATTTTTTCGGTGATTTTGGGTCGATTTTGCTTCTGCGCATGCACAGAAGCAAAATCACACTGAAATCTCACGAGGGGACGTGCACACGCATGAGATTTCGGTGAGATTTTGCCTCCGTGCATGCGCAGAAGCAAAATCGCACCAAAATCTCGCATGCACGCACATCCCCTTGCAAGATTTCAGCACAATTTTGCTTCCGTGCATGCGCAGAAGCAAAATCATGCGAGGGGGCATGCGCGCATAGCGAGCAAGCACCCCCCCGAAGAGTGGAGATGCGCGTGCATGGCTCCAGCAGCGAGGTAAGAGAGCAATCCACCCCTGCTCCATATGTGTAACTACATCACTAGCATTACATTATAGAAGCGTTATTCGTGGAGCTTCTCCATATTTAAGTGAGGTACTAAGGCACATGAAAGATAAAGAAACATTGAAAAATCAGCATGAGGGCAAGAGGAGCGAGAGCAAATCTATCTTCCTTTTCCAAAATACCAGCTGATGACAACACCACTGGGCTCAGCAAGTTGGGTAATTTTGCACTGAATATGAATGAGTTATAAGATAAATGACATTTAGTGACATTAATTAACTGATTAAATTAAACCTGATATTTTAATCAGAATTTGTTTATGCAAAGCTGTGAATAAAAACTGTGGTTTAACCCAGTTACTTTAAAAATGCAAGTTACCATAACAACTTCTTGCAATCTTAAAGGTGGTCTTTTCCTTATAATATTTTTAGAACTTGAGTTGCCATAACAACTGGATTCCAACTCTGTTTTTTAATCTAAAGAGTTAAAGTGTATTGTTCCTTTAAAGACAATCAAAATATGGTAAGTGAAATGCTAGGAATCAAACAGCACAAGCGCTCACATAAACCTGCATTTAAAGAAAAGAAAGGAAAGGAAAGGAAAAGAAAAGAAAGCTCACTGTGAGAAACAGAACCAGTGAACCTTTTTTGTATGACAAGCTCAAATATCCCTTTCAACACCCAAGTAAATTTTAAGATGAATATTTATCAATCAAGGAGGAAGCAAGTGTAATGGAAACCCACTGTGTGATGAATTGTCAAAATATCCTAAGAATGAATCAAATGTCACTTTCATTCACTGTCGACCATTTCCTTTTTACTTAAGCTTCTGAAATGAAGCATTTCATTTATGCCTCTGACAGTTCGACAGAAACAGCAAACCTAGCCATAACATTCACTACCCTTCCTTGATTGTATATCTGCCTTTCTCACTAGGTTCTTGTAATAATGAAGTGAGACAATGTTGATGCCCTGAGATGACCTTGGGAACTGCAGGGAGAAAGATCATTTCGGGGCATGTTCACAAATCATGCTAAGAGTAGAATGCATCACTCACAAGATGTGGGGGTTCATTGGGGAAGCAGTCATTGGAATAGAAACAGAGGAGTAGAAGAAATCAGCCTAGAATGAATACTGTGGGTCTTGTTCTTGCATTGTGTAACATAATCTTCTCCAGTTTGGTTCTCTCAGGAAATAGCAATAGCACTTAGTCTTATAAAGCCATAAGTCATAAAAATCTGTTCCTCTTCTCACTTGTTTTTCCTCCTCTTCAGCAGTGCTTCATAGTGCTTTACAGCCCTCTCTAAGTGGTTTACAGAGTCAGTATATTGCTCCCAACAACCTGGGTCCTCATTTTACTGACTTCGGAAGGATGGAAGGCTGAGTCAACCTTGAGCCGGTGAGATTCGAACTGCCAAATTGCTGGCAATTGGCAGTCAGCACAAGTAGCCTGCAGTACTGCATTCTAACCACTGCGCCACCACAGCTCTTAATGGATTCTCAGCCAGCTTGGGAAGGTGCACATATATCCATAGATGGATATTGTAGATCCAAGGCTATTCATCCTTTACCTGTTGCTATCAAATTACCTTGCACAGCAGTACAACTTTGATTTGTCTAGTAGGTCAGTTGGTCACCTCTGCATTTGCCACAGGAAAAAGCACTTCAGGTGACTAATTAATTTTTCAGCAGGGCCACCTGGGATTTCTCCGAGGAAAGAATGTAGTCACTTATACCATGTTCCCATTCACCTCTGTCATGGTCTTCGGTTTTGTCATTAAATCTTAATTATCACTGTAGTCTAAAGCTGTTTTCATAACTACAGTAACAGGCCCTGTGCCTTGATGCCCTAAAAAACCTGCATTTGTCCTTCGCCCTGGATGAACGAAAACCACCTCCTTTGCCTACTGCATGCTGAGCAAAAGATCCATATTGAATTTCTCAGCGATTTGCCCTTTGTCCAGATAATCTGATGAGAATGCGATATATATTGCATTACTCAAGGCTGGTCTTCACCCATACAAAACAGATCAAGCAACAGAGTGGAACTAGGAGAGGTGACCCTGGATTCCAAGTGTAATTGTGGTCCTGTATCTTAATGAGGTTTCAAGAGGAGACAACAGAGCAGGCTTGGGGGCAGGGACGAAGAGAGAGAGGCCTGCTGCTGCAGCTCACTGGCTGGGGGAGGACATTTAATTAAACAACAATAAAAAACATCAGCTGCTGCAGGTTAGCCATCTGAATCCCCCCCCCCTTTCCTTCTTTTGCTCTTTCATGACAGAAAGCAAACAAAGACTGCTCTAAATGCCAGCTTCTGCTCATCCACCTTTGCTTTGTCCCATTCAGTCAAACTCTCCAACTGCTTCAGGAAAAACCAACCAGCCAGCCAATCACACACACACACCAATGGCAGCTCCTGAAACGATCTCTTCTAAAAAGGCGGAATCTCTCTCACATATAATTAGAGCATCTTGTTTATAGTCTCAGTCTACGATGTCTTTGCCATGATTTGGGGGATTAATATTTTCATTTGAGAGGAAAGGTCATAGCTTATAGAGTGGAATTCATGCAGCCAATATAATCTCAGCTTCATAAAAGCATCCTACCAAGTCCTTGCTACTGCTTAATGAGTGAGTAGATTTCTCTCATTTGGATCGAGCCATAAAAATCTGTTCCTCTTCTCACTTGTTTTTCCTCCTCTTCAGCAGTTAGGCAGAAACCTGTCTACTTTGGGCGGGAATATGTTGTTAAGAGGTGTTTTTTTTTTAAATTCCTCTTGTATCTTAGAAATGCTGCTCACCGACATTAGAATCAATACTCAGATGAATTCACAATTATATAAAATAAGTTTAGATAGATATAAATAAATAAAGAGATAATAGATGCTTTTTAAAAACATAGGCAAGACAGCTGTTTCTTTCACCCTAGTTCCTACAGATACGCTCTCTGAATCCACTCCCTCCATACAAAAGAGAAAGTGGGGAAGGAACCTAAAACTTACTTTCCAGTTCCGGCACTGATAAAGAAAGGGAGGAAACTGACAAAATATGTGTCAATTTCACTGTTTGTTACCTCCTAGATGACAAGATTCTAGCAATTCCTTATAGGCTCTCCCAGTTCAGGAGCTGGGAGGAGGAATGAGACGAGTTTTCATCAGTGGAAAAATGTAACCATGTCATATCTGGAGAAAAAAATAAGTTCCAACTATAAAGTAGCTGAGTTGAAAATAAATCAACTTACCTCTTCAAGTGCTATTGTTGGGTTTGAAGCTACAGAATCCTTATGTGGAAATGCTCCAATCAGAAATATATGTTATCAAACACAGAACCGTGATGGAGTGCAATGTTTATTAATTTTGTTTTTGTTTTGAAGCATGGTGTAATAGTACCGTATTTTTCAGAGTATAAGATGCACCCTTTTCCCCCCTAAAAGAGGGTGGAAATGTTGGTGCGTCTTATACACCGAATACAGCCATTTTTGGCCTCCCAAAGCCCTGCCCCCGCATCCTATTTTTGCTAAAAATGGGGCCATGTTCTCAAAAATGGAATGCGCAGAGGGTTTGGGAGGCCTGCAGAGTGCTCCTGGGGGCTGGGGGAAGGCAAAAACACCCCTGTTTTTGCAAAAAAAAAAAAAACAGGTGAAAAATGGGCCGTTTTTGCAAAAACGGGGGCATTTATTGCCTTTTCCCAGCCCCCAGAAGCACTCTGCAGGCCTCCCAAACCCTCTGCTTTGCAAAAATGGGTGAAAAACAGGCCCATTTTTGCAAAAAATGGGATGTGCAGAGGGTTTGGGAGACCTGCAGAGTGCTCCTGGGGGCCGGGGAGGACAAAAACTTTTTTTTCTTACTTACCTCTTCGAAATCTTGGTGCGTCTTATACACTGGTGCGTCTTATAGTCCGAAAAATATGGTATGTGGCAATGACCTTAAACAGGAGGAAGAGCCGCAGACTGGACAATGGTCAGATAAGCAGCAGCTGAGTCCGCAGAAGTAATCGGGCATGGCAAATATCTCAGAAGGGATTCTTTCTTATTTCTTTGATTATAAGGGAGAGGAGGGAGGATGTACTTTCAGACTTACAATATTCTGCTAATATTTCAAAATAAATTTGGAACTGGTATTTTTGGACCATCATCTGAGACTGACATGTATGAAGTAGCAATGCATGTTACTTATATATCTACCACTCATTCCCTTTCAAGGTAAGTAATGTTTTATAGAGCATCAAAAAGAAGGAAGGAGTAATAAAGCAAAGACATTACAGGTATAAGAGGAGAGGAAATACAAGTGACATTAGTTTACATGGATACTGTTGACTATACCACCTCCTATATCCCACCTTCTACTTTCTTTCTTGCAGATCATTCTTGCTTTCAACATTCCTGTACTCTGCTTTACACATTGCCTGTTATTCTTTCATTTTCTCACCTCCTTTTTTTTTTTTTGAGGAATTCATCAACTTGTTCCAACCATGACTTTCTTAGTCGTCTTCTTCCTCCTCCTTCCTTCCATTCACTCCTCCTTCGTATATTTATTTTGCGATTCAATCCTCCACTTTTTTCCCTTTCATATTGGTCACTCATTCTTGTATTTGATCCTCAGGCATTCAGCACCATTCATTATTGGCCAAATCCCTTATCACAGACAAGCGCCCTATTTACCCTGCATTTAAATGTTCACTCAGTTTTCCCTGTGAAACACATTACTGTACCTTGGTCTTTGGTATATTATTTTTCAGATTCATAATCCATATTGCATCATATCCAATTTTCCCTGGAAATCAGGTTCAGCATACAAAAGTATGCCTACATTCATATCCTCAACCCACCTAGCTCTGATGCCACCACAAGCATTTCTTATACCTTCACCGATAAGTACATTAAACAACCATACATCCATCATACACCATACATCCTCATCTTGATCCCTATTCCCTGTGGAACCATTCACTAAATATTCAATTTATTCTCGTACTTCCATTATATATTGCTCTTATGGCATGTCGCTACTGCAACTCCACAGTCATGCAAAAGATTCGGTAATTCAAGCCTATTCCCTTTATCATATACTTTTTTCTAAATCAACAGACGTACAACACACTTCACTGCTCATATCATACATTTTTCCATGACCCACTAAAGAAAAAAGAATCTGATGTTCGCACACACACACACACACACACACACACACACACACACACACACACACACACACACACACACGGCATAAATCTGCCCTGCATTCCTCAACTTTTGCTTATTGTTGCTTTTGCATCTTTTCAGCCAGTTCTGCCAAACACTTTCCCAGGCAACATAGCAAAGAAATCCCACTGTAGTTTTTGAATTTACTTTGGCTACCCATCTCCTTGAATAGGAGAAAAATAATAGCATTCTTCCTGTTGTTAAGCACAGATGCAGTTTTATACATACAATCTTACTCCACATACAAGCCACCTCCGTATTTTAAGATTTCTTCAATTATATATTCTAAAAGAGTCTCCTTACCATCTTTCATTTCCCCCGCACCATTTATGACTTCTTGTTCATGATTTTTTCCTTGAATACTAACTTATATCACTCATTTCAATTCCAGTCTTCAGAATATCCCTAGCATTCCCATTCATCTGAAATCAATTCATCACTTTCCTTTTTTATTCTGTTCACTCTTTTTTTTACTAACCTCTAAAACATCTTTTATTTTCATCAAAATTGTCCTGCACTTTCTTGCCGTTTAACCATTCCTTTCTCTTTTTTGACTTGTTTGCAAAAATGTATTTTCCTGTGTACATATATCATATAGTCTTTTTCCCCATATCCATATATATGTGCTTTTCTCATCCACAGCTTCTCTCACATATTCATGCCACCAAACTTCATTTTTCATTAACCTAATTGTTCATATAATTTATTTCAGGTAACATCCAGTGTTTTTTTTTAATTTATATTCATTTTCATTTGTTTTGTTGAGAAACCATTCTTTTTCATACAGGACTCAAACATCCTTTCCTTGCAGTCATTGTCTTTTCATTCTTATTTTATTTATTTATTTATTAATCGTTCCTATATGCCGCCCAACTCCCGCGGGACTCAGGGCGGCTTATATCTTTCACTTTTTTTCCTCTTCCACGACCATATTTCCAAAGATCTACTCCCTTGACACTACCAAAACAGGATTTGTTCTACATTTGCCGTCACTCATCATCCTTCTAATTTTCACTAATTCTTTCAATTTTTTTGTCAAAGACAATCAAATCAAATGTGATTTTTATTGAGTTAGACTTGTGTTTGTTTGTTTTCTGTGTATGAGTATACACAGCCTCATGTTTAAATGATATATTTACATCCATCATAACATTTTTCTAAGCAGATACTCAACAAATGCACTATTTGCATTCATCCTTGGGTCTTGGGATATACAATACTTTGTCAATATTCATCTTATTCCCACCCATTGACATTAATTTGTTTTCAGACATCAGTCATGTCCGACCCTTTGGATCAGCACTCTCCATCTGCCCCTCTGTATCACACCAGAATGGGACAACTTGCCACAGCAAACTCTCTGTGGCCAACCAACCATGGCCAACTCAGCACAATTAACTTGCCATGGCCAACTCACCCTAGGACAACTTGCTGCAGGACAATTTAACAATTCTATTTAATTATTTAAAATTTAAAAAAATATTTTAAACTTTGCAATTCACATCTAATTCTGACCCTCTTTTTGCATTCCTTCTTTAATGATTCTGTTCCACTATTTTTTTGATATTAGTATAACTCTTGTCCCACAGCGAGTTGTCCTGCAGTGAGTTGGCTGTGGCGGGTTGTCTCGCAGTGAATTGGCCATGGCAAGTTGGCCATGGCAAATTGGCTGTGGTGAGTTGGCCATGACAAATTGTCATAGGCCCGTGATGGTGAACCTATGGCACGTGTGCCACAAGTGGCACGCGGAGCCCTCTCTGCAGGCATGTGAGCCGTTGACCAGGTCAGCTCACTGCGCATGTGTGCGTGCCTCCTGCTGGCCAGCTGATTTTTGGGTCAGATAAGTCCATGCTTTCTCCTCACTTTATGCGGCCCGTGCCTTCCCAGATCTCTGGAGATTCCACCCCAGCGCTGTTTGGGCACGCAAGGCTTTTCCTCCCTCCCCTTTCCGTTTGGGGAAAGGAGGCTTTCCCCCCTCCCACTGCTGTTTTGGAATGTGAGGCCAAAACAGGGAGGGTCATGCGTGCATGCACAGTGGGTCACGCGTGCATGTGCAGGGGCAGGATGTGCAGGAGGGGCATTGCATTATGGGTGTGGGCACTTGTGCACGTGCAACAGTGTGCACGCACACACTTTTGGCACCCAAGGGAAAAAAGGTTCGCCATCACTATCATAGGCCCATCTCACACTGCCTCCTTCAAATCCACCAGTCATCCGGGTGTCATCCTTTATAGTGTCCAGCCAGCAGGTACTGGATATTACCTTCTCCTTTTTCCGCTGATCACTCCCAGCATGATTGACATTTTGAGTGAATCAGCTCTCATGACATGACCAAAGTATGACAGCCTCTGTTTGGTGATCATGGCTCCAAGTGATTACTTTCTGGTGAGGTTCAGTCTAGGACAGTGATGGTGAACCTATGGCACGGGTGCCACAGGTGGCACGCGGAGCCATATCTGCCGGCACACGAGCCATTGCCTAGCTCAGCTCCAGCGTGCATGTGCGTGCCGGCCAGCTGATTTTTGGCTCGCAGGGAGGCTCTGGGAGGGCGTTTTCAGCTTCCGGAAGGCCTCCGGAGGGACTGGGAAGGGTGTTTTTGCCTTCCCCAGGCTCCAGGGAAGCCTCTGGAGCCTGGGGAGGATGAAAAATGGGCCTACCAGGCCCACCAGAAGTTGGGAAATGGGCCATTTCCGGCCTCCAGAGGCCCTCCAGGGGAGCGGGGGAGGCCGTTTTTGCCCTCCCCAGGCATTGAATTATGGGTGTGGGCACTCGCACATGCGCGATAGCACGCGCACATGCACTTTCGGCACCCGAGGGAAAAAAGGTTCGCCATCACTGGTCTAGGACTTCTTTGTTATTTTTTGTAGTCCATGGGAGGCGTAATGACATATACTTCAGTATTTTCATTCATAATTAAACTTATACTTTCACTTCTCTCAGTGTATTTCAATCTCCATAAAAATCAAATCACCATTTTCAGATTTGTTACATTCTTCCACTTTCTTTTAGCTTCATAGAAACACTGCCTGTTCATTTTTCAATTTTATTAGTGCATCTTTTTTTACTGTTTACTTCTCTGGCCTACCAAGTCGCAATATTCCATAGGCCATAATCATAGATTGTGAACATCAATACCCATGTGGCTTTGATCAATTGAGGGTGTCAATAACACATTCTAGTAATCTGGAAGTGTAGACTAAGCAGCCAGCATTGGTTGTACTTGTGCCACATGTAGCATTCTCTGTTAATGTGATATAGGGACTATTTTGGCACAATTTAACAGTGCCATAAATGTCAAAAATCAATTTTATCCCATGTATACTCATGCTATTCTATGAGTATGGAATCTCTAATCTAGAAATTACCTTGCAAATTGTTATCTGCATCCAATCAATTAGAAGATACACTCTGAAGGCTACATTATATATTACCATGTAAAAAGAAGAGGATTTCCTGCTATAAGACTATTAAATCTGGAGTCTAATGTTAGGATAGTGTAAAATGTTCAGAGGGTTTTTTCTTTTAATATATATACTTTTTATTGGGAATTTTTTTCAAAAAATAAAATACAAATCTAAAATTTAAAGTAAAATATAAAAAAGAAACTAAGAAAAGGGAAAAATGTAAAGAGCAAAAAGAAAACAGAAGAAAATTAAGTAACGAAAAAATAAGTGACATCTGATTCACATTGCCAATGTTGATTTTAAGTACTTTTATACATCTTCAATGGTTTCTGTCTTGTCATGTGCCAATGGCAGATCATTTTACAAAAGTTTTCTTTTAAAGTATAACACAGTATGAATTTCAATCCATTTACTCACATTCTTTCCCATTTATCCATCTGTATGTTATAACCAAACTCCATTGTCCATTTTATCATGCAACCCTTAATTTTTTCATCTTCAATTTCAAATCATCACAGAAAAGTGTATACATTTTACAATCACATATTCATCATTTTTACAGAGTTTGAAGTGTTCCAAACTTGGAATGACCCTGTGTTCCAGTGTTTTATCTTGAGCTCAGGAAAGAAAGGGTAATTTCATTCCACTTGTTTTGAATGCTCTGATATCATTTGATGGGCTATTAAAAAATAAACATTTATTTAAATCATGGAGACTTAAAGAATAAATTTGCCAATAAAACCACAGGCAGTTTCATCCTTATTAACATCAACCAGATCTAAATGAAAAGAGGAGTGAAATGGGGTGAATGTGAGTCGGTTAAGTATATGAATTTGAGAATAATTTGGACTATTGCTCAGACTCAAGTTAGAGATCATAGAAAGATTTGGAAAATGAGATTTATTAGTGAGTCAAATATTGCCTACCCTATGGGGAAAGAATAATATTATTGTCCTTTTATGTTCTCTCTGTACTGTTCTTTTTTTTCCCTGTAAGTTGCTCAATGCAAAAGTGTGCACTGCATATGTGCATAACAGGTAGGGTTGCTATGCTGTTGACCTTTCAGATTGATAAATGCAGAAAGTAGGTTGCTTTGTTTGCTTATTGAGCTTTGCAGGCAGGCAGCCAAATGTAAAAAGGATACATTGTGAATATGTATTAGGAAGCTAAGTCAACAGCCTGTGCATTTTTGCTGTTTTTACTTTGTTCAGTGTGCTCTGTGAATGGGAATACATTGCTGCAGGATGTTTGCTAGTAACATATCATTTCTTTGACTGTCGGCTGAGAAAGGTTGCAGAAGTGTATATAACGGCTGCCTCTATTATTTGTTATTGCTTTAAGAAAAGAATTAAGAACTTAGGTAGCAGGTAGTATGAGCCATAGACACCAAAACATTATAGTCATGAACCTAGGACAAAAATTAAAGGAGCTAAGGGCTTGTTTTAAGCCTTTGTTGCTTGATAGGACCGGATGGATGAAAAATCTTTTATTCCATGAGAATATATTCCAAGAGAATCTTCTATTGCTTTATTCTGAGTCAAAACTTTTTTTAAAAAAAAATCCTGCTAACTGCACTTTAGAAGATGTGCATATGTCATTGGTTACCAGATCTCTACTAGGCTTAAGATTATTTTCCTTAATTGTTTGGCTTTCCTTTTGGGAATACAGGTTCCTCCATTAAGTATCTGCTCTACATCTTATGCATCTTGTAGTGTTGGTTGAAGTATCAAAGGACAATGGTACATATGACAAACGCAGAGGATCCGTTCAAGTTTAATGCAATCCCCTTGTTGTCCTGTGGTACTTCAATCAACACTACAAGATGATCCCTAACTCAATTCTTGCTTCTTCTATATTTCAAGATTTTTTTGAAAAAAGTATTATCTTAATATTATGTGTGATACAATCAAAAATCCTTGTTTGTGTCCCTTATTATTGGCTCATTTTTTCCCAGGTTTATGTTCTATTTTGTGCTTCTCTCTAGACAATATTTCTGTTTTGTAAAAGAAGCCTTCATTTTTTAAGCTTCTTGAAACAGTTGATGCTAATAGCATTGGTCAATGTGAGAGGCCATCAGAAACACTTAGATATTTATTTATTTGAAAAGACTTATATGGCTGCCTATCTTATATTCTTGGGTGACTCACAAAGACATTAAAAGATACAATAAAGCATATAACCAACAGTCAATTGGGTTAGAACCTATTTAATTGGTAAGGCACTGAATTCATAAGATCAAGTCCCCCAGCTCTAGATCACAATCTTGAAGCCCCAAACCAGGGGCGGGTTGCCTACTTACCGATACTGGTGCGCTGGGTGCGCATCTCCACATTTTGTGCACAAATGATTTCGGTGAGATTTTGTTTCTGCGCATGCGCGGAAGCAAAATCTTGCTGAAATCTCACGCGTGTGTGCGTTCCCTCATGAGATTTTGGCGAGATTTTGCTTCCATGCATGCGCAGAAGCAAAAAAGCCAAAAAATTCTTTTAAAAAGATGGCAATGCACGCGACTGTCCAATGAAGACAGTACTGGAGCAGTCGCGCGGAAATTGCATAATCGGCGGGTCCCTACTGGAGCTGCGCACTGGACCGCACCGGTAGGAACCCACCCCTGCCCCAAACCAATTAAAGTTTCAGGATTAGATATCACATGTGTCAGTGGCTTACCCAGGATCTCCATGGGCTCATGTGCATTTTGTAGAACTACAGGTTAGGACTGTGTTTAAGTTTGCAGACTAAATAATTATTAGCAATCATGTGAATGGAGTACTAGCATTTTATACAATCTTATTTACTCTTTGAATTATCAAATTTATCTTCATTAATCCTCCAGACCAGCCTTTTACCATTTTTTTATTGCTATGGCAAGAAGAGTGGATTAACTGAAGAGAATGAATAGCCTCAAGGTTAAGAGAATTCAACGTATCGATAAGCAAGTCAAATAATTTGTGCTGCCAGCAGCATCTAACGTACCAAATTATGACATAACTGTAGGAATAATGGTTGCAGCTGTTGCCTCTGTAAAATGATCTACAATACCACTTGCTAATAAGAAAGACAATATGTCTAAGTCACTTTGTACAATGCCGGCAGACTAATCCCATGCCGTGAAGCACAGTGCCAAAAGTGGTCATATCACAGCAAGAGGATAAAGCCTGGAATAATCACATAGTTAGAGGAAAAAATCATCTGTGTAATACAATGAAATCCATTTATACAAGCTAGCCTAGTGAATCTATTAGAACCATATCCCCTGAGTTCTCCTACTATGGTTTTATTTGCAATACAAATTCAGTGTGTTTGCATGCAAAATACATACACCGAAGCAGAACATTTACCACTGACTTCTGGTAAGTAATAAACACAATACCTTTGATCAACTGGGATGAATTTGAGTCTGGGCCTCCCCATTGTGATGGACAGGGTCATCAAACATGTGAATGTAACCATCTGTTTATTAGATCCAATTCCTTCCAGGATTGTCAAGCTTTCACTGGAAAAGACTTGTAATTTGGCCCATGCTTTATCAGCTTCTTTGACAGATAGTGGTTCCTTCAACCTTGAAAGAAGTGGTAGTGTGTCCCCTCAAGAAACTGTCCTTGGATCCCATGATCATGGACAATCATCGTCCTGTCTCCAATCTTTTTTTAGGAAAGTTGAGAAAGCAGTCAGACAAAAGTTGCAGAGGACCTGGAAGAAATTGATTATCTAGATCCATTTCAGCCAGGTTTCAAGCTGGGATTCAGTTATGGTGATGCCATTTGGGTATGCTTGTTCAACAGTGCAAACAACCTTTACCAGAGCTAGGATAGATTGGTACTCACGTCCTTGTGCTCTTTGATCTCTTAGTAGCTTTGATCACAGTATCCTGGACTGGCTGTGGGGTTTGAAAGCTTGGGACACCATGTTACAATTATTCTCCTTTCTCATCAGCTTGTTCCAGTCTGTTCTGATGGGGAAAGAGGTTGCACACTCAGTCCCTCAATTTGTAAGGTGCCTCAGGACTCAGTGCTCTTTCTCCTCCTACTTAACATCTACAGGAAACCATTCAGGGAAGTATATCCATTAGTTTGGATATGGTATCATTAATATGCAGATGATACCCAATTGTTTATCTCTTGCCAAGTGATGTCATTATTGTCCTATTCCAATGCTTGAAGACTGGATGTAAAGGAACAGACTCAGGCTCAGTTCTAAATAACTATGTAGGTTTGGGGGGACCAGATCCTGAACTATTAGTCTTGGATGGAATTTTATTTTCCCATTCAATACTGGATGCATAGCTCCTGCTCAAAGAGCAATTGACAACTGTAGCCAAGGCGGCCTTGCACACTTCATCTGATGGGCTAATTGCACCTTTTTCTTGATTGGAGATTCTTCAGTTAGTCAGTCATGTTCTAGTCACCTCACGGTTAGATTACTGCAATGTGTTATACATAGAACTGCCCTAGAAGCCCACTTGTAGGTCACAGCTGGTCCAGAATGTAACAATGTGGGCAGTGATGGACATGCTTCATATGGTCCTGTGACATTTTAGGGATTGCCTGTCTCCCATGATTTCTGCCTATTTGGTAAGATCAGGTAGAATCACTTCATTTTGAGTGTCTTCAATCAAACAATGTCCTCTATTGGGACCAGGAAGTATGCCACTGAAATGGAATGTAAGATTAATCCTGAGGAGCAGAAAGAAAAAATACAATTGAGGCAATGGTCAGATAAGAGAATTCTGAGTTTAAAACATAATGTGGGAAAGAGCCTCAGACATAATCCCTCCTAATTCTCTTGAACATAAAGTCAGGGAGGGGAAAGGCACATTCAGACATGCATGATTTTGTTACTATAACCTTATAATAAAAAATATGATTAGCATTCATAACTTTGGTTTCATGGTCTGGACTACCTCAAAATGCTGCTGGGACTTCCGGTTTTGGAGCGCTTCATCGCAGACATCCCTCGTTGGATGCCTTTCCGATCTTTGTTAAAAGCCGCCAGAACAGCTGTCTGGCGGCTTTAAAATCTCTTCCCCGGGCAAAGGGGAGAGATGAGAGCCTGACAGGAGGGGTAGAGCCCCCCCAGCGCCTTAGGAGCCATCTGGCAGGGCGCGAAGGGAGAGCTCCCCATGCAGCCTGTCTCTAGCTCCGAAGATCCGGAAACCTCTGCCTTTTGCAGAGCTAGATGGAGTGACCAGCCGCTGCTTCAAAAATGGGATTTATAACTACATTTAAACTATAGAAGCAGACAGAGAGAAACAGGCGTGAGATGGGCAAGTACTGAAACCTCTTTTTTTCCTTTTTTTTTCAACTCCTGGGTAAGCTTTCACTTCGGCAAGGGAACAAAGGAAACAGAGTAACAATATGGCGATTGAGAAGTGAAAGTGACTTTCGTTTCCCCAGAGGCTTTTTTTTTTTTCTTTCTCTCTCTCTTATGGAAACTTTTAACTTGGAAAAATGGTTTTTTCTTTCTCTGTCTCCTAACTCTGGATTAAAGTTATAATAGAAATATTTTCAATAATAAAAGACTATCTGATTTTTAAACTGGAAAGAACTTTAATCAGGCAACTGGCTTTCTTTCTTTTTTGTACTCTTTTGAAACACCAATGGCTTCAAAGTTTGGAAAGACTGTTTTGACTAAAAGAAATGACTATTCATCTGGATATATTTCTAAAATGCAACTTAACACTGAGCTAACACCTCCACAGCTTTTGACACCTGAAAATTTATTAAATAATTTAAAGATTATGAAACATGAACTTACTTTGGAATTTAACCAGAAAATAAGTGAGATAGACCATAAGATGCAGGCTGCTTTGAAGAATATGAATCAACAACTAAGATTTGATGTGTTAGAGGTTTGCAAAGGCTTAGCAACAAATATTGAAGTTTTGGCAGAACGTATTGAAACAAATAAACAAGCTTTGGCAACTTCGGTGAATTACATAGATAAAATCCAAAATGACATTGCAAATTTTGAAAAAGAGGTCTTAATGACTCAGTTCAGATCTATGGAAGTTGCTATAAGGATTAGAGGTTTGAAAGAAGGATTATATGAAAATTTAAAAGGCAGGATGGTTGACATATTGGATCAGGTGTCTGGAATTTCTAAAGCGGAATTGGCTACACAAATCGACAAAACATACAGAATCAACTCGTGGTACGCCAAACAAAAGCATCTACCAAGGGATATTGTCATATATTTTACCACAAGAGCTCTACGGAACAGAATTATACAAGCAACGTTTAACAATAATCTTATGGTGAATGGTCAGGAACTAAAGATTTGGAAAGAAATCCCCTCTAAAATGCTTAAAGCCAGGAAAAGCTATACTTTTTTGATTGATGAATTTAAGAGATTAAATTTACAATATAAATGGGAAGCACCAGTTGGAGTAACAGTGAAATTTTCTGGAAAAAGATACCGGCTCAACACGATAAAAAAAGCTACTGAATTTTATGTCAATGTTCTAAAGGCTGATATATCCAAGATTCCAGAAGAAGGGTGTATGAAAATAAAAGAGGAGGAGGAGGGGAAGCCACCTTCGATGGATCAAAAAGAAATAGACTCAAAAATCCAAAAGGAGTGCCTGAATCAGATAGCTGGGGAAGAGGAGATGGAGGTTTGGGAGCAGACGGGAGACGACTTGACAAATTTGAACTTATTGAACTATTAAAAGATGAACTATCAAGATACAAAACAATGTGATGTTGAAATATATTGGATGGATAGAGACTAATATGATTGTATTTTATCTTTTCCCTATCTAATGATTACTTATGCAATATTTAGTTAAGTTTTATATAATTTTGAGGTTATTTTTAATGTTGATAATATTAGATATATATAGTTTGTTGAAGATTTGTTTATTGTTTATTCTTCTTTTATTTTCTTTTTTTGTTTATTGAAGTTAGCGAATTAATTTAGAATAATATTATCTTATTAATATCATGATGAAATTTAATATTTGATGATTACTTATGTAACATTTAGTTAAGTTTTATCTTAGAGGTTATTTCTAATGTCAATAATATTAGTTTAAGATTTGTGTATTTTATATTTAGTTATTACTTATGTAACACTTACCTTGTATAAGATAGAGGACTGAAGGGAGGAGGTAGGAGGTTTGTTTGTTTGTAGTGTTAAAGAGTTTTCTCTTTCTTTCTTTCTTTTTCTTTATTCTCTTTCTTTTTTTTCTCTCTCTTTTTTGTATCTTTACTATTGTATACAAATGCGATATATTAGTACTGTATAGTTTGGAGTTGAAGTTTTTTTAAAAATAGTGTTCTTTTTTTCCTTTTTCCTTTTTCTTTTTATTAACAATTTAAACTTATTATTATGCCCTGTATTATCTCTGGGAAGTCCGGGGGGGGGAGGTGGGGAGGGAAGGGGGTGGGTCTGGGGGGGGGGAAATAAAAATGTTTGTACTTTGGATTTAATATTTTGTTACCACTTATGTAAGTTTGTACTAATAAAACTTTTTTGAGGGAAAAAAAAAAATGCTGCTGGATGTCTCCGTTGTCCTCTGGAACAATATCCTTGGTATCCATCATGTATCCCATTCTGATGATCCAAAAGTCTTTAAAAATTTGGCTACTATTTCAGGCCTTGGGGTACGGTATTTATAGAACTTGATGGTAGGTCTTGTTTTTTGTTTATTCACTGGGGGATATGGATATGGTTACTTGAATACATTGGATTATCTCTATTGATTTTTGATTTTTTAATTGTAAGGTGACTAGTGTTGTTCTGCAAATAAGTGGCTTCTAAATCTAATAAATTAAAATAAATAAATTGAGCCCTTAGGTATTCTGATATGGGATATCTCAAGGCATAGATCTCTCTCTCTCCTGTTTTATTTAACATCTTTGTAAATCTTCTGAGAGAGGTCATCTATCACCTTGGGATAAGTTATCATCAACATGCAGATGAAAGCCACTTTTATATCACTACCCTGGGACAAACAGGGAATGTGGTAGATGTCTTAATCTGGCTTTTAGAGTCAGCTAGAGCGTGGATTAGGAGAAACAGAGGAACACTGCCTTCTATTTGTTCTGTTGCTTTCAATCAATTCCACTCAGAGCAATTTGAAGGAGAGAAACATAGAAACATCAGTAATAAATCAATTAAATCAGGTTGAAAATCAGCATAAGCCATGTGATGGCCTGAGATGCAAAGTCAACCACTTCAAAGGTAGCTCCAATTTTGAATGGCTTGATCGAAGACTTTTCATCATCAGTTTTATTATGGTCACAGACCAGCAAATAAAAGCATTAAAACAATAATAATACACATAGTACTTGACTTACAACAGTTCACTTAGTGACCATTCCAAGATATGGCACTGAAAATGTGACTAATGACTGTTATTCACAGTTGCAACCTTTGCCACATCCTCATTGTCATGTGATCAAATTCAGATGTTTGGCAACTTGTTCATATTTATGATGATTGCTGTGTCCCATGGTCCCATGATCAACTTTTGCGACCTTCTCACAAGCAAAGTCAATAGGGCAGCCAGGTTCATTTAACAACCAGGTTGTAAAATAGGGTAAAACTCACTTAACAAATATCTCACTTAACAACAGAAATTTTGGACTTAATTGTGGTTGTAAATTGAGGACTACCTGTAAATAAAAAATAAAATGAAAGACAAATAATATATTATGATTGATTGCGGATTAACAGTGAGCAGTTAAAGTTTGCCTAATTTTAAATGCAGCATAGCAGAATTTGGACACATTCAGAGAAATTCCTTATTACTGATCTGATAACAGTAGTTGCACATTAAAAAAAAGTATTTCCCAGATGTTTTATTAGGTAAGTTGTTATAAATAGAGTCCGTGAGTCCTTACAGGATATGCAGTGCAGCAGGACGTAAACTAGAGTTTCAATGGCCCCTTATCCACAGGGGCTTTGATGAAGTCGCATTCATAATCTGTGAGTAGTCCTGAATTCATGGCTTTGAAGAAGAAGAACAAGTGAAGTTTTACCTACCCCATGAGAGCTATATTTGCTACTTGTTTATTTCTGGTACAATTCAAAATCACCTATAAAACCATATATGTAGATTGGAACTAGTTCTTTTTGAGGCTGCCCATTCCGAACAGAATTTATCTCCCCAATATGCGCTAATGAAAAGTTTTATAAGAGAATGCTCAGAACTCAGAAACAAGAATTCCCTTGTTTGGAGTAAGCTTGGAGTTAGCCTTCTTCTGCTGGGACAGCTTGTCTCCTGAGGAGTGGTTTGCTCCTTCCCTCATGTTCAGGAAGCTACGGATATTGCAAAGGAAGAATGATACTGGTGTATGGAGAGTTCCAGAGATTGACACTCTTATTGAGGCTTATTGTTATCATTATTATTATAATTGATTAAATTAGCTGTCCAACTTGTGAACAGTATTGTGTTGTATGATTTTGTTTTGCTATTGCCGTTTCTGTACCTTATAACTATTTAGAATGGTGCCATTGAACTGGCATAGAAGTTATAGTAAATAAATATATAACATGTAAGAAGAAAAGAGGAAAAGATAAAAAAACACATAGTTATGATTTGAGCTAATCATTATAATATTGCCTTATTATACTCTGCCATGTATATGTTAAAAACACTTTAAAAATAAATACCATCAGTCCTGATTTTAGCAGTTCAAACAATGAAAGTCACCAGCACCTGGCAATTTAAATAATTATGTTTGAGAAGGAATTTTTATCTTCAGCATGCATTGCTAGTACACAGGCCTACTGAATTGTTATAAAAACAAACACTCAGTGAATTGACCAGACATGTCAATTGTTGTCTCAGATATTAAATGGAGAAGAGAGCTGTCAGACGCCACATAGCTGGCAAGATTAAGGAAATAAGAACAACATTCAGTAAGGTCTTTCCAGTCTCAATTACAGAGAGTTAATTAAGGTAGAGTCTCTTTGGAGTGTATTTTCTCTTCTCTCCTTGCACCTCAATGAAGTTGCCTTTTCTAAGGTATTGACTCTCTCCAAGCTTTCCTAGTCTCTCACGTCAGCAGAGGGAGGATTGAAGCAGACCCAACATCACTTGAAGGGACTTTAGAGATATAAAATAAATAAAATTGATTTCAATAGAAGCAGAAACATATAGTCCACTAAAGCAAACCGTGTTAAAATGGAACACAGTCCACCAGTATTTGTAATTCTTCATTCAAAATTTGCTAAAAGATCTTACAAGTTGCATGTAAAAAAATGTATTGTAGTAGTTGTGTTTAAACTATTATATTTGGGGGGGGGAGAATTGCACCCTACTTGTAAGGGAAAGTTGTAAACAGTAACCAATATGGGTTGCCAGATTACAGTGTGTCTATTTTTCTAAAAAAAATAGAATAAAATAAGATGTAAAAATGACCATCCTGACATAGACTGGATTTGTTTACCTGTAGAGAACTTATTGTTCTTTCCCCTAATTCTTCAGAATAAATTGGAGTAGAGGTGATGCCTTCTGGTGCCGGACATAACATCTGATGTTGTATGTCTTCCCTCCAAAAGAAGGCCTGAGGTGATCATGAAGGGATCACGCACTGTTTCTTTTCAGTTCAACTTTGATGTTTATCTCCTCTGCAACAGATAGTCAGAAATTCATCTGTATAGGATCCTTTTGTTATAAAGATAACAGATTAACAGAGTTGGAAGGGACCTTGCAGGTCATCTAGTCCAACCCCCTGCCCAAGCAGGAGACCCTACATCTGCCTCTACCTAGGATTGAACTCACAACCTCCTGATAATGAGGCAAGAGCTCCACCTCTAGGCCACAGCAGCTGGGTTAGACTCCCTTCCTTTTTATGTACTTATTCTCTGGGTTCCCTAGTTCTATAGGACTCATGCTTTGATCCATGACATCAAAGATGCACTAGCCACATTCAGAAACTAGCGTAAGAAATTTGGTAACAGCCTACAAAAGCTTTGAGTGGCATCACCATCTCATCAATTTATTTTGCACGCAGTAAATTGCTCTGGTTAGAATGGAATAGACACCAACAACAGCTTGAAGTTGTTTATCAAGAAAAATTGGACTGAAACAAAAAGCCATTGGCTGAGGAAAGTCCAGTAAACTTTGCAAGCATAAACACAGCCACTCTTTTTCAAAGGTTATTCCCCCTCCCTTTTTGTTAATGCTTAGTTTTCCCCTGTCATCCTTCCTGCTCTTGACATTCAAAAATGTGCTCTTAATTTACTATGGCTCTCCCAAAGCAAATATTCTAAAGAGAGTCAGCTAATTAATTATTGTTTCAACATTGTTTCTATTCTAACCCTTCAACCATTTGGCAGATCAGTGCACCGTTCTACATGCATGCCACATTGGCTCAGGAAATGAAACTCTTTTTCATTTTGCAGCAGTGAATTGAGACGTAGAACAAAGATCACACAATCCTTATATTTATACCCAGAGGAGAAATTCTTACCTTCCTGACACTTATTTTCCCATGCCTTTCACTGATAAAGCCACCTTCATACCAATGGTGATAACTAGCTTTTGGGAAGAACATATTGGATTGATTGTCTGTTTATAAGGTTAGTTAGCTTGCCAGGTAAATAAGACCATTCAACTATATTTTTAATTACCCAGCTCCCACTCAGAATTCTTTTTTTCTGAGTTCTTTACATAATTATCTACTGAACTTTCTACATAGACTTGCATGGTATTTTCTGAAAGACATCATTTGTCTTGGGCCTAGGTCAGGGGTAGACAAAGTTGGCTCTTCTATGACTCGTGGACTTCAACTCCCAGAATTCCTGAGCTAGCATGATTGGCTCAGAAAGTCTGGGAGTTGAAGTCCACGAGTCATAGAAGAGCCAACTTTGCCTACCCCTGGCCTAGGTGATCAGTCTTTCCCAAAATTGCCACCAAGACAATTGTGCAGAATGATTTAATAACAAATGTTTTACTTCCAATAAAATATCTGGCAATTCCCCTTCCAAGACTATGCATTCAAAATTCTGTCTTCCTCTCATATCCCAGCTACCAAAATTCTAATTGTTTGAGCAGACAAATCTTTCCATGAAGGTAATAGTCAATTACATTAGTGAAGTACATTTAGACCTTGTCTTAAATCTTTGGTCAGAACCAGATGGCCCATCAGATAATGTTAGAGACTAACTTCCATCACTTTCAGATTACTTCAGTTTAGGGATGTAATAGATTTTAGGTACTTTCTCATGCAGCTTCTTGTTCTTGGACCCATATCTAGTTCTATAAGCCAGGTTTAGAAGACAAAGATGCTATGATTGTATCTATGGAGCATTACTTCTGGCAAAAAAGGGGAATTCAGGAAAGAACTCACTCCCAAACTAGTACAACCGGCTGCTGAAGCAGAAGATCCTACATCATTTCAGACAAATGGTTGTCCAATCTCTTCTTAAAAGCCTCCAGTAATGGAGCACCCACATCTTCTGAAGGCAAGTCGTTCCACTGGTTCCACATGCTTCTTATTTCTCAATTGGTTTTCTCCTTGATTAGTTTGCATCCATTGCTTCTTGTTCTGCCTTCAGGTCAGGGGCGGGTTCCTAATTTTTTTACTACCACTCTGTGGGCGTGGCTTATTTTGTGGGTGTGGCTTGCCAGCCATGTGACCGGGTGGGCGTGGGCCTCGAGAGCTTGGCAGCGGCCGGAGAAGCGGGGGGCATTGCAGCCCGCAACGCAGCCCCCCACAGCGGAAACAGCAAGACCGCGGCAGCGGTTCTTCTAGGAGGCTCTGTCCAGCCTGAATGCTTCTCCCCATTCGATGATCCTAGGCTCCTGCCGCCCGTTCCCCCTCCCCTCAGCAGCTCGAGAAGCCTCGAACGTGCGAAAATGCCTGGGATCATCACCGCGCATTCGTGGCTTCTTGGACTGCTGAAGGGAGGGGAATGGAGATAGCTTCTGCCGCCCATTCTTTCAGCATCTCACGCGCTCCCTCAGCCATCCTCCTCTGCTTGGACTCACTATGGGGTAGGAAGGCAGCGCATGCGCATGCGCAGTGCCGGAAGCTCGGCTTCTGGGCATGCGCAGAAGATTTTTTTTAAAATGGCGGCACCCAGGCACCGGCAACCGACCGCACCGGTACTATGACGTCACCAGCAGGCCGCTACCAGTGCTATAGAGTGGACCGCACCAGTAGGAACCCACCACTGCTTCAGGTGCTTTAGAGAACAGATTGACCCACTCATCTCTGAGGCAGCCCCTTATATATTGGAACACTGCTATCATGTCAGTCCTAGTCTTTCTTTCCATTAAACAGTCATACCTGATTCCTGCAACCATTCTTCATAGGTTTTACCCTCCAACCCTTAATCATCTTTGTTGCTCTTTTCTGCACTCTTTCTATAGTCTCAACATCTTTTTTATATCATGACGACCAAAATTGGATGCAATGTTGGAAGTGTGGTCTTATCAAGGCATTATAAAGTGGTGCTAACACTTCACGTGATCTTGAGTCTATCCTTCTGTTAATGCAGCCTAGGACTGAATTGGCTTTTTGAGTAGCTACAGCACACTTCTGACTTATATTTAAATGATTATCCACTATTGTGCCTACATCCCTCTTGCAGTTAACTGCTGTTGAGCCAAGTTCCACCTATTCCATATCTGTGTATTTGTTTTTTCTTGCCTGGGTGTAAAACCTTACTCAATGGATTTCATTTTCATTTTGTTAGATAGGAGCTGGTGTTTAAGTCTGTCTAGATTCTTCTGTTTCTTGAACCAATCTTCTGGAGTGTTCGCTATTCCTGCCAGCTTGATGTCATCTGCAAATTTGATACGTTCTCCTTCTATCCCCTCGCCAAAGTTGTTTATGAAAATATTGAAGAGTCCTGGGGCTAAAACAGAGCCTTGAGGTACCCCACTGCATGCTTCCTTCCATGTAGATGCAGTTCCATTAAAAACTACACATTGATTGCAGTTGGTCAGCTAGTTATGAATCCATCTGGTGGTGATGCTGTCTAAGCCACATGTTTCTATCTCATCAAGTAGCAGGTTGTGGTCTACTTTATCAAATGCCTTACTGAAATCCAAATAAATCATGTCCACAGCATTTTACTGGTCCACTATTTTTGTCACATTGTCAAAGAATGTAGTAAGATTTGTCTGGCATGATCTGTTTTGCCAAACCCATGTTGGCTTCTGATTACAACTTTGCTTGTCTCTAGGTATTTGCAAATTTGTTGCTTATCTTTTCCAGAATCTTCCAGAATCATTCATATATATATATATATATATATATATATATATATATATATATATATATATATATATATATATATATATATATATATATATATATATATATATATATATATATATATATATATATATATATATATATATATATATATATATATATATATATATATATATATATATATATATTCCTAGTTTTACATTTGATATCTTTTCATAGATTAAACATCCTGTACAAACCTCCCAATTTAGGTAGACATTACTGGCTAAATGGACTTGTATTAATATCTTCTGTTCCCATCAGCTACATTGGATTGTGATAAAACATAGATAGTAATAGATAGACCAAGAGTCTGATGTTCCATAGCGGCAAAATTGTATTCTCTAGGACTGGAATTACCGTTTCTCTACTTCCTGGAATACATTCTTGAAAACATTTTATCAGTAACATCATTTCATATGTCAGCAAGAAGCACATTAATACTGTATACCATTAAATGCTGCAGAAAATATATTTTGCATAAGCTACAGGAAATAAATTGTATCAAGAATAATTTTTTATCTACAAGAAGCTCTCTACTCAAGAGCTCAAACATTCAAATTGTTGGTCCTCCTGCAGCAATTCCTACATTCATGTTATGTCCAGATTGCTCTAGCCTGCTATGGGAAAGCAGCCATAAAAATGCCATACCTGTTATCTTGAAACAAAATGGTGGTAGCCATAGCATACCAATAACCCAAGTGGCGCATTGCTAATGCTCACTGGCATAAATTAGGAATAGATTTTGTGACAGATATCTGTCCTGAAACTTTTTAGTAGTACAGCGCATAAACAGAGAATGCTTAAGAATTCCAAGCCTGTCTCTGTCCTCTAAAAGACTGGTTCTGATTGTCAGCAGCTACACTAATTAATCAAGGGGTAAATTTTAATCTGCACAATTAAAGCCTAAGTTGATTTATTGCACTGGCTAAATCAATAAAAGTCTGCATCTCTACAAGCAATGCTCCCAACTTAAAGGACTCGGAACCATTGTAGCTATTTCCTTTCTTGAATTAAAGGAAAACAAACGTCTCCCACCTGTACTCAGATAGCTGTCCTTCTCAGCCCATGCTCGTTGGAGGAGCTGCAGGTTGGGTTTCTGTCTTTGCTTGCAGCAAGGGAGTCTGCTCTGCATTACTGATTTGTATTGGAAATTCCAGATAGACAGTCACGATAAAGGTCAATTCTAAGCCCATCACCTTTGTGATTTGAATCTGCCATTCAGCTGAACTTTAATATTATTTTTAAAAATAAAAATAGAACATGCTCTTTTGAATATACAACATATTAGTAGGCCAGGTACTTTGAAAGTAATTTGAGAAAAAGCATTCATTGCTCTGCTGCCTCTCCCAAAGGTCCAGCCAGTCTGAAGCTCAATAATACAATAAGCAACCAAGAAATTATATTTTCAAATACATTTTCATCAAACCTTCAGTGTATCTGTCAGCTGCACTGTGAGTGAATCTGATCCTGTTTGAAAGGTGCCGCATAATTCCTGCCATTGATGAATATATTTGTAAGAAAATATTTGAGATGTATCCTTAAAATTCCCCTTCTGAGGCAAGTTAGGCTGATTTTCATGAGTCTTGCATCACCAGAGTGCAGGGAGGGGTGGATTGCTCAAGGTTGCCTTATCCTCACCCAAACCTGCTCAGTATCTTCTTCTTTCATGCCTGGCAACCACAAAGCAATCTTAAATATTTTATGGCAACAAGAAACTATTTTAAGCTCATAGGCATCATTTAAACTTTCCGGATAGTATGGTTACAAGCAGTTTTGTGAATTATTCAGAGTAAAGGGGAACAGCCTTTAGATGGAGTGCATGTGTGTGTGTGTGTGTGTGTGTGTGTGTGTGTGTGTGTAGGCTACACATTTAAAAGCTTCTCTATTCCTTGGCTCACATTAGGGGACATTAGACTTGTTTCTGTTTTTAATCACATATTTATTTTTTCAAAAAATAAAAAGTGGAAATTGCAGAAGTATTTTAAAAGCAAAGGCTGTTGTGCATTGAGAGCACAAGGGCCAAATTTTAAACAGCACTTTCCACCAATAAGTATAATAAGTACAATCCTGAATTAAGGATCGTAAGAGCCAAAATAGATTTTTGGCAGCAGACACACCACTGATTGCAGCCAAACAAGCAGGAGGCCGTGGCTTGGTACCAGCAGCAGGCAGGGAAGGCACGCCTAACCTTTTCACTAACCACCATTTTCCTCATGAGATTTTCTTTGGAGTGTTTTTCCAGGCTGTGGAAATTGCTCTCCAGGAATAGTTTCAAGGAAGGCTGATGTATTGCATTGTAGAGACTGGGTCAAGCTGCTTTGTCTACCCTAATTTACTAACAAACAATTTGGGCTGGTTTAGTACAACTTGGAAATTCCACTCCACTGAATTAGGTCATGGTCTAAAATCTGTTTGTTCCCTTTGCCATGTTATAGAATAGAATAGAATTCTTTATTGGCCAAGTGTGATTGGACACACAAGGAATTTGTCTTGGTGCATATGCTCTCAGTGTACATAAAAGAAAAGATACATCAAGAATCATGAGGTACAACACTTAATGATAGTCCGGGTACAAATAAGCAATCAAATCATATGAGGAACCAGTCAATATAAATCGTAAGGATACAAGCAACAAAGTTGATTCTGCATGTAATTTCATTTTAAAGATGGGAGATGCTGCCTTTCTCTGAAACTGAAAAATATCTTACACATCAGAAGAAATGTATAGATTGAACATACAAATGCTTTCCTTGCAGTCAGTTGCAAGAACCACATTGATCGCACAATCCAGAGACATGGAAAGTGACATCGGAAAGGATCAGTAATGAAATGAACTGCTTTGTTAATTCCCCAGAATGTCCATATCCAGTAGTCTCAGGTGTATTGAGAGCAAATATGCTGTTAATCAGATGCTGGGTAAGTAGTTATATTGGTCACGATGCCATAACCCGAGGCACATTTCCATGTTAGGGTTGTGAAAAACTGGCTTGATTTTGTCTGGGTTTAAAAGTAAAACAACATTGGGCCAAGTTAATTTCTGGATGGAAAGCATCTAGGGAATATCAGGTATGTTAGCCCCACTAGATAGAACACACCAGGAAATCGATTCCACTGTAAGGCTAAAATACATTTTATTGAAATAAAATGCATTTTATTTTATTGGGCTATAATAGCAGGTTCTTGCAAGTATGCTAGTGCTGTATCTTTTCATCTTCCCACGAGGATAAGGCCAACGTCTGCCTGAGTGACTTCTGAATGCTATCTTGTTTCTTTGGACTTAAAAAATATTTCAGTGATTTTGCTTAGATAACAGTTCTTGCCTACTTCTATCAAGATCATCTACATTACAAGATATAGCAGAATAATAGAGTTGGAAGGATCTTGGAAGTCTTCTAGTCCAACCAGTGGTGGGTTCCTACCGGTGCTGTGCGGGACGCCGCACCAGTAGGAGCCTGGCAATGACATCATTTTTAGGCGCTTTTTCTGGCTTCTCCACGTCCTGAGCTGTTGGGAAAAAGCCCTCCCACCTGCCCTTTTTTTAGTACAGACCTTTATTCTTCCTCCGAAGCACAGCTGAGAAGCTCCTCAGCTGTGTTTTGGCTTGTAATGTCGTCCTAAGCATGCGCAGAAGTGAAATCACCCAATGGAACACAAGTTCACTTCTGTGCATGCTCGCAATGTGCACCGGTAGCAGAAATAACCGGAACCCTCCACTGAGTCTAACCCTCTATTCAAACAGGAAACCCTACACTAACCTTGGCTAACCTTTTTGCCAAGTGCCGAAGTACGCACACAACCCTAATGCAATGCGCACGTGACCCTCCCCATGTGCCCTGCCCCATGCGCGTGACCCTGTGTGACCCCGCCCCGCACATGTGACCCCCTGTTCACCCCATGGCCCCCTGCGCATGCACGCATGAGCCCCCTGCGTGACCCTCACGCATACATGCGTGACCCCCCTGCGTGCACCCCACCCCGCACATGCACACACATTTCCCACATGTGTTCCACCCCCCGCGCATGCGCTGCAGAGACCCAAAAACCAGCTGGCCAGCAGGAGGCATGCGCACATGCATGGTGGAGCTGACCTGGGATGATGGCTCGCATGCCCACAGAGAGGGCTCTGCATGCCACCTGTGACATTTGTGCTATGGGTTCGCCATCATGACCCTATACCATTTCAGACAAATGGTTTTCCAATCACTTCTGAAAAACCTCCATACTTGAGCACCCACAACTTCTGGAGGCAAGTTATTCCACTGAGTAATTGTTCCAACTGGCAGGAATCTTCTCCTTAGTTCTAGATTACTTCTCTCGTTGATTAGTTTCTACCATTGCTTCTTGTCCTGCCTTCAGGTGCTTTGGAGAACAGGTTGACTCTCTCTTCTTTGTGGCAACCCCTCAAATATTAGAACACTGCTATCATGTTGCCCCTAGTCCTTCTTTTCATTAAACTATGTTCATGGACTTGAGCTAAAGGATGCATTACCTGAACATTTATTATTACTAATACATGATAGTCTATAAATGGTGGGCTTTATTAGTAATATTTTAAAAAGCTGCACATGTCCATGAAGGGAGAACTTTGGGATAACATCTTTGTCTTGGTTTCTCCTGCCAAAGTAGAGGGACATGCTCAATACAGCAATTATGCTCATGCTGATGCATTTCCTCTCAAACTAATAAAATGAAACAAGTCCCCAAGGCCAGTTGGCTTAGTCCAGGACTATGTTCCTGGTTAATTAATTATTGTAGTGAGCCCTTTGTTGCCATCTAGCTTTAGTAGTTCCATAAGATTCAGACTCAAGAGAGAAGGGATGCTGGGAAGATGGTTGCCATACATACATTTCTTTACTCAGTCTGTAGTAAAGGCCAGAGGCCTGCCAGAAAAGTTAAAAAAGTGAGTGACATTTTATTCAAAAACTTCAATCAGGATGTTAGAATTTCTCTTCAACCACAGTGGAAGAATAATATATAAAAGAAACAACAAAATAAAAAGTAGCTATAAAAATTGTGTTCCAGGGTAGTTAACTTTGATGGTGGACAGGACATTTCACATTTTTTAGTGGTTAGGGACTACTGTGGGCAGGGTAATGATGCCAAAGAAGTGGAGCCAGGATTTTCAAGGGGCCTCAGTCTGGGGAACAATTTAGGAGGTTGTTTTGTTTCAAAACAAATTACAAAATTAAATCTATTATAGGGATTAAGAGACTAAGGGGTTTTTGTCTGTATGGTTTTCACCTTAAAAGGGCAGGCAACTATTCCGCCCATTTTCAGAAAGACTAGTTAAAGGTGGTTTGCTTCTTTTTCAACTCAATAAATCACAGCTGGGTAGGCAATACTAATGAATGCATCAAAGTTTACAAATCAAAATTTATATCATATGCAAAGCTCAAGCTATATTATGATGTAGCACAGAGTATGAATGCAGTACAGAAAAAAGGCCAAGCAGCAGTACTACAAGAATGAAAAAGAGAAATCATATGAGCCTCCTGAGTAAACCCAAAGGTTCAAAATTTATTTATTTATTATTTATTAGTTGCATTTGTATGCCGCCCACTCCACAGAGACTCTGGGCGGCTCACAACAGTAAAAATTCACATGCAACAACAAATATAAAAAGCATTAAAACAATAGATATTAAAACATTTAAAAGCATTAAAAACCACAATTTAAAAACCCATACAATAAATCATTCATGGGGCCAAGAATGATCGGTGTTGTATTAAAATCATTGGCCCCAGGCCTGTCGACAAAGCCATGTTTTTACTGCTTTTCTGAAGGCTGGCAGGGTGGGAATAATGCAGATCTTGGGGGGTAGTGTATTCCAGAGAGCTGGTGCTGCCACAGAGAAGGCCCTCATTCGCGGGCCCGCCGGCCGACATTGTTTGGCTGATGGGACCACCAGCAGACCAACTCTGTGGGCTCTAATCGGTCTTAGGGAGGTATGTTGGAGAAGGCGGTCTCGGAGGTAAACTGGTCCTAAGCCATGTAGGGCTTTAAAGGTAATCACCAACACCTTGAATTGCACTCGGAGACCTATAGGCAGCCAGTGCAGTTCGCGAAGGATGGGTGTCACATGGGTGTATCTAGGGACACCCATCACCACACGCGCCGCCGCATTCTGCACTAGCTGCAGTCTCCGAACGTTCTTCAAGGGTAGCCCCATGTCACTTTTGTCAGTAAAAATGAGTTTTAATTTGCCACAATGTCACAGGTGTCTTGTTTTATCATTACCATGATTGGAAATGAGCATGCATGGTATATCAATTAATTTTTTTTAAAAAAAACCTGTATTTGGAGGGGACCATATGCAGGCAGGGGCCTCTCAAGCTCCAGAAACAAACATGCTATTCCTTAAGACCTGAAAGCCCTGCTCTCCATCCTTTGGCTTTTTCATTTCACCGTTTCCTATTAAAGAAGGCAAAGCCTAGGCCATTCTCTATGCTTGTCGGCTGTCAAGATAGATTTGCTACAGCACCCATTATTTGTTGCTGAGAAGTCATTCTTCCAAATTAGAGGAGAAGTCATCCATCTGTCCAAAAGATTCTCGTGTAACTGAGCACCACTGATGAAAGAAACCCCTGTTGGCAAAAAGCTGCAGCGTTATAATCACAGGGTTTGTAACAGATAACACCCAATGGCCGTAAAATTGGGAAAAGGATAGAACATTTCTAAAATTCAGTAAGGAGCAAAGACGATGTTTTCCATCCCTGGAAAATTAGCATATCATGGGGGATTTGTGTAGCACTCCACGGAGAGCCTCAGAGCTCATCTGACATCAGTTCCAATTGCCTTTTTGCTCATTGTTCCAGAAACCTAGACAGTTCAGAGAACAAGTGGAAATTCAGCTGTGGACTCGGCTTCTGAATTTCCAAGTGTTATGGGGCACAGAAGAAAAGTATCGGAAGAAAAGTGAATCCCTCGCAGCATTAGAAGAAGAAGCGATAATGGAAAATTATTCCATACATTATTATCATAATGAAAGTAAACAAATACTGAATCTGTTTGAATCATGATCTAACATGGTGCTTTGTTCAACTTGTCACAGCTGGATTCTGGAATCTTCCAGAAGGCAGTCATTTTTTAACAATAGAATTGCTGTCAAACAAATTTATGCCTTTAAATAGTGAGTGTTATTTGATCAATTGATCCATGTATGCTGTGTGGTGGTGGCTGTTTTGGATTAATGAAATGCTACTTACCTTATTTATATTGTCAACAGCACACAGCTAAAGATATCACCATCTCTTATCAGTGATACAAAAGAAAGGAATAATGATGCAGAAAGACAATTTTCTGCTGACATTCAAATAAATTATATTTCAAAATATGCTTTCATATCCTGTGACAATGACTCAGGGCACTATATATGCACCAAGAGAAGTACAGCCCACAGGCATTTTATGTCAAATCTGACTTGCTGAAGTTTAAGGTGAGTCTGAACACATTTATATGTATGAAACCAAAAAGAGAGAAAAAAGAGAGTGATTTTTTCCTTGCTCCAGGCAAACATTAACATTATACCCTGAAGGAATCTAATAGAGGAAAGACACATAGGAGCAAAACATAGCTGAAATTCAAATATCCTGTTCATTGAGAGATTCCTAGCGCTGCCCTGCATTTCTCTTTTTAAAGAAATAATTTTGCAGGAATTTTTAGTATTCCACAATAAATAAGAGAAAGATATTTTAGCTTCACAACATCTGAGCTAGATATGTTAAGAGGAGTCATCTATGAGCAGTCAGTAAGGTATGTAAATATAGGAAAACAGATTTCCCCAAGGCCTAACATAATATGTGCTCTATATTAGTGCCTTTTGCTTGGGCTTATATAATAATGCTCAGCTATCTATTCAATTAGCAAAAATAATAAAGATACTTGAGCAACTTAATAGACTAATAGATCTATTATATTTTTTATAAGCAGGATTCTGCTCATTCAAATCATGCATATATTATCAAATATTACTGGTATAAAAAGATTTCTGGTGTTATATGTTCACATAAACAAACCTGTTTGTATTGCAGCATCAAATACTATCAGTGAGCTAATCTATAATTATTAGAAAGCTTTCGTCCTCTCTTTCTTTAAAGATATACATCACTAAATTAAGCTACCGTATCCAGGGCTAAATGCTCCTGCATGAAAAGCCATGCCCTCAAATGGCCCTCCTACATGCTATAGAGATATACCTAATTATTTTTCCAAATGCCTATGGCTCTTAGCTTAACAAGCAAAATGGATCTTATAATATGCATGTCACAAATTCAAGGTTCATTGTTCAGAAAAAAACAGAAATATCAAGCAAGGCCATCGGTTCTCCTTTGAGAAAGGCAGATACTTCTGTCATACAGTCAAGTTGCATTCATTGAACTAAAATATACTCAAAAGGATCATTTTGACTTTTAAAGCCCTTCATGATTTGGAACCAAGGTAGCTGAAGGACCGCTTGCATTCAAATACTTTTTTTAAAAGATCGTCACTATTATGAATAGTCTTATCACTTGCTGATCCCTCAAGAATTCCCTGAAAGGTAAGGTTATCAACCTCTAACAGGGATATAGTTAGACAATTGGTCCTTTCTTCCCATTCTATATATTCCAGCAAAAAGAAGACGACGCTTCGGATACCCTAAAAAACTAATAGGAACTTACAAGAACTAGATTCTGTTTACAGCTAGTCGTCAGTTGCCCAATGACTGTTCAAAGTTAGAGTGGCCTTGAAAAAAGTCTTTTACAACTTGTATAGCACTTCTGATCATTATAAAATGTCATGTGCCTCTCCCATGGTCATATGACTGTATTTTGGATGTTGGCAACCTACTTGCATTTACAACTTATTGCAACGTCCCACGGTAATGTGACCACATTTGTGATGGGTTTTTTTGTCATTTTCCAGCAGAAAATGGCAAAAAAATGCTCATTGAATATGCTGGATTCTCTTAATGAACACTTAGTAATTGCAGTGACTCACTTTACAACCATCATAAAAATAGTCATAAAATCAAGTCAGGGTGGATTATTTTCCATGCACAGCTTTGGCTTCAGTGTCTCACTACTGCATATTCATTGATTCAACAGCTACCTGCTCTTTTTCTAGTAAAATAAATGCCATAGTGTAACGTTGGAGGTTCTAATATGATGTGTTGTAGAATCAAACTAAGGTGCATGTTTAGGTGACACTCACTGAGAGCACATGGGCTGGATGGCTGCCTCTCGTTCTACTCTCTCAACGAGAACCACAATCTGTGGACTATTCAGTAGGAAGCACAGCAACCAACATGCAAGCATCACAGCCAGTCAAGTGAATAGGAACAGTTCTGCTGGCCACAATCCATCGTGCCAAGTACCTAAAATACCTGGCAGGGGTGGCTCTGTATAATTCAATGCTCCCATTTTGTATGTAAAAGGCCCAACTTTAATAGTTGGCAAAAGAATCACAGAAATTGTTCTGATCACTGAACAATGTCCTTGATTTATGACTTCAATTGAGCCTGGACTTTTGGCCGTAAGTCAGGTAGGTCATTAGACAGATTATTCCATTTAAGCAAGTCTTTGCCCTTAGAAGTGGGAAGGACTGCTGTCCTGTGCCCTGATATAGCTACCAGTTGGACACATGCTACAAGTGAAATGAGAGACACATCTTTCCTTTTAACTAGGCAGTTGTAAAGCTGTGAATCCTCCTAACTTGTGCTGAAGCAGACTTCCAGTTTTTTGTCATTAGAACCAGAGAATATAGTGAAAACTTGGTTCTTTTACAAAACTGGAGGGGGCGGGGCTGGGATATTATAACGGTCCCACTGGATGATGAATTAGTCATTCTACTCCAATGAAAATGATTCTCAGTTTTTATATGCCATTGCAATGGATGCTCTGTTTTGAAATTTGATTATTGACTTCCTCAGTTTTTAATCCCAGAGGACATATTTGGGGAATTGTATGCTGTGGAGAGACAGCAGATTGGGGTGGCTGTAAATCCTGTTTAAAAACAAACAAACCAATAAGCCACATGTCTCTTTCAGGGCTCATTATCAGTAAATCTTGGCTTCTTTAGCAATTACTTATGAGCAGTAAGTGCAAAATGTGGCCTTGATTTCACTTTGTGGTTTTGCTGAGGTTCCCTAAATCGTTGTGAAAGCACATGACAACGTTATCTTTAGATGCATTGCTTCCTGTTGCTGGATGGGTCTCTCTCTCTCTCTCTCTCTCTCTCTCTCTCTCTCTCTCTCTCTCTCTCTCTCTCTCTCTCTCTCTCTCTCTCTCTCTCTCTCTCTCTGTAGTGCCTCCCTTTGTGTTCCTACCTTAGAGAGAAGATCTGCATGCAAAAGCTGAGGTGTTACTTTCCTGCAGCGGCCAGATAGGCAAGCCTTTTCAGCAACAGCATAAAATACAGCCCTGGCTGGAATTCTCTGTGGTGGTTGTTTTCTAGGTTTTACAGCTTCCCCTGTCCATAAATAAGAGAGTTAGATTTTTCCTTCGTAATGTGCTGCATAAATACAACTTCATGTATCTGAGAAGCTGACAGCTGCCTTACGAGATCTACCTTGACAGCTTTAAAAGTCCACGAATCAATCATTTAGATATACCTACTGTACTCTCTCCTGGCTAGGATGTATTGCAGAATCCAGGCAGTTGGAGAAATGCCATTGTAATGCTGATAGATGAAAGCCTCATGTTCTCCAAACAATTGAGCACAAAGTGGAGGGGATGGTGAAAATCGGGACTCACAGATCTGCCAGGTTACAGCATGCGAAAGGCAAAAAGCCGACTGGGGAAAGGCATCTCTATCTCCACTTCCAGAAACCTGCACAGCGTTACGATGACAGGTCTGTGCTCAAACAGACCCATTACGATCTAATTAGCATACACGCAATGAAGATTCAATACATTAAAGTGATATACAAATCATTAAATGTTTTTGTCAAAATCCAAACCGATCTAGTGTATTCCTTCTTATTTTCATGTTGAATGAAATGCTTAACCCTTCTGAAAAGTAGTGGATTCTGAATTAGTTTGCTACCTGTTCATGCACACGCTCGCACGCTCACGCGACATTTCTGCGCAGAAGCTTCCTGGGTGGGTGGGTGGGTGGAGCCTCCCGCCACCGCCGCCGCTACCGGTTCTAAGAACCGGTCCAAACCGGGAGGAACCCACCGCTGCTCCTGAATATGGAAGAGAAGAAGAGCTTGATGATATTAGGAGGCTACTTCCAATGGTATGTTTTAGCTCTTAGAATATCGATCATTTGCATGTCCACTAACTACTTGTGTAGGAGAAGGAAGCCATCCAACTTCTTTCTGTATTTTCCGTACTATCACTTGGATGGATGGAACAAAAATGTAGGAAAGCAGCTCTGTTTTTTAAAACATGCCAACTATTGATTTGTTAATAAATCTTCTTACTATCTAACTCATTTAATCCAGTGGAGGAACAAACTATTTGTCCTCTGTTGGCCATAAGCAACGATAAATTTAACTACTGCCTCTCTACAAATCTGCTTGCCAGCATCCATCTTGTTCAGCAATGCCCCTACTGACTGACAACTGTTTTTCCTTGCCTCATAGAGAGAAGCTGAGGGTTCAGTCTAGGTAGGACCTTTTCATGCAAAGTATGTTCGTCTGCTGCTAAATTGCAGGTTTTGTGGTGATTAAAAAAACACAAGCAGTTTTGCAGTTAGATCATGGGATCTTTGCAGAGCTCTATGTGGTTTCTATTAAGACATGGATGGATAATTCTTTACTGATCAGGGCCACACTTTATTTTATTTTTATTTTATTTCACATTTCATAGGGGTTGTTGACACATGCCCAGTGAGGTAGTGATATCACCAGAGCAGGGCTGAAAATTTCTGACCTATTTCTTCACTTACCTCCCTCCTCTTTTTCCTCCTGGGTCTTTTAAAATGCAAAGTGTTGCACTTGTTGGAATAAAACAAAAACAAAAACCTCCCACTCTTTAATGTACTAGAGTGTAATCTAAGTCCCAGGTGACTTTGCAACAAATGGGAGGAGGAGGAAGGAGCAGAGAGGAAGACAAATGAAGGACCGTAAAAATGTTACATAATAAAGAATTCTAAGTTACAACTTACCCTGGAGTAAGTTGTTAACTCTATGTTAAGAACCCCCTAAGACAGGGGTCGGCAATCTTAAAAACTCAAAGAGCTATTTGGACCCATTTCCCAGAGAAAACAAAACATCTGGAGCCACAAAACCTGGGTGGGCGTGGCCAACTCGATGTCACTCACTCCCACCAAGTCACATGACCCCCCAGCCACACCTACCCAGGTTTTGTGGCTCTTGTTTTCTTTTCTATGGGAAACAGGTATCTCTCTCTCTCTCTCTTTTTCCTTTCTCCCATCTCTCTCTCTCTCCCTCTCCCCATCTCTCTCTATCTGTCTCCCTTCCTCCCCACCCATCTCTCTCTCCCTTTCCCATCTCTCTCTTTCTCCCTCTCTCTCTTTCTCCCCCTCTCTCCCCTTCTCTCTCTCTCTCTCTCTGCTGAGGAACAATCGCCACCCCCCCGGTGCAGGCTTTCCTTCGGGCGACCCTCCTCCCCCTCTTGCGACTCCTTGGCTGGCTGTGGTGGGGCTAGGAGGGTGTGCAACTCCAGGGAGACCCTTCTTCTGGAAGTGAGAAGCCACAGAGGGCGGGCGGCTTCTCACTTAAGGAGGGTCTTTGGACATGGCTTCTCTCCTGCCCTAAGGATCCAGCCATTGCCTTGCTGTGTCCACCCCACCCCCACAGCTCTTCGGCTGAGCGGGGAGGGCATAAGCTTCAGCCCAAAGCAGCAGGAAGCGAAGGCTGCCTTACGCGTAAATGTGGCGCGAAGGCAAGTACAGGGCCACTTCACTGCTGCACTAAGCCCCCCGCAACCCTCCTCCCCCTCCTTCTCCTCTCATGCGGGGGGGGGGCACGGCAAGGCAATGGCCAGATCCTTAGGGAAGGAGAGAAGCCGCATCCAAAGACCCTCCTTAAGCGAGAAGCCGCCTACCCTCCGCGGCTTCTTGCTTCCAGAAGGAAGGTTCTCGCGACTCTGCAGCTTCCAGAAGGAGGATCTCCTCACGCATGCACACCCTCCTGGCCCCACCATAGCCAGCCAGGGAGTTGCAAGAGGGGGAGGAGGGTTGCCCGAAGGAAAGCCTGTGCTGGGGGTGGTGATCGTTCCTCAATCAGCAGCGGAGACTCAGCACCAGCCACTTCTCCATTCCCGCTGTCGCCCTTACCTTCTCAGGCCAGGTGAGGGAGAGGCCAGCCAGTGATGTGACAGGGAGCCACAGCAGGGGCCCCAAAGAGCCACATGCGGCTCCAGAGCCACGGGTTGCCAACCCCTGCCCTAAGAAGTAATACAATTATTGGCAACAAAGACCAGGAATGAAGGTGGGATCCTGGACCATCACACAAGCAGGCTCCCTCTGGTCTTGCTGCCCCAGCCTCTCAATCTGAAGGCAGATGACCTGTTTTCAAAGTACAAGCTACAGATGGCCACTTCCGCTAAACTGCTCTCAAACTAGACAAGGAAGACAATGCTATTAGAAAGCTGCACTATTTTTGTGCTTCAGCACAGTGTTTTTTTTCCCAAACTCATTGGGAGAAAAATCACAAGCTACAGCTGCTTCTGATAAATATTTCATTTCACACAGCAACGTTGTGATGGAATGGCTTAAATCTGGACAAAAAACTCTAATGAATTCATCTAATGAATTTATAGGTGCATATGTTCAAGGCACTTAGGGAATTAGCTAAGTCTTGTGGGTATAAAACAGATCTGATCTGAGATCAAGTGGTGAGGAAATGTATTCACAAAAGATTGTGTGATAACAATCTGCAACAGAAACATCTGATACTGAATAAAGCACTTACCATGGCCAAGATTATACAAAATGCTCAAGAATAAAGTCATTTAATGCTAATAGTAACATCTCACATCTCATTCATTATGTTCATTAGCAAACAGTGGTGGAAAGACCAGCAACGGGATCAAAACTTGCTTAGGGACAATATTTTAGGATTCAGGTCAGGTACAAGGAAAAACTCCTTCTTATCTCTGCAGATTATTGCACTATTCCAGAGGGCAATATGATACACTGAACACTATCTGTTTATACTGTCAGAACAAACATTTGAAGCCAAGGATAAATTTTGCAAGAAGGCCATAAAATAACCTAACAGGACAACCAAAAATGAAGATGAATATTTTTGTGGATTCTATAGAGAGAAAAATTGTGAATACTAATAGAAAACAACTAGAGATAATGATTGATACTGGGAGTTCATAGAATGTTCTTTGCAGCAATTTCTTATGCAATATTTGCAAACAAGCAAGCAAGTTTATTCATTTGATTTACAGTGTATAGCTGCCCACTCAGCACATGGCTCAGGATATCATTAATCATTTAAAAAAACCAAATTTGATCAAACATAATAAACCTAAAAAAACCCACAATAAACTGTCATAAAAACAGAAACATATAGATACTTACAGTACCAGAGAAAAATCATCCAATGGGTCATACCATTTGCAATTCCTAAGGAAAAAAATGGCAGGGCTTTAAAGGTGAGCCAGAGCTAGTCCAATCTTGGGAGGGGGGGATGCTGTCCAAAGGCAGAAGCAGGAACAGAGAAGGTTCCTGGGTACCCCCAGATGATGTTGCTTCAGCAATGGGATCTGGAGACTGCCAATCCTGTCAAATCGTGGGATGGATAGCCCTGCAAGACTATCAAAGTCCTTCACCTACAAAAAAAGTTGCTATCCAAAATGGTTATTGTTGTTTTTTTTTTAAAAAAAAACTGTGGTCAATGTTTTTTTTGTATATATGTTTTATTTTATTTTTAAATATACATCAATATCAATACATGAACAGTGTGGCATCTGGGTGTCGTTCATTTTGATACAAATAACAATAATGATATTAATAATATTTGTTACATTAGTCAAACTTATGTCATCCTAGTGTTAATACACATGTTTGTATTAAGATATAATCCGTCATTATTTAGTTGTTCAGTGTTTCAATGTGCCATTCTAATGCCAATCACAATATTATTTGAGCATACATAGTAATACCATCTTTCCACCTCTAATCTTTCCATCTAGTTATTGCTTTTATTCTATTATATATAAATGTGTATACTAATATTCCCCCTATTTCTTATTTCTACCTCTATTCTAGTTTTTAATCAGGCCACCATTACTAGTCCTAGTGTTAATACACGTTTGTATTAAGATATAATCCTTCATTATTTAGTTGTTCAATGTTTCAATGTGCCATTCTAATGCCAATCACCATATTATTTGAGGGCCTAGAGGTCGTTGAAAGACCTTGGAAAGATCGCGAGAAGTCTACATACATCTCCGCCTGGCTTTTTCAACTGCCAGGCGACTTTGGGGGAGGTGCCTGACTCTGATAAATTACGCAAAATTGCTTCCCGGACTGCTGCGCCCCCCCCCCCACTGCTACCAGCGATATCCAGGGAGTTTTTTTACATCTGTAACAATCGATAACTATACTGGATGCCTAGTTTGAAAACATCTCTCCCTCCGTGGGTGTTCCGGGTCATCTTAATGAACAGAGTGACTGCGTTGAAGATGCGGAACCCCCCCTCGAGTACAACTCGGTTGCAGACCGTGGGGACGGGAACCTCAGATCCCCAAAGACATCGGAGGAAGGGAGGCTTTTATCACCCCTGGACTATAGAACATCCCTGGACTATAGAACATCTGGGAAGGCTGAGTCAAAGCAAGGGACCTGTCCTCCTAGCATACCCTTATTTGGAGGAGTTTGCCTTCTTTTTAATAACACTTATTTTAAACTGTATTCTCCTCCTCTGAGATGTGTATGGGCATGAGTGTGTAGGAGGATGATTGAGATGGATGTTTATGTGTTATATGAATAGGAAGAAATGGAAGAGTCAGGGGCTGGGTTTCCGCCCCCACCCGCTGAGTGTGTAAACAGAATTGGGGGGTGGCGGGACGCAATTACCCTGACCAGTGAGAATGGTATGTATGGCCTGCAGGAAAGGAAGGGGGCCAGCGGGGGGGAGGGGGTCTCTGATGGGGATGAGAGCCGGACCATCTCGGTCATAATGGGAAGAGGCAGATATGGCGGGAGCAGAGGGGAGGGCCGCTCTCGGGGAATAAGACCTCGCTGCTTACAAGCAATCCCTTGTTCCGGCCCCTCTGACTTGGTTCCACCTTGCTCAACCCGGATACCTGGCAACCAGGGTTCTCAGGGCCCTGGGCTCAGGATGCTGCTGCTTAACGCCAGGTCAATTATCAACAAAGCCCCCCTGATACGTGATTTAATCACAGAGGAGGGGGCAGACCTGGTATGTGTTACCGAGACCTGGCTAGGGCAGGAGGGGGGAGTAGCCCTCTCCGAGATATGCCCAGCCAGTTTCTCGGTGCAGCACCATTCTCGACCCCAGGGAAGGGGGGGAGGAGTGGCAATTATAACGCGTGGAAATCTGCATCCTCGTAGGATCCCTGCCCCGGAGATTGTTGGGTGTGAGGCGCTCCTTCTGAAGTTGGACTTAGGGGTTCAGGTGGGCCTTTTCTTAACGTACCTGCCTCCCAGCTGCGTAAGTAAGGCCCTGCCTGAGCTGCTCGAGGCAGTAGCCGGCTTGGCGGTTGAGTTCCCTAGGCTTATGGTGTTGGGGGACTTCAACTTGCCATCTGCTGGCGAAACCTCTGGGATAGCTCAGGAGTTCATGGATTCCATGACAACCATGGACCTGACCCAAGTAATCCAGGGTCCGACTCATGAAGGTGGTCACACGCTTGACCTAGTATTTCTCTCGGGGCAGTGGAGAGATGATCTGAAGATAAGGGACATAGTCATCACCCCTCTGTCATGGTCAGATCATTTCCTACTGAGGCTGGATTTCACGACCCCATTCCTCCCCCGCAGGGAGGCGGGACCGACTAGGTGGTTCCGCCCCAGGCGCCTAATGGAGCCGGAAGGATTCCAGAGGGAACTTGGGGAAATACCTGAAACCCTGGTACACAATTCGGCTGACTCCCTGGTGGCTGCTTGGAACACCGCAGCATCAGGGGCTCTAGACCGAATTGCGCCTAAGCGACCTCTCCGTGGCAGTGGATCCCGGAAAGCTCCCTGGTTTACCGAGGAGCTCCGGGAGATGAAACAACAGAAGAGACGTCTGGAGCGCCACTGGAGGACCAAGAAAGCCGACTCTGACCGAACACTATTAAGAATTTACATCAGATCTTATTTAGTGGCGATAAGGGCGGCAAGACGATCCTATCTTTCCGCTCTTATTGCGTCCGCAGATTCTCATCCAGCCGCCTTGTTTAGGGTGACTCGCTCTCTCCTTGGAAAAGGGGGGAGCGAGGAACACTTGCAAGGCAGAGCTGAGGAATTTGCTGAGTTTCTGTCGGATAAAGTCGCTCAGATTCGGTCGGACTTGGACTCTGGCAGGGCAGAGTCCATAGAGTTGACAGGGGCCAGTCCTAGTCCATCTTTGTGGGAGGAGTTTGGGCCTGTTTCTCCCGAGGATGTGGACAGGGCTATGGGAGCGATGGGTACCTCCACCTGTTTATTGGACCCGTGCCCCTCCTGGCTGGTTTCGGCCAGCAGGGCGGTGGCATGCGGCTGGATCCAGGTGGTGATCACCGCTTCTTTGAGGGAGGGATCCATACCGCAGTCGTTAAAAACTGCGGTGGTGCGACCCCTCCTGAAGAAGCCTTCCCTGGATCCAACTGATTTGAAGAACTATCGTCCAGTCTCCAACTTACCTTTTTTAGGGAAAGTTGTGGAGAAGGTGGTGGTGACTCAGCTTCTGCAGCTCCTGGATGAAACAGATCATCTAGATCCTTATCAGTCGGGTTTCAGGCGCGGCTACAGTACAGAAACTGCCTTGGTCGCCCTGATGGATGATCTCTGGCGGGCCTGGGATGGGGGGAACTCCTCCATCCTGGTGCTACTTGACCTCTCAGCGGCTTTCGATACCATCGACCATGGTATCCTTCTGTATCGGCTCGGCGAGTTGGGAGTGGGAGGCACCGTTTTACGGTGGTTCTCCTCTTATCTCGCCGATCGGATGCAGTCGGTGTTGGCAGGAGGGCAGAGATCGTACCCTAGGCCCCTATTATGTGGGGTGCCCCAGGGGTCGGTTCTCTCGCCCATCCTGTTTAACATCTACATGAAACCGTTGGGTGAGATCATCCGCAGACATGGGGTGTGTTTCCATCAGTACGCTGACGACACCCAGCTGTACATCACCACCCCGTCTGACTTCAGGGAGGCAGTGGATGTAATGTGCCGATGCCTGGACGACATTAAGATCTGGATGGGGAGGAAGAGACTCAGACTTAATCCCGATAAGACTGAGTGGCTGTGGATATTGCCTCCTAAGGTTCATGACAACTATCCCTCCTTGGTCTTTGAGGGTGCGAAACTGACCCCCTCAGACCAGGTCCGCAACTTGGGGGTCCTCCTAGATCCACAGCTAAAATTGGACCACCATCTTTCTGCTGTGGCTAGGGGGGCCTTTGCACAGGTTTGCCTGGTGCACCAGTTGCGGCCATACTTGGAGAAGGAGGCTCTACTCACGGTCACTCATGCCCTTGTCACCTTGCGTTTGGACTACTGCAATGCGCTCTACAAGGGGCTACCCTTGAAGAGTATCCGGAGACTTCAGCTGGTGCAAAATGCGGCTGCGCGTGCTGTGGTGGGTGTGCCAAGGTACACCCACGTGACACCGATACTCCGCCAGCTGCATTGGTTGCCCATCGGTCTCCGGGTCCAATTCAAGGTGTTGATCACCATCTTTAAAGCCCTTCATGGCTTAGGACCAGGATATCTACGGGACCGCATTCTGCCTCATACTTCCCTCCGACCGGTTAGGGCCCACAGAGTTGGCCTCCTC
Source organism: Diadophis punctatus similis (assembly GCA_023053685.1). Taxonomy (NCBI): domain Eukaryota; kingdom Metazoa; phylum Chordata; class Lepidosauria; order Squamata; family Dipsadidae; genus Diadophis; species Diadophis punctatus. The sequence goes on along the minus strand of JALIGW010000001.1, from coordinate 169,850,938 downwards.
CAGGTCCCGTCGGCCAAGCAATGCCGTCTGGCGGGCCCTAGGGGGAGAGCCTTCTCTGTGGCTGGCCCCGTGCTCTGGAACCAACTACCCCCAGAGACCCGGACCATCCCCACTCTGCTGGCCTTCCGAAAAGCCATTAAGACATGGCTTTTCCTGCAGATGGGGGGGACAGCTTAATTCCACCCGAGCCTACCCCCCAAGTATATATGTGCTGAATGGATGTTGTTGTTTTAAATAGCTGTTTTAAATTTTGTACTTGTTTTTAAATTCTATGTAATTTTTGATTATTCTTGTATTTTTCTTTGTTGTACGCCGCCCTGAGTCCTTCGGGAGTTGGGCGGCATATAAGAATAACAAAATAAATAAAATAAATAAATAAATATTTAAACATACATAATAATACCATCTTTCAACCTCTAATCTTTCCATCTAGCTATTGCTTTTATTTTATTGTATAAAAGTGTGTATTCTTATTTCTACCTCTATTCTAGCTTTTAGTCAGGCCATCATTATATTAAAAGGCATTTCCTTTCTATCCATCATCTCTTGTCCATTTTAATACTTCAATTCTTATTCGTTTTTTGGCTTGCCTCCCATATCCCTCTCTTGGATCTTTGTCTCTATCTACATCTACATCTTTACTATTCAGTCAAAATATTTCTCCCATCTCTACCATCTTATGCTGCCAGACTTCCAGAATGTCTGCCCAAGCCCCTATCTCCCTTTCAAAAGTATCTTCCTGCTTATCCAATTCCATTTTTAAATATCTTTAAATACTTTCCCCTTGATTTGTTTCATCAATCATTATTATCTTTATTGTCTTCTCCTTCTTGTCTTCTTGCTTTATTTGCTGATTTGTCTGTTCTATCTTTTCCTCCCTTCTTTCTGTTGTCTCCTCCCTCTCCTGGACATTTTGATTTTTATTCATTGTCCCTTGTGGAATATTTTCTATTTTCCCATCTATGCCATGCATTAGGTTCTTTAGCTCTCTGTGGCTCTTTGTCACAATGTCATTAATACTTTGGAACATCAATGCCATTTCTTTTAAAATTCCACTCATTTCCCCCAGGAAGGCAGAACAAGTAAGTTTGCAAAAGCTGTGGATTAAGCATGAAACATTGGGGTGTGGACTGTAGAACATTTTAGTGTTTGTTTATGGAGACATCCATTTGTGTTTTGATAGATTAGAAAACATTCCTACATACCGTATGCTTCAACTATTACCACCTCATATTCAGTTTTTCGGTTGGAAATGGTTTTATTATTTTATTATTCCATTTGTTTCTGGAAAAAATGAACTTAGTTGATTTCTAACTGTGTCTTCCATTACTTCATTAGTTGAAGAGTAAATTCATCAAGTTGTTGATTTACTGTATATATGTTGGATTATGAGGAATTGTTATTAAAAGAACTCCATTTTGTTTCTCAGCATGATGTTTTGCTCAGAAGTTATTGACATATTGTTCAGTCCAGCAACTGGATGAAAAGAATTACTGTTCCACTGCACTTATTTAAGCATGTTGTTCCTGTAAATGTAGGCAATGACCTCCTGGTGCATGGAAAGTGGATTGTTATAACTCAATCTAAAGTGTGCAAATAGTTATGTTTTATATGTTAATTTTTACTGATTATACTGTACGTGGACTTGGATGCAGAATAATTCATCAAGAATTATGCTCCTTATGCGTAGACTCAACCTTTACCTGATGGTCAGCCCACTTCCACAGCTATCTCAGCTTTGGAGTAAATTGGACTTTGTTATTGTTGGACCAATTAACAAGGGTCCCATATAACATATGCTTATGGTCATCAATTATTTTTCTTTAGAAGCAGCTTGGTTGCCATATCTTTTGGTTGATGCCATGTCCAGATCAGTGTTGGACATTTTTGCTTATTTTGGATATGCAAGTCGTTACAAATAATACCCAGTAGCTCATGGCTCATCATGTTTCAACTGTTTTCCAGTTTTCTTATGGCATTCAACTTAACTGTGTTTCACCTTACTATCCTAAGCATAACATGAAGATAAAACAATTTTATCACTATTTAGAGAAAATAAACCTTTGTGTGCTGCACACTATGAAAAAGAAGACCTGGAAAAAGGAGTAAACTACTGTAAGATTTTAATGGCCTCTTGTTTTACTCCACTCAGGGCTTCAAAGGAGGTATCTACCAAGCTGTTTCTTTTTGGGGACATTTGTACTTAACTTTGTAGTCTCTGTCCTGATATAAAAGTGGATGATTTGGCTATTAGAGACCATAATAAAAAAAAATACAAACAGCAAATGAAACAAGTTGTTAATGCCAGGCACAGAGTTAAACAACATAAATTGGAGAGTTGGTTTATGTTGCTAATAATCTGGTTGGTGATAAAATTCAGTTCAAATACAATAATGTTTCTTATCTTATCCTTTGGAGCATTTGTGGGTCTTGCTCTGAACTAATGAACACCCAAGATTGCCAATATTTGGATTAGAAAGGTGAAGCATCTGAGAGGAGTTTCATCCCAACTGCAATGCAAGGATGTAATTGTCCGTTTACTGCCAGGGGTGGGGGCTGAAAGCCACCTCTCAGGATGCTGAGCTTTCTACACTTGCAGGACACTGGTGCCAGAGACAGCAGCTCAGTGGACAAAGGGATGACAACTAGAAGTGGCAGATTTCATAGAAGACCTTCTAGATTTTGCTCTGTCTTACACATTGGCAAAAAAAAATCAGAATACAAAATACAAACTTGGAGGAAACGAACTTGTAGACGACCCTCACTCTGTCAAAGACCTTGGAGTACTCATATCCAAGGACCTAAGTGCTAGAGCCCACTGTAACAACATTGCCAAAAAGGCACTAAGAGTTGTCAATCTAATCTTGCGTAGCTTCTTCTCTGGCAACATTACACTGCTAACCAGAGCATACAAAACATTTGTTAGACCAATTCTGGAATACAGCTCACCTGTCTGGAACCCGCACTGCATATCAGACATAAATACAATCGAGAGAGTCCAGAAATATTTCACAAGAAGAGTCCTTCACTCCTCTGCTCACAACAAAATACCTTATTCCACCAGACTTGAAATACTGGGATTAGACAATTTACAACTACGTCGCCTCCGATCTGATCTAAATGTAGTTCATAAAATCATATACCAAAATGTCCTTCCTGTTAATGATTATTTCAGCTTCAACCACAGCAATACACGAGCACGTAATAGATTCAAACTCAATGTAAACCGCTCCAAACTCGACTGCAGAAAATACGACTTCAGCAACAGAGTGATCAATGCTTGGAATGCACTACCTGACTCTGTGGTTTCTTCCCAAAACCCCCAAAACTTTAACCTTAGACTGTCTACAGTCAACCTCTCCCCGTTTCTAAGAGGTCTGTAAGGGGCGTGCATAAGCGCACCACTGTGCCTACCGTCCCTGTCCTACTGTCCTATTGTCCTCTTTTATCGTTACTTTTTACTTATGTTTATACAAACTACTACTATCCTATACATGTTTGACAAACAAACAAACAAAACAAAACAAAACAAATAAATAAATAAATAAATAAATAAATAAATAAATAAATAAATAAATAAATAAATAAATAAATAAATAAATAAATAAATAAATAAATAAAAAATATGCTTTTGCAGTTTGGGGACCCAGAATAGACAGGCAAATGAAGCATCCAAAACCCATTTGGAGCCGTGGTGGCGCAGTGGTTAGAATGCAGTATTGCAGGCTAACTCTGCTCACATTGCCAGGAGTTTGATTCCTTCAACCCTGACCGGCTCAAGGTTGACTCAGCCTTCTATCCTTCCAAGGTCAGTAAAAGGAGGACCCAGATTGCTGGGGGGGGGGGCAATATGCTCTATAAACCACTTAGAGTGGGCTGTAAAGAGGTATATAAGTCTAAGTGCTATTGCTATTGCTATTTCTTCTGACAGATGTAGATAATAATACTCTACTGTCAAAACAATCAAAGCTCCAGCCTTCCTCCATCTGTTTGGCCTGTTGATTCTCTGGTTAGTAATATTAGTGCAGACATACCTCTGAACAGCCTCCTCTGGGCTACTAAGCATGCGGTGTGCACTTTGATTTTATTCTTTTGTTTGCTTTTAAAATGTGTGAGTTTAAAATTGATGCTTAATCCATAAATCATGTGAATTAAAAATGCCATCTATTAAAAATGATGGACAGACAAAAGGCAAGAAAAACAGAAAATTGGTTTTTAGTTACTTTAAACAGCAAAGAAACTGTTTTTATCCACTGGCAAACTAAATGAAACGAGAGAACCCAGCGTTATCTCCCAAGGCTCTTAATTCCACAGGGAAGGCAGCTTCCTTTGCCCCTAGCTTAATGTGGGAGAGGGGGAAGACATCAAGCATGGTGAGGAACTTAATGACAGAATTTGAGAATGTGCATTGATATGAATGGATAAATACCGTAAATATCTCTGGCAGGGTTGTGCATTTTTTCTCTGCGAGAGGCACTGTTTCCCACTGCAGTTCTATCAAGGGGACACCTTGCCGACAGGCATTGATTCCAGTAGAGCTGGTTTGAGTGAAGTTGTTTATATGGCTCAGGCTTTGTTACTTTAATACATTGAAGGAGTTTCCTTTAGGGGAAAAGTGTTATTTTGCAACAAGCAGTGTGCAAAGATTTGTAGGCTAGATTTTTAAATAAAAACTCTAGATGGAGGAGCTAGAGGGCTCTTACTGGATTTCATGAATCCATTGTTAGCAGTGATGGCACTCTGGGGCTGAAAGGGGAAAGAATACTAACTGGAATTTAAAGCTAATCTTTTGGGGGGGAAGACAAAAAAGGGAAAAAAGGTAACTCGGGTAACCAATAGCTCTCTACAAATATTCAACCTGCAGCAATATTCATACAGTGGAGTTTCAATCCAGATCCAACCTATTTTCAGTGTCTGTTGTGTTAATTTCAAGGCATCCTTCGTTGTGAGCAAGAAGGAATTTAAATATGCATACAGCTTCATATATTAATACAAATGTATAATCCAAGAAAAACCGGCTAGGTTATCCACAGTATATAAGTTTATCTCCATCTACACCAGGGGTGTCAAACTCACAGCGTCATGTTGTCATCACATGACGTATTGCAACTTTTTCCCCCTTCGCTAAACCAGGGGTGGGCATGGCCAGCACGTGATGCATCCGGCCTGTGGGCTGCAAGTTTGACATCCTTGATCTATATATACACCCTTTTTTGGGACAGGGTGCACTCAAGACAGGTTGATTCCTGGCAACTGGCTGGACAAGTCCCTGAAGTTTGCTTGGCATGATATAATGATGCCATGATATATAATATATCATTATATATTATTATTAATTTATTTAAATTTATTGGCTGCTGAACTCCAGTAGATTCTCTGGATTTGCAAACTGGTTTGCTCTTGTCTACTTCCTAGGGCTAAGACAGAGGGACTGCCCAAGGTCACCTGGCATTGTGCCCTAGATTGAAAGAATTCATTGTCTCCCAGAATCCAACCCAGTTTGATGTAGTGCCTTAAGCATTACATCAAAATGGATCTCTTTAATTATTTTTCACCAATTCTCTTCTGTGCTAGTTTTCCAGTTTTTAATTTTTCCCCCCAAAGGGAACTTTTACATGAAGTCCTCCTACATGTATCGGTATAGTCAATATAGTAATTGCAATCAACTGAGCTTCCATCTCCCATTCACCCAATTCATCACACATAACAGTTACAAAGTTACACATTCTTTGGCACCTTCAGCATAACTGTCATAGCCTTCTGACAATGTCTCAAGGCCACACAAGAGTTCAGCAACTCATAATATTTTTTTTTTAAAAAAACATCTCCTTTAATCACTTAGCAACCAAGATTGTCAATTCCTGGTCCAGAGATTAAAATTATGCTTCTTATAGGGAGGGTGACAGAAATGTTGATAACTCTAAATGCTGTGGTATAAATCAATAGTGGCCATCCTCACTTTCATGGACAATCTTCCCCAGGATTCCTGGAATGGGAAGGTTTGTACTGGAGTTCTCAGTTGTGTCCAAGCCTATCAATCTCAGTATTTGGCAGGGATGGGGGTTGGACACCATTATATACTGGCTCTTCCTGAATAGTCAGTCCCATTGGCTTATGAGGGGAAAGAGGGTACACCAAGCTATTCAACAATTGTATTAAACCCTCAGAAGGAATGACTGGGTTTCAGCACATTTGCTATTTATATGCAGCTGGCATTATTCTATTTTTCCTTGTCACAAGATTCTAGTATTAAGGCTTGAGGTTAGTAATATTATAAATAACAATGAACAAATAGAAGCTTAGTCCAGATAAACAGTCCTGATCAGGAGAAGGCTTGATCCTAGAATGGGCATTTAGCCAGTCCTGCATGCGATAATTCTGCCCTCAAATAGCAATTTGGACATACATGTATCTCTGTACATAGACAGAATCTGTTGCAAAAGATGCAGCAGATCAAGGCAAAAAGTGGCATGGGTTTTTTTTTTGTGGGAGACCGTTAAAATCCTCAGTGTCCTTTGCTTAGGATTCCTGACAATTTGTGGTAATAGTCTGCCCATCCATCCTTCAAGGTTCAAGATTTGGAAGGCTCTATTTCATGTCCTGGAAGTAGAGGTAGTCTTTGCTTAATGACTGGTTGCTAAGCGACTGTTTGAAGTTATAATGGACCCCTTCCTCTCAAAAAGCTACTTACGATCTGGTGCCAGAGTTCTGATGGCAGCACCCATCCCATGACCACATTTTGGCTGCTTGGCATCCTGCTCATCTTTAAGGCCAGTTGCAGAGTTCTGCTGACACGTGACCATGATTTATGAGATATATATTTTTTGCCAATTTCCAGCCTTTTCAGCCAGTTTCCAGCAAAAGAAAATGTCCACAGGAATGAAGGGATTTATTTAATAACCTCAACTTTTACTTAACTACCTCCACAAAAAACTTGTAAAATCAGGTAGTCACATGGGTGTCTTGACTTCATGACTTGTGACGGAAATTCCAGGCGCCATTATGGTTGTAAGGCGAGTCAGTGTCCACAGTGAAGTGGTTGTGGCCTGGGAGAAAGCTTTCTCTAAGGCAGTGGTTCCCAACCTGTGGTACGTGTACCACTAGTGGTACGCGAGGGCCTTCCAGGTGGTACGCGAACACTTTCGGGGTCATGAACGATTTTTAGTTAGTTATTTTTTACTTCACAAAAATGTTTACTGCCTAACACAAGATAATCTGGCAACGATTTGCAACTGTTGCCACACGCCACCCACCTGGTCCCAGCGGCCCGAGAATCCAGTTCCTGGATGCGCGGGGCCAAAAAAGGAACGGTACAATTATGGAAATAAAGTGATATCTGATCGAATTTAGTTTCTCTGGAACCAGGTGGTACGCGGCGACTGTACGGGACCTCCAAGTGGTACTCGATCACAAAAAGGTTGGGAACCACTGCTCTAAGGCTATGTTCAGCTTTTCTGCACCCAGATTTGTTCTGCCATGTTGTAATTTCTTTGGGAACCATTATTTTGCCCCTTTAGATGTTTTTTGGAATTGTGGTAAGTCCCGGGACTTATTGCAAATGCAATAGAAACCCATAATTTTATATTTCAAATAAATGAATAATCTCTTGTTTAAAGCTCCCTTCCTCCTCCTCCTTCACCATCACCTCCCTCTCCCTCTCCTCCTCCTCCTCATCCCCTTCCTCCTCCTCATTAGAGCCCCATGAGGGATATTTCACATAAAATAGAGAAATCTATACTGTCACAAGAAGTGGAGGGCTAGGAGAAAAAAGAAGGTCCTAAGGAGACTGAGGGCAGCCTCTACCCTGCTAACTCTCTACTTCTTAGAATTAAATCATTGCCAGAAGCATCTGGTCTCCATTATCAGAGATATTTCTGCCCCCTGCTAGTATATCCATTTGACTCATGGCTTTTCCTCCACTTCCATGAATGCTACAAAGCAACATATTAAACTTCTCCAGCCCACATAGCCTTGACACCTGTTTTGTCCTAATAGCATTTGCAAAGATCCATGCTGCTTCATACTGTGGTGACTTGTGGCAAAGAATGAAGTACATTTTCCATTAAATAGCAGCTCTTGAGGGAGTTTTAAAAATCCAGCAACAACAGCAGAACCCTTTTAAACTCAATAAAGTAGCTCAGGGAACCCACCGACAATCTCTATGAATAAAACAGGCAAAAATGAAGGAATACTTTTAGCTACCAATTCCAGGGCGTGCTAATATGTATCTGCACCTGTTAATAAGCAAGACCTCATCTAAACAGGATGAGGAGCCATGTCCAAAAAAAAACTAGAAATCAAGGACAAACGTAGCCAAAAAGGCCACCATTTACTCTTACACTACTTGTGCTGGCAGCTCTATCCTTTCTCCCCACAATAGTGTCACATCAATAAAGAAAACAAGTGTAAATTTTAGAAGAGTTACATGATCATTACCAGGCATCCATCATTTTTAGAGTCAACAAATACTTTCAAATATTTCTACCTCCCTCTCTCCTTCTATATAGCTAACCATATATCTGTATGCCTTCTCTATTTTTCCTATTACTCCATTTTTATTTTTGTTTTTTTCATGAACCTGTATGTACTTTGGCAGCCCTTTTCTTTTCCTCTTTGAAAAGATTGCCTTTGAAGGTATTGCTTCACCTTCACAGACTCTCTGGAATACAGAAGACTGCAAAATTCCAGAAGACCACTAGAGAACGGTAAAGAATAATAAAGCTTTCTATGTCATTTTGCTGTCATATACTACTGGATTGTTGCAGCTCAGGTATGATATCTATGGTACATTAAATTGGCTTCTCTCATTAAGATCTATATGGCAACTATTCCACAGCAGAATTAGTATTTTGATAAGTATTGATATCAAATAATGCAAGCTATTGTTCTCAAAAACATCTGCCATAGCCAAGGTTTTCTCTGCAATTGCACTGACAAAATGTTATGCCACCTAACCCAAGTACCCATATGGTTGAAGATCAACAAAAAGAATACAAGTTCAGACACTTAATATCTTTTTGGAAGAAGTATGATGGATTGGGGAAAGAGGGAATTTTATTATGGCTGCCAGAATTTTGAGTAGTTTGGAGAACTGGTAAATACCACCTCTGACTGGCCCCGCCCCCATCTATTCTCTGCCTCCCGAGTCCCATCTGATCAGGAGGAAATGGGGATTTTGCAGTAACCTTCCCCTGGAGTGGGGTGGGAATGGAGATTTTACAGTATCCTTCCCCTGCCATGCCCACCAAGCCACGCCCACCAAGCCAAGCCAAGCCCACCAAGCCACAACCACAGAACCCGTAATAAAAAAATTTGAATCCCACCACTGATCAAAGGGATCCTGTACCTCTTTACTGCCATCTGGCAGCTATCTGGGTTTTTGCAGTCCATATAGACTAGAGCAGTGATGGCTAACCTTGCCAAAAGTGTATGCGCATGCGACAGCATACACGTGCGCATGCTGGGACACATAATGCAATAAGTGCGGACTCCCCTGTGCTCCCCCTGCCCCCGTGCATGTGTGCAGGACCCCCCTGCTCTCCCCCTGCCCCCTGTGCATGCGTGTATGACCCCCCACTCTCCCCCATCCCCCCGTGCATGCAGCATGACCCCCCATGCTCTCCCACCCCACCCCCACATGCGTGTGTGACCCCTGCCCCGTTTTGGTCCTAGCAGGCCTCTCTGCAGCCTCCTGGGACCAAAAACGGGTCGTGGGGGAGTGTGCCACACCATCCCTCATGCTCCCCCCACACATGCACATGTGACACCCCCACCTCGCGCATGCACACGCGTCTCCCGCATGCATCCCACCATCTGCGCATGCGTGACAGACACCCGAAAATCAGCTGGCCAGCGGAGGTGCGTGCACATGCGTGGTGGAGCTGAGCTGGGCGATGGCTCATGTGGTTGCAGAGTGGGCTCTACGTGTCACCTGTGGCACACATGCCATAGGTTCACCATCACGGGACTAGAGTAATAGTAATCTTTCAAAATCTTTGAGAGGCCCTGCTTATCTAAACTGTTTAGACTCTAGAATCTGTTAATGGAATTGGCATTTAAAAAGCTATTGAAGCATCTAGACTTTAGGTACTTCAATAGCTTTCTAAATGTCAATTCTATTAAAAGGTGAATTTTAGTTACTTGGATTTACAAAACATACTGTATCATACTGTGATTTGTGTGAACTTCGCTTAGTATCATATGTGCTGTCCAAAGTTTTAACTCCATCACCTTTACTTTACAAACTATAGCAGATTTAAATTAAAGTCTAAAATATAAATTGAAATTTCCCCACATAGCAACAGTGTACAAGAGAGCCATGCATATAGTTATAAAAGAACATATTTTCCCAATAATACTTTAAAGGCAGAGCTCAATTATTCTGAGTTAGTATGATGTTTAATCTCAGTCAGCTGCGGTTTATTCATGCATAATTCATGGAGCTGAAGTGGTGCAGTGGTTAAATGCAGCCATTGCAGGCTGACTGCTAGTTCAGCAGTTCGGCTGTTCAAATCTCACCGGCTCAAGGTTGACTCAGCCTTCCATCCTTCCGAGGTCGGTAAAATGAGGACCCAGATTGTTGGGGGCAATATGCTGAACTCTGTAAACCGCTTAGAGAGGGCTGTAAAGCACTATGAAGCGGTATATAAGAAAAGTGCTATTGCTATTATTCAACAAACTATGATTAACATAAAAGATTAGGATGAAATGTGAGTCCAATCACATCCATTTGTTTCACTTATATGTCTCAATAGTTTATTGATTTCTCACAGTTATACAGCCACCCCTCTCACAAAATATGATTGGCAGTGTACAGTAAAAAAGAAACCATAAAACAATAATTAAGAACACTCCATAATAAAAAAAACATCATTATTTTAGAAGACTAGAAGATAACTTCTCCAATATTACAGGCAAGGTAGCCATATCAAACATTTCCCTGAGAACTCCAAATTTGTTGACAGAGTCATGTCTTCTGGAAGTTTACCAGACTTACTCAGGGGGATTGTTCCAGAGGTTGGATGCCATGGGAGAAAAGGTCCATCTGCTGGATCCTACCAGATGGAATTCCTTAACAGGCAGTACCTGCAACATACCTTTTCTGCCAAATGCAATGTGATGAACATGTGCTGTTCTAGAAGCACTCATAACTGTCTGTGCCACCACATTTTGCAACGCCCTAAGCTTGGAAATACTTTTCAAGGGCAACCCATGTAGAAATCATTACAATAGTCCCAGAGGTGGGTTCCTGCCGGAGATGCCCGGTACGCTGCTCCAGTAGGGAGCGGCGGATTTCGCAACTGCTCCGGAGCCCTCTCTGCCGGTCCACCCGGCGCGTCGCCATTTTTTTCAGTGATTTTCGGGCGATTTTGCTTCAGGTGATTTTGCTTTGATTTCACGTCCCCTCACAAGATTTCAGTGTGATTTTGCTTCTGCGCATGCGCAGAAGCAAAATTGCATGAGGGGCGCACGCACGCGTGTAGCATGCGCGCCCCCAAAGTGTGGAGATGTGCGCGCATGGCTCCAGCAGCAAGGTAAGTGAGCAACCCGCCCCTGAATAGTCCTCTCAAGAGAAGTTACAACCAAACAGAACTCGCAGTTCTTGATATGTAAATAGACTCCTGCAGCATGATGAACTTGAGTTTTTCTTGCAAAATTCCTTTCCTCCTCCACTTTGAAACAGAGACAACATACATAATGCCCCAGTCCAAAGACTCTAGTTGGTTCACACATCAAAACATAAAAATTATGCAGAATTGAATCAAGCAGATCAAATAAACTTTAAAAATGATATTCATCATTTGTACACACAAAGGTTTTTCAGACGTTGTGCTGTTCTTGCACTGGTAACTGGGTTAGTATCAGTGATGGGTTGCTCCCGGTTCGTACCGGTTCTTAGAACCGGTAGCGCCGGTGGCGGGAGGCTCCGCCCACCCACCCGGGGCGCTTCTGCGCATGCACAGAAGCGTCACACACACACACAAGCATAAGCGCGAACCGGTGGCAAAATATTTTACAATCCACCACTGGTTAATATGTTCAAAGTGACCCTCTGCAAAGTTCATGTACCCTGTTCCATGTGAGCTACAGAAGGGACATGTCATCCCTCTGGCACAGGAGGCTGCTAGTAGCCTGGATCTCACCATACCTATCTGTATTAGGACTGCCCAGACAAATTCTCAGCTGTCTTCTGCCATCCACATGGATCTTCCCCATCAACCCTACTGAATCAAGGCAACAGTGCTAAGCATGTCTTCTTTGTCAGCAAAAAACTTCCCGTGTTTAACTGCTGCCCTTCTTTTCCATTAAATCCCAGCCACTCATCTTCAGCTGAACTATTCATTATTTAATTCTCTCTTAAATTGACTTTTAATTATTTGGCAGGCTTGAAGCATCTCAGTGTGCATTATTCCCCCACATCATCTGACACTGTCTCATGCTATGCTATTATTAGAAATAATTGCTGAGGCCTATAGCTGAATGCAGCACATTATTAACACAAAAGGTCATAACCATGGTAGATTTTGAGGAACCCTGAGGAGATTCTGCATCATCCTGCAGGTGATTCACAACCCAAGAGTCATGCCATAATCCTTCCCCAAGCTGGTGCCTCCCCACGCTGTTGGACTACAGTGTCTTTCATTCCCATCCAGAAATAGAACTCTGATTTCCTGCAAGCATCTCCAATTCTGTAATGCATGGCAGAGATACCAGTTGCTAAAGAAAATTAAAGAAGTGAAGTGGAAGAAAGACGTCTACTAGAATAGAAAGGCGAAAAGGAGGGCTGAAGGAGTTAACAGCTACACCGTCAGCTGCTGCACCTGCCATAATTTCATTAATAGGAGTTTGGAGGGTGTTTCTAAGCTCCCCCTTGACAGTCATTGTTGCTGAGATTGATGTGTGCACTGAATTGTCTGGCTCTGACTGGTGATAACTTGGGTTTTAACAAAGAATCTCCAGGAGGCTTCAAATGCGCAGCAACTAGAGGGAAGGCGGAGACATATTTGACAGGCAGCAGGGCTGATAAGGCAGTATTTTCCAAAAAGGCATTGTGCTCCTTGTAGGTAGTATTCACCTTCCTCTTCAGCATGGGATTAAGTCTTAAAAGGAACTGCTGTGTTGAATTGATTTGGAGATTTCATGCCAATCTATTTTTTTCTGGCTGCTGACTTACTAGTGAATTGCTGGCTAACTCTGGCTGGCTAATTGCTCTACGGCTATTGGTCAGTATTAATGTAATGGTTTCCCTGCAAAACAAGTGCTAGTTTATTCAGAACAAAAAGATTTGGATAGCACACAGTGAAGGAGGGAGGACTTGATTTTTTTCCGTTCTGCCAGTTCTTAGCCTCTGTCTGCCCTCAATTCTTGCTATTTCGCTTTGACAAAAATCATAGGACAGCAGCACGTCAAAGGTTATTGTGATTGTTAAACAAAGCTTGCTGGCTGCTGCTGCTGTCTAATCTGCAGCATTCCTCCATGGTTACCCACTTCCAGTGTTCTCCTCCAGGAGGCTACCAGAAGCAGCTATGAAGTTAAGACTCTGCCTGGAGTTAGGATTAGGATTAGGATTAGTAAAACAACAAGCTGTTGGTCCATTGTTTGCTAGCAAAGAATGAAAGCACAATTTAGCTTTGCAATCAAGTAGGCCAAACATGATTTCAACAGAATAACAGAGTTGGAAGAACCTTGGAGGTTACATGGGGGGGGGGTCAGGAGAGAGAGGGTGACCCAGTACAGAAATGCTGATCAGGTCCCTGTCCCTGAACTTGAACACAACAATCATGAAACTCCTACCTAAAAACTCACTGAATTTGGTCCACCACTACTGTACTAAGAAACCAGCATCCTCCTCTCACCCAATGGGAGTTAGTACCAGTGGGAGGAAGTCATGTGAGAAACATATCAGGCAGGCATGGGACTCCGCTTCCAGCTATCCAGTGAATTATCACTATTCTCTGGAAAGATTCCAAAAGGATTCACACCAGGGGTGGGTTCGGACCGGTTTGGACCGGTTCACCCAAACCGGTAGCGACCCACTGGTGATGTCACAATGACATCACCGAACCAGATCGGTGGGTGCCAGTCCGTGGGCGCTGCCATCTTTTTTTAAAATTTTATTTTTAACATTTTTCAATATTTGGGGGGGGGTTCCTTCTGCACTGCGCAAAAACTTCTTCCAGGCCAGGAGCAGAAGCTGACCACCCTCTGCCTGGCTCATTTGGAGAAGGGAAGGGAAGTGTTTTTGGGAGGCAACTCCGCAATCCCCTCCCCGATTCCAAAAACAGGTTCGCTTTTCTCCGTGCCCGAGAAAGATCAAAAGGCGCCTTAAAGTTGGCATAGCGACCTAGAGGTAAGAAAACAAACCTCTGAGGGAAGGAGCCCCCAAAGTTGCCAGCATTGCAGCTGTCCCCCCTCCCTGCAGCTTGGCGCTCCAAGCGGAAGAGTTCCTCAGCTATTGCGAAGAAGTGGCAGCTCTGGGTACGCCATGCCCGCTTTATTCTCTTTGAGAGCTGCTTTACAAACAAGGTGCAAAGCAGCTCTCAAAGAGAATGAAGCAGGCGTGGTGCAACCAGAGCTGCCACTTCTTCGCAACAGCTGAGGACAGAAGAGTTCACTCAGGAGCAATGCCGGCGAGGAAGGCGGCCAGGTTGGAGGGAGGCGTAGCCCGAGCTCTCTGGGAGGGTAAACAAGTGTGGGGAGGTGAAGGGGAGTGGACTCAGCCCCCCACATGTTGCATCCCCCTCCCAGCGTCTCCTGAAGCTGCCACCGTTGGAGCCGTGACAGTGCCCAACAGTAAGCTGGGCACCTGAAAACGGCACGGAGTCTCCCCGCAGTTCCTTGGCTCATCTGGGCTGCAGCTGAGCCCACTGCCGTGAGCTGGCGGATGGAGGTACCCCTCCCCAGCCAGATCTTTCTGGATTTGACTTAGAGGAAAGCGCAGCTCATGGCTGCTACATTTTGCTGTGCTGTGCCAAACAATTTCCCATAAAGAGCAACAAAGGAGAGAAACAGCCACTGACCTGGAGAACACGTGGACTAGAGCAGCTCTATGTGCTCTGTGTGCTCTCCACTGGCTGTTTCTTCCCCTTGACTGTTTCACATTGCAAGAGGAAAGCGGCTGCTGCCTCCTAGCTTGAGTCCAGCACTTGGGGAGGGCAAGTTTAGCATGCTCTCAGTCGCGCCCTGTGCTGCCTCTGCCAGCTTAGGGCAGCTCCCCACATGTTGTATCCCCCTCCCAGCCTTTGCCCGCACTGCCAGGATCTCCCAAAGCTGCCACCATTGGAGCCGCGACAGGCGAGTGTGGCGGCTGTATGTTCAGGCAGGGCGAAGGGGGGTGGCTCCTCTGGAGCAGCTCCCTCGCACCCAGGGGAAGCAGGGACAAGCCGCGGGCTCAGCTGCAGGGGAGCAGCTCCAGATGAGCCCACGTCTCCCGAAGCTGCCGCCATTGGAGCCGCGAGAGGTGGGCACAGTGGCTGTATGTTCAGGCAGGGCAAAGGGGGAGAATGGCCTCGGCCCCGTTCAACCCCGCCAGCAAAGAAGCACGGAAGTTCCAGCCCATCTGCCCCACGAGCGAAGCAGGCGGTTTGATGGAGACCGCTCGGCAGCAGCATGTTGCGTGGAGGAGGGGCAGCGGGGGACCCCTGCCCTCCCCTTGCCTGCCCTCCGCACAGGAAGACGAACCGCCGCTTGCCCTGACTCCTCGCCACTCCTGCAAAACACCATGGCCCCACTCAACTATGCTTCTTTGCTGGTCCCGGTGCTGAAGCCAGGAAGACGAGAGGGTTAGGGTTAGGGCAATGGCACTCCAGGATGGCACATGACAGGAGACACACCACTGCCGGGCCGGGCCAGGCCGCCCACCCTCCCAGTCCCAGAGCATTTTCTTCCTTCTCCCGCCACCGAGAAGAGAGAAAGAAAAAGAAAAAAAAGGAAGGAAGGAAGGGAGGGAGGGAGGGAGGGAGGGAGGGAAGGAGGGAGGGAAGGAAGAAAGGAAGGAAGGAAGAAAGAAAGAAAGAAAGAAAGAAAGAAAGAAAGAAAGAAAGAAAGAAAGAAAGAAAGAAAGAAAGAAAGAAAGAAAGAAAGAAAGAAAGAAAGAGTTTCTTTCACCCACCCAGTCACCTGACCACCAGTCACCCACCCAGTCACCTGACCACCAAGCCACGCCCACCTGAAACCACACCCACCTGACTTCCAAGCCACGTCCACAAAATAAGCCACGCCCACAGAACCAGCAGTAAAAAAGTTTAGAACCCACCCCTGATTCACACCCCTTACTTATCTGGATTTCTGCTTAATTTACAGACACAGATTTTATTGTGTGCTAGTCTGATGGAAAGTAGAACAAGGCAGACACTTTAGAAAGCCAAACTCGGCATGAAATCCCTTTCAGATTCTGGTTAGATAGCAATTTATTATTTTGTATCAAAAATCCTTTGTGGCTGGTTGTTTAACTCAGAGGGTGTTTATAATTCATACTGTAACTGTTCATAAGCAAACCTCTTAATTTACTGTTTTCCACATTTTACTTTCAGTGCTATAAATCCTCACCAGACACTGGTGACTAATAAGATAAAATGTTTGAGCTAAGCCATTTTCCCCACGCAAAGAAAGAAGAGATGGGAACTGTGTAACACTGATCTTTTCAACATTCTTGGTTTCCATTGGCTCTGTATAACTTCAAGTAGGTCCAGCAAGTTCAGTGCTTTTGTTGTACAGAGAGGAAGTGGAAATGCCAGCCAGTGAAAATACAGAATATTGAAAAGGTCAGCATAGCACAGCACGCAGCTGTAATTCATACAGCCATTAGAGAGGTCCCATATTTCATCTCAGGACAAACATTATAATGAGATTCGAAAATGGCAGCACATTAATTCATCTTTATAACAAAACAGCAATCAGAATGAAAATGTACACACATCAGATGTCTTTTTCATGATTTTCAGAAACACAATGCTCCTTTCCCTGCAGTGGGGGCCCTGGCATGAAAAAGGTGGTTTTGTCTCATTGCCGAAGAAAAGCAAACTCTCCTCCCATCTCTGTCTCTGTACTTCAGTCTGACTAGCTGCCAACTTTATAGTTCCAAGCACTGTCGGTCTAGGGTTTTTAGCATCCCTGAACCGAGGGACACTCCTTTGATGCCATCCAAGCAGGGGAACAAGGGGAAGCTGGCTAGCTGCAAAGCAACGGCACAGCATCAACTTTTCAGAAATGTTTCTAACTCTCACTTGGACCCTATAGGCCAGTGATGGCTAACCTTTTACGTCGCTGCGTGCCGACCTGCGTGCCGGAAATGGCATGTAAAACCATCCCGCCTGGACCGCACGACCTCGCTGGCCTTCGCATGCATGGGAGTGCCGAAACCCAGAAGAGCAGCATTCCGGCACACAGGTGCACGCCAGAACCTAAACTTCCGGTTTCTGGCACGGACGCCCGCCCGACAAACAGCTGACCATTGCACATATGTGCACAGGAACGCGGAAGAGGAGCCAGCAAGGCCGCGCGTCCCGCACAGGATGGCTCTGCATGCCACTTTTGGCATGCGTTCCATAGGTTTGCCACCACGGCTATAGGCCATGGCCCTGTAATTTGCTTCTGCTTGCCTGCCCTCCAAAAGGACAAAGGCCAGTGAAGATATGGTAAATCTCTAGTTGAAAATTGGCTATTTTGTGAATAGGCAAAAGCCCCAGTAGTACCTGCAACATGTTCTCAAATTCCAGGTGTCTCTACCAAACTCCAAAAGTTGGAGCCCTCTCTATGAATGACATAATGAAAAGACTCAAACAAAAAGTACTTAGAATAGAATAGAATAGAATTCTTTATTGGCCAAGTGTGATTGGACACACAAGGAATTTGTCTTTGGTGCATATGCTCTCAGTGTACATAAAAGAGAAGATACATTTGTCAAGAATCATGAGGTACAACACTTAATGATTGTCATAGGGTTCAAATAAGCAATCAGGAAATAATCCATATTAATATAAATTGTAAGGATACAAGCAACAAGTTACAGTCATACAGTCATAAGTGGGAAGAGATGGGTGATAGGAATGATGAGAAAGAGCTGGATTTCAAGACGTATCATTTAAAAACATCCCAATGGCATGGAACACATTGGATCTATACTGTTGCAGGATCAAGACATTGTCATGCTAATGATATAGATCAAGTTATTACTGAGCATGCAATAATGCACCAACTCCTTCAAAGGAAAAGGATAATTCACAGAAATAATGAATATAAGCCAACTAAAGAACCTGATGGAGAAGCTGCGGTACATGTAATCTATTCCCAAATTTCCTCTGTGGCTATAAAAACATATTTTCTCTGATCTCCTTCACTGACATAAGCAGGGAAGATTTAACAGAGTCAGGGTAACTGGAAAGGTGTAAGTTTACTGCTGACTAAAAGTCCTTAATATGTTGAATGTTTTCTTTATTTGCTTAAGCATTAAGCCTCTTCAGTTGTGACCGACACTAAGAATACCAGTAAAATGCATTAGAGAATGATAGGAGGTTATGATATTGTTATCAAATTAATCTCCTTGGGCTCCCTCTTTGTATGACCACTTGCTTAGTTGCAATCTGTTTAGAAGCAGCTAAACTGACTTGCAATAGTAATAGCACTTAGATTTATATACCACTTCATAGTGCTTTACAGCCCTCTCTAAGCAGTCTGCTTTACAGACTCAGCATATTGCCCCCAACAATCTGGGTCCTCATTTTACTGACCTCGGAAGGATGGATAGCTGAGTCAACCTTGGGGAAGTCAGAAGCTAAGATTAAGATTAGCTAAGTGATGAATTCTTAATATTAGGCAGTTCGGAGAGAGAGAGGGGGAAGAAAATACAGGAGGATATTGGAGCTCTCACTGGACTCAAAGTATTGGGGATTGTAGTAATAGGACTCCTCTCAATGTGGCCTAACTTTGGGCCAGCAGTATAGTCCCTACTCCATGCTTTTTCTACTGGTATCTTTTGCTTAGAAGGACTGTTTAATAAAATACTATCTTTTTTAGGAAGTCTCTCAACCAGCTAACAAACTATTATCAGTCAAAGGGAACTGCTGTCAAACAGAAGTGACCTAAGTCTTGTCATAATCCTCTTCAGCCATTACAAATATACACTAGGTTTGCAATACTTAGTTTACACAGGCAGTTGAATGAGGCCAAGAGCAAGAAACCCATCCAGAGGAGGTTGAGGAAGCTCTACTACATTTTCATCTGCAAAAGAATTAAACACGTTTTAAAATGTTTCCTATGTAGAAATAGCCCTGTATGTAATGTGCATTTGAAATGTGTGCAGAATCTATCAGCTGAATAACTTTACTGTCACCATTTTGTTTGTTTGTTTGTTTATTTAATACATTTATATAGCCAACCATCTTAAAATACCTATTTATTTATATCCTGCCTTTATTTATTTATTAGATATTTATCCCTCTGTATTACTCTCAAGGCAATGAACATATCTAATACTACCGCCTCCTATTTTCCTCACAACAACCCTATGAGATGAATAGAATAGAATAGAATAGAATAGAATAGAATAGAATAGAATAGAATAGAATAGAATAGAATAGAATAGAATAGAATAGAATAGAAGAATAACAAAGTTGGAAGGGACCTTGGAGGTCTTCTTGCCAACCCCCTGCTTAGGCAGGAAACCCTACACCACTTCAGACAAATGGTTATCCAACAACTTCTTAAAAACTTCCAGTGTTGGAGCATTCACAACTTCTGGAGGCAAGTTGTTCCACTGATTAATTGTTCTAACTGTCAGGAAATTTCTCCTTAGTTCTAAGTTGCTTCTCTCCTTGTTTAGTTTCCACCCATTGCTTCTTGTCTTATCGTCAGGTGCTTTGGAGAATAGCTTCACTCCCTCTTGTTTGTGGCAACCCCTGAGATATTGGAACACTGCTGTCATGTCTCCCCTAGTCCTTCTTTTCATTAAAATAGACATACCCAGTTCCTGCAACCATTCTTCATATGTTTTAGCCTCCAGTCCCCTAATCATCTTTGTTGCTCTTCTCTGCACTCTTTCTAGAGTCTCAAAATCTTTTTTACATCGTAGTGATGTAACTGAATGCAGTATTCCAAGTGTGGCCTTACCAAGGCATTATAAAGTGGTTTTAACATTTCACGTGATCTTGAGTCTATCCCTCTGTTTATGCAGCCTAGAACTGTGTTGGCTTTTTTGGCAGCTGCTGCACACTGCTGGCTCATATTTAAATGGTTGTCCACTAGGACTCCTAGGTCCCTCTCACAGTTACTACTGTTGAGCAAGGTACCACATATACTGTACCTGTGCATTTTGTTTTTCTTGCCTAAATGTAGAACCTTACTTTTTTCACCATTGAATTTCATTTTGTTAGATAGCGCCCAATGTTCAAGTTGTCAAGATCCTTCTGTATCTTGAGCCTATCTTCTGTAGTGTTGGCTATTCCTGCCAGTTTGGTGTCATCTGCAAATTTGATGAGTTCCCCATCTATCCCCTCGTCCAAGTAATTGATGAAGATGTTGAAGAGTACTGGGCCTAAAACAGAGCCTTGGGGTACTCTACTGCATACTTCCCTCCCTGTAGATGCAGTTCTGCAGCTCTGTTTTAGGCCCAGTACTATTCAACATCTTCATCAATGAGATGAGTTGGGCTGAGAGAGAGTGACTGATCCAGAGTCATCCAGACAGCTTTCATAAATAAGTCTGGCAAATATGATCAAGCATTTTGTACAATTAACCAGTTTTTCCTTTTTATTATAGATCCACCACATATATTCATACTGAAAGGTTTCGTTCAGAATAATGTTAGTTATTATTCTGGAACAGAGACTAAGCAGTATTTCATTGTACTGACAGCAATGCTGTTGAGTTTGTTTAAAATAATCCATGCAAGAATTGTCTGAGATCACCTTGCAGAAATTGGATATTTTACTATATACCAATATATTATGTTGAATGTCAGAAACAGGACTTTTGTTGGCATAAGATTTTAAGAGGTGTACAGAAAATTATTAAAATTTGTGACATTCACCCATAAGTAGAATTGTTATATATTGTCTTTGGAAAAGAAAACATCAAACTTGTTTTCATTATATAGAAATAACTGATATTAATCACAATATGTTAAACTTTGGAAACAATGATTTTGAGAGTATGTATGTATGTATGTATGTGTGTATGTGTTTATGTGCGCATGTGTGCGTGTGTGTGTGTGTGTGTGTGTGTATGTATGTATGTATGTATGTATGTATGTATGTATGTATGTACAATTTTGTGACCAAGGTTAACATTTACTACATTTTTTGCCTAGAACTGAAAGCAATTATTTCCATTTGTAATTTTCATGGAGTTCTTTTTAGCAAGATGCATTGAAATGAATGGGATGGGGTTCAAGAATTCCAACAATGAACTGTTTCCCCAGTTAGAACCAATATATCCCTGCTTACATTTTTTTTAAAAAAAAATCCTTCTTACCATCTCCTACAGTCTGGAAAGGAGGTAAATCTTTTCACTGATATCAGAGGAGCCCGCAACTCTGTTTACACAATTGACTCCTAAGCTTTATCTTTCTGGGAACTGTCCCAGTAGCCTGCAATTACTAACATTCTACTTAAAATTGATCCTGAATATTTATTTTATAATCAAGTCTTACAATTACAATATAGTACTCATTCAGTATCAATATATTGCACAATAGTTCTGTTTCTATGCCAAACAAGGTGTTTTAAAATTTGTTGCTATAGAGGGCCATTGCTTGAGGGTTATTTCAGTCAGTTAGGGCTGAAGCTCTTGAAGATATGCTGTCCCATGAAGTTTTGAACTTGGCTTAAATGTGCAGTTTATGGTCCAGATGGTTTAGTTGGAACACATTTCCTAATTTTATGGAACCATAGTTTTAAAAATTGATGGAATTTTAAGTTATCTAACTTGCAGCAGGTTGCAATTTCAGAATAGTTCTTTCCCACTGTGATGTCACATTAATTGGTTCTTAATTGAGACATGTGCTTCCAATTTTCTAAATTCAACAGACTATGGATCTGGAAAAGACAGGCAGGCTTTAGCTGTGATTCATTCATTTCAACAGGACTGACAAATATTTGATTCCTGGTGCTGGTGACAGTCTTTCATGGTGGCTTTTGCCAGATCACTTAACAGATGTTAATTATTCTTTAATATGCTTTTGCACTTCTGGGTACATCCACAAAATGGAAGAAGAGAACTATTTTTGCTAAAGGGTTCAGGTGATAATTTGCTTATAAAATTACAGGGGTGCAAACCCACATTTTCCAGAGTGCTCAAACCTATGTCAGGCAGCAGATGTTGGGGGTGTATTGCTTGTCACAGCTAAGCAAGGTTTGGTCATAGACTCTACAGGTTCTTTTGGCTTTGGAAGGAATGACAACACCAAGTTCGAGTACTTAGTATTCCAAGCAGTATTAAAAAATAACATTGGCATGACATTAAATAGTAATTAAAGAATGTTCAGGAGTACTGAAGTAATACAACACAACTGAAGGCAGCAATCAAATAATATTCAAGAATATCCAAGAACACAATAAGACAAAAAAAAAGACTATGTCCTTTCTGCCAGTCAGGGAACCATATAGAGGTGATTGCAGATGAATCTTTTCAGCAAGCATGCACCACCGTCCTGATCAGGTCTGCCTCAAAGTTTTCTAACTAACTTACTTAGGCTCTGAATCATCATTACTTCTACCCCTTTTTGATGGTCTCATCTCACTGGAATTTGCTGAGGACAAGCTTATCTTATCTTGGAAGCTTTGCCTTTCTGCCAAGAATGAGACTATCAAGGCTAAGGGGTCTTTGTTTATATCAGTTGACAATGGGACTATCTCAAAGTTAATAAGTATCTGTTTCTCAAGGTTAATTGGGTTGAAGATTATAAAGATTATCCTACTCTACATAGGTATCCCACCAAAGACACGGCAAAACAAAATATAATTCAAATATCATATTTCATGATTAAGATAAATGCTTGCTTAATTTTGCCCTACCATACCGAACTACTACATGAAAATATAAAACGATATAGAAATCTATAAGCACCTAAGGAAAAGGCTACCCTTGAAGAGTATTCGGAGACTACAATTGGTGCAAAATGCGGCTGCGCGTGCTGTGGTGGGTGTTTCAAGATACACCCACGTAACACCCATACTCCGCCAGTTGCATTGGCTGCCCATTGGTCTCCGGGTACAATTCAAGGTGTTGATCATCATCTTTAAAGCCCTACATGGCTTAGGACCAGGTTATCTCCGGGACCGCATTCTACCTCATACTTCCCTTCGACCGGTCAGGTCCCACAGAGTGGTCTCCTCCAGGTCCCGTCAGCCAAACAATGCCGACTGGCGGGGCCTAAGGGGAGGGCCTTCTCTGTAGGGGCCCCTGTTCTCTGGAACCAACTTCCACCAGAGATCCGAATCAACCCCACCTTGCTGGCCTTCCGAAAAGCCATTAAGACATGGCTCTTCCTGCAGGCAGGGTTCTGAGACAATTTTACATCTGAGGTCTCCCCCATGTATGCATGGTGTTGTGTGACTTTTTTTAAAAAACTTTTTTAAAATTGTTTTTAATGATTTTATTGTTTGGTGTTCTTTAAAATGCTGTACGCCGCCCTGAGTCCTTAGGGAGTAGGGCGGCATAGAAGAATTCATAAATAGAAGGATAGATAGATAGATAGATAGATAGATAGATAGATAGATAGATAGATAGATAGATAGATAGATAGATAGATAGATAGATAGATAGATAGATAGATATAGATGATAGATAGATAGATAGATAGATAGATAGATAGATAGATAGATAGATAGATAGATAGATAGATAGATAGATAGATGATAGATAGATAGATAGATAGATAGATAGATAGATAGATAGATAGATAGATAGATAGATAGATAGATATAAATAAACAAACAAACAAACAAACAAATAAATAAATAAATAAATAAATAAATAAATAAATAAATAAATAAATAAATAAATAAATATACACACCACTATTCTACACAAACTTCCAGTACAACCACCAGCACTATAGTCAGTGAGGCCATGCCTTGGGGAAAAATGATAATAGCCACCAGCTTTTACTAAGGCTCCTGGCTGTTCCCCTCCCTGGGTGTTCAGTTTAGTTTATCTTTGTACCCTCTAAGCAAGCCTAACTTGTTCTGGAGGGTATCCCATTGTCAATAATGTCATTTCATTTCACTATTTATATTGTGCCTCTTTGCCCATAAAGCATTTTAATTACAGAAGTTAAAATCAACTACTCATTTGCTCATCATCTAGGTATGACTCTGGGTGCAACATAATGGGCGGAATTGGCTCTGACATAAATCCAATTCCCAATTCCTTTCATCACACAGGCCTTCTGAAAAACAGACCATTGCTTTCTCTAGGAAATAATCTGCACAGAATGATTGGCTCTCTGAGACCAGTTTCATGCAGCTGTCATGCACAAACTAGCCGCTTTTAGAAAAGGGCATATTTTAAATGGCTTGTGCAAAATCCAGGTTGGGGATTCCCTGTGAACTTATGCTTGTTGTAGAATGAGATCCCTATTGATGGGAAATTATCGGCCAACAAGCTAATATTTATTTAGCCAAAGGAAGCAGTTCTTCCTCCATTAAACAGAGCGAAGCACAAAGGAGAGCTCCGCTGGCTCGTTGCTGCAGCTGAGCAAGTTTTAACATTCCCCACAGCTTACAACACTCAGAATATGGAAAGGAGTGAGCATTGCTGCTTGCTGGAGATAAAGTTTCTTCACGAGTCCCTGGGCCTCATGAACCAAAGATAGAGGAGCATCAGGGAGGCCAATGAATGCTTTTGTGGCCTGGCAGTAAGTGAATCATTTTTGTGGCTTGGGTTTAGGAAAAGTGATGGTGGTGGTGAAGAAATAGATTAATGTTATGGCCTTTACCCAGCAAGATAAAAGAGGGATAGAAAATTAAAATAGCTTAAGTACCAATAAGCATATAAAATGATCACTCTTAAATCTTACTATAGATCCCCTGCCAAAGCCTTGATGCTAAACAACAATACTTTGCAACATAGCAGGTTATATAAAAAACCCTTATCAGCCAGCAGAAAATAAACAGAAAAACTACCAATTATTGGGAGATTGCTGCTAGAAGGAGAAAAGTAAGGTTGTAATGTTGTATGAGACCTGCCTTGTAAAAGAACTTGTGCTATGAATTCTAGCTTTTGTGCATCTCGAGGCAAAGACAACGAGCCGTGGAGATATTGTGTTGTCTACCTCGTACTTGTTCTGAAGGAAGGGTGTTACAAAGAGGCCTCGTAAAAAGCACAGCAGTACTTGGAGTAAGTGAGGTAGCAAATATAGGGAGCCCTGCTTCTTCCACTAATTAATTTTTGGTAACAAATAATTTTGGGAACTCAGTTCAGCTCACTTTCAAATAATTGTGTAGTCAGATTTTTAGCATGACAGCAACCAAGGTTGCATGAAATAGTCTAAGAAGAGTCTAAGAACAGCCACCCAGGAAGAGCTTCTGCTTATGGGATTTTTTTCAAATGGATTGGAAAATATTGTTTAAAACAGAATCAGGCAGACTCTTGTTTTTACTCTGATCAATCCTGCTCCTAACCTTTTTCTCCCTTTCATTTATTTTTCTCTCTTTTTCTTCTCCCTCTCTTTCTTTCTCTCCCCTTTCTCTCTGTTTTCCTTTTTTCCCTCTCTCTCATTCTTTCCCTCCAGCTGTCTCATTTCTCTCTCCTTCTCTTTCTCTTCCTTCTCTCTCATTTGTCTCTCTCTTTTTCCTCTCTCTCATTCTTTCCCCCCATCATTTTCTCATTTCTTTCTTTTTCTCCCCTTTTCTCTCTCTCATCTCTTTCTCTCTCTCTTCCCCCCTCCCTTTCCCTCCCTCTCTTCCCTCCCCTCTCTCTTGTGTGTGTATGCTTCCTCTTGAACCATTTCCAAAAACAGGCAAGGGTTGGTGTGTTTTTTCCCTGATGTTCTTTCTTCTTCTTTGGGTGCTTTTTACCATATGATTTAAAATCAAGAGTCATTTCAGGTTACCAGATAAATGAAGCTAGAAGGCAAGGGCAACGGCGGGGA
This sequence comes from Diadophis punctatus similis, assembly GCA_023053685.1. NCBI lineage: Eukaryota > Metazoa > Chordata > Lepidosauria > Squamata > Dipsadidae > Diadophis > Diadophis punctatus. Next base: position 169,824,849 of record JALIGW010000001.1, on the reverse strand, counting down.
TGGAGACTTGCTCCGAATGAGAGGGAAGCGCCCCTGTACTTGCCTCTCATCTCTCGGAGGCTTCTTCCGGCGCTTCTTAGTCTTGCCCGCACCTCGGTGTCTTGGGGCCCGGCTGCGGCAGATGCTCTGAGTTGTAATGGGCTCCCCCATTGTGAAGAGCATGCTAAATCTAACTGCTGCGCACAGCACCTTGCACACCAGTTAAATGGGCTCCAGGAGGAGGAGAGGATCCAGTCTCCCCCATTGTGAAGCATGCTTTCACTGTGCTGCGCAAGGCATTGCGAGAGCAGTGGGCAGGCCATGGAGGAGGTATTGGGTCTTCCCACCACCCCATGCCAAAGGAAAGCCAGCCCGGCTTCTCCTTTCCTCCTACCCTCCCCTGTTCCTTTCAACCCACTCAATCCTACTTTGGGACAAAGGAGCGCACACTGGAAACGTGTGTTGGGGTGATGTTGGAGCGTGTCTTCTGACCCTCCAGCACTCACCCACAACTCTCCGTGCTCCTCGAGGCCCAGGTTGCTAAGGGGGGGAGCAGCCCTGATGCCTCTGCTGCCACCCATATGGCCCCAGCCATCGTTGCCCGGGGAAGGCACAGGCAACAGAAAGCAAAAACATAGCTCTCACTGGGGCGAAGGAGCTGAGATCGGGGAAGGCACAGGAAACAGAAAGTGGCACATTTCAAAGGCGGCAGCTCGCGTCTAGAGGTGCCAAACAGCGTCCCGCTGCAAGAGCCAGGCCATGCCTCTCTACCATCCAAGTCATCAATGGGGGCGCTTCTGCCGGGCCATCTCCCCCTCCTGCTGGGCTGTTGTGCTCGGTGCTTGGTTGGGGAGGGGAGCGCTTCCCACCCCACCCCTTCTTACTCTTGGCCCCACCGACAACGGAGGAGGAAGGCCAGGCTTGGGGGATGGCCCCCACCCCACAAGATCCACCCCCACCATTCTCTCCCAGCCCACTTTGCTGGCAGCAATAGCAAATGTACTGCGACGAAGGCAGAATGGTGTTGCTGTGCAAAGGCAAATGCAGGGGCTCTTTGTTCCCACACTAAGGCTCCGGCCATGCCACCGCTGCGATAGGGCGACAGCTCTTTCATCTCTGTGCTGCAACAGGGTGACAGGGTGCTGCAGCAGAGGGCCCAAAGAGCTGCATGCGGCTCCGGAGCTGCAGGTTGCCAACCCCCGCTATATGGGATAGACTTTGGGAGATAGAATGAAATGCCATCTACAGCATGTTCAGGTAATAGAGGGCACATTGCAACTGGATAGTGGACAGAGCAAGAGGCTCAGAAAGGACCCTCCCTACAGTGGTTTCTCAGATTGTAAAAGAGATGGTGGGAGATTCTGTTAACGTTGCTTTACAATAAAGTAAAAGTAGCTTATCTGCTTGTGTTTCCTATCTGGCCTTCCTGGCAAGACTGACAGATTTAAACAGTGGAGGGGGTCCACAGTGGTGGGGGTCCAACATTAAACAATGTTGGGGGTCTCTTGCAGGTATCAAGTGGGATTTAAATATTCTAACAGAACAAGAAACCGAACATTTTCTACTCATCAGAAGTCATTCTCATCAGCAAGTAAACAAGCTCAAGAGCAAGCTGCAACATCTTTTCTTGACATGCTTCTTGATTGCTTATCAAACATTATAAGATCCTAAAAGTCTTCCCTTCCTTTGGCTTGCAGGTTTTGTAAACAACCATCCCGGAAATGATGTCCCTTTCCCTAGGAGAGGTGGGGGAAGTGCTACAAGAGCACAGCAATCCATTTTTCTTTGGCTTATTTATCACCAAGCAAGGTGTAGGAGCCCTTTTATTACAAAGCTTGCCTAGCAATTTAGCATGCTGCCACCGTGCCAGCCTGCTGACACATCATCAAGCTAATTACACTTATTCACTAAAGCGCCTGTCCTCCTTGTTAGAACAAGAATGGTGAAAAGGTAGTTAGGAAACAAAGTATTGCAAGGAGATATCACGGCAGTGAGCTGGCAAAGGCGAGCATCTCTTGTCTCTGCAAAGGCTTTGTAATAAAGGAAACATCTGGTCGAGAAGAATGGATTGGCAACCTTCTTTAGTTTTTTTCCAAGGACCCGACTGGGGGCACCTCATCATGTGGCACCATTTCCAAAGAGTTTCTCTGAACAACTCACACAGATGATGTCACCCTGTCATTATTTCTGACCACCAGGCTATTGAGATCTCTTCTTTTTCCCCAAAGCAAGAAAATAGGTATCAAGAGCTTGGCTGATGTTGTACTTGTTTAAAAAGGAGAAAATGAGAAATATTTATTTATTTATTTATTTAATAGATTTGTATGCCGCCCAACTCCCAATGGGACTCTGGGCGGGTCACAGCATATTGAATACAAAATCTACAAAACTGTTAAAAGATTTAAGAGCAAAATTAAAACAATATAAACAAAACATTTAAAAGCATTTAAAAACCACAATTTAAAAACCCCATAATTCACTCATGGGGCCAAGAATAATCGGTGTTGTATTAAAATCATTGGCCCCAGGCCTGTCGACAAAGCCATGTTTTAAATGCTTTTCTGAAGGCTGGCAGGGTGGGAATTATGCAGATCTCGGGGGATAGTGTATTCCAGAGAGCCGGTGCTGCCACAGAGAAGGCCCTCATTCATGGGCCCGCCAGCCGACATTGTTTGGCTGACGGGACCACCAGCAGACCAACTCTGTGGGCTCTAATTGGTCTTAGGGAGGTATGTTGGAGAAGGCGGTCTCGGAGGTAAACTGGTCCTAAGCCATGTAGATCTTTAAAGGTAATCACCAACACCTTGAATTGCGCTTGGAGCCCTATAGGCAGCCAGTGCAGTTCACGAAGGATGGGTGTCACATGGGTGTATCTAGGGACACCCATCACCACACGCGCCGCCACATTCTGCACTAGCTGCAGTCTCCGAACGTTCTTCAAGGGTAGCCCCAAGTAGAGTGCGTTGCAATAGTCAAGACGTGAGGTAACAAGGGTGTGAGTGACTGTCAGTAGTGCCTCCCGATCCAAGAAAGGACGCAACTGGTGCACAAGACGGACTTGTGCAAAGGTCCCTCTAGCCACAGCTGTTAGATGTTGGCCCAATTTTAGCTGTGGATCCAGAAGGACCCCCAAGTTGCGAGCCTGATCTGAGGGGATCAAGTTCCCCCCCAAAACCAAGGAGGGACAGATGTCAAAATCCTTGGGAGGCAACAGCCAAAGCCACTCGGTCTTATCCGGGTTGAGTTTGAGCCTGTTAACCCCCATCCAGACCCTTACAGAGTCCAGACACCGGCACATCACATCAACTGCCTCACTGAATTGGCATGGGGTGGATATGTACAGCTAAGTATCATCAGCGTACTGTTGGAACCTCACCCCATGCCTACATTATCTCACCCAACGGTTTCATGTAGATATTGAAGAGCATAGGGGAAATAATTGACCCCTGAGGAACCCCACATACGAGGGGTCTCGGGGTCGACCTCTGTCCCCCAGCCAACACCGACTGCGACCGGTCAGAAAGATAGGAGAACCACCACAAAACGGTGCCTCCCACTGCCATCTCCCCGAGCCGTCGCAGAAGGATACCATGGTCAATGGTATCAAAAGCCACTGAGAGGTCAAGTAGCACCAAGATGGAGGAGCAGCCTCCATCTCGGGCTCGCTAGAGATCATCCATCAGTGTGACCAAGGCAGTTTCTGTGCTGTAACCAGGCCTGAAACCTGACTGAAAAGGGTCAAGATACTCCATTTCATCCAAGAGCCGTTGGAGTTGCAGCGCCACCACTTTCTCCACCACCTTCCCCATGAAGGGGAGGTTGGAGACTGGTCGATAGTTTTTAAGATCAGTTGGGTCCAGGGATGGCTTCTTAAGGAGGGGCCTCACCACCGCAACCTTTAAAGGTTGGGGGAAGGACCCCTCACTTAAAGAAGCATTGATTAACTCCTGGAACCAACCTCGTGTCACCTCCCTACTTGCCGAAACAAGCCAGGAGGGGCATGGATCCAGCATACAAGTGGCGGAGCTTACCACTCCAATGGCCTTGTCCACTTCCTCAGGAGTCACCAGGTCAAACTCTTCCCATAAAATGGGATTAAGATCTGCCCCTGTCATCTCGGCTTGCTTTGCCCAATTGGAGTCCAGGTCTATCCCAATCTGAGTGATTTTATCTGCCAGAAACTGTACGAATTCCTCAGCTCTACCTTGAAGTGGTTCCTCCGCCCCCGTCCCATTGAGAAGGGAGCGGGTCACCCTAAAAAGGGAGGCTGGGCGAGAATCTGCGGATGTGATAAGAGCGGGAAAATGCGAACATTTTGCCGCCCTTATCGCCACTAGGTAAGTCCTAATAAAGGCTCTTAGTAGTGTTCGGTCGGATTTGGATTTACTGGCCCTCCATCGTCGCTCTAGGCGTCTCTTCTGGCGTTTCATCTCCTGGAGTTCCTCAGTAAACCAAGGTGCTCTCCGGGATCCACTGCTGCGGAGAGGCCGCAAAGGCGCAATTCTATCCAAAGCCCCCAATGCCACCCTGTGCCAGGCGGCTACTATGGCTTTGGAGGAACTGTGTACCAGGGATTCAGGTAAATCCCCAAGCTCCTTCTGAAACCCTTCTGGGTCAATTAGGCACCTGGGGCGGAACCACCTAGTCGGTTCTGCCTCCCTGCGTTGAGGGAGTGGCGTGGAAAAGTCCAACCTTAATAGTGAATGATCTGACCATGACAAGGGAGAGATGACTAAACCCCTTAATTCCAGATCATTGATCCATTGCCCGGAGAGAAATACTAAGTCGAGTGTGTGACACACACGCCTGTGAGTCGGACTTTGAATTACCTGGGACAGGTCCATGGTTGTCATGGAAGCCATGAACTCCCACTCTGCATCAGAGGAATCGCCCAGCGATGGCAGATTAAAGTCCCCCAGCACCATGAGTCTGGGGACTCCACTGCCAGGCCGGCTACTGCCTCGAGCAGAGCGGGCAGGGCCATTGACATGCAGCTGGGAGGCAGGTACGTGAGCAATAGGCCCACCTGAACCCCTAGGTCCAACTTCACAAGGAGAGCCTCACACCCGACAATCTCTGGCGCAGGGATCCTACGAGGTGACAGACCCTTCCGGATGATAACTGCCACTCCGCCACCCCTTCCCTGGGGTCGAGGCTGATGCTGCACCTGAAACCCGTCTGGGCACATTTCCGAGAGGGGAACACCTCCCTCAGGGCCCAGCCAGGTCTCGGTTATACATGCCAGGTCGGCTCCCTCTTCTAGGATAAGATCCCGAACGAGGGGAGCCTTGTTGACGATTGACCTGGCATTCAGCAGCAGCAGCTTGAGCCCAGGGCCCTGACAACCCTGGTCCCCAGGCCTTCGAGTTGACTCCAAGGGATTAGAACATGGAATCACTTGCAAATAGGGAGTCCTAGTTCTCCGAGTGCGGTCCACCCCTTGGCTCCCGCCGTATCTCCCCCTCCCCATAATGACCGATATATTCCGGCTCTCCTCTTCTCCAGAGATCCACTCTCCCCAAAATAGGCTTGCAGGAAAGAAGGGTCTGTCAAAAAATATTTAAAACTGGGGGGGGCAGGGGCTGCACCCATAACCATCTAGCCTGAATTTTATTGTACTCTATTTTTGTTAGTTGCCAGCACTGGCAAATGTTAGGCCATAATTAAGCAAACAAACAAACCTCCCAGCTGATTTGCTGGTGCTGTTTCCTCACAGGAAGTCACTGTTGGAGGGTATATTTATGATCAATACATCTCATGGGGAGGATGAATGCAGGAGACTGATCTATTTGCTGCTTTTTATCTCATCCTGGCATCTCTCTTAAGACAGAAGAGGGGAGCCTTTTTCCTGTTAAAGGGCAGACTCTTGAAGGGCAGTGGGGTGGAGGATGCTGAAGCTAAAGCCAGAATGAAAAAAGACTGGAAGTGCCTCTTTTACTCTGAAAAATGGGCCTTATTTTATTAATCAGATGAATTCACTGCTGTTTTATAATGACTGAGTTCACATGTTGTAATAATCAATGGGTTGGTTTTTTAAAAATCACGGTTCCTACAAAAATACAGAATAGTTGGACTGGTGTGTCACAGGCCAGGGTTGCACTTTCTATTTTTGTTATTTTGGCTTCTGGGAGCTGCATTACTGCTACTATGATATGACTGTGATGAGATCAAATTAACCATCTCAAAATGACTTGTCAAAAATTAAAATTAACCATCCTCCATCTTTGCTGTGGTGAAAAAAGCAGTCTATCTCTTTAAATTTGTGAGCTAGCAACAGCAAATTCCAGGAAACAAGCTTATGTAGGCATCAGTAGATTTGCTTGCCCTATTGGAAGGCTCCAGCGTCCTCAAAATAAAATATTTATTGGAACCTGCTGCTGCTTAAGGCTACCCTAGCTGTCAGAACTCATACATAAAAATATCCCTTCTTCCCAAGAGTGCCATTCATCATTCAACCAGTAAATATAACTCACTTCATTGATTAGACTGTGATTATATTTTCTCTTTTAAATGGCTGTTAGAATCAGGTTTTAAAAGAGCCATTTGTTTCTTCTATAAATAATCTTCCAGACCTGAAAATGCTTCATTGTTTCCGTGAATCATTGTAGCCTATAAAAGCAAACATTTAAAGCTAGGGATATGTAGTATTCTCTGTCTGCTTAGTTAGCTTGAAAGTTTTGACATAAATGTCTATAATCTTTATTTCAGGGCATGGATCCTTGCTTATGTGTCAGAATGATGATAGTAACTTCAACTCTAACCAACTTCTGTACATTCCCAATGCAGTTCTGGTTGGGCTTTGGACAAGTTGTCTTTCAGTCCTTATCATCATGTGTGATTTGGCTCTCTCTCCAGAAGGCAGAAAGAGGCCTCCAAAAAATGCCTTTCTACTAGCAGGCAAGAGTTCGTGAAAGGGCAACATGGTAGGGTGAGTTCTAGAGGAGCAACTGCTAACCTGCAGGCCCTCTTCCAAAGGCATTTAGCATTAATTTTTACTCATGGAGAAAAATAACAATTGCAATTCTTACAAAAGGTGAGTCCTATCAAACTTTAGACAGTTGTTCAAAATTACAGCTTTACTTTTCAATATGCTGGCAAGGAGGGGCAGAAAATATACTCTCAGTTCCATGGAAGGGATGTTTGTTCTTGAACCTCCCTTTTATCTATGAGAGTCCTCAGGATTTGGTTTGAGGTCCACTTCTGTTCTCTTTCTTTGTCTTTAGGTTTTCTTACTTATTTATTCCTTTCAGTTCAACTATCTTATTTATGATAATAACCTCCAAGTGGATTTCTCTACCCTGGATCATGGATAACGCATGTGATCTTCCTTTTTTGGATTTCCAGTTGGATGTGGTCCCTCTACTCTGGACAAGCCTTTATCCTGATTGTTCCTTTTTCCCTGTCTTCTTCTACAGTATTTCTTTTACTTTCCAGGAATGTCAGCTGCCAATGTCACGGTGGAATGAGATCTGGGAGTTCTTGGTGATGACAAATTTCCTTTAAATCTTTTCATCAATGAAAACCTGATAACCTGCAATTTTTATCTCCCAAAGATGTGAGAATTCAGCCATTTCTTACTATTGAAACAACCAGTTACTTCATATCTTATTTGGACTAGAGGTAGTCCTCAACTTATGACTGTAATTGAGCCTGAAATTACAGTCATAAGTCATGCTGGTAATTAAGCGGGTCACCACCTGACCACGCCTGATTTTACAATCTTTTTGGTGGAGATCATTAAGTGAATCCATTGTCCACAATGGCTGTTTTTTCCCAGAAACCAGAACTAAATGCCACTTTCTGGCAAAAAAAAATCATAAACTCTGGTCAGGTGACCAGCTAATACAATCCTGGGTTGTATAAACAGAGGCACAGAATCAAGATCATGTGAAGTATTAGTACCGCTTTATAAAACCCTAGTAAGACCACACCTGGAATACTGCAACCAATTTTGGTCACCATGCTACAAAAAAGATGTTGAGACTTTGGAAAGAGTTCAGAGAAGAGCAACTAAGATGATCAAAGGCCTGGAGACTAAAACATATGAAGAATGGCTACAAGACATGGGTCTGGCTAGTCTAAAGAAAAGAAGAATTAGGGGCAACATGATAGCAGTATTCCAATATTTGAGGGGCTGCCACAAAGAAGATGGGGTCAAATTATTCTACAAAGCACCAGAGGGCAGGACAAGAAACAATGGTTGGAAACTAACCGAAGAGAGAAGCAACCTGGAATTAAGTAGAAACTTCCTAACAGTGAGCACAATCAACCAGTGGAACAGCTTGCCTCCAGAAATTGTGGGTGTTCCATCACTGGAGGTTTTTAAGAAGAGACTAGACAGTCACTTATCTGAAATAATATAGGTTCTCCTGCTTGAGTTGGGGGCTGGACTAGAAGACCTCCAACGTCTGTTCCAGCTCTATTCTATTCTATAAATGTGGGCTGGATGCTGAGTGCTCAGAATGTGATCATGTGACCATCGGGGGAGCCATTGGAACTTTAAACCCAGGTCCTAAGTAGCCCTGGGATGGTCTGTCATAACTTTAAATGGTTACTAAGTGACCGGTCATAAATCAAAGACTACTTGTAGTTTGTTGACAGGCCTTCTTCATTCTGATCGCCAGTCCTGTAAGACTGAAGCAGCATAAACCCCAGCCAACAAGCAGGACAATCAATCAGCCTTAGAAGGTTAAAAGGGGGGCCTAAAAATGCTTCTTTTTCAGGTCCTTTATGAAGCTGGCAGAATCAATCTTTTCAACGGCAATATCCCATAGCAGTTTATAGTATGGTGAGATTGGGATTAGATAACACTTGTTAAATTGATTGTTTTATATAATCATACACACGGAATGTTGCAATGCTGTTGTTTGTTTGTACTTAGCTTAGGTATAAGCACACAGCAAATGAAAATACAATTAGTATTTGTAAGTATAAGTAGAATGGATTTTCTAACTGTGTTAAGGGTAAACAGTTTACATGAATATAAGATTAAGATTTCCAAGCAGGATAAAATACCCAGCTGGATAAAATACAACTGTGAAAAAAATTTCATTTGTTCATTCCTGAAGCATCCAGGAACTGTTAGCCAAAATAGCCGGTGATTCATTGGAGCAGGTGTGCCTTCACACAAGTAGGCTCCAACCCACAAGGTTAAATTTTTTTAAAAAAACTTTTTATTTATGTACACAAGTAAAGCGGGCTCTATTGCTGACCTCTCAGCCAATAAAAGGAGCAGATTTATGCTCTTAGGCACTACTTACCATATATATGCTTTTACTTGAGAAAACAACAGAGTTCATTGGTTACAATAATTTGACACATTGCTGACATTTTTGTACCCGCCCACTGGCTTCCATGTACCATCCCACAATATCCTTTAGCACAGAGGTCTTCAAACTTGGCAACTTTAAGACTTGTGGACTTCAACTCCCAGAATTCTCCAGCTAGCTGGAGAATTCTAGCAGTTGAAGTCCATAAGTCTTAAAGTTGCCAAGTTTGAGGACCCCTGCCATGTTCCTGTTAATGTTCACCTAAATATTTGGGAGACATGTTTTCACAATTTGAATGAACTTTTGAGTGTAAAAAGTCAGACAAGACTAATTCTTAACAGTTTAGCTGCTTACTTAGTCCTCCCTACCTAAGGGGTTTAGGAACTGGAGACAGAAAACTCTGATTTGCTGATATCAGAACAAGTAAAATAATAATAAGTCATTATACCCGAATCACTTTAGGTGAAAACTGTGTTTTTTTTTTTAAAAAAAAAGCTTAAATACTGGGTTTTGTGATGGTTGCTGGTGTTTTGTCTTTTTTAATTATTATTATTTTTTGTCTGTTGGGAAATTGCATTCCTATTTCCTATTCCTATGGAAATAGGAATAGGTTCAAGCAAGGTGTGTCATATAATTTCTGTTAGGATAATAAAATTATATCAAAAGCCATATATCCATTATCTTCACATTAGGTACCACCTGTTCTTCATATCTATCTTATATGAATGAAGAGCAGTGAGTTTAATTAAGTAGCATGTGTGGGTGAAATGGACTTTCTAACAGCAGTGAGCTTATTAATGGACAAAAGTTCAATGGATATTCAAGTTTTTTAACATTTCTAAGAAACTAATTACAATGTAAATTTAGCCTTAAATTGCAGCTGTACTGTAGGATAGGCACTGTAACTAATTCAGCCTTCCTCTTGATTCTTGAAAAAAAACACTATATAAATTATTCCTTTTTTATCCATATTAAACTTATAAAACAGTGCCATCTTGTACATTGCAGATGCAAGATATTTCTGAAGTTTACAAAATAAAAGTGTTTTTCAAGCCAAACTGAACTCCTGGTGATTACCCAGATGTTTTCTTTGCAATACTTTGGAAAATATTTCTCTTTAATTTCTTCAAGGATATTTTCTTGGCTTCCCACTCAAGCTTATAACCTGGGGATTTCCTGGTTGTCTCCCATCCAAGTGTTAACGTGGTTGATCCTGTTTAGTTTTCAAGGACAGCCAAGAAAAGTTATGAAAGATAAATATTTTGATGTAATATACATCTGTTCTTTCTCCCAGCTCTGTTCTTCTCTAGAAGAAGAGCCTAAATGAAATGGAAAAATTGGTAGCCCCCAATTGCTGAATTGAGCAGAGTCTTATTGCTGTTTTTTTTTTTAAATTTCTGTCTTCTATAGAGTGCTATGTGTATTGCTACTTTATATGCAGATACAATTTTTTTAAATAATAGTATAAAATAATACAAATAATTAAAACTCTACTTCTAGTTTCTACTTGAACATAAAAAAACATTTAATCTGGATACAGCCATAAAGTCATGAATTCCTTCTCCTCTGGAGGATGTTCTCTCCTAATGTTCACTGTGATCATTACAATGATTTTAGACAGAGACTTTCAGTTATATGCATTTTCAGTAACAGGGAGGGGAGCTTTTGCTCTAAAGCAGTGGTTCCCAACCTGGGGGTCGGGACCCCTTTGGGGGTCGAACGACCATTTCCCAGGGGTCGCCCAGCATCCTCAGCTCCCCCCCCCACTGCCACAAGCCTGGCCATATTGGCTCAACTCGCCCGAGCCCTCCAATTGGTCGGGAGAGGTGCCATTCGGCGAGAGGCGTTTGTGGTGCCTGGTGGCCGAGCTTTGAAGGCATCAGCTAAGGGGTGGGGCATTGCAAGATTGCGCGCTGAAGAGTGCAAGGCGGTGCTTAAGACATCTGTGGTCGCCCCTGTCTCCTGCTTGCAGAGGCAGTTTCTTCCTGCTGGTGTCGAAGGAAAAGGGAGTCACGGGAGGGAACTGCCAGCCAACAACCACTTAAGTTTAACAGCGCACGATGGCGGGAAGGAGGACAGCTGGGTCGGGCTTGTCTGTCTGCCCTCTTGCCCTTGGCTGGCATGGAAACGCAGCGAACAAAGAGGTAAACAGGGAGGGAGGGAAGAGAGAGACTGAGAGATATTAGCGCAGGGCTAGCCTGATCATACAGCTTTGGTGCTGAGGGCGTCACCGCCGGGGGGCAGGAGGAGCTAAGCCGGAGGGAACTGGAGAAGGAGGTGGCACTGGAGCATGGTCCATCACTGCCCCCCTGCTCCATATGATCAGGCCAGCCTTTTTTTTTGCACTGGGAGCTTTCTTCAAAGGGTTGCCCCCAAGCGGAGGGCGCCTTTTGGAGAAGGTGAGGCGAGGGTGGGCTGGGCTGGCTGGCTGGCTGGTTCCCCAGACAAGGTCGGCTCTGTGGGGCAGGCTGGTTTTGCTACAAGTGTAGGCAGGGCGGGCAGGATCCCCTCCCTGCTCGCTCCGCTTTCCTGAAGTGACTGAATAACCACAATGCACTTATTTGTCTGGGTTGCCAGAGAGTTTGGCACACGCAGATTTTGCGGTGCTGAGGGCTAGGAGAGGGAAGAAGAGCAACGAGAAGGAAGGAAGGAAGACCAGAGATGAAAGGAAGGAAGGAAGGAAAGGAGAGGAAGGAAAGGAAGGAGAGGAAGAAGAAGAATGTTAGGTGGGAGAGTGGGAGGAAGGAAGCAAGGAAGAGAAAAAAGTGAGAGAGGGAAAGAAAGAAAAAAAGAAAGAGAAAGAAAGAAAGAAAGAAAAAGAAAGAAAGAAAGAAGAGGAAGGGAGGGAGGATGAGAAAAAAGCAAGAGAGGGAAAGAAAGAAAAAGAAAGAAAGAAAGAAGAGGAAGGTTGGGAGGAAGGAAGGAAGGAAGAGAAAAAAGTGAGAGGGAAAGAAAGAAAGAAAGAAACTGTTGAAAGAAGAGCCTTGCAAATTAAAATTTTTGTCTTTGCAGGGGTTTTGGAAAGGGTGGGTGAGCAGGCCCCATGGGGGAGGAAGCAATATGTGGCTGTTTTAAAAAGAGGAAATTGGCTTTGGGGACCTTGGCAATATTTTTGAACAAATCATGGGTTTTTTGCCCCCCGTTTGCCTCCTAAAACTTTGGAGTCCTGGGAGAAAGCTACTAAAAAGGGATTACTTTGCTGGAAGTTTATCTGATTTCTAGTTTTTCGACACTGCAGGCCACAATTTCTCAACCTCAACAACTTGAATATACCTGGACTTCAACTCCCAAAATTCCCTAGCCAGCTTTGCTTTGAATTCTGGGAGTTGAAGTCCAGGCACCTTAAAAGTTGCTGAGATTGAGAAATATTGCTGTATACTTGTTGGTTATCAAGTCTAAATACAGAAGTTGACTTGTTGTGGAAGATGATATTCCTTGTGCTCTTGCAAAGACTGGCCCGAGAATTTCTGATCTGGCATAATTACATATTGTTTTTGTGATTAATCGCTATGCTTTAATTATGTTCCATTTGTAACAATGAAAATACATCCTGCATATTAGATATTTACATTACGATTCATAACAGTAGCAAAATTACAGTTATGAAGTAGCAACGAAAATAATTTTATGGTTGGGGGTCACCACAACATGAGGAACTATATTAAGGGGTCGCGGCATTAGAAAGGTTTGGAACCACTGCTCTAAAGCAGTGGTTCCCAAAGGGGGCGGGTACCGCCCCCCAGGGGGCGGTGGGAACCCTTAGGGGGCGGTGAGAGGTAAGGGTGGCGACAGGGTGGCGGTGAGAGGGTCCAGGGGGGCGATAGGTGGTTCGCCGGTCCTGTCCCCATGCCGCCACCCATGTCCACCCAATCGCCCGCTGCCGCTTTTCCCACCACTCTTTTCCCGGTGGGGACTGGGCGGGCCGCGAGACGGGCATCTTACTGGACTTTTAACAGCTCCGTGTATCTGTCGTCTGGTCTCTTTGCACTGGTCTCCAACCTTGGCAACTTTAAGACTTGTGGACTTCAACTCCCAGCAAAGCTGGCTGAGGAATTCTGGGAGTTGAAGTCCACAAGTCTTAAAGTTGCCAAGGTTGGAGACCCCTGGAAAGCTTGCAAAATACAGAAACTCTTCTCGCGAGGGTGAGCAATTAACAACTCGCAGAGAGAAGAGTTTCTGTATTTTGCAAGCTTTTTTCCCTAGAGACTAGCCGACAGAAACACGGAGCTGTTAAACCTGTAAGACACGGGATTGGGGTGGGGTGCGGGCAGGGGCTGGGTTGGGGGGTTGGGTTGGGGGGCGGGAGGAGGAGGAGGAGGAGGAGGAGGAGGAGGAGGAGGAGGAGGAGGAGGAGGAGGAGGAGGAGGAGGAGGGAAACCTTGTGGGGAAATCGCAGCTGCCTCTTTTCCGCTCCTTTGGCCAAGAGGCACCGCGGCCGGAAAGTCGGTCCAGAAAGAGGGCAGCGATGGTGGGGGAGATCGGGAACAGTTGCCCGCCAGAGTTTCTGCCGCCTTCGCCTGCCTCCCTTTCCTTTCCTTTCCTTTCCTTTCCTTTCCTTTCCTTTCCTTTCCTTTCCTTTCCTTTCCTTTCCTTCCTTCCTCCCTTTCCTTCCCTTTTTCCTTCCTACTTCCCTTCCCTTCCCTTCCTTCCCTCTTTTTCCTTCCTCCGTTCCTTCCCTTCCCTTTCCTTCCTTCTGTCTCTTTCCCTTCCTTCCCTCCTTCCCTTTCCTTCCCCCCTTTTTCCTTCCTACTTCTCTTCCTTCCTCCTTCCCTTCCTTTTCCTTCCTCCCTCTCCTTTTCACCTTTAATTTCCCTCCCTCTCTTTCCTTCCTACTTTCTTTCCTCCCTCCCTCCCTCCCTCCCTCCCTCCTTTCCTCCCTCCCTCCCTTCCTCCTTCCATTTCCTTCCCTCTCATTCCTTCCTTTTCTTTCTCTTTCCTTTCCTTTCTTTTCCTTCCTTTCTTCCCTCCCTCCCTCTATTTTTCTCTCCCAAAAAACCACAAGTTAAATCCTCCCCTTCGCCATTGTGCGTACATGTGTCTCATCTTCTAAAAATCATAACTCCCCACCCCACCCCAAACACCCAATACCATCCCCTTCTCCATCCCACTGATGATCCCAGGTGCCCAGCCTCCTGCCCCCCCACAACCTCTCCGCATGCCCGTCTCACGATGTGGCCTTCGGCCTCGCCTCCTCTGCCCACCTAACACACTGCTCTCGTTCGTCCCTGCGATGCCATCTTCCCCTGCCCCCAGATGGATAGCAATTTAGGCAGGCACGACACACCACCAGGTGAGGAGGGGGCTTTCTAGGTCTGTCCCCCATGACCACTATATATATATATATATATATATATATATATATAGAGAGAGAGAGAGAGAGAGAGAGAGAGAGAGAGAGAATAAGGAAAGAAAAAGGAAGGAAGGAAGGAAGGAAAGCAAAGGAAGAAAGAAAGAAAGAGAGAGAGAAAGAAAAAGAAAGAAAGAAAGAAAGATGGTAGGAAGGAAGGAAGGAAGACAGAAAGAAAGAAAGAAAAAAGATGGTAGGAAGGAAGGAAGGAAGGAAGGAAGACAGAAAAAGAAAGGAGGGAGGGAAGGGAAGGGAGGGATGTAGCAAAGAAAAAGGAAAGAAAGAAAGAAAAAGAAAGAAAGAAAGAATGTAGACAGAAAGAAAGAAAAAGATGGTAGGAAGGAAGGAAGACAGTCAAAAAGAAAAGAGGGAAGGGAAGGGAAGGGAGGGAAGAAGGAAAGAAAAAGGAAAGAAAGAGGGAGGGAGGAAGGAAGGAAGGAAGACAGAAAGAAAGAAGAAAGAAAGAAAGAAGAAAGGAAAGAAAGAGATGGAAGGAAGAAAGAAAGATGGTAGGAAGGAAGGAAGACAGAAAGAAAGAAAAAGAAAGAAAGAAGGGGAGGGAGGAAAGAAAGAAAGAAAGAAAGAGAAAAAGAAAGGAAGAAAGAAAGAAAGAGAAAAAGAAAGAAAGAAAGAAAGAAAGAAAGAAAGAAAGAAAGAAAGAAAGAAAGAAAGAAAGAAAGAATTATGACCACAATTGAGCATAACATTTTGGTTGCTAAGCAAGAGCGTTGTTAAGTGAGTTTCACCACATTTTACAAGTTGGCCATGCCCACCTGGTCACCTGACCACTAAGCCATGCCCACCTGAGGGGGTGGGGTGAGGGGCGGTGAGGATGAGTTTGTAGCACCAAGGGGGCGGTGGACTGAAAAAGTTTGGGAACCACTGCTCTAGAACAATGTGGGCTGACACCGAAGAAATGCTGATTCATTCTAGAAACCTGATGTCAGTTTCGGAACAGGCATTCTTCATTGCTTTAGAGCAGTGGTTCCCAAACTTTTTCAGTCCACCGCCCCCTTGGTGCTACAAACTCATCCTCACCGCCCCTCACCCCACCCCCTCAGGTGGGCATGGCTTAGTGGTCAGGTGACCAGGTGGGCATGGCCAACTTGTAAAATGTGGTGAAACTCACTTAACAACGCTCTTGCTTAGCAACCAAAATGTTATGCTCAATTGTGGTCATAATTCTTTCTTTCTTTCTTTCTTTCTTTCTTTCTTTCTTTCTTTCTTTCTTTCTTTCTTTCTTTCTTTCTTTCTTTCTTTCTTTCTTTCTTTCTTTTTCTCTTTCTTTCTTTCTTCCTTTCTTTTTCTCTTTCTTTCTTTCTTTCTTTCCTCCCTTCCCCTTCTTTCTTTCTTTTTCTTTCTTTCTGTCTTCCTTCCTTCCTACCATCTTTCTTTCTTCCTTCCATCTCTTTCTTTCCTTTCTTCTTTCTTTCTTTCTTCTTTCTTTCTGTCTTCCTTCCTTCCTTCCTCCCTCCCTCTTTCTTTCCTTTTTCTTTCCTTCTTCCCTCCCTTCCCTTCCCTTCCCTCTTTTCTTTTTGACTGTCTTCCTTCCTTCCTACCATCTTTTTCTTTCTTTCTGTCTACATTCTTTCTTTCTTTCTTTCTTTTTCTTTCTTTCTTTCCTTTTTCTTTGCTACATCCCTCCCTTCCCTTCCCTCCCTCCTTTCTTTTTCTGTCTTCCTTCCTTCCTTCCTTCCTTCCTTCCTACCATATTTTTTCTTTCTTTCTTTCTGTCTTCCTTCCTTCCTACCATCTTTCTTTCTTTCTTTCTTTTTCTTTCTCTCTCTCTTTCTTTCTTTCTTCCTTTGCTTTCCTTCCTTCCTTTTTCTTTCCTTATTCTCTCTCTCTCTCTCTCTCTCTCTCTCTCTCTCTCTCTCTCTCTCTCTCTATATATATATATATATATATATATATATGTGTGTGTGTGTGTGTGTGTGTGTGTGTGTGTGTGTGTGTGTGTGTGTGTGTCGCACACACCGCGGGACTACATTGCCTCCTCTGGGCTCTGCCTATGGCAATTTAAAATGTGCTTCTGTCTGCGAGGAAGAGGGGCATGTTTGAAAAGAGGGGCTGGAGGTGGGTGGGAAATCTATCCCACATTGAGCTACTGGGTGTGTGTGAGTGTGTGCGTGCGTGGCCAAAAACGTCCAGGTTTGGGAAACTGGGAGGTTTTGAAACCGGTTCCCCCAAACATGGTTTGTATTTGGTTGTAAAAGCAAAAAAACAAACACACAAGCCATTTTGGTTCTTCGCCAAGGCTGGCTCAACTGGATGACCAAACAGAGCCTGGAAAGGAAAGAAAACTGCAGAAGTGGTCAATGGAGGGGGTGGGTGGGACAGATGCACATGGGGGAGGGTCTTCTCCCCCTCCCCCCACACTGGCACATTCAAGGGGCTTCCTGGAAATACACCCCCTCCCCCGTGGGAAGCACTGGCACCCTCCGAATTGCCTTCCTTGGCACAGAGGCCGGGTGGAGGGGGGGACTCCTGTACCCAGCAGGCACAGCTAGAAAGCCCCCTCCTCACCTGGTGGTGTGTCGTGCCTGCCTAAATTGCTATCCATCTGGGGGCAGGGGAAGATGGCATCGCAGGGACGAACGAGAGCAGTGTGTTAGGTGGGCAGAGGAGGCGAGGCCGAAGGCCACATCGTGAGACGGGCATGCGGAGAGGTTGCGGGGGGGCAGGAGGCTGGGCACCTGGGATCATCAGTGGGATGGAGAAGGGGATGGTATTGGGTGTTTGGGGTGGGGTGGGGAGTTATGATTTTTAGAAGATGAGACACATGTACGCACAATGGTGAAGGGGAGGATTTAACTTGTGGTTTTTTTGGGAGAGAAAAATAGAGGGAGGGAGGGAAGAAAGGAAGGAAAAGAAAGGAAAGGAAAGAGAAAGAAAAGGAAGGAATGAGAGGGAAGGAAATGGAAGGAGGAAGGAAGGGAGGGAGGGAAGGAGGGAGGGAGGGAGGGAGGGAGGAAAGAAAGTAGGAAGGAAAGAGAGGGAGGGAAATTAAAGGTGAAAAGGAGAGGGAGGAAGGAAAAGGAAGGGAAGGAGGAAGGAAGAGAAGTAGGAAGGAAAAAGGGGGGAAGGAAAGGGAAGGAAGGAAAGTAGGAAGGAAAAGGAGGGGGAAGGAAAGGGAAGGAGGGAAGGAAGGGAAAGAGACAGAAGGAAGGAAAGGGAAGGGAAGGAACGGAGGAAGGAAAAAGAGGGAAGGAAGGGAAGGGAAGGGAAGTAGGAAGGAAAAAGGGAAGGGAAGGAAGGAAAGGAAAGGAAAGGAAAGGAAAGGAAAGGAAAGGAAAGGAAAGGAAAGGAAAGGAAAGGAAAGGAAAGGAAAGGGAGGCAGGCGAAGGCGGCAGAAACTCTGGCGGGCAACTGTTCCCGATCTCCCCGCCATCGCTGCCCTCTTTCTGGACCGACTTTCCGGCCGCGGTGCCTCTTGGCCGAATGAGCGGAAAAGAGGCAGCTGCGATTTCCCCACAAGGTCTCCCTCCTCCTCCTCCTCCTCCTCCCACCCCCCAACCCAACCCCCCAACCCAACCCCCCAACCCAGCCCCTGCCCGCACCCCACCCCAATCCCATGTCTTACAGGTTTAACAGCTCTGTGTTTCTGTCGGCTAGTCTCTAGGGAAAAAAGCTTGCAAAATACAGAAACTCTTCTCTCTGCGAGTTGTTAATTGCTCACCCTCGCGAGAAGAGTTTCTGTATTTTGCAAGCTTTCCAGGGGTCTCCAACCTTGGCAACTTTAAGACTTGTGGACTTCAACTCCCAGAATTCCTCAGCCAGCTTTGCTGGGAGTTGAAGTCCACAAGTCTTAAAGTTGCCAAGGTTGGAGACCAGTGCAAAGAGACCAGACGACAGATACACGGAGCTGTTAAAAGATGCCCGTCTCGCGGCCCGCCCAGTCCCCACCGGGAAAAGAGTGGTGGGAAAAGCGGCAGCGGGCGATTGGGTGGACATGGGTGGCGGCATGGGGACAGGACCGGCGAACCACCTATCGCCCCCCTGGACCCTCTCACCGCCCCCCTGTCGCCACCCTTACCTCTCACCGCCCCCCTAAGGGTTCCCACCGCCCCCTGGGGGGTGGTACCGCCCCCTTTGGGAACCACTGTTCTAGAGCATGGGTGTCAAACTTGCGATGTCACGTTGGCATCACATGATGTTTTGTGATGTTTTTCCCTTCGTGGAGATGGGATGGGTGTGGCCTGCCACCAGTTTACACCCCTGTTCTAGAGTATGATTTTTAAAATAAATGTCAGTTTGTCATTTTTTTCTTTATGATCCAGATTTGCAACTTGTGCTCTCCTCAATAAAAACTACTACGTTTGCTACTAAACCATATTTGAGAGCAAAATGGTGGGCAAAATGTTTTTCCTCCTATTTAAGAAATAGAATAAATTATTGGATTTGTTTATTGCAATTGTCTTCCCAAAGTCAGCTAATATCATTCTGAACTGTCAGCCCCAGTAGTAGATCAAACCATGAAATCAACTCCATGGGAAGGCTATAACAACAGAATCTTGCAAGTAGGGTTATGCTTTACCTCCCCACCCACAGTCCCACATATACTCCCATGAATCAGGGAGGCATCTGGTGAACCACGATTCAATATTATCTCAAATTTCAGGTCTTTAAAATGTTTCAGCCTCTTTTGCATAAGTAATAGTTCTTGCACATTTCCATCCAGAGTTCCCAATCTTGGCAGCTGGCTGAGGAATTCTGGAAGTTGAAATCCACACTTCAAGGTTGAAAAATAATGTTTCAATGTTTGCATTTTCTAACATTCCTAAGATGAACTGTAAGAAGAGCCAGACTGAAAGTACAATTCTCAATGTCTGCTGAGAAATATGCTCCAGAGAACTTGACATTTTGTGACATTTTGGTTCATCCTAATAAAGATATTGTCTGACCATGGACTTCTTTTTTTATGGGCAACACAACTTACTTACTTATTATTACTGCCTTTTCTTCCTCCCAACATATCATTCGTCCCCATACAGTTCTTAGATGATGAAATTACAAGGAAGTCCTTCTTTTCTTTCTGGGCAAATGGGGAAATTATTGTTACCCCATCATTCAGCTGAACATTACAGTATCTCCACTGGATCTGGAGATATTGGCAAATATATGACGAACATTATCCTTGCTCTTTGTCTAGTGGCAACATTAATGATTTCATTGCTATTTGATTTGTTGAAATGAGCAGTGATGTGCTGCAGCTTTAGATCACCACCTGAAGCATACTACCTTGGAAACACAGATCCTGTTCATTTCACTGATTTCCAAATAAGGCAGGATTTCTAGCTATGTCTGTTATTAAGAACAGGCTACCATTGATGAGCAGGAGGAAACATGCATGATACTCATCCTTTACTCAGAGAAGCAGCTGAGCCAGACTCAGTCCTCTGCACGTTTATAAACCGTTATTCTATTGTAGAAATGATAATTGAAAGGCCTAGTGGCACTCTCAAAACTAACATATTTTAAGGCACAGGCTTTTATAGATTTCACAGATGGATGACATGTTACTCGGCAAGCATATGTACACGTGGTGGGTGGGAGAACAGTTAGAAGAGATGTAGTAATGAAATGAAATATCAATCTGCATGCATACAAAAGTACTACAGCAACCACTGCATTATTGATGATAACATAAAGAGCCTGAAATTGAGAAACTAATTAACAGAAGTAGTGAGATTAAAAAATGCTATTTTGTTTCAAGCCATAGGTGGCAGAATTTAATTTCTAGATAAGGTATAATTTAGTAGTTTCATGCTGGAGTCTCCCTGCATAATTCCTTTCTTGAGGGATCTCTGCACAAGGCTAGGCCCTGGAGAGAGTTCACTGTCTAGTAACCTACTTTCAAACCAGATAAAGTGGAACATGAGGGGTTGAGAATCCGGGGAAGGGGGGGAGGAAGGGAGGACACATTTAGGGGTGCAATCTAGTTAAGATTAAGCTGAATCAATACATATGCCCAAAGTGACCAGATTTTTTTATTTTTAAGTGGGACGGGGGGGCGCCTGGGCGCCGCCATTTGTTTTGCCCTCTGCGCATGCGCAGAGGGCAAAACAGCAAATGTCCTTTCCTCGCCTCCCGCCTTCCCTTCGGCCGGGCTGGCAAGCAACGAACGGGAGGCGGGAGACGGGGAAAGGAGGCAGCCGGCAGCTTACCTGCTCCAAGCATCCAAGCGCCGCGGTCTCCCGGTCGCCCGCCCGGCCCCAGGGCAACGGCGGCAGCGAGGCGACGGGGGGAAGAAAGGGGAGGGGGACGAGGAAGGGCTGTTTGCGCCGCTCGTAAACTCAAAGCGGCGACGGCTCCTCGTCCCTCACCCCTCCCAACAGCAGCGGCGCCTCTGAGGGCGGGGCTAGGGATGGGGCGGGGGAAGTAGAGGAGGAGCAGCCTCCCTTCCCCCTCCCCCCAGCTTCCAGCCGCCGCTGGAGGAGTCAACAACGCGGGATGCCCGCCCGCCGCCAACGCCACCCACGGCCGGCCCGAGCTGAGAGGCCTGCTGCCTTTCAGGCCGATTTTTTGAAAGAATGCCCTAGTCGTGCATTCTTTCAAAAAATCGGGACTTTTTAGAGGACGGGCGGGACGCGGGACAAATGATGAAAAAGCGGGTCTGTCCCGCCAAAATCGGGACGTCTGGTCACTTTACATATGCCAGATGATGTCTTTGTGCCTTAGGAAAAGGTTTATGAATTTAAAAAGCAGATCCCTAAATTTTCAGGGCTGGTAGACACAATCAGAACTTTGAGAGCATGTTGTGCATATACTCAGGAGCTGAGATAGCGCAGTGGTTAAAAGCAGCATTGCGACCTTCAGCTGATTGCTAGTTTAGCAGTTCAGCTGTTCAAATCTCACTAGGCTCAAGGTTGACTCAGCCTTCCATCCTTCCGAGGTGGGTAAAATGAGGACCCAGATTGTTGGGGGCAATATGCTGAACTCTGTAAACCGCTTAGACAGTGCTGTAAAGCACTATGAAGCGGTATATAAGTAAAGTGCTATTGCTATTGCTACTCAGAAAATGGGGGTTGGTTCACAGACTAGGCAAGTTCTTTGCCTATTTTTCTGCAAATTTGGAGTGGAAAACAGCCAAGGAAACTAGGTATTAAAGTAGTGAGAGGAATGTCCCAGGAAGATGTGGAAATTACAGAGAAATTAAATACATTCTTTGCACCTGTTCTTACTATGGAAGAAACAGACTAAATACCCGAGTCTATACAGGTAGTCCATGACTGACAGATACAATTGGGACCAGAATTTCCACCGCTAAGCAAGGTAGTTTTAAGTGAGTCACATCTGACTTTTTTGCTATAGTTGTTAAGCAAATCACTGCAGTTGTTAAGGGAATCATGTGTAACCAGCGGCCTTGGAAAGAGCAATAAAGGGAGGAGTCACAGTATATGGACATGAGAAGCGGGACTGCCATGCCTTAAGTGGAAGGATAGAGGGTTTCACGGGCAGGACTAGATCATGGGACACCATTTGGAATGGGATAGTCATAGTTGTTAATAACAGATATCCATTCTTTATCATGGAACGTCTGAAATGAGGAGGCAAATTTCATGGTATCATACCACTTTTTTAATACAAATAATTATAGGATAATTCTCATTTATTAGGCAGATCATTAATGTGTAATTAATGTATATACATATACATTTAAGCAAACCCACCTTCCTCCATTGACTTTGCTTGTGAGTAGCCAGCTGGGAAGGTTGCAAATGGTACTCCTATGACTCCAGGATGCTGCAGCTATCATAAATGTATGCTGGTTGCCAAGTGCCCGACTTTCAATCACATGACCATGGGGATGCTGCAACAGTCATAAGTGGGAGGACTAATCATAAGTCACTTTTTTCAGTTCCATTGATTTAACCATTCCAAAGGGTTAAGATAAGGACTACCTGTATTAACATCAAGAAACAAATCTCAACTAATAAATTGACATAATATTTCTAGTACATCTTGAGAAACTATGCTGTAACAAATCAATGTATCTCAAGAGTGTCCACTTGTAAATTCTTAAAGCACTTAAATGTAAAATTGGTCATCTCCTAGAAAAAAATATGTAATTTATCCCTTAAATTGGGCCAGTGGCAGAGGAATGGTTGAGGCTGGTATGTATCCAATTTTTTAAAAAGGATCTAAAGCACACTTAGAAAATTACAAACTGATCAGCTTAGTACTTGTTCTTAATAAACAGTGGAAACAATAGTCAACTTAAAAAATTAGGAGGAGGAAGCCTTTCTGAATAAAAATCAACATGGATTCTGCAAAAAATAAATCTTGAATCATCAACCTTCTAGTTTTGGCAGATTGTGAACAGGGACATGGATGAAGTTGACCCTATCGACATTATATCTTTGGACATTCAAAATCCTTCAACAAATACGTTTGAATGTTCTTTTTATTGTTCCGATCAGTGATTGACTAAATCTCTGTCTAATTTTTGAATAAACATTATGATCAGTGGATAAGAGCTCTTGTCCATTTACTTATTTATTAAATTTACTGCTGCCCATCTCATTTCGAAGCGACTCTGGGCATCTTACACCATAAAAACATTAAAATCATCAGAGATAGGTGGGGAAGGAGGGAGCAGGGTGGGGTGGGGTGGAGAGATGGGATTGGCTCTTAATTAATCAACCTTCTCCAGCATGAAGCTCCCCCGTTGAGGCCCCATGCCATCCGGCAGAACCAAGTCTTAAGGTTCTTGCAGAAAGTCAGGAGGGTGGGAGCCAATCTCATCTCAGAGGGCAAGATGTTCCAAAGGGCTGGAGCCACAATAGAGAAGGCTCTTCTCCTGGATGCCACCATTTATGCATTGCATTTGATCAAGAAAGAGAAAGCACAGCACATGAATTCATGGATACTGCTGCCAATGTAAAGAATTTAGAAGTGGTATCCCTCCAGGGTCTGCATTTGGACCAGTGTTGTTAAACCTGTTCTTAAATTATCTTGATTTAGGGATGAAGGTGTGCACAGTCCTTCGGGAGTTGGGCGGCATATAAGAATAACAAAATAAATAAATAAATAAATTTGTGGATAAGACCAACTGTTAGCTAGATTCATCATCTGTTCTTTTTTGTTCTCTATCCCTTTGTTATTATCTTTTAATTATATTATATTTTCTACTTTGTTTGGTTTTATTGCATACCATGCAGAGCCTATTTGGAATCAGGCAGAGCTTAAATTAAATAAAAATTAACATTTAGGGTGATGAAAGCCAAAAGTGACTGTGAGTATTTCCAGAAAGATCTCTGTAAACTGTGTGAATAATCAACCGAATGGCAGATATGGTTCAATTAAAATAAATATAAATTGATAAGCATTTGGGCAAAGAAACACAAATAAACAAGGCTCAATTCACACGTACACCGATGAGGACTGAACTATCCAAAATGAATCAGGAAAAAGACTTGGACTCATAGTGGATAAATCATTGTCCACTGGTTGTGAATAAGGCACTGAAAATAAAACCATCAGCACTGTAACTGATATGCGAATCTGGAATATTGTCTATTAAGGGCTGTGTCAGCCCTGCTAGATGGATCAGACCATGAAATCAGTTCCACAGGTCTAAACTACTTTTATTGAGATTGGTTATAATAACAAGTTGGCAAGTCTAATTGTGCTGAACCTCCTCTTTCTTCTCATTGTCACCTGGATTATCTGTCTCCATGAAGGTCATCTTCCTTACTCTCTACAGGAGAAAGCATTTGATTTAAGGAGTGCTGACAGGTGCTGTATGCATAATATTGTAGAAGACCCAGAGAGCTTTAACAATTTAAATAAATAAATGCCCATGTACCCATTTCCCCTTCAAATTCAGACTGCCGTACTACAGCCCTATTGTGCACAGTTCTTTTCACTCATTTACAAAAGGAGATTACTGAGCTAGAAAAAATGCAAGGAAATCAAAACTATTAGGGAACTTGACCACCTTCCTTTTGAGAAGAAGGAAGTACATTAGGAATACTTTAGCTTTGAAACAGGCAATAGAGAGGTGATATAATCAAGGTCTCTCTCTCTCTCTCTCTCTCTCTCTCTCTCTCTCTCTCTCTCTCTCTCTCTCTCTCTCTCTCTCTCTCTCTCTCTCTCTCTCTCTCTCCTCCCTCCCTCCCTCCCTCCCTCCCGCCCTGCCTCTCTCTCTGCCTCTCTCTCTCTCCCTCCCTCCCTGCATCTCTCCCCCTCTCCCTCCCTCCCTCCCTCCCTCCCTCCTCTCTCTCTCTCTCTCTCTCTCTCTCTCTCTCTCTCTCTCCCCCCCCAAAAACAATTGGACTAGGGGTCATCCAATAAAGCTGATAGAAAAGAGGTGACCTATGAAATTCATTACTGCATGTGATGATGGTTGCTAACTTAGATGGGTTCAAAAGGAGACTCAATAAATTCATGATGAAGAAATTTGTGAAGGGCTATTGATCCTGGGGAGCCAGCAATATCTCCAGTTTTACTTATTTATTTATTTATTTGATTTTTCAAGGTGCCCAATTGCCAAGTCATTCACGGTAGCTCAGAATGAGGATTCTCACGGAGGGAAGATACTTCTGTAGTATTGTATAGATGTTACATGCAGGAGCTCTCACATTCATTTCCTGACATCTCCAGTTTTGGGATGCAGCTTCATAGTAAAGCAAATGACAATCATTGGGGTAGGTATAATGAAAAAGACCTTCAGTTAGACGAGAGGCAGAATAACGTTTTGTTTTAGCCTTGGGCAGCCGTGGGAGGCTCGGCTTCATGCCTCTTGGCTTGCCTGTGGCCCGCACAGTGCATCAGGATCGCCTGCCTTCCACCCTGTGCCTCTGCCTCCGTCTGCTACCGGTGCCACCACCCAAAGTCTATGGCTATCCTCCTGCTCCAGCCCACCAACTTTTTGCTTTCCTGCAGCCCATGTGGCACATCCGGATTGCCTGCCTCCCCCACCACACCTCTGCCATGCCCAACTCCTTCACTGGGGCTTATTTTTGGGGTAGGGCTTATTTTCGGGGAAACACAGTAAGCAGTGGAAATAGGAGGTGAGTGACAGGTAGTCCTCAACTTACAACAGTTCATTTAGTGACTGTTCAGAGTTCAAATATTAGACCGGGTCTTATTTTTAGGGAAACACGGTAGTTGTTCAAGATCAACTGCTGGGCTTAAAATTCTGGATTTACTGACATTAAAATGTATTTTTTTGGGGGGGGAAATGATTTATTTTGGGCCAAGAGTGATAATAGTAAGCCAAGAATCTTGAATGATGATGTGTGAAAGAAAACAAGCTATCTGTTCCCTTACCTACTCCGAGCCACAGTAACCCTACTGTTGTGTTGGCATTTCTGTTAGGCTAAGGATCCTTGGACCATTCATTATTCCTTCCTGTTTTCCACACCAATTCACTAAACATGTTGACAAAGCAGCCATCTCACATGATGTGGTATTTACCACCTGCTATCTTTTATTATTTTTTAATGTAAATGTAAAGTCCTTCTAGGCATGTTATATATTTTCATTAAGTTCTTTCCTATCATGTTAATCAGGACATGTTGTTACCCATGCACTATTGCAGGCATAAGAAGAAGAAAGTCTGAAATCTTCTGCTAGAGCTCTGAGGGATTCATAGTTAATCAATCAGAACTTTCTGTTAGTGGATCTATATATTTAGCAAATAGCAAAAAGATTTCTTTTCCTGAGGCAGCTGAGGTGTTTTCTAAATTGGGCTGCTGTAACTAAGAAGTGAATAGAGGAAGGTGGAATTGGCGGTGATTTTTTTTTTTACAGAAGAGCTATGAGTTCAGTTTTAGCTTTAAAAAAACAATTTCCTGGACTGAGTATGAGTTCAGAAATACTTTGTATCTTAATACAGTGTATATTTCTTCTCAGAATTATGTCATGGTATTCTATCCAGTTTTTAGAGTGTGATGTTTCCTTGGAATCGTGGAAGATTCCAGAATCCTGGAACTGACCCACAGGTTCTGTAGTTTACTATGACTTACTGTGAAGGGGTAAAGTCATACTCTTCATGAGATAAGCAGCAGGAGAGAAATAATTATGGCAGTGTCCACCCAATCCTCTAGGCTAGAGTTTAGTTACAACCTTTTTGAACCAGGAGCTACATTTTAAAAAACATGTTAACCTACAAGGCTTCAGAATTCTTCTGAACTTGTGATAACATTTTGGTGAAGCTGAAAACATTTCACCCTTTTCTTGTTTCTTTCTCTCTTGCTCTCCCTTTTTGTTTTGTTTTGCTTTGCTTTTGATGGGGAGACGGAGATTTACAGGATACACTAAAAAGTCTCAGTAGAAGAGATGTTATCCAGTTCTATGTATATTTGCTTGGAATTATGGAAAGCCCCACTACCCAACTAAGTCTTATTTCTGAGAAAGTAAAAAAATTAAGGTGGGAATAAGCCCCATGGTAAATGTTGAGTTCAAAGTAACCAAATAAAGACAGATCTTACTGATTTGTATTAGTTTAATGTATATTTGCTCACAGGTCCACTCCATTTCACTTACACATCATTCTGCAGCTTTTGTAAATTAAAAAAAATGTGGTCAAGAATGTAGTTAAATATATTTACATGGATTTTTGCATTAATTTAATTTATTTTAAACCTAGAGTTGTACAGGCAGAATTTGGAGATATCCATAACCCAAACAATAATTGATAAGTTTGCAGTCATTCAAGAACTGTGACTCAAGCTATTACGTTTAAAAATGCAGATCAGCCAAAAAATCCTTTCTGCCTAAATTATGTCTCTGTAAGAATTGATTATTTACTGAAATTATTTCTGTGGAATGTAGGTCTTAGTAAAAAATTCTTAGAATTATATTTTATAGCCCTTAAAAACAGTGAGTTACGATGAATTACAAAAGCTACAGTAATTTCAGTGGAACTTAAACTGTAAACCGTTCTATGTATTTTTTCTTAGAAGTGTGACTTCAGATGCCCTGTCTCTTCAGAATTATCAGCCTACAGGCCAGGGTGGGTTCCACTTACATTCGCAACTTACGGTTCGCATCGCGATGTTCCGCGCGTGTGTGCGAGCGAAGTGAGCACACACCCGCGTGTCCCCTCATGCAATTCTGCTTCCGCGCATGCTCAATAGCTATAATCAGCCCGAAATACAGCTGAGGAGATGATCAGCTGTGCTTCGGGCAAAGGAATAAAGGTAAGTATAAACCCAGGGAAGGGCAGGAGGGCCCTTTTTCAAGCAGCAGAAGAAGAAAAAACTTCAAAACAGTAAAAAAAATTCGCAAAAAAATCCGAAACAAAGATTGCAGCGCCCACAGACCGGCACTGACCGAACTGGATCCGTGACGCCATCATGATGTCACCAGCGGGTCGCTACCGGATTGGGTGAACCCACCCCTGCTACAGGCCACAAGGGGCAGTGATCTGTAAAGATTCTGTGTTCACTGGGTTTTTTTCTACCTGCTATATGTGGAGTTACAGATTTCCAAGTGCTTCCTTCCTACCTTTATCTTTGTCTTTCCAAGCACATTTGGTGTCTGATGAAGCTAGCTATGACTTACTCCAACCCCCCATGTATCACCTGTAATAAACCTTCTTTCTGTTAAAATTACAGAAGTATGATTTACTAGTCCTTGCTGAAGTTAGATTCCTGCTCTGAAGACACACATTCAAAAAGCGTCCTCTGACACTATCCATGATGTATCCCACAAATAAGTCAGAATTATGCTTTTTTTCCCCTACTTAAAATCACACACATTGTTACAAATCACATGCATTTGTTCTCAACTGATATGGCTAGATTTGGGAGCTAGAAAGCTTGTCAGAAGACACAAGTGTCCTATTGTCTGCAAGAACATTTTGAACACAGTGAATTCCTCAAATATCCATGTTTCATTATTTCACCATACCACACACAACTCTGATATCTGGTTAGTTCTCATAGATGTCACAAAATGAATAGAAAGAATAGTTAAAGTTGCAGATAGTAGAAGCTGCAGTCTGTCAGAGAGGCGGGGGGGGGGACCTCTCCAAAATCATTTAGTGTACCATTTTAGAAAATAAATTATAATACTTCCCATGCAAGTTTAATAATTAAAGAAACAGGAAGACTGAAAAGAATAAATATAGAAAATATAAAGCCAAATGCCCACATTTCCGTTTCTATATATATTCCATAGTATGTAAAATGAAGAACCAACAAAATATCTTTCTTCTTCATGTCTGAATCCCATGAATTGGAGAAGTTTATTTATACTACAATGGCTCTAAATTGATAAATTGAATTTAGAGAAGCAAAGAACACAGACCCACAAAAAGAGGGTTGGATGGTTTACTTGTTTTGTCAGAAGGAGGGATAAGTGGTGGTTGTTCTCTGGGTAGGTGGCTGAAAACTAATGCAAATATGCCATCACTGGGCATTTTAATTCTCAAAAAGCATTAGGAGCCTCAATAGACAAAAGAAGCTGCATTCAGGATTTGCTGACAAGAAAGCATTAGATGCACAAATATATGTATTTCAGATAAAAAGTGCAAAACCATAGTTTTGTTGTCATTCCAAATTTTAATTGGGAACTGTAGTTCAAAGAAGGGAGAAATAAAAAAATCTTAACTAATACATAAACAAGACATGAGGCATTCTGTGCTCAAGTATACCTCCATATATATAGTTGGTCTCCTCTCTATCATGCACTTGTCTAATGTCTTCATTCTAAAGATCTAAATTAGGATGTTGATGTGGAATACATTTTTTTGGTTTGTTTCTATTCTTTGATTCAGGAAAGTCAGATGCTTCTCTGAATCATCATGAGGAGGAAAAGCAGTATGTATTCTGGGAACAGTTCTTTTTTTATGCCCACATAAAAAGGACGTTCTGTGGGGTAAAATCCTGTAGGTTTGAAGTATAAACTGAAGCAAAATCGATAGGTACTCAAAGCAGTTCACCTTACCCTGTCTTGCAATGCCAGGTGTCCTGAACAGACACACCATGTCAAAATGGAAAGGGAAAATGCACTACAATTTTCTTTATAACTGATGGCAAAGGAGAATGCCTGCTGGGACACTTGTCTCCAAAACTACTGAAACAGATAAATATAAGAAGCAAAAAAAATAAAACCTCCTATAATAATGTTCTCCCTGGGTAAAGAGGAAGAGATAGATTCTCCATAGGTGGTTGTCATTCTTTACTTATATGTCCTTCTTGGCTGACATGCATTCAATCTATCTTCCTGATTTCACATTTTCTCTAAAAAGTTATTGATTCAGTAGTCAAGAGCATTTTAGTAGGATGGTCAATTTGGCATTGCCCACAAAAGAGGAAATACGTTTTAAAAAGAACATAGATTGACATATGTTGTTTTCTATAGAGAAATAATAAACATAATAATATCTCTCTATAACTAGGAAAACTGTGGCCTGCATGACTGCTCAGTCTATAATCGAAGTGCTAATGCCTAACGGCCAGCATAAGACCTCTCTGTTCCTCCTTATTTTAATAGTAGATTTGTCTTTGTAATGGAAGAGAAGGAAATTCTAAGAGAGAAATGTCATACAGTATATATGGGTACCCTACTCTCTAGATCAGGGGGTGGCCAAACTATGGTTCTTTGAGGACCTGTGGACTTCAACTCCCAGAATTCCTGAGCCAGCCATGCATGCCATGTTCTACAAGGGATTATATACAGCAATGGTGGGTTTCAAAAATTTTTACTACTGGTTCTGTGGGCGTGGCTTGGTGGGCATGGCAGGGGAAGGATACTGTAAAATCTCCATTCCCTCCCCACTCCAGGGGAAGGATACTGTAAAATCTCTGTTCCCTTCCCACTCCAGGGGAAGGTTACTGCAAAATCCCCATTTCCTCCCGATCAGCTGGGACTCGGGAGGCAGAGAATAGATGGGGGCGGGGCCAGTCAGAGGTGGTATTTACTGGTTCTCCGAACTACTCAAAGTTTCCACTACTGGTTCTCCAGAAATGGTCAGAACCTGCTGAATTCCACCTCTGGAGTTCTCACTTAAGGACTGGTCACTTAATGACCATTTAAAATTACAAAGGATTTTTAAAAATCTACTTATGACATGTCCTCAAAGTTATAACTGCTTCACATCTCTGCAATCAGGTGATCGCATTTTGGGTATCTGGCAACTGGCTCACATTAAGGACCTGTTGCAGTGTCTTGCAGTCACATGAATGCAATTTACAACATTTTTTTGCTGTTTTTCCCCATTGTTTTTTCCCAAACGTCCATTGGATATGCTGAATTCACTTCGTGATTGTTGTACAAACAGTTGCATAATCAAGTCAGGTCATATGATCACCTACTTAATGACTGCAATGACTTATGACCAAAAATCTGGGCTCAATTGTGGTTGTAAATCGAGGACCACCTGTAGTTTTAATTAGACTTAAGGTTTTTTTAAATTCCTTTTTTCATAAGGAACCCTCCTGCATTCATATTTCATCCTCACAACTGTAATGTATAGAACTGCAGAAAACATTTGAAAAGAGCTCTTGGTCAAGTAAATTGGGATAACTGAAGCATACTCCTTGAAGCATTAAAGCAGCCATGTCATCCAAAATACAGAGTGTGCCTTCCTTAGGAGACTCTCCCTCTTGTCTTAACATGCACATACTCATATGCTATAATGATTTTGCTAGGATCCTCATGGAAATGTTTTCTCCAAGTCCAGATACCTACAGTAATTAATGCATTGAATAATATATGTCTGTGTTCAGCAGTGGTTTTAATTTTGTTTGATTAGGTGCAAGTGTCAGAAAAGAGTTCTACAACACAGCAAAACCAAATGAATGTCTTCTAAGTACCGCCTTTAAATCTTGATTCTTGAAATAAGCAGACAACTGGTCACATCAGAATAAAAGTTGACATTGCAGGCCCTGAAATACTACTATAGAGATCAGAGAGAGAAAAGCCTGATGCTCAGTCTATCAAACAAAATAAAGCAATCAGCTTGTCATATTTTAGATAAAGAAGATTGCTGAAGCCTATCAGACCTGGAATAAAAGGCAAAGTGCAGATCACTAAAACAGAATCTGAGATAGTAAAAACTGTGT
Source organism: Diadophis punctatus similis (assembly GCA_023053685.1). Lineage (NCBI taxonomy): Eukaryota > Metazoa > Chordata > Lepidosauria > Squamata > Dipsadidae > Diadophis > Diadophis punctatus. Next base: position 169,793,233 of record JALIGW010000001.1, on the reverse strand, counting down.
TGGTTAATAAAGTTCTCACCAGGCTTAGCACCAGCACCAGCATCGTAGTTTTAAAAAAATCATAGTGGCTAAGAAAAGAATTGCTGAAACTGTTTACTGTTTACAAGTAGATAAAAAAATGCATCATAAAATTACCAGTCTTGCAATATTTCAGAATAAAATAAGGCACAGTATAGGTGCACACTGCACACATTTCAATATGGAGAAAGAACCTTTCTTTCTTTAAAAAGAGAAACAAGTAGAATGTACATTGAGAGAGAATTGTAAATGTAGAAACTGATCATAATACTGGAGAGCATCATGAGAAATCTACTGGCACAAACAGCAGCCAAATTGCAAAAATAATTGTGCAGTTACAAAAGTACACCTTAAAAATTAGATTCTAATTAGAAAACCAGATAAAGATATATATTAGCAGGCATCTTATCCCAAACAATGCTGCTGAGCCACAACAGAAGGAAGAATGTAACTTTCAGCAAGTATATAAAATTATCAAGAACCTAGTCACAACAATATACTGGAGAAAATTAGAGAAGGGTTTATAATGGCGGTAAACACGTAAACACTCATAAACCTGAGAAAACAATCAAAATTAGAAAAGTGCTACCATTAAGGAGGAACAAAAACAATAAAAAGAAAATAGCTACAGAAAAGGGATTTATTTAAAAAAAAACCAGAACATCTACCAAAGCTAAAACTTGAGAATCTACATTTGAGACATTGCGATACTGTATTACATCCTCACACATACAAACTAGTGGAGATTTATTACAAACCAACCTGGCTTTTCAGAGCAGCAGTTGTAGGACCCATCAACCCTGAATATGTTCCACCCTCAAGTCCCTGCATACTTCCAAACTTTGCCTGTCATGGGTTCAAAGTTCCTGCCTCATTCCCTTCCCCCAGCCCACCCCAGAGGTGGGTTTCAGCAGGTTCTGACCAGTTCTGGAGAACCAGTAGCGGAAATTTTGACTAGTTTGGAGACCCGGTTAAATACCACCTCTGACTGGCCCCGCCCCCATCTATTCTCTGCCTCCCGAGTCCCAGCTGATTGGGAGAAAATGGGGATTTTGCAGTAACCTTCCCCTGGAGTGGGGAGGGAATGGAGATTTTACAGTATCCTTCCCCTGCCAAGCCCGCCAAGCCACGCCCACCAAGCCACACCACGCCCACCAAGCTACGCCCACAGAACCGGTAGTAAAAAAATTGAATCCCACCACTGCCCCCCCATTTCTCTTTCCCCCTAAAGTATCCACCACATTCACAGTCACTCACATACCCCATGTTCATCCCCCAAATATCCAAGCCTTCCACCGCATGCCTAATATTCCCCCATAAATGCATTTATTCATGTATTTTAACTTTTAATCTAACTCTAGATATTTTAACTTGTGTATTGTATTTATTTATCACTCAACTGTATACTATTTACATAATATAGATCTTTATCTATAGATAGTTATATAGATATTTATCGATCAAATTTATATTATCAATCAAATTAGGGTGGGATATGAAAGTAGTACATAGATGAATATTTTAAATACTTCAGTACCTTGGATGCTCTGATCTGGTGTCTTCCAGATGATTCATATGGCACCTGTGAAGCATAGAGTTCAGTCATACTCTGAATCATACTGACTTAGTCATAGTCTATTGAACTATCGGCGCTCCCAGGTAAACCAAATGGTAACACAGACAGGAAACTCAACTAGGAAATCTACCTTATTGTAAGGCTACATTAACAGAATCTTGCAAGTCTGAGAGGGCAAACTTCCCTCTTTTTTAACAGCTGGATGCATTAAGGCAGGTACTTCCTTTCTCTGATCATTGAGCCACTGTGGGGTTCTCCCTCTCTTGTCTGATTGTTTCCTAAGCAGCATCTCTTCTCTTCATTTCCCAAGATCATCCACGCATTCCATTACAGATTAGGGTTTAAAATGTTGTGTACCATGCTAAAGAAACCATACATAAACCACAATTAAACAGATGTGGCTTGGCTATGTGAGCTGAGGCTCTTTGCTGAGGGGTGATGGAATTTATCACTTCTGTTTGGAGTGATAAACAGAGTGATAACCACAAATTAGCCACATGTATTTTATCCTAGCATGTTATGCAAACCCAGCCCTTGGATTTGGAATATGGTTCTGGGTATTGTGTAAATTAAATAGTTGGGTTAATTCTGCATACCACAGTCCAGTTAATAATTATAAATAGAAATGGCATGTGTTTATAGCCACTGGGGCTTGAGACGGAAGATTTGTAAATGTAATGTCAAAGCAGCCTCTAGAACATCACCCTGGGCACAGACTGAAATCTGCAGAACACTGAAGTATATAATTGAAGGTCATGCTTGAAACTGTTAGCTGTTGTGATTATTACCGTCACTTAACATTTACAAACCTCCAGTCCATGCTAGCAGCAATAAATTTCAGAGTCTTCATTATTATACATTTCATCATTTGTTATTATACACACAGAAGCCTCTCTCTTTCAAAATTAATTTTTATTTTAAAAAACTTTTTCATAAAGTAAAAAACAATGTTTAAAGAAAAGTGAGGTTAAAAAAAAGAAAATCCTAAAACAACAAAAAGGAGCTTTGTTAAGGAGAAGTTTGGTTCACATAGCACTAAACAATAAGATGTTTGTTTGTTGTGAATCCACCTATAATAGTTTAGCATTAAGTGTGAACTAGGCCATGGGCTAGAGTTGTTGTCCTTTTAGTGCTAAAAGCAATGAAGTATTTTCTGCTCCCCCCAGAGAATAAAATCCTCAAAACCATAGAAGCAATTGAAGTAATAAAGTTATAAAAATTCATTGCAAGAGTTTGGGTTTCAAGAATTCTTGTCAGGCCAAGAACATAGATATTGGTGCCTAGGTTTATGGACAGCTGAGATCTTAGATATGGTTAATTTCTAAAAGCTTTGATGAGACAAAGCAAGCAAGCAAAAAACTGCATATTCCCTATCCCTAAATATATGCTTTCTGGATATTGAAGCCAACATTTTCAGTCCAATGAAGTACACAGATTACTTGGCCAGTGGAGAACTGTGGAAAAATCACTTGTTAAGTTTTTATATTAGTAAAGCCATAAAAGGAAAGAGGGTTGGAGATGAATGCATGTGTGCACATGCAGGGAGGCCAAGGAAAGAGGACACAGGATACAAGTGAAACTGGGAAAAAGGGACATGGTGTGTGTGTGAGAGCGAGAGTGCAGGGAAGCCAGGAAAAGAGGTTGTGGGGTACTGTATGTGCACCTGTGCAAGTGCTGGGAAGCTGGGGAATGAGGGCACAAGGCAGGGGTGAAATGCTACCGGTTTGCCCGGTTTGCCCGAACCATTAATAACAAATACTTCCAGTTCTCCGAACCGGTAGTAAAAATGCTTTTTTAAAGTAAAAAAAAAGTTTTCCACAATCGCGTGGCACAGCTGATTGGCACAGCTGATGAACCTTTTTTTAAACTTTTTAAAAAGCATTTTTACTACCTATTCGCCAGAGCTGGTAGTAAAAAAATGCTTTAAAAAGTAAAAAAAAAAGTCCTGACTCTCAGCTGTTTGACAATCAGCTGAGAGGGGGATCATAGGAACTTTTTTTTTTACTTTTTTAAAGCATTTTTTAAAACTACCTATTCGCTGTTACTGTGACTCTGTGAGGTTCCTGCTTTGTTGCAGGGGCCATTTTGTGTGAAGTCCAGCTGCTTCTGCATTGTGTGTGAGTCAGTTGTGTAGGAGTCAGTTGTGCAGCTTTTGTGTTATTTTTGTGTAAAGTGTAAACGTTGGTTTTTGAGCTCACCTGGTCACATGACCACCAAGCCACACCCACCCAGTCACATGACCACCAAGCCACACCCACCAATCCCATTCATATTATATACCCTCCAATTTAATCAGTCTAATAAAAAGTTCTGAAGAATCTTCTTCATTCAGTGCACATAATGTTTTAGTCTCCACATTTTCTGCACTCTTTCCCAACAGCTGGGCATGTTTCTTAAAGGTGAGAAATTCTGCATCTCACTACATACTTTGGGTCTTCAGCATTACAACTGATGGCTGGGATTTAGGTTTTATAGATGCTTTCTCTTTACTCCACACAAAATCCATTTCCTTATCAGTACTCCCAAGCTGTTTTAATTAAGTTACAGCAACTCCTCAGCTCTACAAACATCAACAGCATATTCCTGTGTTAAGTGATTTATCCTTAATAATTTCGTTCTTACTCTTCCAAATCTTACTCCACATCCTACACAGTTCTTAATTAAGGAGTCACCTAATTGTCCAAATTCACAAGACTGTGCTAAAAGGTTTAACTCTGTTACATAGGCATTCATGTCTTCACCTTCACTTTGTTTCCTTCTAAAAACCTTATGCCTCTCATATATAGTGTTCTTTCTTCATGCACAGTAAATTTCACATTTCTTAAACAAGGCCTGCAGCTTCTGCTTATCAGACTCCTCTTCAAATTGGAATATATTAAACACTGCTCCCCTGCAAAATGCAGGATTGTGATTTCTCAGTGTTTTTTATCAGCCCCTCTCTCCATGGAGTACAAGTGTAAATTTGTCTCCACTTTCCCCAGTTTTCCAATACAGTTGCAACAAAATTTAATTTGTTTGGAAGCTGCAGGTGGTCCATTACCACACTGGCACCACCCAAAACTTCTCAGTTGACTTCTGAATCCATTTTTGGTAACACCACATAGAAAGACAAACCCAATGTGCCAAAAAGCTTTACTCGTAGTTTGTAGATCACAACAGTAGTAGAGAGCTACATGTACAACTGGATTTGTTATCTTCTTATCATAATCTAGTCAGAAGCAATACAATGCTTTACAACTCATAACAATTGGATGTATTCAAGTGGATATTAGGTAGTCACCTAACGGAGATGCTTTAATTTGGATTCCTGAACAGAGCAGGGGATTGAATTATGGCCTCTTTCAGCTCTGTCTTCAGTAAATTCATTTTATCAAGCAAGATGTTTTGATGTTAGTTCTTGGCAGTTTTTCAAATAATATCATTGAAGGTAAATGTACTGGTGTCTTCAGCTGTCAATTTAAAGAATATTAGCTAGGAATAAATGGATGATCTATAGAAGATGTGCATTTTTATTAACGGTTTTGGAGTAAAATGTTAAAAATTTATTTATTTATTTATTTATTTATTTATTTATTTATTTATTTATTTATTTATTTATTTATTTATTTATTTATTTATTTATTTATTTATTTATTTATTTATTTATTTTAGTGTTCTTATATGCCGCCCTACTCCCTGGGGACTCAGGATGGCGTACAACATGTAAAGAACAACTATAAAAACAGTATTAATAAATTAATAACAGTGTAAAGAGGAATTTAAAAACATACAAAACCATACATACATGGGGGAGACCTAGGATATTACATGTTCTCAAATCACCCCGCCTGCAGGAAGAGCCATGGCTTTTTGAAAGGCGAGGTAGTTGGTTCCAGAGAACAGGGGCCCCCACAGAGAAGGCTCTCCCCCTAGGCCCCGCCAGCCGGCATTGTTTGGTTGATGGGACCTGGAGGAGACCCACTCTCTGGGACCTGACCAGTTGAAGGGAAGTATGAGGTAGGATGCGGTCCCGGAGGTAACCTGGTCCTAAGCCATGTAGGACTTTAAAGATGATGATCAACACCTTGAATTGCACCCGGAGACCAATGGGCAGCCAATGCAACTGGCGAAGTATGGGTGTCACGTGGGTGTATCTTGAGACACCCACCACAGCACGCGCAGCCGCATTTTGCACCAGTTTAAGTCTCCGGATACTCTTCAAGGGTAGCCCCATGTAGACCGCATTACAGTAGTCCAATCGAGAGGTGACAAGGGCATGAGTGACCGTGAGTAGAGCCTCCCTCTCCAAGTATGGTCGCAATTGGTGCACCAGGCGGACCTGTGCAAATGCTCCCCTAGCACAGCCGTAAGATGTTGGTCTAATTTTAGCTGTGGATCTAGGAGAACTCCCAAATTGCAAACCCGTTCTGAGGGAGCTAATTTTTCTCTCCCAAGAACCAAGGAGGGACAGTTGACATAGTCCTTAGGAGGCAATATCCAAAGCCATTCAGTCTTGTCAGGGTTGAGCTTGAGCCTGTTCCTCCCCATCCAGATCCTAACATCGTCCAGGCAACGGCACATTACATCCACTGCCTCCCTGAAGTGGCACAGGGTGGAGATGTACAGCTGGTACTGTTGAAAACTCACCCCATGTCAATGGATGATCTCCCCCAGTGGTTTCATGTTAATGTTAAATGTTAAACAGGATGGGTGAGAGGACCAAACCCTGAGGAACCCCACAGGTTAGGGGCCTAGGAGACGATCTCTGTCCTCCTGTTAACACCAACTGCACCCTATTGGCGAGGTAAGAGGAGAACCACCATAAAACGGTGCCTCCCACTCCCAGCTCGCCGAGTCGGTGCAGAAGGATACCATGGTCGATGGTATCGAAAGCTGCTGAGAGGTCAAGTAGCACCAGGATGGAAGAGTTACCCCCATCCCGGGCTCGCCAGAGATCATCCATCAGGGTGACCAAGGCAGTTTCTGTGCTGTAGTCGTGCCTGAAACCCAATTGAAAGGAATCTAGAAAAATCATGCCCTGAATGGAAGACCTTCCTCAAAGTTGGGCTAATCCTTAAACAAACCAGTTTGCAGTAGTCCATAAGACTTCACACAAACCCCCCCAAAAATAAAGATGAAATTATGTTTTGTGATAGAATGTAGTGATCAGGTGGATTCCAGGAGGAAGGGCAGAATTCCAGAAGAGTAAGAGGCAAATTAACTCAGATATAATACATGAGCTGAGATAGTGCAGTGGTTAAAAGCAGCATTGCGACCTTCAGCTGATTGCTAGTTTAGCAGTTCAGCTGTTCAAATCTCACTAGGCTCAAGGTTGACTCAGCCTTCCATCCTTCCGAGGTGGGTAAAATGAGAACCGAGATTGTTGGGGGCAATATGCTGAACTCTGTAAACCACTTAGAGAGTGCTGTAAAGCACTATGAAGCGGTATATAAGTAAAGTGCTATTGCTATTGCTATGAGAAGAAGAGGGTGAAGACAGCCCCTCCCTAATAAATTCCATAGTATATTGTAGATGCAGATAGTAGTCTGGCAAGATTTTGGCTATAGATGTGAAACAATAAATAATTTAAGTAAGCTTGGGTTTTGGGTTTAACATGTTTGCTACTCAAAATGTGAGTTTTTATTAGCTCTCTGGAACAAGGATTGTCGTAGTGATCCCACCAGAACAATGATTTTTAACAACCATACTAGTATATACCCACAAGTAAATATAGAATTACTATATTCTATATATAGTAATTATATAGCTATATAGAATAGATGATACCCATGCTTCGCTACGAAACTATGTGATGGGGCTTGATAAATTGACACTTAAAGCTTTAAAATTAATGAGTAGTTTAAAAAGGGACTGTATTATTTTGTTAGAGATGGTAGGCTAAGTTTCTGTTAAGGTGAAGACATTATTTGCATAGCATAGACTTTAAATTTGTCCCTCAGATGAATTGCTCAGGACCTCCCTGTAAGCAACATTCCTGGTTTTGCCCTCTGGCTGGAGGATGACCAGGCTGTCAGGTGAACTGACTCTGGAGCATGCCACATATAACTGGGCATGGGAAAAACAGGCAGCTTCCCTTACTTGTGTTTTCCTAATCGCATCTGTAAATCTTTTCCTGCGTTTTTTGCCTCTTTCCCCTTTAACTGGTGTTACAGTAGAAGGAACAGATTCATCTGAACTGAGGAGGAAAATAAGGGGGGTAATCTGTCTCTGCCTACCAGCATCCATTGGTATTCATCTGGCTAGCATCCTATTAGTGTGTGAGAGAGTTGAGGAGTGTTTGGAAACTCAAACAGTATTTGCTGTGTGAGCAAGAAGGAGACAGGAAGGAGCCTGGGTGTGGCTTAGCTCAACTGTTCTGTAGTAAAGCTGCTTGCTGCTGTGAAAGCAAAAGCGAAACTGAAATCCTCTGCTTGTGTTTTGCATTTGGATCAGATTTCTTTTCAGGTGGGGAGGGGAAGTAGAACGCCTTAGCATCAGAGCTTGTTAATAATAATATAAGAAATACTCATGCTCCAATGGTCATTTCAAAAAATCCTTTCTAAGTGAGCACCTAGAAGCCAAGAGGAACATATGTGGATAATTTCAAGTTTGTAGGCTTTACGGTTCTGGAGATTTCGTGATTAATCCGTGAGTAGTTTTTGCTTTTATATATATAGATTAATTTGATGTATTGAAAATTCCAAGTCCAATCTCAGAACTCTCCACTTAAGAGAAGCTGGTTGTACATGATGAAAAAGTTCAACCTAGGTTAAATGACTGGTCTTTTCCAATCTGATGCCATCCAATATGTTGGACTGCAACTTGCATATTGGCTAGGAAATATCCATCATATATGGAGGATACCAGTTAAGGAGATTCATATTTTTTATTTTCTTTATGATGAAAATTGCTCTCCCCAACAATAGCCATCATCAGATTCTAACAATCTTGCTAAATGGAAGAAAGTTGTAGATTAGTTGTAGTTGCCCTTTGTCTCAGAATTTGAACAGCGGACCATTGCTTGGGTAAGCCTTCCCTGGATGTATTGTGACAGTAGCTGTCAGCCAGCAATAGACATATCAGCTAAGACAGTGATGGCAAACCTATGGCATGCGTGCCACAGGTGGCACGCAGAGCCATATCGGAGGGCACGTGAGGTGTTACCCTATGTCAGCTCCAGCGCACATGCCAGCTGATTTTCGGCCTTGGGGAAGGCCGTTTCGCCCTCCAGAGGCTTCAGGAAAGCTTCCCTGAAGCCCCGGAGTACGGAAAATGGCCCAAGGGGCAAACCAGAAGTTCAGAAAAACAGACTTCCAGTTTGCCCGTTGTGCTGTTTTTCACACTCCGGGGCTTCAGGAAGCTCCAGAGTGCGAAAAACAGCACAATGGGCAAACCGGAAGAACTTTTTTCCGAACTTTCTGTTTGCCCATTTGGCCATTTTTTCACCATCCCAGGCTTTAGTGAGGCCTGTGTGCATGCGTGGGGGCAGCGCGGGGGGTGCGCATGTGTGTGGGAGAGGGAATGGGTGTGGGAATGTGTGCGCGCACGCTAGCGCGCACACACCCCCTTTTGGCACACTAACCAAAAAAGGTTCGCCATCACTGAGCTAAGAAATGTGGGAGTTGTGGTCCTAAGACACCTGTGGAGCAACAAGTTTGAGAAGGACAATTGTGTTTCTCTAAAAATAGAGTTAAGATTATGTAGCTCAAAGTTGTTTAAAAACAACAACAGCAATAGATAGGCAGCAATAGATAGGTAAGGTGACAACTTTTTTTGAAAGTGCCCATAACCTCATTCTGGCATTATCTAGTCTGGAGTACTCACCATGAGAACGCTCTGGTAAACCTCCACTTTATCATTTGTCTTTTTTTCCTCTAGGACTTGCCCTTCATTTTTTTACCCCCTCTGGCTAGGATTTGGAAATATTTGAAAAAAATGTAGGATTTTGATATGCCCTAGCAGCTCATGGAAGAAATAACCACTCTTTCAGGAACAGCTGCAGCCCCTGAGGCTCTGTGAAGAGCCGAGACAGGGGCAATCCATCCATGTGGCCCAGTAACAGGCAGCCCCCAAAGGCCCACAGAAGAAGTCTGCCTTTCTCTCACCCTCCTTCACTTACCTCTCACTCATTACTGGAGGGTACACCTTGTTTTCAGTTTCAGGGAAGATTTCTTCCCCAGAGCCAAACACTCTCTGGTTCTGTTGGGTCTATCTTTTCTGCATTAAGAAACAGAATGTCTGTTGCAGTGATGGGAAAGAAGACCAATAAATAATAGTGCCCATCCTTCAAACTATATTTTCTAAAAGCAGGTTCAAACATGATGACCCTAAGCGTTACCCACACAAACTAAGAGCACTAAATAAATAAAAAAATAAATAAACTCAAATATAAAATACTGGGAGATTCCCTGCAATATGTGCACACTCAGCACACATCTAAAGGAGAAAAGCCTATGTAGAAAAGAACTTTCGTGAAATCAGTAGCTTCTGGCTCACATAAAGCCGACATGGCTTTTCCTCTTCAGACATTATTGAAGCACTTCTGGAAGAGAGTTATCCAGAACCCTCATGGTGAACACTCCAGATTTATAAATTGAATACAAATCCCCCCCCCTTTTAAATAAGATTTATAATGACAATATTGAAGCTTGATAAAGATACTCTTGAAAATATAAGCTATTGGGCAATTTATTTATGCAACATAACTGGTAAAATATTGTCTGCATTTCTGACACAGAGGTTGCAGAATATATTATCACCATTAATCCTGATCAGTCTGTTACCATGAAAAGATGGTAAGCCTCAGTTAATACCAGTATCAGCCAGCTAATTGATACACTAGATGTGCAACCAAAGAAACTGATTATGCAGGAGTGGTTTTATTGGATGCAAAAAAAACCCAACAACCTTTGATAAGAGTGTAGATTCAGACACTTCCAGTGAGGACTGGTGAAAGGTAAATTGGATGTCCCTGAACAATAAGGAAAACATTATGGCTGGATGCTACCAAGCCATGGAAATCTCTTTGAAGAAAGGAGAGTTCACCAGACGGCCCATATGCACTCTGAACAGCTGCTGCTCATGAGAAGGCAGCAGAAAAATGTTTCTTCAGTCACTTGTGTGTTGTGCAGATGGGAGTTGAGGGATTTCATCAGGCTCACAAGTGTAATGTAGCCTCCAAGGACTTTAAGTCCACAGCAAAAAGGTTTTTAAATACAAATTTGAAGACTCAGAAAAAATTCTTTTTGGAGTAAATAGCAATTGGGTGATTAAAGTGTTGATTTTGAAAAGTTATAAATGGATTAAGTGCCCATAGAGATGTGAAATAATATTTTAAAATTAATTATATGAATCTTTCCCATAGGAAACTGCTGAGGTTATTTTAACTCTAAAAATAGATAAGATGGGACTTTGAAGTTTGCACACTAGAGGAATCCAGAAGAAACTAAAGATTGCATTTAAAGGAGAAATACCTAAATTACTTAACAAGAATGGAACAAATTTAATACCAAATGTATTTAAGGATATTTGGGGGAAATGTGTCTCAGAAATGAAATTTGAAAATAATTTGCTATTATAAACTGACTGTAAATGAAGTTGTGAAAGATGAAAGATTTCTATTAGATAAAACTGGTTTAAATGTGAATTTGGAAATATCAATTTACAAGAACGATGTGGAAAAAGATTAAATACTGTATATAGAAATAAAACTGGACGAGTCTTCGGTTTTGTTTTGGAATTCAAGTGATTTTTCCTCCCCCAAAATCCCTTATGGCAGTGGTCCCCAACCATGGTGGCCTGGCTGGGGGGAGGAGAGGGGAACCAGGCCAAAGAAATTTTTTTTCTTCTAAACGGAATTATAACTAGAGCCCAATTGATTGAGGATCTGGAGTTTTACTTTTAAAGATCTGGAATTTAAAGAAAAGCAATTTGGTTGGTGGAATTGATTTAAAAACAGAACAATTGGATTATAATAATAAAAGACAGAGTTGGGAGATTGAAACAGAGCTGGTTGGAGGAGCTATTGTAAGCATGGGATAGTACCAGAAATATTACCAGGAATGTTTTGACAGCTGTTGTTTTTGAACAGAGCAGCTTGTTACTGTATAAAAGAAAAATATTTGGACTGAGTTGGATAAGAACTGAATTGGATTGAATTTTAACAACAAAGGAACAGCAAGAAAGATATGGGCTTGTAATGACTAAATGGAAATTAAAAGGATCTAATTAGTGAGATTTTACTAGATTTTACTAGAAGACAATTAAAAAGGCTGTGAAATATATTATTATTAGCAACTGGAAGGATTATAAAAATTTGGTGATTTGTGATCTTGCTGATAAAGAAATAAGTGATTGTTAAAAACTCTTGGAACTTTTTGAAAAAAATTTGTTTTGTGGTACAGGCAGATTCCACCTAATAGTTGGAGCTCATTTATAAGATTTTAGATTTGAGAAACATAACTCTGAAGATATGGGGATATTGATTACAAAGAAATGCCTGAATTTTTGAAAGCTTTTTTTAAAGATTTAAGAAGACACTTTGGATTGGACGCAAAGGAGAAAGGGGAAAGCATGGAAAAGGAAAAGGAAAGAATAACAGATGAAGGCAAGAAGATTGATGAAAATACCATAAACGATGATGAAAAGGGAAAGAACACTGAAAAAGTAATATTAATTAATGATTATGTTGAGATTTATAACGATTCCACTGGGATTTACAGTGAAAATAGAGATAAAGATAATAAAAATGATGATGTTCAGATTGAGGAAGAAGATTTTAAGATACAAAAAATTAAAAAAAGAATGGGGAAAACTAGATACATACAGATAGTAGATTTAAGAGGGGGGAAAGGGCATGGGAAATGAGATCTGATTGGTATAAAGGTAAACAAAAGAAGGGGAAGAAGTTAAGGAAATGGGGATGGAGGAAATACATATAAAAAATAGAAATAATTTGAAAATTAAAAGGAAATGGATGAAGACTTTGAAATATTATAAATGATGTCTTTTTTTACTATTTACCTTCTTTTCCTTTTCCTTTTCCTTTTTCCTTTTTCTTTTTTATTATTATATTAGATTTAATTGTGATAAGTATGTTGATTGATTAAAATTTTGATATATATAATTAATATAACTTTCTGGTTAGAAGTTCAAAGATCTTTTTCCCCCCTCCTTTTGTTCTTTTTATAAAGGTTAATATTGTTGAATTGCTTGGAATAATATGGATAAAACAATGACAATATGAGAAATATGGAATAAATATGATCATTAGAATTTAAGGGAAATTATCTAAATGTTAAAAATGAACAGGGTATATTATGAACGTTTATTACTTTAAAAATGTATTAAGCGGAGATTTGGTAAGATTTGGATCTTTTCCTTTCCTTTTTATATTTTATATTTTCTTTTTTTTTTTTACTATTTTTTGTCTTTTCCTGTCTATTTTTTGATATATTATGGTATATTATGATTGTGTACTATTTTTATATATGAGATTTGTTTAAATATAAAACTTTAAAAAATGTATTTAAAGAATTGAATATTTATGGAATGGATACAATTAGAAAGAATTTTGATGATTAATATGAGAATTTAAAAGTATAATTGGGCATTTAGTTTTTTTGATAGAGCAAAGGATAAAAAACAGAAACGATGAATAAAGAGACTAAAGAAATAGAGGAAGTAATATGACTTAAAATTAAGAAGCAGGAGACAGTAAATATCTTGAGAAGTTAAGCGAATAGCGGTCAATTTGGAAGGAAATTTGAAATTAACTGGTGAATATCCCAGATGACAAAATTAGAAAATTAGATTTTTTTTCTTTTTCTTTTTTCTTTTTTCTTTTGGAGGTAAGATGGAAATAGCAGCATGTACCTAGAAGAAAGTACTACATAAAAAGAATAATAATATAATTATAATGGTTAAAAAAAATTTCTTTAAAAGAGATATGATTAGTTTAAAATTGAGATTAGCATCAGTCTGTCAAATATAAAATGAGTTAGTATAAAAAGTACTCAAGGAAAGGTAAAGAAAGTGAAAGAGGAAGTAGAAGGGGAGGAAGAGAAGGTGTAGAGAGGGTAGATGAGGAGGGAAGGAGTTAGAAAGTAGGAGGAGAAGGAGATAGAGCGAGGGGAGTGTAATGGAATAAAGTAGAACAGACTGATGACTGATGAGGCAAGTGTTGAATAAGACATTGATTTTTGAATGATTGATTATATTGAAAAATATGTATTTTTATTATAATATCTTAAGGTACTGTATATGTGTATTGAATTGTATATGAAGTGATAGAGAAAATTTAAAAAAAATTGTCAAAAAAAAAGAAAAGAAATAGAACTGTGTGTGTACAACTGATGAGCATTGCTAAAATGTATAAACTTTTAGCTGGTATAGGAATGTGATCAATAAAATAAATAAACAAATAATAAGCAAATAAATAAATAATAAACAAAGTTCAGCATTATGTTGGAAGTATGATCAGCAAGAGGGGACATTTTACCATGTTTGGTGGATGTGCATATGTTCAGAAGATTTTAAAGATTAATATACAGCTGCTGAAACATTCTTTTGGGACTGATGGACAAACAATGGGGGAAAAAGTCATGGAACTATTTTTATACATGATAACTGCAGTGAGATGATTACATCTATGAATGTGGAAAGATTGAACACTACCCAAAATGTAAGAATGGATGGTGAATATGATGAAACTTACTAAGATAGTCAAATTGATAGCTTTGGTCAGAGAAAAGACATTATCTAAGTTTAATGTTGACTGGAAACCCCTTACAGACTTTTTGTGTGAAGCAGAAAAAAGGAAGTATAATATATAGTTTTGATGGTTAGAAAAAAAAATAGATTCTACAAAAAAAATATGACATGTTATGACTATAGAGTAAGAGGTTAACTTACATTTATAACTGCTGTAAAGAAAATAAGAAGCTGCTTCTTTATTTCTTCTTTATTTTTTTGTACTTTTGACTTATTTTTCTTTCTTTTCCTCTCTTTTTTCTCTATTCTAAATATTAGCTCTTGTTAGTTTTTAATTTGTCTTTAAAAATTTTAATGACACTGTACAAAATATTGACACTTTGGGGTAAATTGGATTGTTGGATTCATGTTAAGTCATAGTTTCTTTAACCACAGTTTTGTGAAGCCAAATCCAAATAAATCAAATTGTAGCTTAGTAATATGTATGAATCTAGCTATAGTAAATAGGATGACTATTCACAGGTATGATAATGAACCTATGGGGGGGGGGGGAATCACACTTAACCAGATGGTTCCAGCTAATCCACAGCTTTCAAATATCAAACAATCAGACTATCAATGTGACATGTTACATGGGGGGAGAGAGAGATTGTAATGGAATTGCCACATCTCTGAGTATATGATTATAAAATTATGCATTATAGAAAATAGCATAAAATAAAGCTATCCATTACATGACCTACACAATATTGCAATAATATGAGAAAATGCATCAGCTTGTGAAAGTCTAACTTTAAAAAAAAAAGAAATATGAAAATCACTATAATTGAGCCCCTAAAGTAGACATTTTGCTTCAATCCAAATGGAGGCTTATTATCTCAGTATAGAATAACAGAGGATAATTTTTCACTTAGAATTAATTTTACATGCGCCTTATAAAATCTCAAACAGTCTAACATTCTGCAACCTATGATGTCACAACCTTGGATGTTGCACAGTTTTTTGAATACTAGAAAAGCAGATGAATTTCTACAGGCCTATCCACACACATTTTACTGAGAGGAATAGGGCTGTATTTCACATAAAGGCAGTATCCTTTGCCAAAAAATGCTTGAAATGCTCCAAAACCAGTTAAAAGCAATAATGTGGCAGAACAACAGATCCTAATATTGAATAGAGGCTTGGCTCCTTTACAGCATGATAAAGCAGGAACCATACCTCTGATTCTTCTTATCTAGTTTTTTAGTTATTTGTGCATTTAAGTGAATTCAGATGATAAATCAGGAAATCAACAGGATTCTAAATTTTGATTTTTGCAGAAATCGGATTGATTTGTAGAGTGGCAAGGAATGTGATCTTTTCTATATTTACCTAATGTGCTCCAGTCTTGACTTTCTAAGCCACCAGGATTATATTGGCAACCTTATATCTGGACTGCACTGTGTGGAACTGTGTTTAGAGCTGGTTCACAAGCTATAATTAATGCAGAATGTAGGATAAATGTGCCTTAAAGTGCACTGTGTCCATGCTGAAAGATCTAAACTCATGGCCTGTTTGCTTCTAAAGTAGAGTTATGGTGCTGCCACTCCTGCAAAAACCCCTTAAGAAGCTTTGTCATTCAATTTATCTCAGAAACCGTCATCTACATCAGTGGCTCAGTTCACTATGATTTTCAGAAAAATTATGCTCCTTATATTATGCATTTTCTGCTTGTAGCAATCTGCAATACAGGTAGCAGAGGTGGGTTTCAGCAGGTTCTGACCAGTTCTGGAGAACTGGTAGCAGAAATTTTGAGTAGTTCAGAGAACCGGTAGCGGAAATTTTGAGTAGTTCAGAGAACCGGTAACTACCACCTCTGACTGGCCCCGCCCCCATCTATTCTCTACCTCCCGAGTCCCAGCTGATCGGGAGGAAATGGGGATTTTGCAGTATCCTTCCCTTGGAGTGGGGAGGGAATGAAGATTTTGCAGTATCCTTCCCCTAGAGTAGGGTGGGAATGGAGATTTTACAGTATCCTTCCCCTGCCACGCCCACCAAGCCACGCCCACCAAGCCACACCATACCCACCAAGCCACGCCCACATGGCTAGTAAAAAAAATTGAATCCCACCACTGATGGGTAGGTGTTCTCTGTTTTGGTGCCTGGGAAATAAACTCTTCTTCCACAATAAGCAAGATTCCATCACTGAAATGAGTCTATTGGAAAACAAAATTTGTATTTCCTTTTTAAAAAAATTCATTAAGCTCAGTACCTTCTACCCTTCAGATCCTCCTGTGCTGTCTTACAGTGGCAAAGGGGTGTTCCTAGGAGGGATGAATGAAGAATGTCATGAGTGTATGCCCAGAGATATATTTCCACCAAGGTTGCCTAAGGTGTGAAGGTCATCCCAGCTGCCTAGCTAAAGCAAGCGCCCTCCTATACAGTATTAGGCAACAGCAATATAAAAAAGATGCTGGAGGTGGATTATTGCTCAGGACATAAAGACAAAGAAGAAATGACACTGCTTTTGGGAAGGATATAGAAAGACCAGTACTTGGCCATAATGCAATTGATAACTGAATAATCTTAATTAGATTTTGCGATCAACCCTTTAATATGATTATCATTCATGTTTATGCTCCAACCAAATATGCAGAAGAAGAGAAGGTTGGTAAGTCTTTGTAAAATCAAGTTCAATTTGAAATTGTCAGAACATGCAAACAAAGGGCCTGCTTGTGAGTGGCAATGCCAAAGTTGGAAACATTAAAAAAAAAGTTGGACTGTATAACTTAGCAAACCGAAATGAAGCAGGAGATCACCTTATCTATCTATCTATCTATCTATCACCTATTTCTATCACTAGAATGATTTATTCATAGCCAATGATTTTGGTTGCTGTCTTCAAGCAACCAAAATAATGCCTCTATACATGGACATCACCAAATGGCATGCCTAGAAATAAAATATACTGTATTATTGGTAGAAAAGGTGGAGGAGCTCAATTATAAGACCAATGACATAGCTAGGTGCTGACTGCAGAACAGATCACAAACTGCTCATGTGCAAGTTCAAAATTAAGCTAAAGAAGAATTAGAAAGTCAACCATTTCCCATGATATGAACTTGAGCATATACTAGGGCATATCAAAATTTTCAACTTTCAATTTCCAAACATTAGGGCTGCTCAAATGTTGTGACATGCCTTGGGGAATTGTAAAGATATTTGGATTACTTTAATATAATTTACATGTGCTTGATAGGTAACTACATAAATATCATAACTTTTTAACATTTTGTTTGTTTCAAACACACACTATTTTCAAGGAGAACATTAGGAATTGCTTTGAAATCCTGAACCTCACTGATAGAGAACCAAACAACTTAAACATTCATTAAGGATGAATGTGTAAATAGATTGCCAAGGATGAAGAAATAGAAGAAAGCAAACTGGATGTCAGAACAAACCTTTGAAATTGCCAAGAAGAGAAGCCAAAGCCAAGAAAGAAAGAAAATTCAGAAAGGAACATAATAAAGAATTTCAGAAAACTGTTAGAAGAGACAAGAAGCAGTAGTACATCTATAAAGAAAGAGAAGATGGAAACAAGGCATGGAAAAGCAAATAGAGTCTTTCAAAAGATATCTGAACTCTGAAAAAGTTCCAACATTGAATTGATATGTTAAAGGATGCCAATGGTCAGATAGTTACTGATTCAAGGAAAATGGAGGGAGGTGAACATGCAAGATATCAAAGAAGATGCTCCCTACATATATGAATCTCTAGTAGTAGAATATGAAGTATGTTCAGCACTCTAATCATTACAAAATCAGAAGGCTACAGGAACAGATATAATACACTGGACAACAATTTTTTAAAAAAAACTTCTGCTTCCTAAAAAACGTTTGGTGATTATAATAGACCTTTTGGTGGTTATGATATAATTTCAGAATAACACTATCACATAGGAATATTGCAAAATGTAAAATTAACTTTTAATAATTATAATGCATTTCATTGCATAATATTTATGACACACTGCATGAGTTCAACAGGTGCAGAAGTGTTTTGTTGCTTTTTGTTTATGCTCAATGTCCAATTCATCTTGTTGCAGTGTTCAGCAAGTCAGCCCGCAACAATGGATTCCAGTTGCCCTGATATATTTTTTCCCCATTCTGGCCTCTTCAACACATTCTTTGGCTCAGTCTTTGTAAACAGCAATGGCTCATGCCCAAAATTCCCTAGTCGTACCACAAATACTCACAACAATTTAACACAAATAGACTTCACTGAATACAACGTTGAAAAAGCACTACGCGAACTAAAACCTTCTCTGTCAATTGGACCAGATGGACTTTGTGCATACTTCCTAAAAAAAATCTCCACAGCCATTGCTGAACCACTACGCATAATCTTTGAAAAATCCTACAGGACCAGTTCCCTACCAAAACTATGGTCATTAGCCACGGTCATCCCCATCTTCAAAATGGGAGATCCCAGTCTAGTGGAAAACTACCGACCAATCTCTCTATGCTGCGTCACATGCAGAGTCATGGAATCAATCATAAACCAATCCATTACCCTCCACCTAGAAACTAACAACCTACTTTCAAGCAAACAATTCGGTTTCAGGAAAAAACTATCCTGCAATCTACAACTACTACACTGCAAAAACATATGGACCACAAAACTTGACCAGGGCAAAACAATAGACGCAGTTTACATAGACTTCTGTAAAGCCTTCGACTCAGTGGTTCACGATAAACTACTTCTGAAACTGAAATCCTACGGCATCTCTGGACCCCAGCATGACTGGATAACTGCGTTCCTGTCAAACAGACAACAAGTGGTCAAAATAGGGAGCATCCTATCAAATCCCGTTCCTGTTAACAGCGGTGTACCCCAAGGCAGCGTACTAGGACCCACACTCTTCATACTCTATATAAATGACCTTTGCGATCACATTACAAGCGACTGCATTCTCTTTGCCGATGATGTAAAACTCTTCAACACCACCAACAACACTGCTATCCTCCAAAAAGACCTTGACTTTGTGTCAGAATGGTCAAACATCTGGCAACTCCAAATCTCAACCAACAAATGCTCTGTCCTACACATTGGCCAAAAAAATCAGAACACTAAATACAAGCTGAATAGACAAGACCTTACAGACGACCCTCACTCTGTCAAAGACCTTGGAATACTGATATCAAATGACCTAAGTGCCAAAGCCCACTGCAACAACATCGCCAAAAAGGCTTCAAGAGTTGTTAACCTAATCTTACGTAGCTTTTTCTCCGGTAATATCAGACTACTAACCAGAGCATACAAAACATTCGCCAGACTAATCCTCGAATACAGTTCATCTGTCTGGAACCCACACCGCATATCGGACATAAATACATTAGAAAGTGTCCAGAGATACTTTACAAGAAGAGTCCTCCACTCATCTAATCACAACAGAATACCTTACGCAACCAGACTTGAAATCCTAGGCTTAGAAAGTTTAGAACTACGTCGCCTTCGGCACGACCTAAGCATAGCTCATAAAATTATCCGCTACAACGTCCTTCCTGTCAATGACTACTTCAGCTCCAACCACAACAATACACGAGCACATAACAGATACAAACTCAAAGTGAATCGCTCCAAACTTGACTGTAGAAAATACGACTTTAGCAACAGAGTGGTCAATGCCTGGAACGCATTTGGGGGTTTGGTGACGAAACCACCAAACCACCAAAACTTTACCCTAAGTCTGTCCACTGTTGACCTCACCCGATTCCTAAGAGGTCAGTAAGGGGCGTGCATAAGTGCACCAGCGTGCCTACCGTCCCTGTCCTAATGTTACCTCTTATCAGTACCCATCTTATGTATACAAACAATGTTACATCTATGTATATTACCAACACGTACTTGACAAAATAAATAAATAAAATAAATAAAAATAAATGTCCTGGTAAAACCTTTCACCATGTTTGTCACTGACAGCATCTAGACTTTAGAAAAAGAAGTCTGAGAATGAGAATGCAGAAAATGAATCTTCCATGACATTTTGCACTTCATAGTCTTTTATGCTATAAGAAGTTTGTCAACCAGATGAATGTAATTTGGTTGTCAAGAAAATTCTCAATGACATCTTTCAATGCTTTTCATTTTCTTTGGTCCCACTATCAGATCTTCGAGCCACTTGAAATTGATGACATATCTGATCTTTGGGCCAATAAAAATGCCTTCCTTAATTTTGGTATCAGTTATACTTGGAAACATCTGTCTCAAATAATGAAAACCATCATCTTCCTTGTTCATCACTTTTGCAGAATTTTTTAATCAGTCCAAGTTGAAATGGAGGCAAAAATATCTTTTGTCGGGTCAACAAATAGCTTATGTATCACATTCTTCTGTCCTGGAATCAAATTCTTTTAGAATGGCCATTTCTTTTTAATGTAATGCAACTCTCTTGTATAACTGTCCCATTCACATATGTAACAACAGAACTTGGAATATCCAAACTGGATTCTGGGCAGCAGAGCCACTACTTTTAGCTCTCCATAGCAGCGGTGGGTTGCTCCCAGTTTGGACCAGTTCTTAGAACCAGTAGCGCCGGTGGTGGGAGGCTCCACCCACCCACCCGGGACGCTTCTGTGAATGCACAGAAGCATCGCCACGTGCGCATGCGCGAACCGGTAGCAAAATCATTTACAACCCACCACTGCTCCATAGATATTCCACTTGTACTTGGTGGATTGGATGTGCTTCATTAACACTTCCATGTTTCCATATGCTTCCATATCCTAGATTCCACATATCTCCCTGATGCCCAAAGAATCAGTTGCAGCAAGCTTTATCCCATCTACATTATGTTGGCCACCAAATCAAACCTCAACATCACTGCCATCTCTCTTTACCCATAATGAAAAAAGAAAGGAAAAGAGTCCTTGTGGATTTTACTCTGCTAGTTGTTGCTGACTATAAGGGACGGAGCTTATCTCCATTTCAAGGCCATGAGCCAACACTGCCTGAAAATGTTTTTGCAGTCATGTGGCCAGCAGGATGTTACAGAGCACTGTTTCCTCCCCACTGAAGTGCTACCCATTTATCTACTCTTATTTGCATGCTTTCAAACTGCTAGGTGGGTAGGAGCTAAGTGAAGACAGGCACTCATCCCATCACACAATGCTTGGGTCTCAAACCTGGACTGTCGACTTTCCAGCTGACAAGCCCAGTGTCTTAACCACTGAGCCATTGTGCTGCCCTTACCCATAACACCCCTCAGCGGTATATTTAAAAAATAGGGAGATGGGTTTTTGCATATAGACTTGAGTAATAATCACCATGATTCATTATTTATATTATTTTTTTAATTAAGATGGTTTCTGTACTACCCCAATCTCATGATTCTGGATGGTGTACAAATATCTCAAATACCAGTTTTAAAATGCAATCAAAATCATAAGTATGTGTATACATATGAAACACAGGTCTTTAGAGACATCTTTGCATTATTGTTGTTAGAACTGTTCAGATGTCAAGGCTTACTATCTGTCAATAAGTCATGATGAAGTAAATCAGTGCTTTTGTGCCCATGCATACTTTCCACATATTCAGTGTTACATTAAAAGTTTTTCTAGCATTTCTTTTCAGAAATATTATTCTGTGGTCTTCCTGATGCCATTATCCTTGATTGTGGTGGGAGGATTTTGATCTGAAACTCCCCCAATATCACAAAAAAAACCAACCCCCAAAAGACAAATGAGTACTAGAAGCAAAATAGATTATCTAGAGGAGGTGATCATAAAATGAGAAAAATTGTAAGTAAACAGGGGTGGTTTTAATATGACAATTGTAGAATTGCAGGCATTCACTGGAGAAATACTATATTTGTCAGGTTGGGTGAGCATCCGTTTTACTTGCTGCATCACTCAAAAGGGATTGATTTGCACATTGGGGCCTATTATTGCATTGTCCCTCCCTCATGTCAACAGTTAAAAGAAACTACCAGTTCCTTATCTTCCCCTTACAGAGTTGGTTTAATGTTCTGAAAATATAAAGAATGGAAGAGAGAGGGGAATTGAAGAGTTCCTTAAGCTCTAAACTGTCATTATGTGTATATAGATATTTCTATGTACTATGACTGGGAAGATTAGAGATACAGTTAATTGAAGCATTGCTTTAAAAGGAAGATTAATTATGGTTCAGCATGATGTCTGAACTGGCATACTAGTATTCAGCACTGACAAATTTTAAAAGAAGCCATGGTCTACATTGCAAATGATAGTCTATTTGTAGAGACTGTAACATTGAGCAAAGAGTGCACACACACACACACACATACACACACGGTTTAAACCATATTTTACATATTGGACATTTAGAAATTTAAATTATGTTTGCATTCTAAATATAAAGTTTCATGCAGACCTAATAGCAAAGCCTGATTATGTGGCTGGTGAGTCTCTTGAGAGTTTCATTTGTCTCTAAAGATAAATTATTAACTCACAAAACCTGTAAGTTGGTTTCAATACCAAATAAACTAATAATATATATGATTTCTTAACTGTTAACAGTGGCCAAATTCTGATAAAACTAAGGAATGTTTCTTATTTCACTTTTTACAGCATGTCTCAAAACATTACTGTTAAAATTAGAATTCTTTCAACAAAAGTTCAAATAATAAATAAGCAAAACCCCAGACCCCTTGGAAACATTTTTTAGATATTTTAATGCCTTCATGAACATTATTTGATACAAGAGAGAAAAATCTATTTTTTACTTAGAGATCATGTTTCATTTAAAGAAATATGGCATCAAAATCATTGCTTTTTTATTTTTTCATTTTCTGAAGCAAGTACTCAGAATGGAAATAGATAGCATTGAGTAACTTGCATATCAAGCAGATTGTGGCTCCCAAAAAATGTAAAACACAGCTCCTTGTATATCAATTCTCTGAACTCTAATCACTGCATTTTGCCTGCTTGTATAGTTAATCACTACTAATCAACACCCTTTTCTTTAAAAACTTGCTAAATATATCTGTTTTCCGTTGATCCCTTTTCTATCTTATGCAGTTTTGTGGTGCATAACTACCTCTATAAGGTATTATTACTCTGTTCAGGTAAGGTAGGAGCTCTGTGAAACATCAGCATAATTAAAAGAATGTCATCAGTTTGTGGAGTACGCTACCTGCTGTGATGGATAGCAAGAAAATCTTTCTAATGCACAACCTGTGGGTCTTGAACACAAAAATTATTTTTTTCCACCGCTGGGCATTTCATTTAAAATATGGTGATGTGTATTTTTTTTATGCTACTATATTTGCGTCTTTCATTCTTTAATAATGCATTCTGGCAATAGCCAGCAACATATGCTAACCTGTTTTTTTCTGTTTTTTTTTTTTTGTTTCGATCTTTTTGTTTTTACTAATTGAGATACCTATTTGCTACTGTGCAAAACATTTCTAAACCTGACACTTCCACAACCTTTCCTGTAGCAAGCTTCAGATGTGTCAGTTAAATAGGTTTAGTTGTAAACATGAATACCTCTACCCAGAGAGCAGTTATTCTCAGCTGTTGAAAGGGCTATTACTGTTCATGGTGTATTATTGCTTCTAGTAAACAAAGTTTGGGGTGCTTCAAAGTTGTGCGAGATCTGATCCATCAGAGATGACAGCAGGAACGAGGAAAGGCATGGCTTCTAGAGATCAAACTACTGCCAATCAGACAGAAAGCAAAGCATGGATATGAGATCCTACAATTCTATGAGAAAAGCTATATATAGTGTAGGATATTTTATGAGACTCCCATCAGGAAAATTTCATGGGATGTCTTAATTGTGGAGACTGCCCTTATGGATCCAGGGAGGTAGAAATTCTCACTCATATCTTTATAACTGTCCTTTTTATGATGTCCAAGACAAGCTCTCCAATCATTTTCAAATTTGAGGGCCACATAAATTCTATGTTTATTATTTTTTAAGGGATGGTGACACCACGTTCACATATCCAGTGGTGAAATATCTTCACCAAGTTATACAACTGAGCAAAATTTTTAATTAAATGTTTCATTTTATTTTCCTATTCCCCCCCCCCATTTTCCCAATAACAAAATGTTGTGTCAAACTCTTCCTCTTTTTTACGGTGAAGGATGGTCAAAGATCATTATAAAGATATTTCATCTGTATTTAAACCAATTTTGTCATATCCCCCCTGCCGCTACATCCGACAATAGCAATCTTAACATAGCATTTAAAGATCTAATGCCTGTGAAAGCACTACCGTACTACTAACTGGTAATGAGTAGTGATTGCTTAGATTTAGCAGTGGAGTTTTCTTGATTTTTAAAAAAATGCTGCCTTGAGGTCTGTGAAAGTGATATAGTGTGGGCAACTGGAGAGACTATATTTCTTAGGTAGGTGATGCAATATGTACATTGATCCATAGTTAAATGGCAAAGTCTAAAGCTTGCCTAGTCTGGAGCCAAAGTGCTATTAGAAAATACCTATTTCAAGATTTATACTATAAAAACTTGGATTATAATTAATTTTAATGACAGATATTTTATTTATTTATTTATTTATAAACGCTCTTATAGGCCGCCCAATCCCGTAGGACTCAGATAAAAGGTTAATAGAGTGATAATTTGACTTGTTTCTTTTTGTATCTAGGGAAATGATGGATTTTTAAAAAAGAGAATTGTAAAATATTTATGGCAGTAAAAAGGGAAGCTAGCACAGATGCCCACCAAACAAGGTTAGATTTTAGAAGTTCTGATAAAATTATATCTTTACCAGCTGTTTTGAGCTAAAATAATAATTTGTTGGCATATAGTGATTGTTTAACAGGCCTTGTTACTCACACTTACAGTTTATTTCAAACAATTAACTGCTGAAGCTACAAAGAATTGAGCCATAACCACAGGCAGCTAATGGGACCATACGGATGAAAATAATTGTTTTATTTATTTATTCACTTAAATGTCACCCAATTCCAAATGATCACAATACACCGAAACAATTTAAAGGCAATATAACAGATAGAAACAGAACCAGACTTGAATAAGAAAAAGAAAGAGCAAAATGGCAAACCTGGCAAACCCCCAAAACATCCCACCAACAATTGGCTTCCAACAAAGGGGACACCAACCACTGTGCTACAAGGTCTTTGGGACACCAACTGTTGGTGGCAAGGGAATCAAGGGCTTGAAAAAGATTGGCTCCACTCAATTAAATTAATAGTGAAGAATCTGCTACTGATAGACAGGGATGAAATGCTACCGGTTCGGGGCGGTTTGCTCGAACCGGTAGTAACAAATGCTTCTGGTTCGCAGAACCAGTAGTTAAAAATGTTTTTAAAAAGTTAAAAAAAGGTCCCGAAGATCAGCTGTGACAATCAGCTGAGGGGGGAACCTTTTTTAAAAAACCTTTTAAAGCATTTTTTTACTACCTATTCGACCAGAACGGTGACTCTGTGAGGTTTCTGCTTCTTGCAGGGGCCATTTTGTGTGAAGTCCAACTGCTCCTGCATTGTGTGCGAGTCAGTTGTGTTGCTTTTGTGTTATTTTTGTGTGAAGTGTGATAGTTGTTTTTTGAGCTCTCTGTGACTCTGTAAGGTTCCTGCTTGTTGCAGGGGCCATTTTGTGTGAAGTCCAGCTGCTCCTGCATTGTGAGTCAGTTGTGTAGCTTTTGTGTTATTTTTGTGTAAAGTATGATAGTTGGTTTTTGATATCACGCCCACCCGGTCACATGATCACTGTTAGAACCCTGTTCAAACGATTGGGTCTGTTAATATGTGATTAAGCCACAAATCATTGTTATGTGTATATTGCTTTAAATGCATTGTGGATGATTACTATATAAGCAAGCAAGAGAGCATGCTCAATGTGGTTGGTGGTTTAGTGTGGTGAGTGGTGTTTGATGGTGTGTTCCGGATTGAAGACTCTCTGCTGCTTTACTGATGAGTAAATTACTTTATGACTGTGTGGAATTGCTGTGAAGAGAAGAGTAACTATCTGTGATAGTATAGAATTAAGCGATAGCTGTAATCTTTGTTTGTGAGTTAAAACAAAGATAGGCAAGAAGAAGAAACTTCGCATTGACTGAATAACTGTGTATGACTTGGACTTCCTATTTAACTTTGCTACTATTCAAGTAAAAACTATTTTGTACATACTAAAGATATTCTGTTTATTGACTGAATAGCATTCATATCAAACTGCAACACCATTACTACAACACATTTCACTGTGTATGTGCTTAACAGCACAATAACTCCTTAACAATCACCAAGCCATGCCCATCCGGTCACATGATCACCAAGCCATGTCCACCTGGTCACATGACCACCAAGCCACGCCCACCAAGCCACGGCCACAGAACCGGTAGGGAAAATTTTTAGATTTCACCACTGCGTGATAGGTGAGCACTTGCTAGTTGGAAAGACCCAGGTGAATCAATCAATCAATGTTCAGTCATAGACCAGCAGAGGAAAGATATACAAATGTTTGTAATAGGAGGCAAAACCATTAGAAATTAGTACATAATCTAAAGCAAAAGTTCCCCTAGAACTCCAAAATGTTAGTTTGCCCTCTGGATCATAGATTCATGAAGAATTTTCATGTTGAGTTTTATCATCAGTTGCAACAGTCTCCATTCCACTGGGTTGATCCTGGCATCTTTAGATTTCCATGAGGACAGACCAATCAAAGGGCAACATGAGGTATTATAGTGTTGAAGAAGAGTCTCATTATCCCATCCTAGCACTGAAATCTTTGGCAAATGTCAGTATTGAATATGGGAATGCAGATGTAAAAACTAAGAACCAAAATTCAAAATAGTCCTAACATCTGTTAATTTGAGAAACATAATTATGAAATGGAAGACAGATAGAAAAACCATTCACAATAGGGGAGCACAGGGTTGCATTCTGGTACCCTCACTTTTTAACTTTTACATTCATTTGTAATTAGAAAAGTAGGATTAAAAATGCATATTTCTCACTGAGAATTAAATTTAGCACAATTTAAAGCATCATGAAATAGTTTCATAAAATTGTAACAATAATCAGCCTATTTTTGATGTTATGAAATAATGAGTCCAAATAATTATCAAATTAGCTTGACAGGATCAAGAATTTACGTTAACTTAATAAACATGTTAATTAAATGAACAAACAAAATCAAAAATATTTTTCTATATGATTAATATTTGTTGGGGGTTGCTCACTGGAGAAAATAAAGAAAAGAAATAGTGTTTCAGTATTCAGTGTTCTGAAATAGTGTAACATATTATTTGAAATTAGCAATTTCCTGATTTAGGTATTCTTAAGTATTAAGTATTCTTATTTAAATTTTCTTATTTAAGTATCACTTCTTATTCCTGCTAGGTCAAACTTTAACATCCTGTTGTGAACTTTTCAGTGTCTTTCTGTGTTACTTAAATCACAAAATGTTACATTCTTATCTTAAAACACAGATACTACTAATTTAATTTCAGTACCTTTTATTATATGTAGAGTTGATACAGCCTAAATTGAATGGGGAAATCCAGCTGAAAACTTGGCTGAAAATTCTAGGAAGAGCTGCAGATTAAAAATGGATGGAATCCATTGCTCATGAGTAAGCATCTATAAGTAGATGTCTGCCTCCTTCTCTCTGCACTCCCTCTCATGGCCTCATGATTTACTCCCAAAAGTTATTCTCTGGAATAGACTTTTAAACTATATCAAGCAAGGGTAATTACTTTCCCACAGTCTTGCTGATTCAGGTATTCCTGTCAGTAGAAGAGGACCATTGAATCTCATCCTGGTAACATTTATCAAGTATTCTTATTATGTATAACCCACTGTATGGTAACAAAGAGGAGTGCTTCCTCTGGCCATCTCCTCAGAAGGACTATGTATTGATAAAACAGATTTACTCCTTAGCTATGATCCATTTAAAACCATACAAGAACTGGTCTTTTATTTGAATGACTCTGTGGAGTTTGGAAGTAGATCGAATTCCTGCCTCATGACACTTCCTAGATTCTGGGTTCGGTCAATGAGAAAGGTGGATTGATACCTTTGTAGTTCTCTATCACGACATATTTTTGTTTTGTCTTGCACATGACCAGACCAATGACCAGAATATGGAATACAATAAGTATGTCAATTTTAAATTTCTCTTGGATTTGGAGAGAAGGGGAAGGCCTCAGAGGGAAGAGGTGTGGCAGCTAAGAGAAGGCTAGCTCTCTGCATTCTTTGCTCCTTGTTCTTAGTATTTGAAGTTGGAGAAATTAAGACAACTATAGATCATCTTTCAATCTTCTTAGAATGACTTAGGACATGGCAATGGTGGCAAGGTGAATAGGCCTTTTACTGCGGGGTCCTGGTTGTGCAATAAGCACCTCATTTATACCATCTTTAGCTATTACTGAAGATGGATTATATTATTTTTGTGCTGGCCAAACTGGGTGAAACCTACTGTTCTTCGGTCTTTTGGGACCAGAACAAAATGAACAACTACTTATTTTGGATACTTACTTAGATAACCACCACTCATGTTGATAAATCTAGATTGTTATGATCTGGAACAAAAATGAAACATTTCAAGCCCAAAATCACAACTTTTCACTACTCTGATCTTAAGTAGAAACTTATACTTTTTCTGAAAAATTATATATATATATATATATTTAAAGTTACACAATTACCTATTACCTATTACCTACCCATTGTATGTAGTTCTATTACATTTGTTCTATATATTTATAAACTATATTAGCACTATAAGGTGCGGAATGATACTAATAAATTTTTAAATAAACAAAACATACCTACTTACAATCAAATTCCTGTGTATGAATTTTACACTGAACAAGGTATGTTTTAAATATTGGATATATCATAAATACATTGAGGTGTTTCTCCTAGGCACTAGTATACTAGCAAATCTAATCAACCAAATTCAAGGAATCTTTGTGCAATGAGAATTTAAATATATTATGCATACTCACATAAAGTTTTCATTAAAGTTGCGCTCTTTTCTCTCCTTTTCCTGTTACTAACAACTGAGGCAAGATGGGACCGAAATCCACTATAATTAACTCAAGCCATACTTTTCCAAAAGAAGGTCATGATCAGGCCAGTTTCTCTCAGACTCCAGCTCCAGATGATTCATACTTGGAGTAAGTTTTTTGATCTTTCAAACAAAACAAAACCGAGGGAGGAGGACATTAGTGACTTGTTTAGGATTCTGTATCCTTTTACTTTCTGGTGGGAAAATACTTTCTTGTTGGAGCATAAGATTGGTTGTACGGGTAAAAGCATGCTATTTTTCAAATTAGTATTAGGAGACTATGTACACATGTCCCATCTATCATTATTTAGACTTATATGCAATCATAGTCAGATATATCTTTAAATCACATACAGATATACATTTTAACCCTGTCTGAACAAGTCATCAATGTTCCTACTGCATTATATTTTTACTATGAATTTGCAAGTGATGCCATTGCTTTCAGCAATTTAATTTTGTTGTATGTAAAATTATTGAAGAAAATTGAATACATTACTGACTGCCAAAATCAAACAGGTTACACTTTCCCTTTTGTATGTGTCAGGATGATCACACCAAAGGTAACAAGTGAACAAAAGAACAATTTCAGAGAGTTGTCCTATACTAAAGATGATGAAAAAATTAATGGTGTTGAAGACAAAGAACATACTGTAAAATTATGCTGTATGGTTATTATCCATTTTGTTGTTCATATATAGTTACAGGAGCTAAAAAGAGTTAGTTTTGCATATTTTAACTATCTGCAATGAATAAACTCCATCTGGAGAAAGGATAATGAAGGGAGTGGCATTGATTTTTGTGTTTATTTTAAAGTTGAGATGTAGGAAATTCAGCACGGCTGCTCCAGATGGCTGTGTATAACTAGGCTAAGGAAAAAAAGAGAGTTGAGAAATAGTTTTCCATTTATATTTAAGTGGATATCAGTTCCCTACAATATCCTTTTCTTTGCTAATCCTGAAATGCTTGGTGTTATACACTGTTATTTCCTATTAGCTATGTGTTCACCCTTGTTATTTGGTTGCTTTATAGTAGTTTTCAAAATCTATTCCTTTAATCAAATAATCTGCTCAAGAACCTGACACTTTGAAGGCTTATCCAAAAGGGAATTTTACAATAAACAAATAGGGCTGTCCAGCATAGTGATTTTAAAAATAGTTCTTTGTGATCTGTCATACCCATACATTCTCTGAAGTCAATGGCTTTCAAAGAGTGTAATGTACTATAAGGCTTATTCCTGAATGATCTCTCTATTGCAAACCTCAAGTGGGAATCCACCAGTTCTTTTCCTGATCCTCTGCTATCAGACCATGAGACCTACTGCCCATTTAAGTCTCAGGAAATGTGTAACCTTCCAGTTGGCCTTTTGCTTAAGTGCATATTTAAAGAATTTAAGGAATATGACACTAACAATAGATATTTAATGTATTACATGAAATAGAGTCATATCAAGCTTCTCTAACATCTGTTTCCACTTTAGCCTGTGATTTGGGCGGCGGCTTGTGATTGTGACGAGTCCTTGTGATTAAGGCATTGGGCAGACTTGGGTACAATAAGGCAGCTTAATTTATCCTTCAGACTGTGCATAAACTAAGAGTTTATTAATTCAGGGAGCCATGGAACAGTTAGCCTTATATTCACATTATATACATCAGTGATGGCAAATCTTTTGGGTTCAGACTATCAAAAATTTGGAAAACACCTAACTTGATTCTGCTGGCATGTTACACCCGCATCCCCCCCCAAAAGAGAAACAATTCTCTATCTCCTCCTGTACCTACCTCACCCTAAACACTGGCACTCATTGGTAGCCCTAGCCCCACCACTGCCACTCAAAAACACCTCTTGCCATTTCCCATTGCCACTGCAGCACAATGCTCCTCAAGATCTGCCCTGCACTGTTTACCCTCAGGTGGCATTCTCTGTCTGTTGATAGGCCCCTGCTGCCTTCCAGAAGCTGCTCCCTGTTGCATGAGGGCTTCGTTCTTGAACTGGCTTCAGTGGATGCTCTTCCATGGACTCTGCAGCCTCAAAAAACTGTGCAAGAAGAGGATGTACTTTCAAGTATAGTTGTTGTTGGGTATTGGTGAATGCATGCTATACAAAACATCATGGTGATACATGTGTCATTGGTTCGCCATCACTGTACTAAGATAGCATGGCAATCTGTAACTATCATATAGTGATTATCATTGTCTTCAGAATCTGATCCCTTATTATTATCTATTCTTCCCTGAAAAGGCATAGAGCAGAGAAAAAAAGGGACTGCCAAAATAGTGGACAAGGGATAAAAATATGAGGAATAATTTGCTGGGGTCTGTGGTAAAAAACTATGGGGAAAGGTAGAATTACCGGTAGGAGATTTTGCAGATAGCGCAATGTATGAACAAACTCTCTAAGTCACAATAGTTTTTTTGAATAAGCTACTGTTGCTGATCTCACATAGCATATAGCCATAAACCATGATTTATAAACCAAATGTCTGAATTTATGGTAACTATAAGCCAACCACATTTGGGTTTGGTATGATGTGTAAATCAAGCCATCAATTTATTTATTTATTTGTCAAACAGTACAAGTATAAGTATGAACATAAACATGAACAAAGGAAGTAAATACAGATAAATGGGGACAGTAAGACAGGGACGGTAGCCACGCTGGTGCACTTATGCACGCCCCCTTTACGGATCTCTTAAGAACGGGGTGAGGTCCACGGTAGACAGTTTAAGGTTGAAGCTGTGAGGGTTTGAGGATGTAACAATGGAGTCAGGCAAAGCATTCCAGGCGTTGACCACTCTGTTGCTGAAATCATATTTTCTGCAATCGAGTTTGGAGTGGTTTACCTTGAATTTGTATCAATTGTTTGCCCATGTATTATAACATAATTGTTATAACGTAATTATAACATAATTGTCAGTATGTTATTCCATTCTTTACTTCCAGCAGACCTGTTTGAGGATAGATTTCTTCTAACTACCTAATTTTTCTGGCTATTTTCAGCAGAATAATGCAAAATATAAAATATAATGCAACTAAACTGTAATCTTTTTCTTTTACAATCATAAAAAATGGTTGTAAAACCACAAAAATCTCCACACAAATCAATTAAAATATTAAAAGTTGTATCTTGTACAGTGGGTGATTAGCAAAAAAGACAGAGAACATAAAACTGGACTAAAATGATTGCTTGAAAATGAATGTTCTGTCGATTAGTATATTTCATTTCTATGTTGATTAGTATAGTTTTAGAATGTGATTGAGATTTTGAGGTTGTTGGAAAACTCATGCTGCCTTTTCTCACAAATATCTTTTCCCAACACTCAAACCATCATTCTTAGAAAATGAATTTTCCCCATAATAAATAATACCACAGAGTTTTGGAAGTGTCTAGAATTATATTATTACCATTGTCATCATCTGTAAACAGCGTCACAAAATTTTCTTCTACAATATTTCCTCCAGATGTGCTGGAGCAACAACTCTCAAAAATCCTAGTTAAAACCCCAGCTATTGCCAATAGATGGGTCAGAATTCTGGGAAGTTCAATTGCAATATAATCTTGAATGCATCAGTAGAAATAAGATAACTGCTGTTTATTGTGGAAACAATTTGAAGCCTGTGTGAGAGAGAAATGATATAGAACTGCTTTCACACATACTGCCAAGCCACAAAGGGTGGATTCTTACATTACACAAGCTGAAAACATTATGGTTTAGCGTTATATGTGAACCAGACCACTAGATCATCTTAAGTCAAAGGAATAGCAAAGGTTTTGGTAGTTGAGCATTAATAATCATCCTCTGCACTTTAGTTTGAAATTTGAGCAGGACTTGGTCCAACAGAAAACTTGGCAGTTTCTTTAGAATTTGTTTTGGAACCAGTCTTTCAGTTTCCATATGAATCATCCAGCGTGAGAAGGGTAAATAGCAGAAAAGCTTAATCAGAATTATTATTATTTCTTTTCCCATATGAAACATGTTACTTATGGAGATGATGGGATATTTTGATCTGATTCTCTAGAGCAAAAGATGATCATCATTTTGTAGCATTGGCCACTTGCCTTCAGGTGAGATGGGGTGGAGGGTGATTAGCTTCATTAAAAAATTGGCACTGTCCAGAAGTAAAAGCTTTCCAGCTTTGAAACACTTATGCTCAGATGTAGTTTTTCCACACAATAATGCTTACGTATTACATGCAAAATCTACCCTAGAAATATATTATTAAGATATTTCTTAAAAGTAGGGGACAGATAAAATATATACAGGAGCCACATCTGGCTCTTAGGCTGCCATCTGACCACCTCTAAATTAGATAAGTCCTACCAAATTAGAAGAGGAATGATGTTCCAAATTTGTGAGCCCCTCTTCCTTTGCAAAATTTGTGATTCATCTGCTTAGGGTGGATTCAGATCACATAGCT
Organism: Diadophis punctatus similis; assembly: GCA_023053685.1. Classification (NCBI taxonomy): domain Eukaryota; kingdom Metazoa; phylum Chordata; class Lepidosauria; order Squamata; family Dipsadidae; genus Diadophis; species Diadophis punctatus. The sequence goes on along the minus strand of JALIGW010000001.1, from coordinate 169,759,507 downwards.
GCTCATACACTAATTAAATAGGGAAGAGGCTGCTTAGACAGGTACAGGTGGCCACTTACCTACCACAGATGAGAATTGATCAGAGATGACATCCTGCCAAGTGGCAAATTGTCATTCCCTGCAGAACGCATGCTTTGCATACAGAAAGTTCTAGGTTTATTTTCTGACAACAAAGCAGGACTGGAGGAAAAATCCTTTCTTAAATCCTGAAGGCAGCCACCAGTCCTTGTGCATAATGTAAGACCAGTTGAAAACCGTGGCCAAATTCAAATACAATGGCTTCCCATGGGGTCAATCCAACTTGAAGTAGACTTTCACTTGAACAGTGGGGCGTGCCTTCCTTCCTCTTCCCCAGATAAGATAAGGAAAGTTCTCTAATTTCTGAAACAGACTTTGGCTGTTTGTGAGTATTTTATTTTATTGGTGGATTGCATCATCAGGTAGATATCACAAAAAATGACATTATATCTTTAACTTCATAAAAACAAAAATGAAAATGCTTTTCTGGTAGCAATTCTGTCGGTCATTCTAGGCAAGATGAACCACAATGTCCTTTTACATATCACAAGCCAGCAATAAAAAACATCTACCCATCAAGCTATTGCAGCAGGAATAGGATTTGCCTTAAGATTCTTGTTTGTACTTTTCTAGATTGGGTTGCCTATTCTTTGTCTCACATTCTATTTCCAAAGTTAAAGTAACAAGAAATAAGCAAACATCATGGGGAAACCCTAGGGCAGAAATAGCTCTAGAGAAGAGGGAAGTAGATCTCATCATGATTTTGCAGCTAGCTGGATCCAGGAGTGTCCCAATTGAAAATGAATAGTTGGTGGACAATCCTCTCTGCTCAGAGAAGGGGAATAAAAGTGATTGAAACTGACAAACGTTGGAAAACCATTAAGTGTTGTACCTCATGATTCTTGACAAATGTATCTTTTCTTTTATGTACACTGAGAGCATATGCACCAAAGACAAATTCCTTGTGTGTCCAATCACACTTGGCCAATAAAGAATTCTATTCTATTCTATTCTAAAATGGGCAAATAAACAACAAAATCCCTACTGTATTCAAGACTTTATTTTCTGCAAGTGCAAGGAAAAGCGTGTTACACTTTAACAGATTAATATACTGTATTTCACCATACTTTTCAAGCAAAATAGTGAGAAAGCATCTGCTCTTTGTTCACAGATAAGCTAGTAGTGCTCTGCTTCCTCTTGCTTTATGGAAATCTGAAGAGTAGTTGGTGTCATAAACATCTTTTTTTGTTTGTTTTGGAGGCGATGGGTGGGAGACAGATCTAAAATGAAATCAGGAAACAAAGTGTTAATGGAGAAAGCTAAAGATTGGGAAATAAATGGCTACAATGGAAGCAAACTTGTAACCAGACACTTCTGATCACACCCAGAACAGGTCACTTGACTTTGTTTCTAAGGCAATGGATGTCAAAATATATTACTTTTTAATGCAACTGGAGCTGGAATATGGGCACCTCAGTTGTGTGCTAGGAATGAAAGATTACACCTTCAGACCCAGGAGGGAAGAAGGAATGTTGTGTTTCAAACTTTGGGTTACCACATATATTCACTAACCGTAGATCATTGATCACAGTACAGGTAGTCCTCAAGTTACAACAGTTCATTTAGTAACTGTTCAAAGTTACAATGGCACTGAAAAAAAGACTTATGATCACTTTTCACACTTACGACCGCTGTAGCATCCCCATGGTCATGTGATTTACAGATGCTTGACAACTGGTTCATATTTATGATGGTTGCAGTGTCCTGGGGTCATGTGATCACCTTTTGCAACCGTCTGACGTCAAAGGGGAAGCCACATTCATTTAACAACTCTCTTACTAATTTAACAAGCACAGTGAATTCACTTAACAAATGTGGCAAAAAAAGTTGTAAAATGGTGCAAAACGCACTTAACAAATGTATCACTTATTTATTATTTATTAATGAGATTTATATACCGCCTCATAGTGCAAGCACTCTCTAAGCGGTTTACACCATTAAGCAATGTATATTTACATTGCCCCCAACAATCTGGGTCCTCATTTTACCTACCTCGGAAGGATGGAAGGCTGAGTCAACCCTGGGTGAGATTTGAACAGCTGAACTCAAATGATCACAGTCAGCTAAAGTAGCCTGCAGTACTGCTCTCTAACCGCTGCGCCACCTCGGCTCATAAATTCTGGGCTCAATTTTGGTATTAAGTCGAGGACTACATGTACATCATAAAATAGTACGATTCCAACTAATATGTCTTTTAATGACTTAGGTTGCATAAAAGATCTAGGGTGTTTTTTATATTTACTGTTTTCATATCTCGGCAACAAAAAGTGGAATAAAATGATTAAGGGTTAAATCTTTTTACTCTGTCTAGGAAGGTTAAGAGTTTTGTGCTTGTTTTATATCTCAATAAGCCATAATTGGTTTATTTGGCTTTGGAGCAAACTCAATGGTTATTCTTAAATTAGGTTAGGATTAGCAATTAAGAGTTCTGGTTCTGCCTTAAGCACAAAGCCACCTGGGTGACTTCAGCCAGTCATTCTCTCAGCCCTAGAAAGGAAGCAAGGGCAAACCACTCACAAAAAAAAACTTGCCAAGAAAATTGCAGGGAGTCCAAGCAGTCACCTGGAGGCAAGGCTGACTTGAAGGCACAAAATAAGTGCATCTAAGCTACAGGACTGGGTATAAATCTCAATATGCCAAAATACACCAGAGTCCTGCTATTATAATAATAATAATAATAATAATAATAATAATAATAATAATAATAATAATAATAATAATAATAATAATAATAATAATAATAATAATAATAATAATAATAATAATACAATTGTATCACAGCGGCCAGTTGTTTCACCGGATTTGGCATTGATTACTAGTCGAGCCCCACCCAGGAGCCTAGGACATCGTAATGTATTTTCGAAGTATATGTGCGGAACCAAGCAGTGCCAATTATTTATTATTATTATTATTATTATTATTATTATTATTATTATTATTATTATTATTATTATTATTATTATTATTATTATTATTATTATTATTATTATTATTTTACTAGTTAATAGGACATTTTAAGAATTCCCCCGCCCGTTTTTCCAGGCGCTTTGCATAAAGGAGAGGAGGTAGGCAGCATTCTTTCCAAAATAAGTAATCCGAAGCAACCAATCCAAAACGTTGGAGCAAGAGAATTTGACTGTTGCCCAAAAGGATTTTTCGGGCTTGTTTAGTATAAAGCAAAAACTTATGTGCGTAAACATGGAGTGGTTGCAAAAGGTTCTCTTAATTGTCGTGAAAACAAACAAGCCCAGGACTTCTTCCGGATCTGCTTTCCTTATAACCCGAAGGCACAGGCTGCGAACTGGTTCAGAAGGCGCACTCCTCCCTCCTTCTCTTTGAGAGGCCCAGCGGGACTTGTTGCGTTGGGTTTGCGGGTGCGCCCCTCTTCCGGAATTCAGCGCAGGGCGAGCGAGGCGAGGCGGCGGACCCTTTAAGTTCCAGGCAGGGCTCGCTTGCTGGGTGGGAGCAGTCAGGAAAGCAACACCCACCGACCCACCCACACCCCAAACGCCGACCTTTGGAGCGATGCTGCAGCCCTGAGCCGCCGGGCGGGAGGGGAGGCGGGAGGAACGAGAGAGCGAGAGCCGGGGAGGCGAGCGCGCGAGAAGGGGCGGGAGTTGAAGTTGCCGTACTGAAGTGGCGGCGGAGAGGCCCGGAAGAGAGAGGAAAAGCGGGGTGGGAAGAAGAAAGAGTCGCCAGGCCGGGCATGGGGCGCGGCGGGGGCTGCGGTTTGCTGTAGCCCTAGGCTTGGCCTGCGAGAGCTTCCTTCTTCCTTCCGCCCCCGAGGAGAGCAGTCTGAGGAGGAGGGGGTGGTCAGTGCAGCGACCTGCTTTTCTGCGTCTCCTTGCCAGGGTCGCGCGGGGCTATCGCTTCCCAAGCTCTCGCATCTCTGGGTTCCTGTTTAAGGGGGGGGGGGCGTCCAAAAGCGGGAATCCGAGTGGTTGCTCAATCCCTCCCAGTTACAGAGTTGGCTTCGGGCGGCACTTTCTGCAGATTAAACCCAACCATCCTCTCTCCGCCTTGAGAAACTTGTGTGTGTGACCTTTGTTGCCCTTTTGCTTCCCTCCAAGACGAGGGCTGAGTGGTTTCAAGCTTGTCTTTGCCTGCCAGGCCTCTGTCCTGCCCTTTCTGAGGAATTCTGGCTCCTTGTCCCCCTTTCTCTTCCTTCCTTCCTTCTTTCCTCCCCTCTTCCCGCAGTGTCAAAACATAAACACCTGCTGCTGCCGAGAGTAGTTTATCTTTCTCTTTGGGAGTTTAGAGTTTGCTGAGTTTTGCATTTCAAAACAAGGTCCCGATTACTGCGGGACTGTTTGGTACTTTCCTCCCACCCACCCCCCTTTCTGAATGTGCCATTTTTTAAAAAAAGAATCCTCATCTACATTTGTTTTTATTTGGATGAGATGAAAGTGACAGTTTGTTTTGGCAAGACGGGGATTGTAGTTCCCTGTAAAGATGGACAAATCCGGGTTAGAGATTTAACCCACCAGGCTCTACAGAGGTACCTAAGAACCAAAGAAAAGGTAAGCATTGACTTCTGCTGTGACACACTGTAGGCAAAGACACCTGTTACTTAACTGTTCCTTGTGCAGGGTGATTGGCTGCATCTTTCCACTGCATGCATAGGCATTTTGAGCGGGAAAAATCTATTCTGAGTTTTTTATGCAAAAGTTGCTAATATCAGAAATGGCACTAAACAGGTTGAGATTGTGAAACTTTATCTTTTCTCTCTCTGTGTGTGTGTATCACATCTTTCATATGTGATAGTTGATTCACCTTTAAATCTTAGTATTTGATACAAACAGGTGCGGGATCAGACTTAGATGTCCAGATCTCATTACGGTAGTTCTGTGTGTGGTATGCCCAATCATTAGTGGCTACTGAAACTCAAAAGCAAGAGACGGGAGAAGTACTTTGTAGAACTCTGGCAAATAACGTTTTTGTGAATAACTAAATTTAGGAGATTGAATGTAGAGCATTATATTACTCAGTGTCTTATTTAATATCATTGTTGACCAATTACCAGAAATGGATTAAACTAGAGAATGTTATTCTCTGTGAAAGAACTAAACATCTACATTAATGTAGTTATACCACTTACCAGAATCCCAAGAGTATTCTTCAAAAACATTCCCTGTTGAGTGATGACTACACCACCTACAACATTCATGTCCTCTTTTCCTGATCTCATGTCCTCTTAAATAATGGATTAGAATTCCTTGTTTATCTCAGGGATTGGAGAAAGCCCAAATAGAAACAAGAAGAGTCAGCCATTCTGAAGTTTCCATACTAATGTGTCTGGCAATCTCTAAAAAAGCAATGTTTTTATGATTGTGTTCTTTCTATTTTTATATTACAAGCTGTCAATTCTGTCCTGTTTTCCTCCTGTCACTCCCTTAAATTGCACAAATGGTGCAAACCATAGTTTTTATTGACATCTGGATCTTGTTTCTTCCATATTATTGATAGTATTTTTAAAATCTGCCCACTTGATGAGTTGAATTTGCAATAAGGCTGTACAGTACTTTAGCTTCAAAGGCAAAGGGAAGTTCAGTACTGGGTTGCCTACATAGAACCTGCCTCTAACTAACTAAAGCATCCATGTCTTTTTCTATACCCATGATGTTGACCTCTGCAGCTACAGGGAAAATACGATTTAAGGTACTACAGCTAGAGGCTGTTGGTATGCCCCTGCATGTTCAAAACATCCCTTTGCCTTTAAATTTGAAATCTTGTGTAGTGCCTACAAGTCCCCAAATTTTCAGATAGTATGCCTATCAGAGCCACAAAATTATGGATTGCTACTTTTGATAAATGAAGAGTTACAGTGAAAGTTGTTTTTTTAATTCAGAAAATTCTGCTCATTTTTTCAGTGACCTGTCTGAGCTATTTTAAGTAAGAGTGAATAAAAAGTGAAAGTGTGGTCACTGGTCTGGAATTAGTGGTTTTAACCCATACACCTGGAATCTGCCTCATAGTTCCTGTGGTAGAGCATACAAAAGTACAGTTGTTCATATGCAAGTCATCTTCAAAGGCTTGATATTGAAGTAAATGTATTTGTGGTAGTTTGTCTTTTACCAGACTGTCACCAGAGTATAACTTCAATATGTAAATTCTATCTAAGTAAAATGTAAATCAGGCACTCTCAAGAGTGTTTATTTTTACCGTTCTGTAAACATCATGCAACTTAGACACCTGATTTTGTGCCATACCACCAATTTAGAATTGAGCTGATTGCAGGAACATTTTCTTCTTGATGATGATGCGTATTCTAGATAATCTTTTATCAAAAATACCTCCTATACATGGAAATCATTGAGAAAGAATCTAGGAAAAACTCCCAAGTTAGTAATTCTTGGCACCTTATACTTATTTTGCAAAAAGAATAATGAAATATTTTTATACAGAACAGCACATTGAATTGGTTCCAATATAACAGTAAGCCACAATGCTTTTGTGTTCTGATCAATGCTACTTTATTGCTCCTCCACTCTCTTTTCAGAGTGACTATCTAAATCCAGAATGTCTTTATAATTTAGTTCAGTATTAGATCTGAAATGGAATTCATGGCTTATTGTTTTCTTCTTGGGTCTGAATTTCTTCTTAGTTTGTTAGGAGAGAATCAAAGAGAGGTATGATTGGAATATGATTCGTAAATCAGATATGCACAATCTAAAGTTCTAGAGTTATATGCAGTCCCCAAATGTCTTGAACACGGGCCTGTGCAAACCTCCAAAAGTGATTGCCAAATTATAATTTTTAATGTGGAAGGGAAGTTAGTACGTATTTTATTGGAGAGTGATAATATTACCTGCATTTAATATTGAGGACAGATGCTCATGAAATACAGATAGATTCAGTTTTTGTTTTTACCCTGCTTTTTTGCTCAAAGATCAAGTATGTTCTTAACAGAGAGAGAAAACAATTCACTGCATCTACTGTAAGTCTACTGTTGATAATGGTACCTGAATTTTTACCTCTTCCACTGACAAATCTAGTGAAACTTTCAAAGATTTTTCTTGCCACTGACCACTGGAAGGTGGTTTTTGACATAGCATGCAAAGCCTGATGTGATCCTTATATTGCTAGAAGTTGTACATCTGTATTTTACTTGTGTAAACCTTAAATACTTGTCTTATAATTCTAATATTAATAGATTAAAATGTTGAATAAACAAATGTTGAAACAATAGAAGGCTGGAAAGTCTTGTACAATCTTACATTTCTGTGAAACTTATAGCTCTCTTAGAAACTTGTTCATTGTTCAGTTGCATCAGGTATTATCAAGTTCAGTACATCTTTTTTCCTGCAAATTATCTGTAAAAATAAAAATACTGGCGTGAAATCAGAGTTATGGATGGGGATTGTGTTGGGTAGATAATTAAATTTTACTCTTGAGCAGTATTTTCAGAGAGGAAAAATGAAGACTTAGTTTCTTCTGCCTTTGATAAATGTTTTGAGTTATTAGTACATAGTATCTGAAGTGCCTAATTATTTATCTCAAGCCTGAATTGACACTAGTAATTACTTCATGGTAAAGTGAATATTCAGATTCTTCAGTTTATTTCATCAGGCAGTTACAGAATTTGAAAGAAACATTCCTCAATTTGTTAGGTCATATTTATAATATATGAATTCAGTTTAGCTAAGACTCCCAGGTCAGTCTTTTTCCTGTATCCTCTGTGAGCCAAAATTTTAAAACAGACGTTTTATACTTTTAAAGAGACACGAGGGAATAAGCTGGGATTTGTAATATAACAGGGTATTGGTGTGACAGATCCATTTCTAAAAACAATGTCACTTGTTACATCTGGTGTATTTGAACAAGATGTGCCTTAGCTTAAGATTATTATAGATCTATAGATAAGTTGGGGAATTATATATTTATATAATTATAAGTTTATTATAGATCTATAGATAAAGTTGGAGAAAACTTAGTGTACTCTGCGGCCTATGACACAATGTGAGCAAATCAGCTGCTTGGGGAAGTCTGTTATACAGTATTATTAATACTGATACTTTTAAAGATTTTGCATAAAGATAGTGATGTCGACAATTCTCTTCATATTTAGCTGTAGCCTTGTTTCTGTTTCAGAGATTGTGTCTAAAGTTGAAAGGATATTTAACTTTTGTATAAAATGCATACTTTTCAAGTAGTTGGGGAGAAATCTATGATTTGAGGTGCATAGTTGTATAAAAGAAAGCTTGATGAAGAATCCTAGGATTATTTCTATTTGTAGCCTGCCTTTTAAGAATAAGAATCATAAGGAATGCCTCCATCTTATTTTAAAATAAGGTTAGCATCCAATTAAGAACAGCAGTGGTGACACGTTGGTTAGAACACAGTAGTGTAGGCTAACTCTGCCCATAGCCTGGAGTTCGATCATGATGGGTCTCAAGGTTAAGTCAGCCTTCCATCCTTCTGAGGGCGGCAAAATGAGGACCCAGATTGTTGGGGGTAATATGCTGGTGTTATAAATCGCTCAGAGAATGCCGTAAAGCACTATGGAGAGGTATATAAGTCTAAGTCTAATGCTAAGAAGAACTAAAAGTATTGTACCTTAGGAGATAACCTTGTTATTTGTAGAGAAGTTGGTTTATTTAAATCAATAAGTTACTTTTGAGATTTATTTGGCAATGCCTTTCTTAAATTGCCACAGTTTTGTTAAAACTCCCATCAAGCATGGATACATTTATATATTGGTTATATGTGGTCTGCTACATTGTTAAAACAGAAATATTTTAAATCTTTAGCTTTTGCAAAAGTGTACATTTCTGTGAGATCAAAGCAGCTCATCCAGATTTTCCAAGCTCAGAACAAATCAACCCCTGTTCCAAAATGTGGGGGAAAACAAAGCATTATGATTACAGATTCTTTCATGTGTTCTGACATTCCTCAATTTGGCAGGTTTTTTTTAAGTTTTCAAAGTTCAGGAGACATGAAGAGTGCATTAGTCAATAAAATAGCAGGCACAGATCCATTTCTGCTGATTGGCTGGAAGTTTTTGTGCAGTGGCCAGGTGGAAGTTAGTAAGAGCCAATTAATATATTTCCAAATAAAATAAACCAACGGATTTTGGAACAGACAACTAGTTTTTCATTGCAAATGCAAACAACTATACTTATTTCAAATAATTGAATTTTAGGATTTAATTGCAGGCTACTTTTAGGTAGCTGGCAGTCTATGCCCCTTTTACAAAGTGAAGCTTTGATTAAAATAACCCTAATAGCTGATTTAAGGATAAAGGTGAAATTTGCAGAAATATATTTCAGTCCTATAAGTTTGATAGACTGTTGAGTTCTTGATTAGCGTTCTGGTACATTTCTAAATCGATATCATGTGTTTGTGCAAATGTGTAGAAAAAATTAATGGTTATAATAACTAATATTTTTAATAATTTATTTTAGATTAACATGGATTGAAGTTTTTTGCTTGTTCTGCAAGAGTGATGCTTAATTTTCCTGACGGACAGGATTATTATATGTCATAGCAGTAGTAACTATGAGCTGAATTTTTAGATGTGCTTATTCAAACATATGCAGAACTATGTACTCTCCTATCTATCTAAATACAAATTTATCCCTTTCTAAATCAGAGTTCATTAACAATTCTCTAATTTGCCTCTGGTGCATCAATATATTTTCTTGAATAGAAAATCTTAATTAAGCTGTACAACACTCAAATTTGCTCATCATGACAAGCATATTAATAAGCTCAAGTATCATTTTTGTATATCAGTGCCTCATGGTACAGTGAGAATTATGGATGATTGCTTGTCAAGTTTAAGAGAGAACTCTGAGTATAAATCATAGACAAGGTCCTATATAATTGAAAGGCGATTTTGTAGCATAGTATTAAAAAGAACTAAAACCTTAATGTGCTACACATACCAATTTCTTCTGTAAGGACTATAATATTAGGGGAACTTGGTTTCCTATAGTTATCACTGCTAAACCACAACTACTTCCTTTTTTGTCTGTCTGTGGCATATATTTTTTTCTTTCACTTCTGTGGCTTTCTTTTCTCATTTCTGACAGTTTTATGTCTGCTAATAAAGTTAAAGCTTATTTTTTATTAATAACCTAAAATATATTTTAAAACTGAGGTAGAGTTGGTAATAATGAAAAATAGTTGACAGTTATTGTCAAAATGAAAAACTGCAATGTATGTGCTGAATTTAGAATCTAAAAGTTGGATTTACCAATGAAGGTTTCTTAGTGTCTTCTGTTAGCCCTCCTTGCACCTGTAAAAACTTTTTGTGAAAGGCCTTGGTACAATAGGTACAGTTTCTCTCCTGTTTCCCTACAACCATGATGGCGAACCTATGGCACGTGTGCCATAGGTGGCACGTGGAGCCACATCTGAGGGCACACGAAGCGTTGCCCTATGTCAGTTCCAGTGCGCATGTGCGCGCTGGCCAGCTGATTTTCAGCCTTCTGGAGGGGGGGAGGCCATTTTTGCCCTCCCCAGGCTTCAGGAAAGCCTCCGGAGCCTGTGGATGGTGAAAAATGGGCCCAACGGGCCTACTGGAAGTTCATTTCCAAACTTCCGGTAGGCCCGTTGGGCCCATTTTTCGCCATCTACAGAGTCTGGAGGCTTCAGTGAGGCCTGCACGCATGCACGGGGGGGGGAGAGCGGGGGGGGGGTTGTGCACGCATGTGTGGGGCAGGGCATTGCATTATGGGTGTGGACACACGTGCACGATATTGCGCGCACGTGTGCCCTTTTGGCACCTGAGCAAAAAAAGGTTTGCCATCACTGCCCTACAACATCAGTCCTGTGAGTTGGTTGAGCTGAGAGTGAGCAACTCAAAGTCCCCAGTGAGCTGCCATGTCTATGGGTAAACTTGAAAGCTGGGTATCCATCTGGCTCCAAAAATGTTATTAATACTTTCCTTCCCCTTCTCTCTCTCTTTTGAATGCTAGGAGCCTAAGTATCTCATTCCCATTACATTCAACTTTTTATTTCTCAAGTGACACTTGATATAATAAAATGGGCAGAAGCATGTTCTTCTACTGTACGTAGTCATTTTATTTCAATAAATATTACTTTCTAAAAACTGATTTCCTAATGCTTTGTTCTAATGCTTTGTAAATATTTGGCCATTTAAAAATTTTTCCAACCATTTTCCTGTCTCTAGTAAACATCAAAATATGAAAAACATGTAGTCAGATTACTATTTCTATTACATTCACATATGTATCTGTATTTTACAGCATTACTTATTTGCATTGAAAAATACATAGATGCACATTATAGCTTAGAATTCCCAGAGGGAAAAACAATTTTTGAATTGGCTTCATGATCTTTATTCTCTGTGCACATGTGGTGTGTGTGTGTGTGTGTGTGTGTGTGTGTGTGTGTGTGTGTGTGTGTGTGTGTAAAACAGCTGTACCCATAGAATGAATAGGCATTAAGTAGCCTGGATTCAACCTCTGACCTATTTTTTTTTTAAAAAGTCTAAAGAATAGATAATATGAGAAAGCATATCATCTGCAGATGGTTAAATACTTGATGTGCTTTTATGTTTCACTGTCATTCAGCAATGAATGCAGTGATTGTGTTCTCCTTTTTTGTGGGTTGTGACATATTCAGTTTTTTGATTGAATGATGCTTGGCTGATTAAAGGAGGTATTTAACAATGCCACTACCTTGGTAATATAGCTATATATGTTAAAGGTCATGAACAAATAAAATAGGAGATCCTTGTTGCCTTGAATATAATAATGATAGGTTTAAATTACTTTTCTAGAAAAATAAGAGAACAGTTCTGGATTTATTGGGTGGATAAAATAGAAGACTATTAAATAATTACAGTAATGTTTAGTTTACCTTAATGTTAGTAATATTTTATTTCCACAATCTGAAATAAAAAACTAAAATAATTAAATGCTGAAATAATATACAAAGTCACATTTAAAATATATTTTGACACCTGTTATGTAAGCTAAGATAGCAGTCAAATGTAACTTTCTAAGAATTAACATTTCCTTTGTGCTAAAACATCTGCTTAAATAATACCCATTTTAATTGTTTTAAGAAATTTTAAGCAGTATTTATTAGTCTTTGTGGCTTTCAGGTGGGTTGTTGTTCGATGCTTGGCTTATTTCTATAGCTTTATGCCAGTAGGAATTCAGTATTTCTTGTTTCATTGCTTAACTGAAGATTAAAATGTATTATAATGTGAAATTACATTAGGAAAATTTAAAACATGTAATATTGCTTGCTGAAGTAACTATCATGTACCTGCACGTACAGAGGAACTCGGCAGGAAATTAAAAACAATCTCTGAAGAGAAATATAAGGCATTTATGTATAACTTACAGAGTTTGATGAAAGATGGGGGCTTTATTTATTTATATCTCACCTTTATTATTTTGCAAATAACTGAAGGCAGCAAATGTGTCCTTCTTCCTCCTCTTTTCACCACAATAACAACCCCGAGTTGGGTTGGGCTAAGAGAATGGCTGGATCAAAGTCACCCAGCAGGCTTTCATGACTAAGGCGGGACTTGAACTCATGATCTCCCGCTTTCTAGTTTGGTACCTTAATTACTGGATCAAATTGGTTCTTTATATAAATATTCTAAATAACTGGCTCTTATATACATATTTATATCATATTTATATGTTATATTCATATTATATTTATATGTATAAATATAAATCATATAAATGTTCTAAATAAAATAGAAATAAATAATATTTTTGCTTATTAAAAATGAAACATTGAATCATAACCATTAGAATAATAGTATCTGTCATACTGTTAAATTTCCCTAAATTTAAGGCAAATAAGGACCACGTATAACAATGTGGTGCATCCAATTATTGAGTGTGACACTGGGGAAAATATTTTTCTTAGTACATGATGTAACTACCAAGATGAATTATTTATTTATGTGGCTACTCAATTCAAAACAACTCTGAGTGGCATATAACAAAGATGAAACAAATATATACATGTGTTAATAATCAGGCAAGTTCCATAACCATTATTAACCCTGCCAAAGTCTAACCTGTTTAAAAGTTGCAACTGGCATCCAGAATTGTTGTCTACAATACATCACTGAGTTGTACTTAAAAAAAAAATCAAATGGTCGACCGTCTTTCTATAACATGATAAATTATCCTGATTTAAAATAGGGTTTAAAACAGTTTTGTTTTAATAACTACGGTTTCTATTATTTTTGCCCCATGACTGATTTGATGGAAATAATTTTTAAAACCCTTAGGAAAGCCATCTAAAGTCCTGAGAAGCCTTGCAAACCGGCATCTCAGGCTTGTTCTTTGTGCTATAGAATTAATTACCTGGACAACTTGAAGGAGGTATATCTTTGAAAGCCCTAGAAGATGGTATATTCAATTAACCTGTGTTCAAGTAGTCTTCTTCTTCCAGTGGCAATTGGGACTGGAATTTCTATAGCTAAGCTATATGGTCATAAAGCATGACAGCATTGCTTAATGACAGCAATCCTGTTTGCCATCATTAACCAAATCTCATGTTATGTGGCAGGGACAACCAAAGACATTGGGAAACCTGGCAGGAAGTTACAAGTCACTGGTACACAGATTAGTAACTGAGGGAGCAAGGCGATGAAGTGTAGGTTAGGAAGGATGCTTGAGGATGTATGTGAGAAATGTGGGTCGGGGAAGGTGTGAGGGGCACATAAAGGGTACAGTGGGAGTTAAGGGTGCACAAGAGTGGAGGGTACACAGGTTAGGGTGGGTGTGCAAGAGTGTTTTGGGGTGTGCAAGAGATGCAACATGGGTCAGGAGGCTGGGTGAGGCCGCAGGGGTGGAATTGGACAACTTGCTGTTGCCAACTTTGCATAGTCATATCACTACACCAACTTACCATGGGAGAACTGGCCATGGCCAACTTGCTATGGGACAGCTCGCTGCGGGAGAATTCTACGAGGGATAACAACGTGGTAAATACTATCCACTATTTCTTTGACATTATTTCCATTGACAAAAGTGTAAATAAGGTAGAAGAAACAGTGGTGGATAACATTTATTTGCGTTGAGTTATCCCACATGGATTTTTCTGCGGCAAGTTGTCTTGGGGCAGATTGGCGGCGGCGAGTTGTCCTAGACCCTACAGGGGAGGATTGGCGAAGGGTGTGTGAGAGTATATTTGAGAGACACAGTGCGGGTTAGGGAGGGTTTATGAGGCTGCAAGGGGTTGTGCAAAAGATGTACGTGGATTGGGGAAGGTGCAAGGGAAGATTGGGAAGGATGCATGAGGGTGTGGTGCAGGTTGAGAAGGGTGCAAGGAAGGTGAGAGTTGGGAAGTATGTATGATCACAGAGAGACAGGGGGGAAAGTGCAAGGATGAGACTTACCCCAGCAACTTATGATCTCTGCTGTCTTCCCCATTGATTTTTCTGTGGAAGCCGGAGGAACAGTTGCAGATAGTGATCATCTGATTGTGGGGCATAAGTGTGAACAGGTAGTGCCCAGGTTGCAATCATGTAATTCCTGTGTGGGTGGTGAGAGGACTCAAATTCCAAGGACTACTTGTCATAATTCGTTCAGCACTGTTGTAACTTTGAACGGTCACTGAATGAATGGTTGTAAGTCAAGGGTACAACCATTTATTTTTGGTTGTAGTGAGCTTTATCTCATGCTAATAATGCAAGTATTTGTGGATTTGCAATCATATAATATCCCCACCCCTTTAATTGATTTTACATGCCTATATGCTCAGGTTTTGTGTCTACAAGTCTAAAAATGGATACTTTTTGATCATAAGAAAAATGGAATATGGAACAGAACTTTGGAAATACACTTTTGGAATCATTAATATAGTTGAAAAGGTCACCATTGGAATGCTTTCATTTTCTGACAATTGTACAAGTAGATTGCATGCAGTGAAGCCACATTTTTGAAACTCATTGAACATTGCTAATGTAGCAAATTCTATATTAAATAAGCTGTGCGTCTTCTAATTGAGTAAAGCTTGCTGTTTTTTAAACTAAGTGGTTTGATTTATCAGTAGTAATAACAAACATGTGAATGTTTTTTATAGGAATTTTAATGTTTGGAAATCTTCCCTATAGGCATATTTTATAGGTCCTGTAAATCAACTACATTAAATTACAAAAGTTAACAGATACAAATATTTGCTTTACCCCCATGGCAACAATTAATTCCTGAAACTATTTTTGGATAATTTTCTACTTTAAAAGTATAACCTCCAGTTCAGTACTATAATTTACATTAATCAGATCTGTGTAAGTTAACATAGTGTGCTATGATTATCGTCGTAGTTGTAAATCACACTTAGTTTATAGTGGATCTGAGCAATATTATTTTCTTTCTGATGTGTGGAAGTCAGATGCTTAAATATAATGGAGATCATTTGTCACATTTTTCTTTAGTGAATTAGCAATACAATTAATCCCAGAGGGCTTCCAGTGGGATTAGTATAGCGGAGGGAAGGATACAATTGGACCAGGATACCCCAATGTGTTAGCAAGCATGCACACAAAACTTACACATTTACCAAAGTCACTTATATTCAGTGAGATTGGAAGTGCATGCTTCCCCCCCCATCACCTACAATAGTTGACTAACAAAGCAAAGAGAAAACAGGATTTGTCCTGATTATAAAAATAATTATTTGAGAATAAGAGCACCAATAATTATAGGTCTACTATTAAGCTGGTGTGTTTACCTTTAATAAAGATCAGAGAATCAGTAAGTATCTGCTGGCTACTAGATTCTAAAATATAACAAGCTACAGGCAGGCTAGTAAACTCCTCTCCTCTCCCCTCTCTCCTCCCCTCCCCTGCCCTCCCCTCTCCTCTGTAAGATAAAGCCTACTTGGATGGGTGACCTTCAGAGAATACCAGGCTATATGCTAAATTGGGAAGTTGAAATGCTTGCTGCTGCCTGCTGGAAGAAGGCAATACAAAACACTGCCCAGAAATCTATAGGTAGTTCTCGCTTAACATCTGTTTGTTCAGCGACTATTCAAAGTTACAGTGGCACTAAACAAAGGGTCTTACAACTTATCATTGAAGTTCTGGCCATTGAAGCGCCCTTGCACTCACGTGAACAAAATTTGAGCCCACTTGGGCACACCTGCATTTATGACCCCCTGCCTACCCCTTATCGCCAGTTGCTCTGCTACCTGTCCTGTCACTGTACTGCCGTGCTCACTACCTAACTCATTAGAACTATATCAGCTCACTACCTAACTCATTAGAACTATATCAGCTGGAGGGGCTTCTCTTGCATCTTGCTCAAGGCCTCCATTCGCACATCAGCCAGGGCCTTCATTCATGCACCAGCCCTGGTCTCTGTTCGTGCCCCACCCAGAGTCTTCTTTCATGAAAGAAGCCCAGTGTGTGAAAGGAGATCTTGGCTGTGCCAGTGAAAAGAAGGATCCTTCTAGCCGGGTTCTGATGCTGTTCTGGTGCAGCAAGGCCTTTCATGCAATGGGCTTCTTTTGTGATAGAAGGCCCTGTGCCGGGCACAAATGGAGACCCTGGGTGGAGTGCAAGAGTAGGGCCCAGGATGATACAATAGTGGTGTTTGGCAGGGGCAGAGCTGGGTGGCGGCACCTGGGGGCAGCATATAGGCCGATGTTCAAAAGGCAGAGATGGGGATGAGATAGGCAGATGGGGAGTGTTCAAGAGGAGGCAGTCTCTTACCTTATACAGTAGAGGCGGACTAAGGAATGACTTGGATCAGGCTGAATCCTCGCCTTGTAGCTGGTCTGATTCAGTTAGCAAAGGCAATGGGGACTTCTGGAATTGTTGTTGCTAAGCAATGCAGTCATGTGATGTCACACTTTACAATCGTATAGCTTAGCAATGTTAATATTGGCGGTATATAAGTCTCACTAATAAATAAATAAATAAATAAATATCAAAAGCCCCCACTGCTGCTGTTAACCAAGGACCATTGTTCAGGGACACATCCAAGTAGTTATCTGGAGTTGAATTCAATTTAAAGATATTATTCTTTATTACCTATATCTATTTATAGCAACTCTACACGTGTTCTCCATCCAGCCAGATACTTTAGTTACATAACAGCTCCAAAATTTAGAAGGGCCTTTTCCTTGGCAGATGCAATGCCCTCCCAACAGCCATTACTGAAGGGGAGATACCGAAATATCCCCTTTAAAGAGAGGCTGTGTCCATATAGTGGAGGAACAATTGAAATGATGGGTTATATTACTTTCTATTACTTTCCCCTCAATGCAGATGCTACCAGGAATTATAATCACCCTTCTTTCTAAACATCCTGGTTGTTCTGATTTGTTTTATCTTGTTATTATCAGACCAGTCTGATTTTGTTTCCTTGATCAGAACTAAGTACTGTTCTTTAATTTTTTTTCTAATCCATCTTAAATATTTTAGAACATTTCTTTTCCTTTTACCCTAATCAATTGCTTTTTTGTGTATTTTATTTGCTGGTCTATGAATAAATCTTGATGGATTGATACTACTTACAATTGTATTCAATAATATTTATACCCAAGTATGTTTAGGATATGTTTAGGATTATAGCATCTGTCTGCCTGTCTAAATTTGTGAGTTTTGGTGTCAGTTGTGGATCCAGGTCTGATTTCATTCACATCCGATATTTTTTCCTCACACCTGCTTATAGTTAGATTTTTTTAGGTGGGACATTTTAGTAACAAAATTATTTGGTGATTTTTTTTTAGTATAAACCAATTTTATTTTCTCCTGTTCCTTATTTATATATGTAAAATAAACGTGCACTGTAACATGATGTTGATTTTAAAAACCCTTTTCCACATCTGATGGCATTTATGATATTAAAAGATATCATAGGAATGAGAAATTTATAGTCCTCTAATTGTAATATTTATACTTTCCAGCCTGCATAACCAAGTTGAGTAATGCTGCTAGTTTTAGAACTTAAATTAATTAAAGGCAAATGCAAGTTTTGTCTAAGTATATATCTGAGATTTCTTTATAGGTAAAAGTGACCTGTGTAAAAGATGAAACCTGAGCAAATCTCAATAGTATAACCTTTTAAAAAGATGTATAACAAAGGCTTCTTTTTCTTGCATACATTTTTTTTTGCTAACCGTTCTCTAATCTATGATCAAATGATGGGCCATTAGCTGTTGTATATAGATGATAGTATTCATATGGAACAAGTTGAAATGAGCGTTGATTAATTCCTGGAGATATACAGTATTAGGTTTAACACTTGGATGCCTTCCAGACAGTCCAAGTGTTCCTTTGGGTGGTTTTACAAAGCATTGATCCCAAAGACTCTTGGATATTTCTACCTTTCTTAAAAATCTCTCTTTCACAGACATAAGGAATATATAAGCAAAAAACAACAACATGTTCTATCCCTTGGGTATTGGCTTATCCAATATTTCAAAACTTGTTTTGAAAAGTTGCCAATTGGTAGCCATTCACAGCATCTTCTAAAATCAGCAGTTATTTTGTATGACCTTCATTGAACTTCTAAATCGATGGAAGTTTCTAGAGAGAGTTGAATGAAGAATCACCCATCTGCCATTGTTGATGACATATTGAATCCAGCTCATATCACCCTCCCTAAACAGTTCCCTTTAAACCCCTTTTAAAACTATCATGGAAGATACATTTTATTAAACAGAACATGTCGATGTAATTCATATCATAGCTCTATCCAGTTGAATGAAGGAATGGAACATTCATCATTGACTATCAGAAATCAATTAAAGTGGAGTTTGACAGCTGACTGGACACATTCAGCCCCACCCCATAATTTTGTTTGACCCCTAAAGGCCTTTTTCAGTTACTGTTGAAATTTGATTGTTGCACATAATTTCTGTACACTGTCAGATAAAATGCAGCCATCAAATGCTTTACATTTATTTTTGTTAATGGCTCAATAAGAATGATTGTTTGAAATTGCAGGAGCTACAACACTAAAGTATTTTACAGCACTGATAACAGTAACAATTATTTTAAATGGAAGGTCTTATTTGAGCAGGTTGTTAACGTAAGACTGAACAAATATCAAATCTTAAAGCATGGTGTTTAACACGCTAATGAAAATGACAATGAAATGGGAGGACAAAACACTCCTGGGGGGAGGTCTTCATAAATAAAGGCCCCAGTTATTTTGAAGCTTAGAAAATAGGCTATGGGGAAATATGTGAATGGATAGTGCAGGACAGACAGATTTCCTGAAGCTTTTTCTTACCCAGCCCTTCATTAACAAATAATGATGAACGATTTTGCTGAATTAAAAATCCTGTCCTGTCCTATCCTCAATTGTAGAGTTGGATGTCACATAAATATCTACAAAAAATACCTAAATGACTCTTGTACTTGATTATACTGGATCAAAAGAAAACAAATTGGAGAACCAGAAATTTTTCCTCTCTTGTTCTAAGTTACAGGAGGGTATTACTATTACTTTAAAAACCTTTCAGTGTACCAGTAAACTTCTGTTACTAAAAAATAGGCTTTCGAGAACAAAAGACTGCCTCAATGGTTCAGCTAAATGGGTTTACATAATAGAGATAGTAAAGGTTACGTGTATGTGTTGGTGTATATATAATATTTATATTAATGAAATATAGTAATAAATGATGGGGCCCTGCTGCCTGGTCTGGCTGAGATCTTACATTGGTGCTTGAAATGGTTTTGGGACATAATTTCTGTGCAGGCTCTCTCTTCATAGATGATAGTCTGAAGGTGCTAAATCTGATGAGTATGGAGGATGCGGTAAAGTTGTCCACCCGAATGAGGTGATTGTCTCCCTTGGCGACTGTCTTTTGGGATGCTCAAGGTGTCATTCTGGTTGATTTTTTGCCAAGAGGAGAAACAATAAACTCTGAGGCCTACATTGAGACCCTGAAGAGGCTCAGAGCAAGAATCCGATGAGTGAGACCCAACTTGCCAATCAACAAAGTCCTCCTTCTGCACGACAATGCTCGACCACACACAAGCATCAGGACAAGGGAGACAATCACCTCATTCGGGTGGACAACTTTACCGCATCCTCCATACTCACCAGATTTAGTGCCTTCAGACTATCATCTCTTTGGCCCCATGAAAGAGGGTTTGAAAGGCAAACATTATTCCAGTGACGAGGAAGTGAAAACTGCACTGAAGAAGTGGCTCAAAGAACAGTCAACAAAATTTTACGAGGCAGGGATACATGCTCTCATTTGAAGGTGGAACATTGCTATTGAGAGAAACGGTGACTATGTTGATAAGAAGGGATGTGATCCACAGAGGACCAGCTTCATTTTGATGTATACTACATGTTCCTGTGTTGGTAATTATACCTGTCCTAAAGAAAATGGCATTACGTTTTGACTCACCCTCGTATCTGGAAATGAATAAAGAGCGCTCATTCAATCTGTATCCAATTGAGAGTAGAATCAGAAGGATTTACATTGAGCATGTTCACTGGCAAAAATAAAATCCAACCTTTTGTTCTTGAGCTTATTCTTATGAGATTGCATGCTTGGTATATGTGTGCTTTCCTAAGGCATCTATTTTCACATGGTACCTCCATTTATATTGTATATCACCCCTCCCCTGCTTTGAATTTGTTCCAGTAATTTGTTTTGTATATTAATTTTTTTAAAAAACCTTTGTAATGATGGGCTTGACATTAATTAGTAGTCATGGCAAATGTATTCTAACAGCTGTTTGATACAGTCAAGTTATTTCTTCATACCTAGTTAGACGTTCAGACTTCTGTTAAAATCAAGAATAGTTTTATATATTTTTTTCCTTAGGATTGTGGGGTGCTCTTATTTTTCCCATTGTATCACAATTAAACAGCTTAATAAAAATATGTAGAACTGAAGCCTTTCTCTTGGCTGAGAGCCAACTATCATAAACACATTATCTAGAGGGGGGTGTGTGTGTGTATTTATATTTATATTTAAAGTTTTGGCTTGGTTCCTGGTTTTGAATTGAGACATTGTTTTAAAGGACTTTGCAGATCATGTGCTTTAGTGATTGTAACCATTGACATTCCTAGCAGCAGCTTTTCTGTGTTTTGGAGAAATACCAACCTTCTGGATCATGTTTTAGGAGACTTAGAAGATCATAAGTTAGAGAAGAATGGACAAATAGAATTTATTTATTATTTACCCTATTTAATTAAAAATGCTGGGGGGGGAGTAGGAAATGGGTGAAAGAGTGAAGCACTGCTGGGAGGGCAGTGTTTACTAGCTATTTTAAAGGCTTATTTTTCAGACAATAAATTATTTTATTTAAATTAGTCCAAATAAAGTCATATGTTGGTTATTCATATTCATATTAATTTATGATTTTTCTTTATGCCAAAGATAGATATTGCCAAAAATATAGGCAACTCCACTTTTTCACAAAAAATCTCAATCTGCTGTAAAATAAGTTGAAACTGACATAAGTAAATGGCATCCAAAATTCTTTGTTCCATAGAAGATAGAGCAGTCTCCTGCTTTTGAAGTATAACTCACCATTTCCATTTCCATTATTATTTACCAGAATATGGTACATACATAATTATTGTTATTCCTTATGTAATTTTTATAGCATATTCTTTGGAAGCAGTAACTGCAATCAAGTGCTTTCTGTAGCTTTGAGTAAGGCTTCTACACTTCTCAACTGGCAATTTGTCCCACTCTGCTAGCTTTGATGGTTCTTTTTCTCAACTGCATTTTAGTGTTTTCGATCAATGATCTATTTCAGGGGTGTCAAACTCGCGTCATCACGGCGGCGTCATGTGACGTATGGGGACTTCGCCCCCCCCTTCGCTAAACTGGGCGGGGATGGGGCCAGCACGTGATGCATCCGGCCTGCGGGCCAAGTGTCTGTCACCCCTGTTCTATTGGATTCAGATCAGGCCTCATAGCAGGCCACTTCAGAACAATCCAATGTCTGCTTTTCTAATATTCTTGGATTTTCTTAGTTGTATGTTTTGGACCATTCTCTTGCTGGAGGACCCATAACCTGGTACTGAGGCAACTTTGTAACACAGGGCATTATGTTTTGCTCCAGAATGCCTTTTCTTTGGGGAAACAGTGGATGGTTGCCAATACTTTTGGCCACATCTGTATGCATGTTACCTTAAGCTGATGCTATTACTACTGTATTATATCAGTACTTATAGTGTTCTTATGTTATATCTGAAGCTCAAAATATATTTGTCAGAGTCTGGTGAAACTCTTGTAATTTTACATTGTGATCATCAAGTTGAATGTGTTCCACTGATTTGTGTCTCGTGGAGCAACTAGGCACTTTACAAACCCTAATTTGTATTTGCAATCAGCAAAATAAGGTGTATTTTATCTTTTCTGGGTTGTTATAGAGCTGCTGTGTTTTATCTAGTGGGCCACCGGTTGTGAATTACTAGTGTAGATGCATTCCTTTATTTTAATGTTAATATATTTCATTTCCTATTCAATGCAATGACTCATGCCTGGCATCGAAAATTTAGCTTTGTAAAGCTCTCCTATTCTTGTATTCCTTTGCTTTGTTGTCATTGTGATAATGACCTTGACATTTAGTGCCAGCCTTAAGAAAGGTAAAATTATTAGTATTAATTTGTTTTTTTGGAATAGTTTCCATTGCAAGGTGAGAAATAGAGATGTCTAAATAAACAACTATAGTTCCTACTTAGCATTTATTAATTTCAACTGACTACTTTTTAAATATATGATTAGGAAAACATTTGCATAATATGTCCCAAAGCACTACTCTTTACATAAAGGATATGCTCATAAAATAATGTCGGAATGGTTTGATGTTATACACAAATATGGGAGGCATTCCTTAGGCAAGGAGCATGTGCGTTCATGTTGCTATTCAATATTCATTTAAGAAGTGCTGGGATAAATTAAACACAGTTCCCGCCTTCAACCTTTCTCCTTTTTAAAGAGTGTAATATGGTACCTATAGATAAAAGTTCAGCCTGATGTAATTTATGTCATATCCAGACAGTGCTGCTATTTCCATAATTATGAGAATAGAAGTTACTGAGAGGAAAGGTCTACATAATGCTTTAGCTGATCATCCCTTTTGACTCAGGATTGCAATAGGATGAAACACATTGAGCGTGATTTTTCTGAGTAATTGCTTATAAAAGTACTATATTTTGGGGGGAGGGACTGACAAGTTTCAGCTTTTAAACCATGGATTGTCCCTTCCTGATATAAACAATCTGTTTACAGCAATTAATTTTGTTACATTCTAAATTCTACCTCTCCCCCAATCCCTCAACCTAAATAAAAAACAAACTACCCAAGAGCTTTCTTAGGTAATCTCAATGTTCAGCTACAAGTTGAAAGCAACCTCAGGTGCCCTAGAAGAGGCACTATTGCTCCCTCTTAGTTTCCTGCTAGCTCAGGAATAAAAAGCACCTCAAGTAACAATGGAATATCATGATGTGCAAACTAGGAACCAGGAAGTCTTTTTGTTGACATAGAAGAACATACTAGAACTCTTAGGTTGTCATACCCAGCCAAATGGGAACATGGTTTGTTATGATGCGCAAATAGAACTTACATATTTGACAACTTCAGATATTGATGTTTTTTTTCTTGTGATGACAACTCTAAGTTAATGCTATTCTATATTTTATAAGTGTCACTCTTAATTAAGATTAGTTATTTTCATTTTTTAAAATAAAATCTGGTCAGCTGCAAACCTTTTTACTGTGATGTTTTTCTTTCAGTCATCTAATTTGAAATTGCTTTTATTTTCTTATGGCTCCATGGTATATATAGCTCAGATTGTGGTATAGATGTTGTTTTTTTGTCATGTTAAACTTTCCCTAAAAGTCATTTGAAAATGTTGTAGAAAAGACTGCAGTTAAAAAAAAAAGCAATGCTTTTGAATTTACAGCAATATTGCAATTCAGAAATGTTTAGTGAGGCTTTGGAAGTATTTAAAAGAAATCGTTTTGAACTCACAGATCCTTGAGAAACTTCTTTCTGGTAAGATGGTAGTGGGAGTGGGTGCTGCATGATGCTGTCTTCACGTTTGTTTGTTGTGATGTGTGTTTCAGGGTGTTGAGAGCTGGCGAAGCTTAGGGCATTGGGATGCCCAGCTTGGTTAATAAGGTAAATGGGAGGTTCTTGGTTTTGGGAACAGGGGGCGGGGAATAGTTTTTAGGATGAGACTGCCATTGGATGGACAGTCTATCCCATTGTAGGGATAAACTACAATATTGTGGTGTTGATAGGCATACAGTACAGTATAGTGGGAAATAGGGAGTGGCTCATACTCCAGATGCAATGCAGTTGTCTAATACCAGTTCTGAATTCCATCTCCCTGGTCTCAGCTCTGGTACTTTGTCAGCAGACCTTCAGAGACCCTGGCTTTTGGCTGTTCCTACTAAATGCCGGATTGGTCTGTAATAAGGTCTCCCTCCCTCCCTAAAGTGATTTATTCACTGATGAGAGGGCCAACAAGGGATGTATTACTGAGACCTTGCTGAGTCTGGAAGGGAAGGTAGCCCTTTCGGCTAGCCAGGTTTCTGGTGTGGCATCAGTTGAGACCCCTGGGCAGGATGGAAGTATGGTGATTGTCATCTGAGAATATTTTATGGCTTTCTGGGGAACTGCATCACCAGATATGAGACCTTCTTAATTTGGGCTCTAGAGATCATTTGGGATTATTGCTGTTGTATCAGCCTCCTGCTATACAGCAACTTCTCTGCTTAGCTCCTTCACGCACAGCTCCTTTGCTTGACTTCTTGCTTAGCTCCCTGACTCCAAGCTTAGCTTTTTGACTTGACTTGATGATTTGGGGGACCTCAATCTACATTTTATGATGTGTGTTTGAGGAGTTCATGGCCACCGTGATGGCATGGGATTATCTCAGATCATCCAGAATCTGATATAGGACAGTGGTCAGGTACCAGATGAGAGCAATGGCTTTGAGCGTTTCTTTATTGGTGGGAACTTTTGATGTCTCCCTTGTCATTGTCCGATCATGCCTGATAACCTTGGAATTATCTACTGCCACTATCCACCGCAGGAAGCCTGACCCCATTAGATTGATCAACCCCAGTGACTGATGGACCCAGATGGGTTTCAGAGGGAGCCGAGGACAATTCCTGCTGATCGGCTGCATGGTCTATCTGAAGCTTTGGTTGCCACTTTTAATAAGGGGATGTCTGAGGCTTTGGATCAGATTGTGCTCATGCAACATCTTCCCTCTTAGGAATCCTGTTGCTCCCTGTGGTTTACGTAGCTCGTGTTTGGTACTCAGCAAGGAACAAGTTTGATCAAACATGAATTAGAGCTGCTCTTAAGGTCTACCTTGTGGCAGTAAAGGTCTTCAAGTGTCAGTACGTCTCTGCTCTTATTTCATCCACAGACAGCCATTGTACAGTCCTGTTTCGGGGGACACAAGCCTCTTAGTTATGTTTGTAGGGAGTCAGAGAAACTCTTCCAGGGGTTCGTGGAGGAATTTATTTAGCATCTGCCAGACAAAGTTGCTCAGATTTTCTTAGAATTGGATGCCGGCCTTGTTGCAGGTCTGGAGGAGATGCCTGGAGAAGAGTTTTGTCCAGTTATCTGGGAACAGTTTGAGGTTTCTTTGAGGAAGTAGACAGGGTCTTTAAAACTATGAGCTCAGCTATCTGTTCTTTAGATTAATGCCCTGGTTTCTTAAAGCGGCCTTGGGTGTGTCATGTGAGTGGGTTCTAAGCAGTGGCGAATCATTTAAGTGATAATATTGTCCCTTTACCTCTTAAGAAGGCCTTGGTTGCCTCTTCCTCAAGAAACTGTCTCTGGACTCCAGTACAATGGACAATTTTTGTCCCATATCTAGCCTTCTCTTTGGGGGAAAGGTGGTTGCACAGCAACTTCAGAGTACCTTAGAAAAAGTGAATTAATTATTTGACTCTCATGGACTCTGCCTATAGTCATATCCTAGTTACTGGACTACTGATTGGACTACTGTAATGTGTTCTACATGGGGCTTCCCTTGAAGAGTATCCGGAAGTGTCAGCTAGTGCAGAATGCAATGGTGCAGGCTGTTACATATATGTATTGGTTGCCAATTTGCTTCCAGGTCCAATTCAACGTGTTGTTTCAACGTGTTGTTTTATGCTGCCCAACTCCCAGAGTCCCCTGGGAGTTGGGTGGCATAGAAATCCATTTAAATAAATAAATAAATAAATAAATAAATAAATAAATAAATAAATAAACCTTTTAAAGCCTTTCATGGCATGGGATCATATTATCTGAGAGAGCGCCCCACTCCAATTATAGCAGATCTGTCCTTCTCATCAGATCAAATAAAGAAGGCATACTGCTGGTTCTGTCTGTTAGGGAGTTACACTTGGTGGGACCCAGAAGATAAGTCATTTCAGCTGTAACACCTTTGGAACATGAAGTGAGGTTAGTTCCATCTCTGTTAATGTTGTCCCTTGAGAGCCGGCTGTGTCATTGGACCTAGAACTCCCATGGGATTGGGGAAAATTTGAGATGGCCCCATGGTTAATAGTCATTTTTATATTTTCTGGTTTTTTACTTTTGAATAATAACTCTCTGCGTTATGAGAGCTAAAAGACTGGTTAGTGTTCATCTGTTCTCCCAACCAAATCCTTAGGCCTCTTTCAGTTGGGGCAATCTTTGGGGTATATTAATATGCAATATTATGAATGTCCTTCACAAAAAATTCCCCAGACATGGGGTTTCTGTCTCTGTCTCTGTCTCTGTCTCTGTCTCTGTCTCTGTCTCTGTCTGTCTCTGTCTGTCTGTCTGTCTGTCTGTCTGTCTGTCTGTCTGTCTGTCTCTCTCTCTCTCTCTCCCTCCCTCCCTCCCTCCCTCCCTCCCGCCGTCCCGCCGTCCCGCCGTCCCTCCCTCCCCCCTCTCTCCTTTCTGGTTTTTTACTTTTCAATAATGTGTGTGTGTCTATTGTTTTAATTAATTGTTGTATGCCACCCAGAGTTACTTTCTGTGAGAGAAATATGATAAATAAAATAAATAAAATTCTTTACATGATACTCTACCAGAGCACATCTGGAAGATCTTTTTTGAAATGCTAAAGCATCAATGTCTTTTGCAAGACTTGTGTGGTTGATTCAGAAGCTGCTCTTGACTATCTTCACATGAATATCCCTGTGTAGCTGCTTTTCTTTAGCTTCTTGAATTGATTTGGTTCATAATTCTAAGATAATCCACTTTTGGGGAAATAAATAAAATATCTATGTTTAACTGACTTTTTATTAGTTGAAAGATGTGTTATAAATGTATTACTGTGCTTGGGAAGCAAAGACTTTTCCCAAGTAAAAATAAAACAAGGATAAAATATGTATGGGAACAAAATATAGCATGTAAGAAAATAAAAAGTTATGGCTTTCTCTAATATATAGTATACAAATGATAGGGAAACTGAAACCTGTTAACTGAAGGTTATGTTACGTAGTACTTGACCTTGAGCAGTACATTTTAATTGATTGGAGTAACTGATGAGATTAGCAATTAGTTATTCAATTAATGTACTATAAACAGATAAGGATTTATTAAGTGTGTGGCAGCAGATGTAGTAAATTCTTAATTTTGTGAGTTAAGATATTGTAATGGTAGTCTAATATCTGTCAATAAGTTATTTTGCAATATATTAAAATTTACATAATATATGTAAATTTAAACATGGTTCTTTGTATTCCAAAGTAAGTTTGTCATAGAAGATTTTGCAGTGAATTGGCTCTAAAGGAATTGTTTTAGTCTTTCATCTGTTTAGTTCTGATCCTACAGTACTAATTGTATGAGAGCTTTTGTTTTTGATTTTATTGATTATAGACCCACAGTACACTTGATTAAAACTCCAATTTGCGCAATAATGAAATTAATTTAAAATGATACTTTCAGATAATCAATCTATTTCCCTCCTCCAATTTGAGTCACAAATTAAAAGGAATTTGATGATATCTTTTCAATCTGATCATCTTGGTTTTTGATTACCATGGGCTAATGTGGCTCTTCTCTTATAGTCTCTCTAATTTGAATGTAATTCTTGTGTACAAACCTGGGATTCTCCATCCTCTGAGGAGCCAGCAGTCAGGATGGGTTGTCTCCGCCTACCAGCAGTAGAGGACGAGTCACTATTTTTTTCTTAATTGCCTGGATCTGCCCCTTGGGGTCCCAGTTTCTGACTCGTCCTCAGCAGAACAGGACGTGG
The DNA here is from genome assembly GCA_023053685.1 of Diadophis punctatus similis. Classification (NCBI taxonomy): domain Eukaryota; kingdom Metazoa; phylum Chordata; class Lepidosauria; order Squamata; family Dipsadidae; genus Diadophis; species Diadophis punctatus. The sequence goes on along the minus strand of JALIGW010000001.1, from coordinate 169,731,297 downwards.
CGAAAACCCATCCCAACTGCTGGTCCATTGTAGAGTCAGGTTGTATTTAAAAAACTTTTATTTCCTTAGATCTTTCCCTTTCTCCTTTTTCTTTGCTAACCTCCCTTGAAGATCCTTCATTATTTGGTGAGCGAGGGAGCGTGGCAGCACCTGGAGTCTCCCTCCTGAGCTGCCACGAGGGCCTTGGGCTCCGGCCTAGCCCACTGCCCCCCCAACCCCCCCCTTCGATTGCTCGCCTCGCGGCCGCGACCAGAAGAAAAAAGCCGTTTGACTCTGTTCCGGCTCTGGTCGCGAAGGGACTCCCGTCGCCGCGCCCTCGCTCATCTCCACGTGGGAAATTCTTATCGGGCGAGCTTGCTGCTGCCGCCGCGGTTGCTTTGCCCAAAGGGAAAGCGAAACCGCTAACGGCGCATTTCTTTTCCTCGGCCAGCCGATTGTCGCCTCGGAGCCTGCTGCCGGAGCCTCGCTCGCGGAAGGCTCCTGCACTTAAATTTGGCGCCAACTCGTAGCGGCTCGGGACTGAGAAGAGCGGATCGCGCCAGGACTTCGCAGGGAGGATCGCGGATCGCGAAGCCACAGCGACCGATAGCCGGGCAGGTCACCAGCGTACCTAGCCCGTGGGGGGGGGGCGCGGGGGGGGAGCAGAGACGCACCAGGCACTCCAGCCACAACCCTCCTTTGACTCCTGATCCCAATCGCCTTCATTACAGAAATGGCGAAAGGCATGCCCTCTAACTCTTCCAAACCAGGGGGCAAAAGGAAACAGAAAACAAACAGGCCTAATGATGATGAGGCTGCAGCCTCATCTTCTTCTCAACCGATCAGGGCAGAGGCCACGAGGGCGGAGCAGCGTAGGGATCGGGCCCTACAGAAGATTCACAATAAAGCTGCTCAGACTAGATCTGCCCCCCAGGCTCCCACCAGCCAGCAAGTGGTTGCTCCCTCACTTGAGGCCTCAACTCTTCCCCAGATATCTCCGAACTTGTGGGGACCAGGGGGATTGGGCGTGGCTGCCATGACTGGCCAGGAAACAATCCAAGGCCCCCTACCTGATCCAGGCTCTGGAACAGAGCAGGCCCAACCACCACCTCTTCCACCTTCTAGTCAGGAAGCCAGGCCTTCCCCTGCCTCGGACCCAGCCCAACAGCCACCGGCTTTACCATTTGATCCAACTCTAATCCAACAATGGATAGCAATGGCGGTCCAGAGCAGCATCACAGCCAACCTACAGAACTTGGCTGCCACCCTGCCCTCCGTGGGCTCAGGAATCTCCTCTCCCCAATTGGATCCTCAACCTAGCACCAGTGCAGGATTTCTGGCTGCGGATCAGCTTTCAAATATCTCAGAGGAAGATAATCTTGATGATTTGCCTGATTTGCTAATGCAGCCATTAGGTGATCTTTCTGAGGATGAGGAACCGGCACCGGGCAAGCCCCCTACTGCGGCCTTATTTCCGCAGGGTCTCTTCAAGTCTCTCCTTAGCAAGGCCAGGGCTACCGCCGGCCTCTCCTTACCCGCCGCCCCGGCTCCATCTCTTAATACTCCTCTGGGGCCTATCTTCTCTTCGGTAACACCCGAGCCGGAGTCAGTCCCGGCTCCTTCCTTATTTCTAGACACAGTGAGGAATCAGTGGGCAGCTCCAGCATCTGGACCATCTCCTTCCTCCCTCGAACACCAGTTTTTCAACGTGGCTTCGGATCTGAGCGACTTGCTTGAGGTACCAACGGTGGATTCTCCCGTATTAGCACTCCACGCTCAGACCAATCTGCCTAGCGAATCGGAAGAGAACCTCAAGCCCGAGGAACGCAAGGTAGAACAGGTGCTGGTGCGCGCGCACCAGGCAGCGGCCTGGGCTTTCCGGGCAACATCCACATCCTCATTCTTCGCAAGGGTAGCCCTCCTGTGGCTGAAGCAACTTCAGGAATACATCCCTGAGACCAACTTAAGAGCACATCAGGACCTGAATAAGATCTTCGCTACCTGCCAGTTCTTGGCTGATTCCACCTTGTACGCCTCTAAATTTACATCAAAGGCTATGGCTTCGGCCGCCGTGGCACGACGGATGCTATGGCTTAAGCAGTGGCCGGTGGAAACGCGCCACAAATGGCGTTTGGCCTCTAAGCCCCTCAAGGGCAAACACCTTTTCGGAGATTCCCTCGACCCCTTTCTCATTGAATCTCGAGACAAGAGAAAGATATTGCCTTCCCTCTCCCGCAGGGGCCTTCCACGGCGGACTCCGTACCCCAGGCGGCCCTTTCGCCAATCTGACCAGGGTTCCAGCTTTCCCCGCACCCCAGGTCAGTATTCCGGTAGGTTTCGTCCCAGTCAGGACAGAGCCGGGCGGGGGAGACAGTTCAGGAGGCAATCCCGCGGAGGGGCGAGTGGGCGCCCCGCTAAACGGGGCAAACAATAGGTCACCACCCTCCTCAGAGGTACCCATAGGGGGCCGGTTGAAATATTTTGCTGACCAATGGGAGGCCACCACAGATGACTCATGGGTACTAGACACCATCAGACACGGTTTATCTCTTGAATTTCTCTCGCCTCCCCCTGGAGCCTTCATCCGATGCCCCATGGCCAGAAGCCTCGCTAAACGAGCCCTCATGGCCGAGGCGGTGCAACATCTACTGGACATCAAAGCAATTCAGCCGGTTCCTTCCGAGCAACGCTTCCAGGGGTTTTATTCCATTCTGTTTGTGGTACCCAAGGCTTCGGGGGGCTGGAGAGCAATTCTAGATCTTAAACGATTGAATCATTTTATATCTTACAGGAAATTCCGGATGCATTCTCTTAAAACCATTCTCACCTGCATCCGCCCAGGGGACTTCATGGCTTCCCTAGACTTAACCGAAGCCTACTTACACGTCCCCATCGCTCACCATCACCGTTGTTACCTCAGGTTCTGCTACGCAGACAGGCACTTCCAATACCGAGCCCTTCCCTTTGGTCTCTCCTCAGCTCCCAGAGTTTTTACGAAGGTCCTCTCAGTCCTAGCGGGACACCTTCGGTCTCTCCCTATCAGAGTTCAATGTTATTTGGATGACATTTTGGTTCATGCCCCTACCAGATCCTTGGCGCAACAGCACCTACAGACTGTCACTCAGGTACTCACAGATCATGGTTTTTCGATCAATCTCACCAAAAGTCAGTTGTCCCCGTCGACGACCATTGTCCACTTGGGGTCGGTCATTGATTCCGCAGCGGGTAAGGTCTTCCTTTCACAGGAAAGACAGGACAGTCTTAGGGAGTTGGCTTCTCAGGTCCAGGGGGCAGTTTCCTCCCCTCTTCTTACCTTGTCATCCCTGTTAGGCAAAATGGTCTCCTGCATTTCCATTGTACCTTGGGCCAGGTTACATGCCCGAGAATTGCAGTGGTTCCTTCTTCCCTTTCAGAGGCAAAAGCGAGGATCATCTCTTCACAAGGTCAGACTCCCCCCACAGGTCCGACGTTCCCTTACATGGTGGCGCTCCGCGGCTCTAACCAAGGGCACCCTGTTCCTGCCTCAGGCGCAAATCACCGTTACAACAGATGCCAGCCTCGCAGGATGGGGCGCTCACTGCGAAGGCGCCACGGCACAAGGCCTGTGGTCGGCACGACACGCCGGGTGCTCCATCAACTGGCTCGAGCTGCACGCGGCGTTCCTCGCTTTGAAGCATTTTCAGCACCTGCTGACGGGTTCGCACGTACGTCTGCTCACGGACAACATTACCACCAAGGCGCATATCAACCGCCAAGGGGGCACCCGTTCCAGGACACTGATGGACGAAGCGAGGAAGATCGGGTTATGGGCGGAACGTCACCTCTCGTCCCTGGTATCCGAACACATCTCCGGGGTGGACAACGTCCAGGCGGACTGGCTGAGCCGGTCTACGGTGGACCAAGCCGAATGGCGCCTGGATCCGGCGATCTTCCAGTCAGTCGTGAGGAGATTCGGCACCCCACTGGCGGATCTGTTTGCGACCCCGGACAATGCGCAGCTCAGCCGGTTTTACACCAGGTACCTGACTCTGGGGTCAGAGGGGACCAACGCCCTGATCTGCAGGTGGCCCACGGGCCTTCTCTACGCCTTCCCGCCTCTTCCCATCCTACTGCTAGTGCTCAGGAAGTTGATCCAGGAGAGAGCGGAGCTAGTCCTAATTGCACCCTTTTGGCCCCGGCAACCCTGGTTTGCCGAGCTCGTAGCTCTCTCCGTGATGGACCACTGGATGCTACCTCCCGTCCCGCATCTCCTCAGTCAAGGGACACTCCTCCACCCAGACCCCCGGTGGTGCAAACTGACCGCTTGGCGCTTGAGCGGGGCAGCCTGACCAGGCAGCTCTACGACCCCGACGTCATCTTCTACATTCAAGCTTCCCGCCGTCCATCTACTGACCGTATCTATTCCGCGACTTGGCGGGCCTTTTGTTCTTGGTGTTCATCTCAACAGATCTCCCCTCTCGATGTTCCCCTTCCGTTGGTCCTTCGCTTCCTCAAACAGGGTTTGGATAGGGGTCTCTCTCCCAATACCCTGCGACGCCAACTCGCCGCGCTGTCCTCCGTCCTCTCATGCGGACATTGGGATTCCTTGTCGCATATTCCGACCGTCCGTCGTTTTCTGAAGGGCGTTACGAACTGCCACCCCCCGGTTATCCACCGATACCCTTCCTGGGATCTGTCCAGGGTTCTGCAGTCCCTGACCCAACCCCCGTACGAACCGTTACGGGAGGCTTCTCTTCGACATCTATCCCTCAAGGTAGCTTTTCTTCTCGCCATCACCTCAGCTCGTCGCATATCGGAACTCGGGGCCCTCTGTCCGCGAAGACCTCTGCATCTTCCATCCCGACAAGGTCGTACTCCGTTTGGATCCCGCTTTTATTCCAAAAGTAAATTCCTCCTTCCACCGTGCGCAGGAGCTCGTCCTGCCCTCCTTTTGCCCATCCCCGTCCCACCCTGCAGAAAGAACTTGGCACACTCTAGACGTTCGCAGGGCCCTGCGTGTCTACATCTCTCGAACACGTCCCTTTCGTAGGACAGAAGCACTCATGGTCACCTTCTTACCCCAGACAATGGGACTCAAGGCATCACCCTCGATCATAGGCCGATGGATACGGGGAGCCATTGCCAAGGCCTACGACATGGCTTCTCTCCAGCGACCAGCGGGTATCACAGCGCACTCTACCCGGAGTGCGGCCACTTCCGCGGCCTGGTCCACTCAATGTTCACTGGAAGACCTCTGCAGGGCTGCAACCTGGGCATCGCCCACTCCTTTCATCAGGCACTACAGAATTGACAAGTATGCATCGGCTGATGCCGCCTTCGGCCGCAGGGTGCTACAGAGAGTGATACAGCACCACAACGTTTGATTACACTCCCTCCCATGGGTACTACAGCTCTGGTATGTCCCATCCTGACTGCTGGCTCCTCAGAGGATGGAGAATGAGCGTTGACTTACCTGATACGCTCTTTCTCATCAGGAGGAGCCAGCAGTCAGTTCCCTCCCTAGTTGGTTACGTTGTTCCAGTGCTGCACCTGGGTGGGGGTTTGTTTTTCGGTTCAGTTAGTTACGCTGCTAGCATTAGCTTTCGGGCTGTTGGTTTTCCCTAGTTTATATATATATATATATAAAAAGACTCCTTTCCTTACCTTATTCACCTTTATGAGAGTTTTCCGGACCAGTTCTATCAGTTGGGATGATAGTCTTTGACTTTAGTTTTCGCCACATCGAGTCGCTTTCCTCGGATTCGTCAGAACTGGGACCCCAAGGGGCGGATCCAGGCAATTAAGAAAAAAATAGTGACTCGTCCTCTACTGCTGGTAGGCGGAGACAACCCATCCTGACTGCTGGCTCCTCCTGATGAGAAAGAGCGTATCAGGTAAGTCAACGCTCATTCTCCATGCCAATTTTTTTAAATGGGTGAACCTGCCATAAATTACATCGTAAATTTAGTTATTAAGAAATGTAACCAGAAATGTAAGTCAGAGTTTAAAAATTCCTCTGTGACTTGACCCATGCTTGTTATTGTTTCCTGCAGTAGTTGACAAGGTGAGTTGTGTCCAGCAATAGTACTTAGACTTATATACCACTTCACAGTGTTTTATAACCTTCTCTAAGTTATTTACAGAGACAATATATTATCCCCAATAATCTGGGTCCTCATTTTACTGACCTCGGAAGGCTGGAAGGCTGAGTCAACCTTGCGCTGGTTGACTACTGAAACTACTGAACTATAGGCAGTCGGCAGTCAGCAGAATTAGCCTGCAATACTTCATTTTAACCAACGTGCAACCATTGTCCATCATTCTCATCATCCTTATGTATGTTCAACATAGATAATTTTTTCATATGGAACAGTAGTAAGTCCAGTGGCTGTGGAGTGGTAGTGGTGATCATGGTATTATGATAAAAGCCGCACCCCTTGGGTATGTGCATGAATGTCAGGCTGCTCAGTATTGATCTTATAGCCATAACTCTACTAATCTTCACAGAGCTTGCCACCTCCCTGTCCTCCCTGACCTTCCCAATCTATTATATCTTTCATTTGCAAAGTATTGTGCATACACATTTTTGCAGTGTCAATAGATTATTCTTGTAATACCATATTTTTCGGTGTATAAGATGCACTACCCCCCCCCCAAAATGGGTGGAAATATCTGTACGTCTTATACAGCGAATGTTGCCGAAGCCCTGCCCACCTGCCGACTCCCACCCTTCAGCCTCTGCCTCCCAGAAATTTGTCTCCTTGCAGCAAACAGCAAACAGCCTGGTCAGCTTCAGCACAGCCTGATTTAGCACGAGCAGCTGATTGGCGGTTGGATCTACCTCCCGGAATACTGCCTATCAGCTGTTCAGGTTGCGGGGATCGCCACTGCCCATCGCCGCCGTCGCTGCCCATCGCCGCTATCGCTTATCACTGTCTCCACGTGCCCCATTTTCGGCTTGTGCCAGGCAGCGGGGATCGCTGCTGCCGCCTATCCCTGTTGAAGTGTTGAACGGAGTGTTAAGTGTGAGACTAGGGGATGAAGAAGACTAACATATTTAAATGAAGGTTGTTTGATCATATGGAATAGAATTGATGAATATGAATTAAGAGGCTAAAATATTTATCAGAAAGTATGAATTAGTGTCATTTCTGTTGTGAGTACATGTAAAAGTAGGAGTCTGTACTGGTGATAATTGCATGTTATGCTTCAGTAAATGATGGTGATGGAAGAACAGAGACAAATTTATTTATGTAATATTTGGTGTGAATGTGATCCAGGGGAAAATGGTTTTCTTTTAGGTGACGTGAAGGGATGGGCGGGAATGAGAGGACGTTCAGAAAATTATTATGAAGATAACATCTGTGTCTGACAATTGAAAGAATGCTATTGTTGTTACCCTGTGTAGGGGGAAATGTAGTAAGAGTGAATGCAGAAATTAGTTGGTTTGTAAAATGTGCCTAGAAAGATGTTTGACAGAATTCCGATTACAAGAGGTGACTGAGCCAAATTTATGAAGTGCAATTTGGCTTTATGTTGGTCAGCAGGATGTGCAACTGACACTTTATCCAGGGGTGGGTTCCACTTACCTTCATCACCGGTTCACATCGCAATGTTTCTCACGTGCGCGAGCGCAATCTCTCTGCTCGTGCTCACGTGTGCGTCCCCTCATGCAATTCTGCTTCCGCGCATGCTCAGTAGCTATAATCGGCCCGAAACACAGCTGAGGAGCTGATCAGCTGTGCTTCGGGCGAAGGAATAAAGGTAAGTATAAACCCGGGGGTGGACAGGAGGGCCCTTTTTCAAGCAGCAGAGGAAAAAACTTCCAAACAGTAAAAAATTCAAAAAAAATTCCCCCAAAAAAGATGGCGGTGCCCATGGACTGGCACCGACTGAACAGGATCCGTGACGCCATTGTGACATCACCAGCGGGTCACTACCAGTTCGGGCGATCCGGTCCGAACCGGGAGGAACCCACCCCTGACTTTATTCTTCAGAAGATTTCTGAGAAATATATGAATGTGAGAAAGATAGTTTACTGTATTATTTGTTGTTTAGGAAGAAGGGAATTAAATTTATATTTAAAGTGAATTATAGAAAGTTTGCACAAATATAGAATTCCGGATAAATTGTTGAGTGTGATAAGTGTGGCGTGTGCTGGTAGAGCATGAATGAATGTAAATGGAATGCTTAGCAAATGGGGTAACACTAAGCAAAGAATAAAACAAGATATTTCTTTGGTTATTTTATGCATTCATTCACCAATGTATAAGAAATGTTTCTGGTAATGTTATAGGTGCATTGTTTGGAGACAACAATATGTTTGTACTTTAATATACAGATGATGATGAATGAATACACAAATGATTCAATAATAGATTGTATTATGCCAAGAATATTATGAATCTGAAAATTAATGTATCAGAAATAGTTGTATGTGACAGGGCAAATAAAGAAAGAATGGTTGAAAAATTAGGGCAAGTAGATGAACTTGTGTACCTTGGTTGAATGTTTATATGTTTATATATTTATATAAGTTAGTTCAGCATATTTAGGTATTGAATGTTTATAAATTTTAAAATGTGCACCTAAAATGCATTGTATGAAACAATGTATAGACATGGTGGCAGTAAGGATGGCATAAGAATATAAAAGCATGGGAAGATATGTTTAATTAAATTATATTTAATTTCTGGACTTTTCCGAATATTATTTAACACCATGGCGCTGTCTCTCTCTCTCTCTCTCTCTCTCTCTCTCTCTCTCTCTCTCTCTCTCTCTCTCTCTCTCTCTCTCTCTCTCTCGTGTTTGTGTGTGTGTGTGTGTGAATGTAAACTGCTTCCCCCCCCTCCCTGGATTTTAAAAATTTAATATGATTTAGATCAGGGGTGTCAAACTCAAGGCCCGGGGGCCAGATCCAGCCCGTGAGGTGCTTAGGTCCGGCCCACGGGGGCGCCCTGGAAACAGTGAAGGACTGCCACATGCAGCCCTCCCGAGCTTCATTTTCGCTGGCAGAGGGTTGCAGGAGGCCATCATAGCTGAAAACGGAGCCTGCAAGGACCGCACACGGCCCTCCTGAGCTCCGTTTTCACTGGCAGAGGACTGCAGGAGTCACAGCCAAAAAAGGAGCTCAGGAGCCTGTTTTCCCTGGCAGAGCGCTTGGCCGGCACAGGCGCCCCTGACACAAGTGACATTGAGCTGGCCACGCCCACCCCAGCCCCCAGAGGTTAAACACAACCCTGATGCGGCCCTCAAAGAAATCAAGTTTGACACCCCTGATTTAGATGGTCTGAATCCTTTTTTTAAACACAAACTGGAGAGGCTGAAGCTATCCAAGTCAGATACTTTTATAACTATTCAATCAGAATAGAGCTGGGAGGGACCTTGGAAGTCTTCTAGTCCAACCCTCTGCTGAAGCAGGAGACCCTTTACCATCTCGGACAAGTGACTGTCCAGTCTCTTCTTAAAAACCTCCAGTGATGAAGCATCCACAATGTCTGAAGGCAAACTGTTCCACTGGTTAATTGTCTGTGGTTAATAAACTGTTAGGAAGTTTCTCCTTAATTCCAGGTTGCTGCTCTCCTTGATTAATTTCTGTCCATCATTTCTTGTCCTGCCCTCTGGTGCTTTGGAAAATAAGTTGACCCACTTCTATTTGTGGCAGTCTCTCAAGTACTGGAATGCTGCTATCATGTCCCCCCCAGTATTTCTTTTTCCTAGACTAGCCAAACCCAAATCCTGCAACTGTGCTTCATATGTTTTGTCTCCAGGCCTTTAATCATCTTAGTTGTTCTTCTTTGCACTTTTTCCGAAGTCTCAGCATCTTTTTTGTAATGTGGTATTGTTTAATTTAAAAAAAAACTCAACAAGTTTAATATTGAATTTAAGTATAACATCATCAGAATTATCAATACTAATTTTTAAAATGTCAATTAATTGAAAAAAATTGAAAGGTAGAGTATCAGAACCATGTGAACTAATATAAGCATTTTAAAATGTAATGATAAATGATTATTGTCTTAAATTATTCTGAAAAACATTGGTCTTATTTTAACCGTTGTGAGGTGGGCAATGGTTTATATTTAAAGGAACCAAATGATCTAGCTTTGCAGCAGGTAAAACTTGTTAGTTTTTATAAAACACAACTTCTGTTTACTGCCTAAAAAAAACTGAGGCTTGCCTACTTTCTTTATACAGTAAGAAAGTCCTTGTACCCTAACATTCCATTTTTTATAATAAAGATGTTGTCTGATACTTTCTTCAAAAAATGCCCTTGTGCTGTAAAAAATATTCTTCAACAACTTTTTAATATATTAAAAAGTTAATATTGGCGGAAGCAAGAGGCTTCTCCATGGCAAATGGTGTTTTTTGAGACATTGGATATTATTGTGATAGCATGGGACTTGGTATATGACAGTGATGGCTAACCTTTTTGCTGTTGCGTGCCAAAAGCAGGGGGAGTGCGGGGGGCCGTGCGCATGCGTGCCCACACTCATAATTCAATGCGCCCCGTCCCCCTGCACATGCGCATGTGACCACCGCGCTCCCCCTCTTTTGGCATGCGATGGCATGGTGGATTTTTCACCCTCCCCAGGCTCCAGAGGCTTTATAGGAACTTGGGGAGGGCGAAAACGCCCCCCTCCCGAGGCTGGAAACAGCCCATTTTGCAACTTCCAGTGGGACCGGAAGTCCCATTTTTTGCTCTCCAGAGGCTTTCTAGGAGCCTGGGGAGGGCAAAAATGGCCTCCCCCCCGAGGCCCTCCGGAGGCCAAAAACACCCTCCCAGAGCCTCCGCGCGAATCCTTTACTTACCTCAAAATGGGCTGTGGAGACTCCTGGGAGGGCAGGGGGGCATGGCCAGCTGAAAATCATCTTGCCAGCGCGCACATGCGTGCTGGAGCTGATCTATAACAATGGCTCCTGTGCCGGTAAATATGGCTCCGCGTGCCACATGTGGCATGTGTACCATAGGTTCGCCATCACGGGTATAGGATATAATTCAGCATCAGTTAAAATGAACCCTATAGTATTAGTACCCTATAATATTTAGGCTTGAGTTGAGTACAGGTGAGGCTGTTAACCCAGAGCAAGTAGCTGAACATTATGTTTTACCTTCTAACATCGATCCGGGTGTCATGCAAATAGGAGTAGGTATGTTCAAGTAGATCAAGTAAGAGGTAGCTTCCTCAGAAGAGCCCTGTTGTACAGCTTTACCAAGGAGTGGATGTTTTAGGTAACAAATGGCTGTTTTAGTAACAAAATGAGATTGCAGGATTTCTGAGGAACCCATATGAATTGATTTAGTGTTACATCTGAACCTTATGGCTGGTTTATTAGAAATGGTTAAAGAATGAGACTTTAAATAATACTTAAATTAATGATTATGTTCACTAATGCTCTTCTAAATTAGGATAAGACAGACAAATTCATAGTTTGCAGAGCTTTTCCTGTTTTTTTAATTAAAGCCTTGCATTGTTCTTTTACTGGCTCTTGCACAACAAATCCTGCAATGATATAACATTGCTTGGATTTGTTTTTCTGATATTAAATTTTCATTTCATTTGTACTTTGTTTTTCAGCATGTATTCAGCAATTATATATTTTTTAGAATTTTATATTCTTAAATATAATGGTATACAGTGTGAAAACCTTCATATTATAGACAGAAGTGTGCTCAAATAGTGATTAATGAGAAAACATACTTATGTTTCATTTGCAGAATCCTTCACATTGGGTGAATGTTCACCATCTGGAATACACAGATGGCGGAATCCTGGATCCAGATGACATCTTGGCAGATGTTGTGGAAGACAAAGATAAGGTTGATGGAGAATAATTTCTTTATTTTTAAAGAGAAAGTGTCTGATTAAATTAAGATATGATTTGTATATAATAACCTCATGCTAAATTCGTATTTTTAACAGATGCCTGAATAATATCAGGTTGAATGTGTTAAATGTTTATATTGCAGTCTCGTTTTTGTTTTTGTTGAACTCAGCAAAAATTCTTGAAAAAATTCCTGATATACAGTATATTGTTAGCATATATTAAGTATTTAATAGGGGAAAAAATCTTGAGTGCCCTTATGGTTTTGAAATTTGAGAAGCTCATGGGACTCAGCATTGATTTTAGATGTCTAAATTAGATTCTTTGATTTCACAAAGATAATGGCACTGTCCTGCATAAATACATGTATTTCTTCATTAAATATTTTATAAAAGGGTTAATTGATCCACAATTTGAGACAATGTATTCATCCTTCTGACAGGATAGTATTTTCACAGAAATTCCATTGCCTTAACATTGATTGATAATAGCAAACAAATTTGTGCCCTTCATTTGTATCTGTTCCATATATTATCTTTTCTTTATGAAAAAAATATGAAAGTTGAAATAGTTCACGTATTCTAAATGAATTCATTACTTTTAAATGATTGGTTCTTAATTTTTCTACTGAGCAGGGTTTAGAAAAATTATTTGTACAAAAGGATTTTTTCTCCTTCTCCTTCACAAAGTAAAAAAAACTTCCTCCTTCTCAAAGTAAAAAAAAAACCCAGACCCTCTGATTCATAGGATTTGAGTAGCAGGAAAGATGATAGGAGAAAGTCAGCTTTTTTGCTCCTTCTCTTCCAGGGAGCAACTTAGAAAAACATATCCATATAACATAATCTCCTGAACAAGCTGTCTCTGAAATGTGAGGTTCAGGATTGGTGGAGGAGATGCTTGGCTCGGTTTTGGTCTTACTCAGTTTAATAGAGTGAACTCTGGGTCCTATTTACAATGTTTTAATCATTGTTTCATGGTATTGTATGCTCAGCAAAGACAATGCTGTAGCATTTGGTCTTTTGTATCAGATCTTTACACCTTTCAACTCCCTTAAATTTCAGCAATGGCCATAGGAAATTCTGGGAGTTGGGAAGATAATTTGATTGGTCAGTAATTAGAAAGTACCTGAGGAATATAAGGGTATGAATCAGGTTAATGGTTCATTTGTGATTTTTATGGGACACAAAATATATTTAATTCTGAAACATATATTTTGATGATGTGAATGTTCGGCAGCAGAATCTTAATAAATTATCTTAAACTAGTGTATACTTTTTATAGTCTTCTACCATAGAAAATTGCAGACATGTGGTAAAAACAACCTTAGGCATTACCTGCTTCCAATTATCATACTGCCAAATAATGTAGATGATTCCCCCCCCTCAAAAATTACAACTATTAGCTTTTTACATGACTTGCATTCTGTGAAGGTGAAATGGGTTGTTCAAACAATTCAACAGTCTTACAGTTGTCAGGGAAACTTATGGCAATTTTAACTGGAAGGCTAAAATTTCTTTTTCTAAGAAAGGAGAAAATGACACAAATTTGAATAGTGTGCAGTTTCTAACTTAAGAAAACTACAGTATAATTAAATGTGGCATGCTGTACATGTTTACTGTGTCTTGTTGCTAATTAACTGTTGGGATTTTTTGAGAAGAGCTGGCTAACAGCTGTTTGAAGTAATAAGAATGGGGAGGGCTTTAGAGGTGATGAGCAAAACAACAAAATACTCCAGTAATATAATGAACTCCTACATTTCCTATTCTTTGAGGGGAAAAAACAGGAAACATCTATGATACAAAAAGGTTAGGCAAGTATCTTTATAGCTTCTGTTTTTCATTTATCTTTGGCTTCGTATATACTGTACCTTTTACAAAGTATTATTAGTTGTTTCTCCAACCAAATATATCCGTATTTCCTTTCTCTTTAGCTTTTTTTCATTAGTTTTTGGACCACCCTTTTCTGATGCATCAAAGGCACAGTATATTGTCTTGAGGTTATTTCAGTTTAATTGGCAAAATCTACCCTAGACTATCATGTATTTATTTTCCCTGCTTTCTGTGCCCTTATTGCTTTTTAAAAAACTTTTTATTCTGTCCCCACCTTATAAATAGCACATGCCATTTCCTTATAGCAGGAGTGTCAAACTCGATTTCATTGAGGGCCACATCAGGGTTGTGTTTGACCTTGGGGGGCAGCCAGGTGGGTGTGGCCAGGGTGGGCATGGCCAGCTCAACGTCACTTATGTCAGGGATGCCTGTAGTGGCCTGAGCGCTCTGCCAGTGAAAACAGAGCGGCCCTCCCAAGCTCTGTTTTTGCTGGCGGAGGCACTGCTGGCCGGTCCTTCTCTGTTTCCAAGGCAGCCTCTTGGAAAAAGACAGTTTGAGTATAGAAAAACATAGTCTGATATTTAACATCACATACATTGGCAGAACATTCATTGTCTCTTGTGGAAAATCTGAATGGTTCAGAATTAGCAGTTTTGGTTGTTTATTAACAAACTATAATATTGAATGGAAATACAAATAAAACCATGTAGAGAGATCTACACAGTTTAATCTGGTGTTCTCATTTCATTTTGTAAAGAATGATTTCATTACATATTTAAAATAAATCTGTCACATACTAAAAATATTGAAATAATTAAACACATTTGATTTTTATGCATACATTTTCTAAAATTAACTGCCTTTTTCACACTAATCTGCCTTGTCTCTAATTGGGTTGAAATGTGTGAAAGAGAATAATTTTTCAAAGGGAAAATTAAGTCAACTTTCATCTGTTATTCAGTGTAGAGGGTGTGAGCCAGAGAAAAAAGCTTGTAGTATTTGGAGGTGGTAGTTTTTGCAGTGGTAAATCTCCTGCAGATTAAAATGCCATATTTGTAGCTATTTACACTTTAATACACAAAAGGATAGAAATTTCATGGATTCGTCCTCGGCATATTATATTTTGTTTCTTAGTATATAAAACTTGAAGTCTAAGAGAAGTAAATTTGGGATACCTTTTGTCCAGTGAAAATATCTGTCTCATCCTTTGCCAAGAGATGTGGTGGCGCAGTGGTTAGAATGCAGTCCTACAGGCTACTTCTGCTGACTGCTGGCTGCCAGCAGTTTGGTAGTTCAATTCTCACTGGCTCAAGGTTGACTCAGCCTTCCATTCTTCTGAAGTTGGTAAAATGACCGCTTTGAAAGGGCTGTAAAGCACTGTGAAGTGGTATATATAAGTCTAAGTGCTATTGCTATTGCTAAATGAGTAAAAAGTAGAAAGAATTTGGAAGGAAAAAATAAATAGCTACTGGTTACCTCCCCTGCAGCAAAACCAATGCAGTTAATTGGTAGGGAAATCTATAAGTAAATCATTTTCTAGTCTATAAATTCCTTGGGCTTAAAAGCAAACAACCTAAAAATATTTAATGAGATAAATACCTTTTTTATTTTATCTCTTATTTCGATTTTATTCTAATTTTTCATTTATTATATTAAAAGTAAAATAATATAATTATTACACTTTTAGTATAATTTTGGAATAATAGATATTTTCCTCCTTTTGGAAAAAAATGAAAATTTTAAGAAAAACTATGGGATGTAATGGGTCTAAAAAGAGAGAGATAATGTGATAGACTACATGCAGGGGTGCCAAACTATGGTTCTTTGAAAACCTGTGGACTTCAACTCCCAGAATTCCTGAGCTAGCCATGCATGCATGTCTGGCTCAGGAATTCTGGGAGTTGAAGTCCACAGGTCCTCAAAGAACCATAGTTTGGCCACCCCTGGACTACAGTAATGCAGCAGGGTCCCAGGAAGGAGGGAGCACATTCCAAGGAGGGGAGTGAGATTAGAGACAGCACAGTCCAGAATTGGATTGTGGGAAGAGGAAGTGATTTAGTATACGTACTTCCTAGAACAGGGGTCGGCAACCTTAAACAGTCAAAGAGCCATTTGGACCCATTTCCCACAGAAAACAAAACACTGGGAGCTGCAAAACCTGGGTGGGCATGGCCAACTCGATGTCACTCACTCCCATCCAGTCACATGACCCCCAGCCACGCCTACCCAGGTTTTGTGGCTTTCTTATGTTTTCTTTTCTATGGGAAACAGGTATCTCTCTCTCTTTCTTCCTTTCTCTTTCTCTCTCTTTCTCCCTCTCCCCATCTTTCTTCCTCTTTCCCTCTCCCATCTCTCGCTTCCTCCCCCTCCCCCTCCCTCTTTCTCTCCCTCCCTCTCCTCTCTCTCTCCCTCTCCTCTCTCTCTCCCTCTCTCCCTTCCTCCCCCCTCATCTCTTTCTCCCTCTCTCTCCCCTCTCTCTCCCCTTCTCTCTCTCTCTCTGCTGAGGAACAATTGCCATCAGTGGTGGAGGCTTCCCTTCGGGCGATCCTCCACCCCCTCTCGTGACCCCCTGGCCAGCTTTGGAGGGCGAGGAGGGTGCGCCCGCACAGGGAGACCCTCAAGCGGGTGCCAAAGCGCAACAAAAGCACGTGGGGCGGGTGGCCGCTTGCTTAAGGAGGGTCTTAACAGGACGCAAAATAACACAGCTTCTCTGCTGCACAAAGGCTCTGGCCATTGCCTTGCCATGTCATCCCTCCTCCCGGCAGCTCTTTGGCTGAGTGCAGAGGGCGCGAACTCCAGCCCGAAGCGGCAGGAAGCAAAGTCTGCCTTACACACAAATGTGCCGCGAACGCAGGTACAGGGCCACTTCTCTCCTGCACTAAGGCTCCAGCCATCGCCTTGCCATGTCCTGTCCCCTCTGCACGAGAGAAGGAGGGGGAGGAGGGGGAGGGTTGCCAGAGCCTTAGTGCAGGAGCGAAGTGGCCCTGTACTTGCCTTCACGGCACATTTGTGCGTAACACAGACTTCGCTTCCTGCTGCTCCCTCTGCACTCAGCCAAAAAGCTGCCGGGGGTGGGACAAGCCTTCATTCAGGAGAGAAGCCGCGTACTTTTGCGTCCTGTTAAGACCCTCCTTAAGCGAGCGGCTGCCCGCCCTGCGCGTGCCTTTGCTGTGCTTTGGCGCTCACTTGAGGGTCTCCCCGCGCATGCGCACCCTCCTGGCACCATCAAAACCGACCAGGGGATCGTGGCTGGGTGCTGCTGGCCCATCCCCCTTTCCGACGTCCCCTCCTTCCAGATTACATTCCCACCCCGCCAGCCCTTGTGTTAGTGAGGCCAACATCGGCTGGGCCATGCCAGTGTCTTGGGGCGGAGAGCAGGTTGCACATCTCCCCAAGTGACTGAGGCACACCCAGCACCAACAAGGGCCGGAAGAAGCCACACAAGAGTGAGGTGCCGAAGAATCAGCACCAGCCACTTCTCCATCCCCCGCCGTCGCCCTTACTTTTTCAGGCCAGGCGGGGGAGGGGAGGGTGAGAGGCGGGGCAGCCAGTGATGGGACAGGGAGCTGCAGCAGAGGGCCCAAAGAGCCACATGTGACTCTGGAGCTGAAGGTTGCCGACCCCTGCCCTAGAATCTCCCAGGGTATATCTGTTGGAATGAAAGTAGTTTAGGTTTAGTTAGGCAAGATTCCATCTATAGAGGACTTTGGTGGATTATGTTTCATTTTTGGGCTAGACAAAATGAAACAGATGCAATATCATTTTATTATAGCGTTACTTAAATGTTCACTTTGTTACTTAAACATAAAATGCATGATTCTTTTTGACTTACTGTTAAAATATAATTTGTCAATTATAGTTTAATAGTCATTAAACATAAGTACATAATTTAATCAGACAGTAATGATATTTTTCAGTTGAACACATTTGAATTTTTTTACATTTCTCCCAAAAGTTATAACTGTCACAAAATATTTCCGATAACTCTTGTTATCTGCACATTGGCTTGGAAGAATTTTAGCCCATTTCTCCTTAGACAACAGCTTCAGTTCATGCCCACTTCAGCTCCTTCTACATTTCTTTGACTTCTCCATGCCAAAACATTAACTTCCTTTGGTTTAAGATTCTTTGATGGTACTTCTTGTATGTTTTAAGTGATTGTCTTGCTGCCTGACAGTTCAGAATTCATAGGCAAGCCGTCCTGTTCCAGAGGTAGCAAAACAGGCCCAAATCATGTTCCTGCCACCACTATGCTTCACAGATGGGATAAAGCACTTATGCTAGAATGCAGGGTTGTCCTTTCACCAATCAATACTTTTCATTCAGACGAAAATGTTCTGTTTTGGTCTCATCCATCCACAGAACATTCATCCAATTGTTTTCTGGTTTATCCATATGGTATTTGGCAAAGTGTAGATGAGCAGCAATGAACTTTTTGGAGAGTATTGGCTTTTTCTTTGCAACTCTGCCATGCACACCATTGTTCCATATTTTCCTGATGGAGGTCTCATGAACAATGATACTTACTAGTGCAAGAGACGCCTTTAGATCCTTAGATTACCTTGGGGTTCTTTGAGACCTCCCTTGCTCTTAATATAATCTTAACCAGTTATCCACTCCTAGGGAGAATGGCAATAGTGCTGAATTACCTTCATCGTCTGACAACAGACTGGTGGAGTCCAAACACTTTGAAAATAGTTTTGTAAACTTATCTAGCTGTGTTAGTATCAACATCTGTTTTTGGAGATTCTCAGAAATCTTCTTTGATGGAGCCGTGACAGACTTCCTGCATTGTGAAGATCAGACTTAGATAGTAAATACCATCATTGTGTTTCTTAAGTAAGATAGAACTCTCACAATCATCCCATTGATTGAAGCACCTAACTCTAGTTTTCCCTTCAAATAAACTAATCTTAGAGGTTCACATACTGTTGCCACACACAAATTTGTAGCTTGGGATCATTTTCCTCCATAAATATATGAACAATTATAATGTTTTGACTCTTTTGTTTCATTAGACTCTTTTTATTTAGTTTTAGGACTTGTGCGCAGAACAAATCATGTTTTAAGTCATATTTATTCAAAAATACTGAAAATTCAGAAGGGCTCATAAACTTTTAAGCACCACTATATATAAATAATTGTATACAAAATGAGATAAATAAGGCTATAATAAAAGATTGTAGGCTTTTCTCCTCAGAGAAATTGATACTCATTTGTGGTGTTGAATAAAGATACCCAATAGTCTCCAAGCATTTTGTTTATCTGATTGTTTAAACAGCTTTAACTGTTGAATGTTTTGAAGACTTAGAATGAAATATTTTGATGGTTGTGATGAGTAGATTTTGAAAGAAGCTCACTTTCGGACAAAAACAATTTACATCTTAAACATAATATTCTCTGAGCTCTTTTTTTACATCTTTCCAACAGTTTTTTTTTTAAAGATCAGCAATCCCGGGTGGAGAAGATTGAAAGGAAAACTGTCATTTTTTAAAGGCTGAGAACTGTATTCAGGACTGTGCTCCTGTCTTTAAAGGGTAGAGAATTTTCCTTGTTAAAGACATAAAAATGTGCTTGCTTTAGTAAAGAAAATAGATTTTATTGTTTTTTGTCAGAAATTAATAGAGAGCAAAAGGCAGAGATGGGTCATAAATGAGTAGAATATCAGGGCCATGTACTGTATAATGGGCCAGATTCAGGTCTCTGATCCATCTTATAAATTTGGTAATTAGACGTTCATGCATCATCTTTTATCAAGAAAAAACAAGGAAATGTTCAACTTTCAAATTAAAACTGAGAGATTCTTGAGGTATCTTAATTGTTGGATTTTATGTTATATATTTTTCCTAATCCAGATTTTAGAGCATTTCATTCAGTTCTTGATTAGGCTGACTTGATATCCCTTTCTAATCTACATCAAACAGCTTTTATTAATGCAGATCAAGACATTTTGAACATTATTACATCTCTTCAACATGGCATATCTGAAATGGATAGATTTTTTTGCTGGTTACTTCAGAAGGTTCTGAGACATTTTAATACATTATATGAAACATTTATTTAATGATGTATTATCTACAAAGTCGTGGGATGCCTACACGTGTTGATTTTATCTAAATTTAAAATGAACCTAAATTCCATGAGCTTATATTGCCCAGCTGCATAATTAAATAAAAGTCAGTCTTTCTCTCCCTCTCCCTCTTCCTCTCCCTCTCCCTCTCCCTCCCTCCCTCTCTCTCTTCTTGTCTGCAGTATTAGCTTATTTGTATTTAGACTCAGACTGTTTTATGCATATAGCTAGATAAACTTGTTGCTGCTTTATTTACTGTAGATATTTAAAAATAATATAGATTAGACTGACCTTAATTATTTTATATGAAATAGGTTATGAAAAAACTATCAGTACATTTTGGCTTGTTTTTAGACAGCATTTCTTCCCGCACTTCTCCCTGCATAAAGCAGTCTTCCAATTCAGTATACCGTATTTTTTGGAATATAAGACGCACCTTTTTACCCCCCCAAAGAGGGTGAAAACTTGGGTGCGTCTTATACACCGAATGTAGCCCCACTCAGCCACCCCCACCCTTTGGCCTCTGCCTCCCAGCAATTTACTTCCTTGCAGAAAACAGAACAGAGCCTGTTAAGCCAAGCAATTGATTATCAGCTTCCCGACCCTCAGCTGATTGAGGCTGCAGGCAGGCCACGTGCTAAAACTGAATTACTTTGGCCAGATTACCAGGCCAAAGATTAACATGGGAAACAGATCTAGATGCTTCTTTCATCAACTCTCAATGAAATAGGATGTGGAATAAAGCCTATTAAAACTATCCGTCATGAGATTAAAATCTAATGTTGAAAATGATTCACCATTGGCATCTGAATCCTATTAAGTTGAGTTGTAATCCTCCTTCCATTGTTAGCAGAGGCAGACTTTTTCAATGTGTTTAGCAATTGCGTTCTATTTTGGCATACAGTTTCTGAAATTAGTTTTGTGGAAACTTAAATTTTGTGGAACTTTGTTATTAACTATTGGGGGATGCAGATGTAGCACATTGAACATAATATAGCACAAATAAAGATTGCAGCTTCTTAGAAATTACCTATTAATCTCTTATGGCAAAAGTAAATAGATTTTGCTATTCTCCTAAATCCCTTCATGGATTACTGCCTTGACGTGGCAAAGGGACTTGCGTAGTGGCTTGCTAACAGAGGCAGAAGGGATTAAGAAGAGGTGGCAAAATTACACAGAAATATACAAGAATGAGCTTAATGTCCCTGATAACCATGATGGGGTGGTCACTGACCTCGAGCCAGACATCCTAGAACCGTGATGGCGAGCCTATGGCACGGGTGCCACAAGTGTCACACGGAGCCATATCGGTGGGCACGCGAGCTCAGGTCCGGCATGCATGTGTGCACCAGCCGGCTGATTTTCGGGCCTTCTGGGCCCACTGGGAGTCGGGAAACAGGCTGTTTCCCGCCTCCAGAGGGGGTGGGGAAGGCCGTTTTCGCCCTCCCCAGGCTCCTAGAAAGGCTCTGGAGCCTGGGGAGAGCGAAAAATGGGCGTGCCATTGCATGCTGGGAACAGGGCGGTCATGCGTGCATGTGCGGGGGTGCATGGAATTATGAGTGTGGGCACGCACACACGTGATCCCCCACATTCCCCCCCCTTTTGGCACGCGAACCAAAAAAGGTTCGCCATCACTGTCCTAGAATGTGAAGTCAAATGGGCCTTAGGAAATCTGAGCAACAACAAAGGTAGTGGAGGTGACAGCATTCCAGCTGAGCTATTCAAAATCTTAAAAGACGATGCAGTAAAAGTGCTACACTCAATTTGCCAGCAAATTTGGAAAACTCAACAGTGGCCACAGCACTGGAAAAGGTCAGTTTACATTCCAATTCCAAAGAAAGGCAATACCAAAGAATGTTCAAACTATCACACCATTGCACTCATTTCGCATGCTAGTAGAGTTATGCTTAAAATCCTACAAGCTAGGCTCCAGCAGTATGTGGATCAAGAACTACCAGAAGTACAGGCAGGATTTCGAAGAGGCAGAGGAACTAGAGATCAAATTGCCAACATATGCTGGATCATGGAGAAAGCTAGGGAGTTCCAGAAAAACATCTACTTCTGCTTCATTGACTATGCTAAAGCCTTTGATTGTGTGGATCACAACAAATTGTGGCAAGTTCTTAAAGAGATGGGAGTACCAGACCATCTTATTTGTCTCTTGAGAAACCTATATGCAGGTCAAGAAGCAACAGTGAGAACTGGACACAGAACCACTGATTGGTTCAAAATTGGGAAAGGAGTCCGGAAAGGCTGTATACTGTCGCCCTGCCTATTTAACTTATATGCAGAGCACATCATGAGAAAGGCAGGACTAGATGAATCAAAAATTGGAATTAAGATTGCCGGGAGAAATATCAACAACCTCAGATATGCAGATGATACCACTCTAATGGCAGAAAGTGAAGAGGAACTAAAGAGCCTCTTGATGCGGGTGAAGATGGAGAGTGCAAAAGTTGGCTTGAAACTCAACATTAAAAAAAACTAAGATCATAGCATCTGGCCCTCTCAATTCCTGGCAAATAGATGGGGAAGAAATGGAGGTAGTGACAGATTTTATTTTCCTGGGCTCCAAGATCACCGCAGATGGGGACTGCAGCCAAGAAATTAAAAGACGCTTGCTCCTGGGGAGGAAAGCTATGGCAAATCTAGACAGCATACTAAAAAGCAGAGACATCACCCTGCCAACAAAAGTGTGTATAATCAAGGCTATGGTTTTCCCATTGGCAATGTATGGCTGTGAAAGTTTGACCATAAGGAAGGCTGAGCGCCAGAGAATTGAGGCCTTTGAATTATGGTGCTGGAGAAGATTCCTGCGAGTCCCTTGGACTGCAAGGCTATCAAACCGGTCAGTCCTAGAGGAGATCAATCCTGACTGCTCTTTAGAAGGCCAGTTCCTGAAGATGAAACTCAAATACTTTGACCACCTAATGAGAGGGAAGGACTCACTGGAGAAGAGCCTAATGCTTGGAAAGATTGAGGGCAAAAGAAGGGGACGACAGAGAATGAGGTGGCTGGATGGAGTCTCTGAAGCAGTAGGCGTGAGTTTAAATGGACTCCAGAGGATGGTAGAGGACAGGAAGGCCTGGAGGAACATTGTCCATGGGGTCGCGATGGGTCGGACACGACTTCGCAACTAACAACAAACAACAACTCTCTTCAAAACAAAACAAAACGTTATGCTGTCAAGAAATCACAATGTCCAGATTATGGTGATACATTGCTTTATGTTTTGTTTCCTTTTATTATTGTACATTTCTCTGCCACTAGACCAGGGGTCGGCAACCTGCGGCTCCAGAGCCGCATTCGGCTCTTTGGGCCTTCTGCCGTGGCTCTCTGTCATCATGTCATGGCAGTGGCATGGTCGGACCCTTAGTGCAGGAGCACTAAGACTGCTGGGAGAGAATGGCGGGGGCGGATCTTGCAGGGTGGGGGCCATCCCCCAAGCCTGGCCTTCCTCCTCCCTTGTCTGCAAGGCCAAGAGAAAGAAGGGGGCGGCCTGCCGAGCACAAGACGGGCCTGGAGGAGCGCGGAGAGTTGTGGGAGAGCGCCGGAGGGTCAGAAGACACACCCCAACATGCATTTCCAGTGCGCTCCCCCCTCTCTCCCATCAGCCAGTCTCCCTCACTGTGTGTGTTTGTGTGTGTGTGTGTGTGTGTGTGTGTGTGTGTGTGTGTGTGTGTGTGTGTGTGTGTGTGTGTGTGTGGTTCCCTGCCTCTGTGTCTCACTCTCGGAAAGCCCTGCAGCCCTGCGTGCTCTCTGGGGCTTTTCGCCAGCTGTTTTTCTTTCTTCTTTTTGGAAAGACGGGCTGGGGGCAGAGGCTTTCCTTCTCCTCCTCCTCTCATGCGCACCCTCCGGGCCCTGCCACAGCCAGCCAGGGGGTCGCGAGAGGAGGAGGGGGAGGGGGAGGAGGAGGGAAGTCTCTGCCGCAGGTTGCCCTCATTGCTCCGCCAGCCCGGCTTTCTAAAAGGAAGAAAGAAAAACAGCTGGCGAAAAGCCCGAAAGAGCACAGGCAGGGCTACAAGGCTTTCCGAGAGTGGGAAGAGACACAGAGGTAGGGAGCGAGAGTGAGTGACACACACACACACTCACAGACATAGAGAGAGAGACACACACAGAGAAAGGGAGATAGACAGAGAGGGAGAAAGATGAGAGGGAGGGAAGGAGGGAGGGAGAAACAGAGAGGAAGTTACCTATTTCCCATAGAAAACACGGAGCCACAAAACCTGGGTAGGGTTGGCTGGGGATCATGTGACTGGGTGGGAGTGAGTGACATCGAGTTGGCCATGCCCACCCAGGTTTTGTGGCTTCCAGTGTTTTGTTTTCTGTGGGAAACGGGCCGAAATGGCTCTTTGAATGTTTAAGGTTGCCGACCCCTGCACTAGACTTTTGGCAGTTTCCTGCCCTTCCCAATATGTTTTCATTGAGCTGTTTATGTTGCTACATCTGCAAATTTTTTAAAAGGTTCAAAATGAAACATGTCTTTTCCAATTATTTTATCTATTCCTAATTACCTGCAAATACATGTCTGTACTATATGAGAGAAGTGATTAGAAATATATGTATGGGAGTAGAATGCTGAATTTGATGAATGGAGAGACTGACATTTTATATTGCATGTCCCTAACGAAACTTCTTTCATAAAAGAAGAGACCATGGAGTTCACACAGTTTTTGCCCCTTGAGGCAGTGGAGTGCAAAATAATGGTAATTTCAAGATTACAGAATTGCTTTTATTTTTTCAGATTGCTCTTTGCAATTTTGTCTCCCACTGCTGCCAAAAGTAAAAGGAACAACCTTACCAAAAAAAAAATCTATTCTGTGTTCACTTCATCTAAAAGGCAGTGGGAGGTGGAAAGAACATTGCTGGCAGCAAACTAATAATAGGAGAAACAGCTTAGTGTCTATAAAACACCTGGGTTGCCTTGTCAATTGTTTTGATAAACACATTTCTGGAAGGTATATAAAAGGGATTTGGGTTCAAAGTGTCCCTCCTACTCCTTCTAAACAGTCTTAATGCCTCAGGAGCAAAACTTGGAATGCTTGAGATAATGTTAAATATACATTTTTTTATTTTTTATTTTTTTAAAAAAAAGCTTTTTTAACTTGGTGTCCTCAGATGCTGATTGGAAATTTTGGGAAGTACAGTCTCAAATATCTGGAGAGCATGTAGTTGGGGAAAGGGCACATAATATTTTGCTATTGTAGTGTGACTAATTTATTCAACAGCAGAGAGCTTTCTACAGGGGGAAATAATATATGAAGAAATGAAGGAGCAGTAATGTTACAAGTTTATAACAGTAACATTAAAACAGTAACAGTAATGTTATGAGTTTTATTTAAAAAAATTGAGACTGGTGTTTATATACAAGAAAATAAGGATGTGCTCTATTTAAGAAATAGTACTTGAATAGGAAAGCCTAAGTTACTTAATTCTACTTGGAGAGAGAAGGAGCTACCTGAGAACCAAAATTGTTCTTATCATGATTACAAGAGAATGAGGAAGTAATGAAAAACCTGAGAATATTGGTCTAACCCAGTGTTTCCCAGTCTGGGTAACTTTGAGACAGGTGGAGTTCATTTCTCAAAATTCTTACCAGTGGCCATATTGACTGGGGAATTCTGGGACCTGAAGGCCACCCATCACAAAGATGTCCAGTTGGAAACACTGATCTAACCAACGCAGTAGACACATTCCACTGAGAGATGCAAATCAACTATGCAAGGAAAGGAGATAAAACAGCACAATCCCTGGTAAAGAGTTAGATGGCTAGTTCTCCCTTTATCTAATGCCCCTAGTCATCAATATATCTGTAGATGCAGAAACCTGATGTTACACGATTCAATTCCAATACTATTAGGAATACCTTTTTTTCAAAGTACGGGTAGCATTAAAACAAAAATAAAACACAGCATATCTTTATTATGGCCATTGATCAGAAAGGTATACAGTTATAATGGAATAACAAGCTGACAGTGAACTCCTTTTATTGGAGACCTCAGAATCCTCTTCAGTTACAGTTTCTCAAAAATCAGTGGCACTATTTCTTGTTACTTGGGGGAGGATGCATCAAAGTCATGTTAACATATACTTAATTCAGTCAAAACAGTCAAAAAATTATTTTCATAGAACTCAAACAGAGAAACAAAATCCTGATCATGCGCATATATGTACAATGTCCTAATTCACTTTTTATCACTAATCCAAGCATTGTGACCCTCTCCTGATTTTGAGTACAATGTGTGTAAACATTGTAGATTTGTAGACACATTGACTTTTATATTTATGCTTATGAATATTGTCAATTATTCTTTAAAAACTTGAATAAATAAATGGTGAAATAAAGATGAAATCTACTATTGCAAAAAGTTTATTTCTGTACGTAATAGAGGCATTGAATAGTACTCAGGCAATGCCTTGTCCTCATTTATAATGGAAGAAAATTAACGTTGGCTCTTGCAGCTTTAAGGCTCCTTAGAACTCTCACCGCGCCCCTCCTGGGCTCCGAGCCGATTGGAGCTGCAGTAAAAAAACCACCCACAAAATGGCTGCCCGCAGCGAGCCGATCAGGGAAAGCCAAGCAAAGTTCTTTTGATCACGAAGCTGAGGCTCTAAAGGTGGAATGATGGCATGCGGTTTAAATCCAAGCCGCTCTTCAGAGCCAACAGATGGCGATGGTGGCTAGCCGGTGGCCAGAGCGCCGCGCTGGGCGCGGAGGTTACAAGCCTCCCACAAACACACCAGTCACTTCCCAGCCAATTTGACAATTTTCAAATTTATTTTAGCACAATGTCCAATTAAATTCCTAATTAAATCCTAATCAAATCGATGAAATGCAACAAATCCCTGATAATAATCAGGAGCAACTCAATCTGCGTCCCTCGAGGCCGACTGAGTTGAAAAAACTGGAGCTCGGCTGGAGGAACAGGCGTGGCCAAATAAATTGCAACTCAGTCCCTGGCCAATCAGATGAGAAGATAACCCATGCTTGGACTCTCCAAGCAGCACACAGGAGAACTGTTGATTCAAGCATCTATATATA
The DNA here is from genome assembly GCA_023053685.1 of Diadophis punctatus similis. Lineage (NCBI taxonomy): Eukaryota > Metazoa > Chordata > Lepidosauria > Squamata > Dipsadidae > Diadophis > Diadophis punctatus. Next base: position 169,704,572 of record JALIGW010000001.1, on the reverse strand, counting down.
TAGTTGCATTACTTATTTTTTGTTGCCTCCAGTCTTCAGATTGCATTATAAATACATTTTTAAAAATCTATTTCCCATTAATGTTCTAAGTAACTTTTCCCAGAAGACTAAGGCAGTATTATGTAGTGGATAGATTGGGAATAAATTGAGATACTGGCAATAATATCACTCAAAATACCATGATCATCAAATTGTGTTTGCAAAATATTGTAGTCTTTTGTAGGATCATCAGGTAGATAATAATGGCATTTCATTTTGTAGCTGTCTAGTTTGAAAATGGTTTTAAAAGTTGAAAAATCTCTTTATTCTCTGTTGCTTCAAAAGTATTTTCTGTGTTAAAGTCTTTTAACCTAACTTTCTGCATTAAAAATTAAGTCTTGGACTGTAATGATTAATTAGACTATCACAGTGTAGTTGACACCCATTGTATACATTTCAAATTGTAATTTGCCTTTCATGAACAGTTACAGGAATGTAAGCTGATAAATATAATGAGTTAATGTTATAACTTACATTTAAATAAATTCAAGCTGAGGCACTCGGTCTTTAGTAATTTGAAGTGGTTGGAAATGAAAAAATATAACATCTTTCTACTTTTAGGTGCTAAATTGATATCATTTTTGTCATATGGCTTCAATTATTGAAGATTACCATTTTCATTGATTAATATTTGGTGAAATTAGAGTTATATTATAAAACTGAGGTCATTTCTGATTAATAGGAGTTGCTAGTATGGGTTCCACTCCTTTAAAAAGGACAGATACATAGTTTGAGAGGTGGATACAAGGTAGTCCTGAAAATGCCTTTTCACAAGTTTACATATAAAAAAATGCATTGCCTAGTATTCTATGGTCAAGTCTATCTTATCTTGACAAGCTGTTCCTTCATCAGAACTACCAGAAATTGTAATTTGTAAGAGGGAGCAAGGAGAGAACTCAGGCATTCTGATTCTGTTCCTATGGCCTGTAACCAGGGGTGAAATCCAGCAGGTTCTGACAGGTTCTGGAGAACCCATAGCGAAAATTTTGAGTAGTTCAGAGAACCGGTAGCGGAAATTTTGAGTAGTTCAGAGAACCGGCAAATACCACCTCTGGCTGGCCCCAAAGTGGGGTGGGAATGGAGATTTTGCAATATCCTTTCCCCAGGAGTGGGGAGGGAATGGAGATTTTGCAATATCCTTTCCCCAGGAGTAGGGAAGGAATGGGGATTTTGCAGTATCCTTTCCCTGGAGTGGGGTGGGAATGGAGATTTTGCAGTATCCTTCCCCTGCCACGCCCACCAAGCCACACCCACCAAGCCACGCCCACAGAACCGGTAGTAAAAAAATTCAGATTTCACCACTGCCTGTAACAATATAGTTATGAAATTTATTTCTCACCTAGCCTACATTGAAGGACTGAAAACCTGAGTTCTTCCCCTCCTCCTTCTTATACTGTAATATATTAGGGTTATATTAGAATTAGGGAGGAGTCAGTCTGTGCTTCTTACTCATGCTTGAAATATAGCCCAGGCTTAAAATAGGTTTTTATTTATGTAGCCACCACTGCCTGTGTCCCTCTTTCTCTCCATGGCTCTGTACACAAAATACTCACACAAAATCTGCCATTCCAAGAACAAATCTGCAGCTTTGAGAATATTAGTAGTATAAAACTGAAATAATGCGAACAATATCGAGGACCCAGATTGTTGGGGGCAATATGCTGACTCTGTAAACTGCTTAAAGAGGGCTGTAAAAAGCACTGTGAAGCGGTATGTAAGTCTTAAGTGCTATTGACATGACAAAATCGCTCAGATTCAGGGGGAACTGGACTCCAACTGGGTGGATATGGACGCGGTGACAGGGAATAGTCTTGAGAACGTTATCTGGGAAGAGTTTGACTCGGTGACCCCTGAGGATGTGGACAAGATTCTGGGGAGGCTCAGTGCAGCCACATGTTTATTGGACCCGTGTCCCTCCTGGTTAGTGCTGGCTACCCGGGAGATTACACGAGGCTGGCTCCAGGGAATTATTAACGCCTCTTTGGGGGAGGGTTACTTCCCCACGGCTTTGAAAGAAGCGGTGGTGAGGCCTCTCCTCAAGAAGCCCTCCCTGGACCCAGCAATTTTAGCTAACTATCGCCCTGTCTCCAACCTTCGCTTCGTGGCGAAGGTTGTTGAGAGTGTGGTCGCACGACAGTTTCCCCAGTACTTGGAGGAATCATCATACCTAGATCCGTTCCAGTCGGGTTTCAGGGCCGGGCACAGCACGGAAACGGCATTGGTCGCATTGGTTGATGATCTCTGGAGGGCTCGGGACAGGGGTTGTTCCTCTGTCCTGGTCCTATTAGACCTCTCAGCGGCTTTTGATACCATCGACCATGGTATCATGCTGCACCGGCTGGAAGAGTTAGGGATAGGGGGCACCGTTTTTCGTTGGTTCTCCTCCTTTCTCTCCAACCGGTCGCAGTTTGTATTGGCAGGGGGGCAGAGGTCGTCCTCGAGGCCTCTTACATATGGAGTGCCCCAGGGGTCGATTCTCTCGCCCCTTCTGTTCAACATCTATGTGAAGCCGCTGGGTGAGATTATCCGTGGCTTTGGGGTGAAGCACCATCAGTACGCTGATGATACACAGCTGTACATTTCCACCCCAGGCCACCCCAATGATGCCCTTGAAGTGATGTCCCGGTGCCTGGAAGCTGTGCGGATCTGGATGGGGAGAAACCGACTCAGGCTCAACCCTTCCAAGACGGAGTGGCTGTGGTTCCCAGCGTCTCGATATAGTCAGATGATTCCATCTCTGACTATCGGGGGCGAGTCTCTAGCCCCCACCGAAAGGGCTCGCAATCTGGGTGTCCTCCTGGATCCACAGCTGTCCTTAGAGGACCATCTGAGAGCTGTGACCAGGGCGGCCTTTTATCAGGTCCGCCTGATACGCCAGTTGCGGCCCTTTCTGGATCGGGATTCCCTGTGCACAGTCACCCATGCCCTGGTCACGTCGCGTCTGGACTACTGTAATGCTCTCTACATGGGGCTCCCCATGAAGAGCACCCGGAGGCTCCAACTGATCCAGAATGCGGCCGCGCGGGTGGTTTCGGGGGCTAATTGGCGCTCCCATATAACATCCCTCCTGTGCGAGCTGCACTGGCTTCCGGTGGTCTACCGGGTGCGCTTCAAGGTGCTTGTTACTACCTTTAAAGCGCTCCATGGCATTGGACCTAGGTATCTCCGAGACCGCCTGCTGCCACAAACTGCCTCCCATCGACCAGTGCGCTCCCACAGAGAGGGTCTCCTCGGGGTGCCATCAGCCAAGCAGTGTAGGCTGGTGACGCCCAGGGGGAGGGCCTTCTCTGTGGGAGCACCCACCCTCTGGAATCAGCTCCCTCCAGACTTAAGAACAATTCACGACCTGTCCACCTTCCGCCGTGCCCTCAAGACACATTATTTTTATCAAGCCGGGCTGGCGTGAAAAAGTTTTTGGGGTTTTTAAAAATTTTAAGATTTTACTAAATTTTAATTGTAATAAATTAGGGCCATATTGAATATTTTATTTTAAATGTATTTTAATGTTTTTTACTTGGTTTAAATGTATTTTAATGCTTTTTACTTGGCTGTTCACCGCCCTGAGTCCCCTGGAGAAGGGCGGTATATAAATTTAATAAATTAATAAATAATAAATAAATATTGCTAATATTACTTATTGAGAAACAACACGTACAGTACTTTGCAAAAGTTTTAGGCCACTATTAGATTTGTTGTTGTTGTTGCAATGGTATAATGAGCATATATACTTTCAGTACCTTGTGGTAATAAGGTAAGGTGACCAGACATCCCGATTTTGGCGGGACAGACCCGCTTTTTAATCATTTGTCCCGCGTCCCGCCCGCCCTCTTAAAAAGTCCCGATTTTTTAAAACAATGCCCGACTAGGGCATTCTTTCAAAAAATCGGCCTGCAGGCACTCGAGGACGGCCAGGTTGGGCCCAGCCGCAGGGGCAGCAGCAGCAGCAGCAGGCCCTCTCAAAATCGGGACATCTGGTCACCTTAAAACACCCACCCATGCCTTTCTCTCTGCAAGGCGGGCGCGGAGAGATGACGTCGCTGCTGTCGGCGCCCCACGCTGATTGGCTGTTGAAGGGTGAATGGCGGCGGCGACAGCAGCAAGCCGGGAGCGCTCGCCTGGAATTGGAATCAGCGAGCAGCTGGGCATCGGGGCTCTTCCCCCGCCTTCTCCATCCTCCAGGGTCACCACTGCGGGGGTTCCGTCTCTCCGGTGGTGCCTGCATTGGAAGGGAAGGGGGGGAAAGAAAGGCAGCCTGCGGGGCTTGGCACGGCTGGGAGTTGCGAGGCGGTGTAGCAACCGGGCTGTTCCTCCGGGTGTGCTAGAGTGCTTGAGTTTTTTCTCTCTCACACACACATGCACAACCTTCCAACGACTGGGTCGGACTGGATCTCCCAGCACGACTTCCCGGTCGTTGGAAGGTTGTGCATGTGTGTGTGAGAGAGAAAAAACTCAAGCACTTTAGCACACCCGGAGGAACAGCCCGGTTGCTACGCCGCCTCGCAACTCCCAGCCGTGCCAAGCCCCGCAGGCTGCCTTTCTTTCCCCCCCTTCCCTTCCAACGCAGGCACCACCGGAGAGACGGAACCCCCGCAGTGGCGACCCTGGAGGATGGAGAAGGCAGGGGAAGAGCCCCGATGCCCAGCTGCTCGCTGATTCCAATTCCAGGCGAGCGCTCCTGGCTTGCCGCCGCCGCCGTGCGTGAACGCGGTCCGCGGCGGGAAGCGAGTTCAAGCGACCCTCCGCCGCTGCCGGCCTGCAACCCGGCACCCCGTCCTGCCTGCCCCGCCCCGTGCCCCATACTCAGCTCTTCACTTTTGCCCTCTGCGCATGCGCAGCGTTCTGCACATGCGCAGAGGGCAAAATTCAAATGGCGCCGAGGCGGGCCCGCCCCCCGTCCCGCTTAAAAAAAAAATCTGGTCACTTTATAATAAGGTGATCTACCAATCCTGGCCCTTTTTTGTTTCCATTGCAGAAAACACCCCCTGTAGATACCACAGCATCTCTCTTGAACAATGCTCACCAATGTTTCCAAAATCAAAGGAAAACAAGATACTCAGTAGTGGAGTTAGAAAGTTCAGACTGAATCTGAAGGCAGAGTTGGAAACTCTGGAAAGCAGCTACCAATCAGTGTAGATAATAAATTAGGTAGATTTATTAGTTTGCTGCTCTATGTAGCTTTTCCTCTTTTTTTAGAACATCTAACACATGAAATTATCAAATCTTTTCCTAATATTACTATGTTTTTGCCCTAAATAGTGCTAACCATACACATATCAACAATTACACAGACTTGCAGCAAAGCACAAAACATATATAAATTATAATGTTTTATTTCAACTTGTGCTTCCAAAAAGATTCCTGCAGCTGCCCATTGTCATCAAATCATTGGAAACCGCTGATCTCAACCAAACAGTATCAGGTTTTATACCAGATGGAAGTGTAATACTATACTGATATGGTATTGATGTACTGTATCCTGAAATCTGAGTTGATGGTTAGAAGTAAGATTATGCTGTTGACACTTGAATTTATTTCTTTTAAAAATTAAACACATAATGCATTGTGGGATATGAAATGTAAAAAAAAACCTTTATCAATCTGCTTATCCATTTGCGTCTAATATAAGTATGATAGTAGGTAAATGAAATGGATGGTTTTTATGTTCATGTTAATTGGAGAAATCTCATTAATTCAAAATTGGAGAACAGGATATTATGCTCTATTTATAGATCCTTTTTTGTTCTTAATTTTAATAACATTCCTGCAATTATTGTGTGTCACAAAGCATTCAGTTGAGTTGGTTCCTCTTAATTCATTTTGTGCCTTGAATTGTCTCTTTTGTTTTCAAATTCTGTTCTTGTCATTTTGGATTTCTTGCTATCCATTTTTTTCTATGTATGTTTAACTGGCCTTCTCTGGTGCTACTCAAATATTATATAATTAACTTTGTTACAGAAGTATATTAATTTCATAGTGCATATGTCCTCCCCTCACATCTCCTGCTTTGTGGTTTAGCAAATATGTATTTACTGTATTTTTCGGAGTATAAGACGCACCTTTTTACCCCCCAAAAGAGGGTGAAAACTTGGGTGCGTCTTATACACCGAATGTAGCCCCACCCACCCAGCCACCCCCACCCTTTGGCCTCTGTCTTTCAGCAATTTACCATTTGCAGCAAAGAGGGAAGAGCCTGTAAAGCCAAGCAAGTCATTAGCAGCTTCCCGACCTACAGCTGATTTGCCATGTGCTAAAATGAAAGTGAAACTAGCTTGCAAAGAGGCAAATAGCTGGGAGAGACACACAGATTTTTATTTTCTGCTGAACTGGATGCAAGGGGATAAGTGAATAACTACCGTATTTTTCGGAGTATAAGACGCACCTTTTTCCTCCCTAAAAGTGGCTGAAAATTTGGGTGCATCTTATACTCCGAATGTAGCTTTTCCGAAGCTATTTTTCCAAGCCCTAACTAGGTGCTAACAATCTTCCCAGCTCTTACCTTGCAGGCTTTTTCATTGTTACTCTCTCCGAAGAATGTTTTTCCAGCCCTAAGTCTTTGCAGGTTTTTTTTTTCATTGCTCTACTTGCTCCAAAGAAGTTTTTTTCCAGCCCTAACCAGGTGCTAACGATCTTCCCAGCTCTTACCAGCTTGCAGGCTCTTTCATTGTTACTCTCTCAGAAGAATGTTTTTCCAGCCCCAAGTCTTTGCAGGGTTTTTTTCATTGCTCTACTTGCTCCGAATAAGTTTTTTTCTAGCCCTAACCAGGTGCTAACGATCTTCCTAGCTCTTACTGGCTTGCAGGCTCTTTCATTGTTACTCTCTCCGAAGAAGGTTTTTTTTAAGTCCTAACCAGGGGATAAAATAATGTGCTGAAGCTGACCAGACTAAGGATGCTAGCCAGATGAATACCTGGTAGGCAGATTTCCCCCCCCCCTATTTTCCTCCCCAAAAACTAAGGTGCGTCTTATACTCCGGTGCGTCTTTTACTCCAAAAAATACGGTATAAATGTCTGTAGAATATTCAAATTATTAGACTTATTTTTTAAAGACTGCTTTATTATTGTTCTAGAGCCAGGGGTCTCCAACCTTGGCAATTTTAAGACTTGTGGACTTCAACTCCCAGAATTCCACAGCCAGCTTTGTTAGCTTTGCTGGCTGTGGAATTCTGGGAGTTGAAGTCCACAAGTCTTAAAGTTGCCAAGGTTGGAGACCCCTGTAAATCTAGACAACTTAACAAAATGAAGAAGCTTTTTAAAATAAATGCTTGCTCTGAAGAGGCCCAGTGCTATTGTATCTTCTTTTAAATAATAGAGAATAATGTATACTTCCCAGAAATTTTAATTAATTTTAACAGCTCTGTACAAGTACCGGTATAGTCTGAAATGCAACAGTGTCCTGTTTAGTATTAGAGTTAAATCCTGACTTACCTTGGAGTAGATCTATTTAAATAATTGGGAGGAGTTAGTGTGACTACATTTAAGAAAAGTTTCTGGCATAATGTACATTTCTCCAATTCTTTGCTATTTCTATGGGTCAGGCACACATGCACAGAAATACACAGCAAACAGTGTATATCATATGTGCTATTTGCTGTTTGCTGTTTGGCAAATTGCTTGGAGGCAGAGGCCTTTTTTTCTTGTTTTCCTCCCCCAAAACGAAGGTGCGTCTTATACTCCGAAAAATACGGTAATCCATACAGATTGTTTTACTTTTTGAAATAAATAAGAAAAGAATTCTGGTCAGTAATTTGTGCAAGTTCATCAACTAATAAGCATGGCCCACTAAAGAAAATCAAGAATATTACAATAAAGAATATATAATAGAAAAGGCTAATTTGAGGCTTAAATAAGAAACAGAAGTAGAGATAGAGCATTTCAATTACTTCTAAATTCATTAGAAACATTCTATATGAAAGTTGTCCTTGGTGCTAGCTGAAGTAGCTATGCTCACAGAAGTTTGATTTAGTGTATTATTTGATAGCCCTCAAAATAATTTCACCAGTGCATTCATTAATCCATCTCCAAATACAGTGATGAGGGGAAAAACCAAGATTATTACTGTAGGATAATTAGCAGAATGAAACTGAGTTAATAGGTGCGACATCCAATTATTTTCTGCCCTCAAGATAAATTTCAAGTGAAGGTTGAATATTATAGCAGTAGTTCAGTTCTCCTGCTTGTTCAAAGTCATGTTGAGTGGATAGAAATTGTGGCATGAAGAAGATGTGGTATTGCAAATTGATTTTTACAAGACACTTCTGCTTTACACTGATGTAGTGTTTGTACTGAAAAGGTTCATAGCTAACCTTGACACCCACCTAATTGCAGTACTTTACCATGAGTAGGCATTTCTGATTAAAGAAAACAATTTCAGTAGATTTTTTTAAAAAAATGGTTATGCTTATATTTCTGCCTATGTAAATGGTTTTAATTTAAAACATCTAAAATGTCCTAAAATGAATAATGAAATAAAAGCACATGCAAATTAAAAATGTCATTGTATTATATATTCATCAAGTTGGTGTTGATTCTTTGCAACCACAGAGATTTTCTCCATGATCCCTCAGGTCTTTCAATCATGCACCTATTGTCACTGTATCTTTGCTGTTGGTCATCGTCCTCTCTTTCCCTTCCACCTTTCCCAGCATTAGAATCTTCTCTAGAGAGAGCTAGGTCTGCATAGTAGGTCTGAAGTAGGATAAGTGAAGCCTGGCCATTTGTGCCTAAAGTGAGAACTTTGGGTTGATTCATTGTATGATCCATTTATTTGTTTTTTATTAGCTGTCCATGGTATTTTCAGGAGACTTCTCCAAAGTTTTCAGCACACGGCTGCAGAAAAAGAAAGATTTTGCTAACTTTCTAGAAATCTACTTACTACTACTACTTCCAATGTTTTCTAGCACTTATCATAAAAGTAATTGTTTTGAGTCACTTGGTTGTGCAACCTGTTGCACAATGGAAATATGCATGAAATTTGTTGATCACAAATCAAGTAATAAGTAACCTCTTCAACTATGAAATCAGATGGTTGTTAAAAGTAGAACAATGTTGAGATAACCCTGAAATTATTTTTAAAGTACTTGTACTGTGGCAATCATAGAATTTCATGCAAACAGTTAAATTTAGTACATTTTCCATTTCCTTAAAGCAGATGTGTTTGAATCAATTGCAAAAAGAAGGTACCAATCTTCTGTAGAAAGAGCAGATGGAAAAATGTGTTCCTAATCACAATTCAATTCTGGTCAGTTTATATCGTTACTAACATCCTATTACAACTATGTGCATTTCCTTCCTTTCCATAAGAATTTGCATCTTCCATCTTGATTGCATTCAACTTTGGACTTACGGCTGTTCCAATGCCAAGCTTGATGATAGTCTCAAAATTCTAAAAAAAAGACTGATAACTGCAATCCTGTGCCAAAGGCTTTTAGTAAATATTTGGTAGAATTCGATCATATCAGGAGGAAACCATGTCTCTGTCTCTTTTTGTGTTTTGGTCAGGCTTTGAGATGCACAAATACAGTTTTGTTCCTATCCAGACTCAGAGTCCTGACAAACAGTGACATGTTTGTATTTGCAGTATAATGGGTGACTGAATTTATTTGCATATAGGATTAATCAAATTTCAACTATGCCAATGTGAAACTTTCTTGAATAAATTGAGTACCCTATGCCAGTAATGCTGGATAGCCAATTATCCATGACTTATTAACTGCTACAGTGCAATAATCTGTCTTGACATTGCTTCTGTCCTGCTCTCTGCTTCAAAGTAAAATTCATTGTGAGTCACCATTACTTCTGCTTTCTTGATAATACTGACCGGGGGGGGGGGGGGAGACTAGGGCGTATGAGTCTTTTCTAATTTTTAAATGCAATAATCCCTGTCCATCACTTTTTAAAAAGTACATATTTATAGTTTTCATATTTGGAATATATTAAAATGTCAAGGATTGTCCCTCTTTTGGGATGGGGGTTGATTGAAAGAATAATTATACAATGCTTGAAGGAGTAATTAACACTCAGTAAGGTAATTGGAGACTTAAAACCATTCCATCAGTAATTGTTTGAAGTTATGATGGTGCTGAACAAATGCTGGTTACAACTGGTCTGGCTGTCTCAGCAATCCCCCCATTGTGGTAATGGGATTATGACCTGGGTATTTGGCAAATGGTTTCACCTGACTGGTCATAATGCCCTGTGATTACATTATTGCCATTTCTGACCTTCCTGGCTGGCTTCCCCAGAAAGTCATTGGGGAAGTTGGCTGGAAAAGTCATAAATCACTGGTGTACATGTTCCCCACTCCCACACACTCTCAGCCCTTCTGCAGTTGCACCACACTGGCCACTTATGCAATCTTGCTCACTCTCCCTGAGCTTGGCCACCCTTCTCTACCACTCCTGCATTCCTACATACTCTTCTTGAACCTTGTCACACCTCCTTTGTATCCCTGTGGACCCTTCTGCATCCTCCTTGAGCCTTGCCTCACTTCCCTCATACCCTTATGCACCTAACCCGAGCCTCCCCCCCCCCTTTCTCTCCTATGCCTCCCTCACACTTTGTGCAGTCCCACACACCGTCCCCAAGTCTAGCTATGCCTCCCATGCACCAGCCGCCCTGCCTTCCTTATACCCTTGCACACCACCCCTCACATGTTTGCGTACTTGTCACGTCCTCACCTTCTATCCAGATCCTTTTTTCATGGTGATGCCTAGTTTTGTTTTCCTGCTTTTTTCAAGCTTGCCTAGTAAGTGCAGAGCAGCAAGGCCCATTGGGGGTGTGTCAGGTCCAGTTAAGCACAGGGTTAGTAGTTAGTTAGAGTTGGGAAGAGAGAGGTGATGGAGGAGTTAAAGTGCCCTTGTCAGTGTGAGCAGGTTATCAAGGGCCTGAATTTTGGTCATGTGACTCTGGGGCACACTATAATGGTCATAACATTGGGGACTTGGTATAACTACCATTTGTTCATTGACACCATAACTTTGAATGGTTGTTGGATGGATAATTGTAACTTGAGGACTACCAGTACTTCTTAAGGAAGTGTGGATAGACATAAACAGTAAGAAGGAATAACAGATTAGCATTCAAACTCTGCTGAAGTGTTAAACATGGTGAGTGCCCAGAAGTAACCAATTCCAGATTGTAATATGGTTTATTCAGAGCCTGGGACAAACTAGATCTACTGTTGTATAACAAAGAATTATAATGAGGCTTAAAAAGAAGTATGAAAAAGAAAAAAGTTAATTAATAAATTACAGAAGTTGTACCTGAATTTATAACTGAAATAATTTGATAAATAGAAGACTAATCCTAAATTTTAAATGATATTGTTTCCCAGTAATGAAACTGAAGACAAAGATGCAGACCAACTAATGTTTTTTTAAAATGAAAATATAATTTGAAATATTATTGCAAAGTGTATTTTCTGGGGAAATGCTTTACTGCACACTCTGCGTTATTGCTAAAGGTAAAAAGTAATTCTGATGAATAAATAACAAGTTATAGAAATACATTAGATGGTCTAGTAGAGAGAATCCTTTTTCCTAGATTAAAAGACAATAAAGTAAAAATTGCCACTTCACAACTGCCATAGTCAACAACTAGTGCACCCATTCAACTTTGGAAGCCGTGAATGTTGATAAATAATTAGTTCTTTCTATTATATATATTTGAAGAGTGTTATCATACTCGTCCTTTCTTTTCTCAACCCTATTTCCAGTTCCCTCTATTTCTCTCCATGATTTAATTTCCAATCCTCTTATCTCTCTTGTGAAGTTGCCCTAGTTTGAAGCCTTGTTTTTAACTAGTATACAGTACTTGGCTTAATAGAGACTGACCATTAACAGAATAGAGTGGAATTATTACTTCTGATTCTGAAAAATGTAAGTCTTTCTATGCAGGCTGAAATCACATTTGCCTTTTTTGCAGACAATGCAAACTGTTGACTCTTGTTTGCAAATCAATTACAGTTGTTCTTTTTTAGAAGTATTATTGCTAATCTGAGTATCTTGTATTTCTATTATTTCTATAATCATTAAATTTGTATGCTGTCCATCTTTTTATCAAAGTGACCCTGTGCAGATTACAATAAAAGCAAAAATATAGAAATATTAAAATTAATGATTGCATAAAACTAGGAACTGGTATATGGGTGGAACAGAGGTGGGTTCTTCTTTATTGGTCCACTCCAGCGTGGAACACCTCCATCAGAACCCCAAACGAATCGGCAGAGCAAGGTTTTGAGACCTTTTCAGAAGGCCAAGAAGGTGGAGGCAATTTCTCCTCCAGTGGCACGATGTTTCAGAGGTCAGGAGCCGATCTATTACATTTGCATTTGGTTTTGCTCTTCAGTTAGACATTGAATTACAACTCCCATCTGTCACAGTCATCATTATGCTTCAACAATTTAAACAAGGTATTCAGTAAGATAAAACAGTTGAAGCCTTTATATCTTATAAAAGTTATAATATTTCTCAGGGTAACGGTAAAGTTATTCAGATATTTCTTCAAGTTAAGGTTGCTTTACTTGGCTAAGTATCAATACATTTGATTTACATATTAAATTCATGCTTTACTGGGATATTGTCACCAGTAAAGAAAGGCCAGAAAGTCAGACCATAAGTGAGTAAGTAAATTAAAAGATGTCTTTGATTATGCCCTACTTTTCTATCCAAGTTAAACTTTGGTTAACTCTGGACAAGTGTAATATATGTAGTCTTCCATGGAAGCATTCTCTCCCACCCCCAATCACACGGCCATATTCTGGGCATTTGGCACACTGTAAGCATTTATGACGGGTTGTCAATCAAGTGATTGCCATTTGCAATCTTTTCTGCTAGCTTCTAAGGAAAGCAGCAGGAAAGGTTGGAAAAAGGAGGAAATGGAGGTTTTGAGATCTGTTCTTCCAGTGTGCTGAGGTTCCCCTCTCCTTTGTGCAGGGAGAGGAAATCCTCCCACACACTAGAGGAATAGGCCTCAAATCTGGCAAAAAAATGCTAGCAACAAATCAATAAATTAATAAATTCTGAAAGGCTAGCTTTGCTACTATTGTGTCCTCTGGAGAGGAGGAGGACAATAGCTAAACAGGTGGATTCCAGAGAAGAAAATGCTCTGAGAAGAAGCATCCGAGAAGAAAGACTCTACTAGAGGCAGGATACAAATAAATAAGTTGAAGACTACTTGTAAACTAACCTTAATTCTGTAATTATTCCTGAATTACTCAATTTTAAAAAGTGTAAAGTTGAATTGCATTAAGTGTTGGAGGGGAAGGATAAGTTAGTCTAATATTGCATTTTACTATGCATTGGTTAATGAAAGAGGCAAGTAGACTTTTGGCATAGTTGACTCCTTGTTTTTTAAGGGAAAATGAACCTTTGCCTGATATTTTAACCTTTTTTTAAGATTTAAGAAATAATTCACATTTTTTTTCAGATCTCAATAAAAATGAACACAAAAAAGTTGATGTATATGGAAAATGGCCCTTGGCTCCTTTAATGATGAGACATCTGCTCAACATTTTGGTGCTGAACACTGTTAATCAAAATGTCCCCTTATTTTTCTATTATAACACCAAAGTGAATTAACCATTTCCTACATTGATTTCATTTCAAATATTCTGCTTGACGTAGAGCTTGTACGTTTGCTGCTGGTTGTTGGATGGGGACTGGGAAGCCTTTTCCAAATAGGATTTCCAGCTGTGTTTAAACTCATTGTCGGAATAGCCTTTTCCTTTTTGCCAGGGTCTGGGAGTAGAAATAACTCATTCTGTAAATTTAAATCTTATTTGCTTACTAGTCGTGTTTCATCAGTGGATGGTTGGAAATATTAGTTGCTTTGACACTGAATTTTATGAGGGGACATATTTTGTAGCTTTTGAAATTTGTAATGTTTTATCAGATTGTATAGAAGAACCAGTTAGCTGAAAGATTTCTAAATATTTTAGTTTATTTTTGTTGAAAAATTGAAAATGCGTAATGCAGTGCATGGGTGAGGAAAGGGGAGAAGAGATGCTGCCTAGGAAACAATCTGACAAAGGGGACGGAGCCCAGAGGTGCTTAATGGTTAGACAAAGAAAGTTAGGAAGGATCTGCCACCCCCAATGGATCAAGCAGTTAAAAGTGGTGGTGGAAAGCTTGTACTTTCAGACTTGCACAATTCTGTTAATGTAGCCTTAAAATAAGGTAGAATCAACTCATTTGGTTGTGTTTCCTGTCTGGTTTACCTGAGAGGGCTGACAGGTAAACATATCTGACAATTTTAAAAGAATTGCATTACAAGTACTCACTCTTATGTATACCTAGATTTGTGTTTTTCACTGTTGAAAGTCATTCAGGGATTAATAGTTTACCAAGCATGTTAGAAGTGATGCTTTAATTTTATTTTAAAAAGTTTTTATAAATAACTACTTTTTGTCAGTAATTTGTATGTAAATGGAAGAGGCATACATTTGAAATGTACTGCCTTGGTTAATGACCTTTCATTTAGTAATCGCTCCAAGTTACAATGGTGCTGAAAAAAGTTACCATATTTTTCGGAGTATAGGACGCACCTGAGTATAAGACACACCTAGATTTTAGAGGAGGAAAACAAGGAAAAAAGTATTCTGAACCAAATGGTGTAGTAATATATTATTTAATAAAATACCAGTATAGTAGAATACTTTTTACAACCATGTATACTTTTTACACTTTTTGGCTTTGACATTTTTTTGCAAGAAAGAACAATAATGTGTCCTTTATAACAATGCAGAGCACTTTAGCTGAAACCATGTTCATACATTCAAACGCCCCCGCCCCCGCCCTAAACTTCAAACTTGACAGCTTTAAGACTTGTGGACTTCAACTCCCAGAATACCTCCTCCAGTCATGCTAGCTCAGGAATGGGAGTTGAAGTCCACAAGTCTTAAACTTGCCAAGTTTGAAGACCCTTGCACCCCTAACCCCTAAGTCTTCAAACTTGACAGCTTTAAGACTAGTGGACTTCAACTCCCAGAATTCCTCCTAACCCCTAACCCCACCCAAAAAATGTGATGCTCTTTCTTTGCCTCCGCACCGTTTTTGGATTAGGGAGGAAAGTGTTTTGCATAGCAGGGAAGGGGGGTGGGGGTTGATCAGTCATTTGAAGGAGAGGGGGAAGATGCACGCTCTTAACTTTGCATGAGGAGGTTGCAGATGGGCAAGCGCCACTTTTGCCAATGGGGATTCCTAGGGTCGCACCTCGCCTCAGGAGGGAACTGACAAATGTGTGCAATTCCAACTTGCCAACAGCTTTCCTCTTCGCGTCTCTGCGAAAGGCTCTTTCATGGTACACGAAGGAGCGGAGAAAGCAGGAGAGGAATGAGTTTTCAGGTGGTAGATCCCCTCCCTGATTCCAAAAACAGCGCGTGTGGCAGGCGCTGCCCTCTTTCCCAGCTGAGTCTCTGAGGCACCTATCGCTTGCAGGAAGAGTAGGAGAGCGGCGTAAAGCAGTGCCACTTTAAACCAAAGCCTCTGAGTAACTGGGAAAGAAAGCCGTGCTTTCTACAAAATAGAAAGGTAATCCAGGCCAAAGGAGGAAGTCTTTCCTTCCAAAGAAGGAAAAAGAGCATTGCCTCCATACATCGCGTTTTCGGGCATTTTCCTCCCTGATGCAATGATGATAATGGTGGTGGGGGAGGGGGGAGAAGGCACAGGGTGGGGGGTTCCTCCATGGCCCAGGCTCCGCTCAACCTGCTGGTGCCCGCCTTGCCTTACACTGAAGTGTAAAAACTTCCATTTTTCCACTTCCAGAAGGTTGAGCGGAGCCTGTGCCATGGAGGAACCACCCCATCCTGTGCCCTCTCCCCCGTCGCCGGCTGCTTCACCTTGCTCTGCACGTGGTGGGGAAGAGAGCATGGAATGGGGGGATCCGTCCTTGCAATTTTTATTCTGTTTTGCTCCTCTTCCTTTGTTTCTTTCTCAGAGATCAGCTGTGAAGTGCAAAAATATAACCGAAGTGTAAAAACTTCGCTTAAGGGCCACCTAAACAGCCCCCAAAGCTCGCTCAGCTTCATGCTATTATTGACAGTATCCAGTGCTCTCCAGCCCGCCTCCCCATCACCTTTCTGTTCTTTGTTTTTGAGTCTCGCTTCGCTTTTCCTCAGATAAAGTTCCCTGTACCACGCATTGCGTCCCCGGCGTATAATAAACTGTCCGAGTCTCTGCTCCGCACTTTTTTGGCCGTGATGCCCTTCGGGCCAGCGGAAGATCCAAGTGGCTTCTCTTCCTGCGGGGCCGAGCGGGGACTCGGTTGCTACGGGCCCCCATTCCATGCTCTCTTCCCCACCCCCAGGCTCCGACCGAGGAAGCAAAGGCGCAGGGGGCTTGTTGGGAAGCCCGGCAATGTGTTTATGAGGCCAAAAACCTCCGAAGGGTGGGGGCCGGCGGGTGGGTGGGGCTATATTCGGTGTATAAGATGCACCCAAATTTTCACCCTCTTTTTTGGGGGTAAAAAGGTGCGTCTTATACTCCGAAAACCGATTGTGACTGGTTGCTTGACAGCCAGCTTGCACTTACGATAGTTGCACAGTCCTGCAGTTATGGAATCACCTTTATTTATGACCTTCCCAGCTGGCTTCTGGCAAGTAAAGTCAATGGAAAAGCCAGCAGGAGACACAGGCCATGCTTGTGTGATGCCTCACTTAATGACCATGAATAATTGGCTTAACAGCTGCAGCTAAAATGTAAAATTGGGTGTGGTCACCTGATGCCTTACTTAATGACTATACTGCTTAACAATAATTTTTTGTGGTCTCTATTGCAGTCATAATTTGAGGACTATCTGTATCCTGAAGCCTGCTATGTGGCCTTGAGTCCACAACAAAACAAATCATAAATTGAATTAGGATATAACAGCTGTTGATTAGTGACAGTCTGTGATTGGGCCAAGATATTTAAAATGAAATCCTAACCTAGGATTTCTACATATTGAAAATGAAGGAAGCTTGCTCAGTTTCATGGATAATCTTTGCTGAGCATTTAATTTTTCAGAGACTTCGATAGCATCTCCTTTTTTGTTTTTGTTTTTTAAATAAATGATTGTCTAAGATTAGAACTAGTGGTACCATAATTGAATTCCTGTTTTGTGGGTCAGTTCAGAAGGTGTTGCTCAAAGATTACTGCTCTGTCCATTGCATTTTCATGAAAATATTTCACAAGATTTAGTTTTTATCTTCGGAATCATGTAATAGAAATAAGAAGGAATACAACTTGCAAGTTTTAAAATAAATGTGTTGCCTACCAATTTGTGTCCAAGCACTATTAAAAATGTTGACCTTTAAAATATGAAATAGTTTGAGACCTTGGCACATAAATTCTCTAGTATAAGACTTATAGTTAAAGTCCCTGGGACAGTTTTTTTGTTACTTTGTTATTCCATCTTTTGACACCAGATATGTTGTAATTAATAGCAGGGTCTTTTTCATTATGCTGCTATGCCCTTCAAACATGCTTCTTTTCTGACACACTCTTGGCTGTTTTTCTTTTTCTTTTGGAAGGGGATAGAAGATAACTTTATTTCCTTTGTCTAGGTCTTAATGTGATTTCTATTTTTATATTGCTTATGATAACTTTGATGGGGGTTTATAATTTCTACTTTATATAAGTCGTCTTATATATATAAACATAGCTATATATCTTAGCTATGGCTGAGTGAAGGGATGAATATGAACTAGAATCCTGTAGATATTTTATGGAAAAAAATATGGATCTTAAGACATTCGTTTTAAAAATTTATTTTGGGGAAGCATACATGATTGTATGATGACTTATATGTAATAAAAGCACCAATTATTGCATCATACAAAACCATTTTTTAGTAGACTCCTACATATGTCATAGACATCCATCATAGTATTCCTTTTGGGGGTTAAAAATGTTATGCAAACTAAAAATGTGAAAGAAATAGAAAAGAGGCATTAAATAAATAATGAATCGAGACTGCTGGAAGACCACCCTGAGATCTATTAAAATAAAAGAACACAACAATAGAAAGAGAAAGAGAAAGAGGAGGAGGAGGAGGAGGAGGAAAGAAGAAAGGGAGAGGAGAGGGAGGTTAAGGAGGGAAAAAGAGGATAGGAGAGGAGGGAAGAGGAGAGGAGTAGGAGAGAGGAAAGGGATGTAGAGAAGGACGGAAGGGAGGGAAAGGAAAGTAAGAATAGAGGGAGGAGAAGAGGGAGAAGGGTTGTGGGAAACAAAAAAGAGGAGTAAGGGATGGCAAAAAAGCAGTCTCGATGGTATAAAAAATAATAACAGTTGCTTTAATGAAATAGAAAATATGTATAAGAGTATTGCATTATTATTGAGAAAATGAAATTGTATATTTGTGATGTAAAGATGTGAAATAAAATAAAACATTTTGTAAAAAAAAAGAAATGTTATGCAAACTGTAGAAAAAGAGTAAGAAATAATAATCAAGTAACATTTTCAATCTGTTTCTTGAGTGTGTATCTATATTTGTATCTGTATCTGTATCTATATATCTCTATCTCTACCTCTATATCTACATCTCTATATCTATATAATCTATCTTTCTCTATCTAATTGTAAATCAAGACCTCAGTGGTACCACTAAATCTATGAATCTCATTAATATTAACACTTGAAGACTTTTTGAAAGTCATTAAATAATATTTTATAATACTTAGTGGAATAAAAATCTGGTTAAAAGAACACTTAAAAAACTACTTTAGAAAGAGCAAACTGCTATACTTCACAGGTGTGCAACTATTGGTTTGAGAACCACACTGTGCTTTGCCAAGGATTGCATTCCAAAAGTGGGTGGGACCAAGACCTATTTAGAACAGGGGTGTTCAACCTTGGCAAGCATGGCTGGCTGGGGAATTCTGGGAGTTGAAATCCACAAGTCTGAAAGTTGCCAAGGTTGGACCCCGCTGATTTAGAAGGTACCTTCCTTGCATTTTTAGAGGTAAACTGAGTTCTTTAAGCTGCTGAAAGTTTGTTTTTGCTTTTAAACCCATCCTCAGCTTGAAAATGGGAGCTGCCCAATGTTGGTCTTAAGAAGAGTGTCTGTATAAATGTTTTAAATAAATAAAACAGTGTAATTATGTATATGCGAAAGGATATTTGATTTCTGTTGCTTTCAATCTGTAAATTATATCAGTTGGCAGCAGCAAGAAACTGTGTAATAAGGAGAAACCCAAAGAAAAGCAGATTTAAAAAAAAAGGTGATGGTCATGTATTGAAAAGTTAAAGTTTTGAAATGAAATTTGAAAATATAAATAACATATAAATAACTTGTGATGAAATGGATGCTTTAGACCTAAAATTCATTAAGCACTTGTAAGCCATGTAACAGTGTAAAACTGCAATAGCACATAGGAAGTTGAAATGATTTTCTTGACAAGTTTGACATTAGGAAAACCATAATTATGTGGAAATTGATCTAATAAAGACCAATTGATCCAATTAATCTCCACTTTTTAAAATTTAAAACCACTGCACAATTTGAAATACTTCCAAATTTTGATAATTTCCCCCACATCATGTAGCTTAAAGTAGTATATAAGAATCTTCTGACCATCTCCTAACAAAGCACAAACCATACTTTTTCCTATATTAATGAAGGACTGAATTTAGGCTCTCATTAACTTTTAATTAATTGGCGGAATATTACAGCATTACAAACAAATATATTTTCAGTTCAGGGGAAAAGAAATGAATGATACAGGTTATATGTGACCCTATCCTGTCAACTTCACTTCTTCAGAAAGAGGCTGATTTTATGACGGTTTTGCATGGTCGTTGAGCGAATCGTGGCATTTGTTAAGAGAACCATGCAGTTGTTAACAAATCTGGCTTTCCCCCATTGACTTTGCTTGCGAGATGCCTGATGGGAAGGTCACAAATTGCAATCACATTTTCCTGGGATGCTGCAATCATCAAAAATACATGCCAGTTGCCAAGCACCTGAATTTTGATTATGTGACACTGAGGATGCTGTGACAGTCATAAGTGCAAGGACCAATTGTAAATATTTTTTTTCAGTATTATTGTAACTTGGAATGCTCACTAAAAGAATGGTGGTAAGTTGAGGGCAACCTTTAATAGGTCAAAGTTTCTCTCTGGAAAATATGAGAGCTTTGAATTATGTTCCTAAATAGAAGAAATTGCTCAGGATATACCTTCCTTTTATATCAGACATTCATAAACTGAAACTCTGATATAAATATCTATTGTAATATTTACTTGATAAATTTACAGGAAAATGGAAATATGTCCATATTTTTAACTAGAAATCTTCAGATGTTTTTTCCTCAACCTGGTATAAGATGGCCATGTGGAATAAGGAAGTTATGAAACAAGTTGTCACTCTGTGTATAAGACTGCATGGCCAATCCATGATTTAAAAAATTTCCAAAGTACATTATTTTTGGAATCTTTTAATGGGAATTTTCATTAAACACTTACATTTTCTTGGTATCCAAGTAATATCACTCTTCTCACCTAAAATCTTGAACAGAGTTTCATATGAAAGATAACTGACTTCTGGGATTTAGTCCTTTGTATTAATATCCCAACCAAAAAGAGCAACTTAATGGTTTTGGATATTCCAGATGATTTGGCTTCTTTTCAAATATATTTTGAAGTTAAGCACCTTCAGCAGTATATGCATACACAATGGAAGGTTTTAAAATCTTTTCCTTTGGATAAGACTTGCACATGCCATGTCATAGTAATAACCTCATCTGTTTTTGAAATGCATAGAGCTGCTATTCAAGAACACTCCCTTGCCTCAACTATTTTCTGAATGCCCTTGCATGTATTATTTTGGAGTAATATTGACTGTATATTATAGGGCACCCGTACAAATGATTTTTTAAAATGCATGGTAGCAATGGAAACTTCAAATTTCGCGGTGATGAAAAAACGTGTTTGATACTCTTTCCTTTGGGAATTGCTTCTTTAAATTAGATTTCATTGGTGTGGAGAGTGGAATTTTAAAGGTTTCTGCCAATCTATATTTAAGTCTATAGAATCCTGGGTTTTTTTCTGCCTGTGAATTGCTTATTGCAGCATACAACTATTAAGATTGATCCCAGAGATAGCTTCTCTTTTGTGCATGAAGTAAACCTACTGTTCATTGAAGAATTAATATGTCAAGCCATTTTTTTTAAAAAAAAGCTCCTTTGTTTGTTTCACTTGCTTTGAAAATATTTTCTTTTATATGTTATCTGCCTTCAGGCTCTCACCTAGCCTTCACCATGCTGATTATGAATAGGCTGAAAGCTGTACAATCAGAGATAGCAGGTTCAATTTCAAAGATAGCTGTTCATTTTTCAGGTTCTTTCATTGTAGTCTGGTTTAATCTGCCCACGCCAAGATAAACACTAAAAAGATTTACCTTGCTGAAATAGTTATTTTAAACATAAAATTGAGAAATAATTATAGAAGTGGCAATGGCTAACAAACACAAACACCAACCAAACTATAAACCTGAACAGCTGCTCCTTTAATTATGATAACTACTTTTTTTTAATTTAATAACTGTACTGGTATAGATCAGAACATAATTTTTGAATCATGAAGGGATTTGCAAATTTTCTTCCTCGGTCTATAAATCATAGCTGGATTTCTGCCTAAACTGTATTGTGTAATACACCAATACAGTTTGATTGATTGTAAATATTTTCAGAAAACTTAATCCAGATAAAAGAAGTGATAATTGCGAGGAACTATAATCCCAGAGCAGTGGTTTATCAGCCACCAGAAAAGCAAAGGTGTAATTTGGAGGTTCTTCTAGTTTGAATTTTGAAGGAAAAAAGAGGGGAACAGTAGAGGATGAGATGGTTAGATACTGACATTGATGCAATAAACATGAGTTGGGGCAGATTCTGAGAGACATTGGAGGACAGGGGGACCTGGCATCTGTGGTCCATGGGGTTGCGAAGAGTTGGGCATGACTCAGCACTTGAAGAAGATGATTTTTTTAAAAAAACCTAAAATCTAAATGTTGCAATGGTCAGGATACCATTTTATTAGCTTTGGTGGATAAACCAGTTGTGCCCCCTTAAAGTAATGGGATGTGCGCTGGTAACCTTCTTTAAAGTAGACTATAAATAATGTATTATACATGGTTCTGCCTTTGTGTCTACTATGGAGACCTCCAATTGGTACAAAATTAAGTAGCCACTTTAGGCTTGAGAAGAATGTGAACAGACTATATTGCATGTTGAGTAAAGCAAAGTTCTGTCTACCAGTAGGACAAAATGTAAAATGCTGACTGTTGCATTTAAAGTTGTAGGTAGCTGAAAAAACACCTTTTGTTTATATCAACACTTATCTTCACACTTATTGAGATGATCTAGGGAGGCTTAGCCTGTATTTATTAACTATTTTTTTCAATTTATACAGCTGTTCTTCCCACAATAGCAATTCTGGGCATCTTACAACATTTAAAAACAACTAGATAGCCAGTGATATGTTGTATCATCATATCAGAGATATTTTCTTACCTACCACTAATGGCACCCCCTTGCACCCTCCCAGAACCTAGCTGTGCCTCCCTTGCACCCTCCCAGAACCTTCACCCAGCTCCCAGCACATGCTGTACTCCTGCACAACCTCCCTGAGTCATACAGCACCCACTCACTCTGCCTGACCCTGCTGTGACTCTTGCATACTTTCTTGACCCATATGGTGTCTCTTGGGCCTCCACACACACACTGACCAACCTGCATGGTTCCTCTCTGGCACACCTGTGCATCCTCCCAAATCCACATAAGTATCTCTCAGACATACCCAAACATTTTTCTTGGCTGATGCAGTGCCCCTCAGGCACCCACTGAATCCTTGAGCACCTGTGCAGTGTCTCACATGCATTCCTTCACTTGGCAGGGAACATTGGAAATGGTCACCATGTGATAGCATGGCAGCACTGAAGCAGGCCGAACTTTGCCAGATTTCAATCCCTCAGGAATCATGGGTCCTGGGCTTTGGAACCATTCTAAAAGTTAGCCCATTTGAGGTTATGGACAACTGAAGGTTACAGACAATCAGACACAAGAATTTTAGGAATATATAGATACAACCAGGATAATATAAAATAGTGAAGGAGCCAGACCAATCTAGAAAGATATTTATTAGAGGTTCTAATTAATAATTTGATCCTCCATGCTGAGGAATACATTTATGTCTTGAAAGTCTTCTGAAAAGCCAGCAGGATTAGAACCAATCCAGTCCTGAGAGAAATGGTGTTTGAAAAGGCAGGTGCAGCAATAGAAAAGGCCTGATTCACAAAATGATATTCTTTGACTGACAAGGCCTGCGTTTCCTGCTTGATCTAATGGGATGGGTAACTGGAGAGAGGTGATTCCCACAAATAACTTTGCCCTGTGCCAATGATGGTGAACCTTTTTTTGCTTGCGTGCCAAAAGGGTGCGTATATGTGCGATAGCGCACGCACGCGTGCCCGCACGAATAATACAATGTCCTCCCCCCCACGCATGCATAACCCCCCCTGCTGCCCCCTCTGCACATGCGCGCAGGCCTCACTGAAGCCTTAGGACTTCTGGTAGGCCTGTTGGGCCGTTTGTCGCCCACCCCAGGCTTCAGGAAAGCCTCCGGAGCCTGTGGATGGTAAAAAACGGCCCAACAGGCCAACCAGAAGGTTGTAAATGAACTTCCAGTTAGCCTGTTGGGGTGTTTTCACCATCCACAGGCTCCGGAGGCTTTCCTGAAGCCTGGGGTGGGCGACAAACAGCCTCCCCCCACCCTCCAGAAGGCCAAAAATCAGCTGGCCAGCACTGGAGCTGACATAGGGCAAAGCCTCGAATGCCCTCAGATATGGCTCCGCGGGCCACCTGTGTCACCCGTGCCATAGGTTCGCCATCATGGCCCTATACCGTGAAGGGTAACAGCCAGCATTTTGAATTGTGCCCAGGAGCACACTGGAAGCTAATACATTTATGTTCTGGTCATAAGACCAATGCATTTATATATCTTCTTTTCCACAAGGTATATTACTTATCAAATATGGGCATCCTTCTATACATCCAGGACTTCCTTTGCCCTCCACTTAACTGTAATCTTAGATACCTTTTGAAAATAGATTTTTTTTGTAAACAAATTTTTATTTTGAAAATAAAAGATTAAAATACTTTACTATCACCTTCAAACTAGTCGTCTTCCCTTCTCACAACCTTAAATAATATTTTCTTTTTGCCTTAGAAACAAAAAAATAATTTTAAAAATCTCCTATATTCTGTTTTAATGTGAGTCTGTATCCATTGACAGTATGGATTCACAGATAGATGGGGAGAAAAAAACTCGGTATGGCACACAAATGAGAAAGTGGTAAGGAAGAAAGTTCTGAAGTAGCCTGGACAGGAGTCTCATACATTTATTACCACTGCTAATAGACACAGTTTATAGTGGTGTGAAGTTTTCATGGAAGTGAGGGATTCAAAGGTGTTTGCTTTGCTATATGTCATGCGAAGAAGCAATGTCTACTTACGAAGAAGCAATGTCTACTGGCATCACAAGAGCTAAATCTAAATCTAAATGGCCTATTATGTTGCTATATACTGCTTTAACAGTACCAGTATAAAACAAACTCCGTAATCTTAGTTTGTTTTCTAATCTTGAATTCTGTATTTTTGATGGATAACCTGAAGCATTATTAACATCTCCTCTTCAAATCCCAGATATGTTATCTCCAGCTAACAGTATGCATTTTGGCTTCTTAAAGGCAAAAGACAATTTATTTCTACAGGGATGGATAGGTATGCTCAACAGTGTTTATTCACTATTTTTGTTCAGAGTTAATGTGATTAGACTGTTAAAGATAATGGCAAGACAACTTTTCAAAGTGTAAAAAAGTCCAGGAATAGTTTTCTTTATCTGATAGCCACTGAAAAGTATAGAGTATTTCTTTCATTTAAAAATACCCACAGGAAATATATGGGAAACAAGCATACTGTAGATGGTAAAAATGGTTTTAGTGTATTTCAAAAACAGATCTTAAAAATTCAATCTGAATTCAAATTGATTTTTTTTTTAAATTTAAAAGTTTATTAGCTCAAATCTCATATTATGTCACTAATACCATATCCAATTCTGTTGCAAAATTGTCTATTCATGAAATAGTTCCATCGTCATTTCCTTTTGACTGAACATAGTGTAAGATTAAATTTTAGATTTAGATATAGCATCAGATTCAGTTTTTGATTCCCAGTAAGAATACACATAACTTTTTATAAATAAGTTGAAAATGTTTTTGAATAAACAAGGCTCATATTGCTTAATTGTTGCCAATTTCTCTTCACACAAACATAGGATTGGATGTGTAAGGGAAAATACTATTTTGTTTTTGGAGATATAACACACACAATCATTGTATACATTAATATTAATACAGGAGCTACTTTGGTCTAGTGAATCATGCAGTCATTAAATGAATAACATGGTTTTTAAGTGAATCCAGCTTCCTCCATTTATATTTCTTGTCGGAAGCTAACAGGGAAGGTCACAATCATGATCACATGACTGAAGGACGCAGCAATGATTGTAGATGCCCGTTTCCAAGTACCAAAATCATCCTTATGTGACTGTGGGTGTGATGTGATTGTTGTAACTTTGAGGGCAGGTCGTAAGTCACTTTCTTCTTCATCTTCATGATCATGATCATTGCTTTGAATGTATTTGAATAATATCGCTTTGTATTATATTATATTATATTATATTATATTATATTATATTATATTATATTATATTATATTATATTATATTATATTATATTATATTATATTATATTATATTATATTATAATATTATATTATATTATATTATATTATATTATATTATATTATATTATATTATATTATATTATATTATATTATTATATTATATTATATTATATTATATTATTGTATTGTATTGTATTGTATTGTATTGTATTGTATTGTATTGTATTGTATTGTATTATTATATTATATCATATATCATATCATATCATATCATATCATATATCATATTATATTATATTATATTATTATATTATTATTTATATTATTATATTATATTATTTATATTATTATTTGATATGATATATGATATATGATATGATGATATTATATTGTATTGTATTATATTATTGTATTATATGACATGATATGATAATATGTTATGATATGACATGACATTATATTATTACATTACATTACATTACATTACATTACATTACATTACGTTTATTATATACATTACATTACATTATATTATAATTATATTGAAATAGTAACATATTAAACAAGATTAATTATTAAGCAATAATTAAGATCCTAGAAAAATAGTTATGGTTAATAGTAAAAAAATCAGTAATGCTAAATTATTTGATTAATACATCTTTGAAACTAAATATGGCATATAAAACTATGCTACTAGTATAATCTACCATTAAATGCGTAAAACTATTCAGAAACAGCATTTAACTTGCTTCTAAAACTTTTTTTTAGTAAACTAGTTTTGGGTTCATGAAAAGTCAGCTATTAGTTTTAAGTTGAGGAGTGGTCCACTTTTGCTTTTACGTTGCTTTAAAATAGGGTGATTAAGTTTAGAGCAATTTTAATGGATTGAAAAAAGAGTTCACTATGGAAATTGGATAATAAATACCACCTAGCATGCTCCTAGAAAAATAAAATTGCTGATGGTCTGAAATTGCCTTTTACACTTCATATAAATGTACTAGTTACGTTTTTAATACTGAATGTCTTTAATGAAATAAGCCCTTAAAAATTATAGTGAGTTCATCTATTGTGACCTTTAAGTGAGAATCATACACACAACACCAGTAAGAGACAAGTCTTAAATAGAGAATTTTTGGAGATGTTACATTTCCCAAGAGGCTAAGTCAGTTTGTCTTTGGTTTATTTTAATGTTCCAGAGACAAGTAATAATTTTATCGAAGTATACTGCCCTAGAGTGTATCTTGGAGTTCTAATTATTCTATTCTTAAGTGCTGACTTATTTAAATGTTTCATATAGTTTAATTGGAATAGGAACATACTTTATAGCAGAATAAGCATAGAAGGCTTTGATACATAGGTTTAAAGATCAGCATGTCGCATCATAGTTTTAAGATAGGATGCATTTATGTTGTAGTTGCAACTCTTAGTCCCTGGATAGTTCTTATCCTAACTGGAGGATCCAAGGCAGGTCTGCCCATAAAATACTTTTAGGCATATTCTTCCCTTTATTTTTTGCCTGCTTCAGAGCTATGGGATTGATGATTAATGGGCCTACCCTCTTTTCATAGTCTTCAATGCTTTTAAAAAAATCAGGTTTACTGTATTTTTCGGAGTATAAGACGCACCGGAGTATAAGACACACCTTAGTTTTGGGGGAGGAAAACAAGGAAAAAAGGCCCCTGCCTCCAAGCAATTTGGCAAACAGCAAACAGCACAGATGATATACACTGTTTGCTGTGTATTTCTGTGCATGTGTGCCTGACCCATAGAAATAGCAAAGAATTGGAGAAATGTACATAATGCCAGAAAGTTTTCTTAAATGTAATCACACTAACTCCTCCCAATTATTTAAATAGATCTACTCCAAACATGACTAAGTGAGGGTTTAACTCAGCTGCCTTATCTTAATACTAAACAGGACACTGTTACATTTCAGATTATACTTTTACAGATCTTTTAATTTGATGTGGCTTTCTGGAAGTATATATTCTCTGCTATTTAAAAGAAGATACAAAAGCACTGGGCCTCTTCAGAGCAAGCATTTATTTTAAAAAGCTTCTTCATTTTGTTAAGTTGTCTAGAACAATAATAAAGCAGTCTTTAAAAAATAAGTCTAATAATTTGAACACTCTACAAACATTTATAGTTATTAACTTACCTCCTTTCAGTTTCAGCAGTCCAACATTGCCAGCAGTTCATCTCCCAGCAATTTGTCTCCTTGCAGCCACCGTAGTTAGTTTCATTTTACCACCTGGCTGCAGCCTGTCAGCTGTGTGTCAGGAGGCAGATAATCACTTCCTTGTGCTATTCAGGCTCTGCCCTGTTTGCTGCAAAGAGGTAAATTGTTGGGAGGCAGAGGCCAAAGGGTGGGAGTGGCTGGGTGGGGCTACATTCAGTGTATAAGATGCACCCAAGTTTTCACCCTCTTTTTTGGGGGAAAAAGGTGTGTCTTATACTCCGAAAAATACGGTAAATCCTGCTTTTTGATTAGACCATATTAAAAAATAAGTCTAATAATTTGAACATTCTACAGACATTTATAGTTATTCACTTACCCCCTTGCATCCAGTTCAGCAGAAAATAAAAATCTGCTTGTCTCTCCCAGCTATTTCCCTCTTTGCAGCTAGTTTCAGTTTCATTTTAGCAAGTGGCAAATCAGCTGAGGGTCGGGAAGCTGCTAATGACTTACTTGGATTAACAGGCTCTTCCCGGTTTGCTGCAAGCAGGTAAAATGCTGGAAGACAGAGGCCAAAGGGTGGGGGTGGCTGGGTGGGGCTACATTCGGTGTATAAGATACACCCAAGTTTTCACCCTCTTTTTTTGGGGAAAAGGTGCGTCTTATTTATTTATTTATTAGTTGCTTTTGTATGCCGCCCACTCCACAGAGACTCTGGGCGGCATACATTTTTTGGCGTCTTATACTCCAAAAAATACGGTAAATCCTGCTTTTTTATTAGACCATCTGAAACGGTTTATATTTTTCATTACAAAAATCTCTTAACTAAAAAAGTGAAAACATATAACTGGATTATTCCGATTCTTTCTAGTATTTAAACAAATATACTTGGCTTCCATAGTACGTTGCAGTTCAGTATCAAAACCCATGCATGAATTAACATTCAGTTCAGTGAGATCTAATATTTGTTCTGTTCTTTAAAGTACAAATTACAACATAAAAACCTTTTCTTCAGACAATATGCTCTTTAATATCATAAATTATATTCATTTAGATATAAACATTTGGATACTTTAAAAAAAAGTCTGGTCTGGGATGTATACATCACACATTTCTCATCAGAACCTTCTGTGGTTGAGACTTTTGTGGAAAGCCTATTCCAGTGTCCATGTCTAAAGGCATAACTCCCATTTTTAAAAATTGTTTGGGGTTGCTGTAATAGTTGCATCATCAGGAACTCTCTCCATCAGGAAGGAATTGCATTTTTCTCCTCTCTTTTGTCTTTTGGTAGTTTCAAGTTTTTCCTCCTTTTCTTCTCTCCTTTGTCATGACATTTTAAAAAAAGCTTTAAAATTGTTCCTTTGTTCTTTCCTTTGAAAGAGAACTAGTGGAGTGTGGTGTTGGCATTTTCAATCAGGGTGTTTCAGAAATGTACTAAGTATTGCAGTATTCATCACTGAGATGCGCTCATATTACATCTTTTGCTTGGAAGAGCATCATATCATCAACTGCTGTATACACTGCCAGATCATAGAGTAGAGTAAACCTAACAGGCACAACCAGTGCCCTACTTTGATAGAAAGTCATATTAGCTGTTGATTTACTAACATAAAACACACTGAGCTCAGTATCTAATGACTTGTGACTGGCCCTGATTATGGCGGAAAGCCATAATCTGGCCAGTCATACTGGCTCTAAGAGATACAGTTCTGCTCCTCTGATATTAGGTAAGTGAAGATACTTGTCCACCAAGTCCAGGCTGAGTGTGGAACCTCTACTTTATCAACAGAAAAGAAAATGACCCTTCAAAGATGAGCAGAAGCAGGACAAAAAGAAGGCAGTTTATT
Source organism: Diadophis punctatus similis (assembly GCA_023053685.1). Taxonomy (NCBI): domain Eukaryota; kingdom Metazoa; phylum Chordata; class Lepidosauria; order Squamata; family Dipsadidae; genus Diadophis; species Diadophis punctatus. Next base: position 169,674,796 of record JALIGW010000001.1, on the reverse strand, counting down.
CATTAAAACACCTATTCACTGTCATGATAGTAGCATCTCTGCTGGATCCACCATTGGCACAGTACTGCAAATGATATGACACCTTCACTGCATTTGATAAATGTCCTTTGGCCACATCTCAACCTTTATTGTTTATTGATCTAGGGTAAGCATCAGAAAGGGAAGTCAGAAAAAAAAATCTCTCCTCTGTTCTAAAGGAGCACTTTGACATAAAAGATAGTTGAACCCCAATTTCTGACCGTTATAAACTGACCAATCAATTGCCCAGTTTTGCTAGGTTAGCAGTTGTTATGGAGGTTGACACCAACATAGGAAAACTTCCACTTTTTGCTGTGTTGTAATTGTTGAATCAATATGACTGGAGTTTGCAATAGTCACTTAACATTTCTTATGATCTCCAGTAACATGGGCAAGTGTGATATTTCACCTCTGGGTTTGATTGTAAATCAGCCTCTAGGGAGGTAACTCTTTATTCTACTATCATCTGCAGTCAGCAAAAGAGATATACATGACTCAGCAAATCACAACTTTACTGCAGAAAAGTTTCAAGCCTTAGAACACTTGATCACTGGAGTGCAAAAGCATCAGAGACTCATGTAGCTATATTCTGGGGTTTGCCAGAAATTTTGGTTTCCTCCTCCTGCTCTTCTAAATTAATAGATAATTGGTGGTTCCATAATAACATTGGGAAACTGTTTATATAATGAACATTTCTGAATTGACAACTGTTGGTTCTTTTTTATCTCAGTAGCCTTAGCCCCCTGCATCAAGTGTTTATCAGTACAGTCTCCTCTTTCACCAGGCTACAGAAAAGGAGGATTCATTCATTCATTCATTCATACTTCTATGCTGCCCATCTTGCCCACGTGACTCTAGGCGACTTAAAGTCGTTCATAAAAATACCATATAAAACATTAAAGCAATAAATAAAGACCATGAATTTAAAATTCAGTTAGTATAGTATTCCCAGAATTTTGACTGGGCACCAGTCAAATAAGGCAAAATCCACTATACGTGGAGCATTTGAGTGAAACTTTCATACTTTGGCTATGAGATATACATATCTTACCTAGTCCAGAACAGTAATTTAGATTAACAATATTGACAAATATAATTATATTATATTATATTAAGTTATATTAAACATCCATGGATCCATTATTTGATTTTAATCTTCTCTAGTTCTTTTCTCCTTACTCTCAATTTCTCTTTACTCTGAATCTTACTCTGTATTTCAATTCCTTCCTTTCTTAGGATGTCTTGTTCATTTTTTTTATACCAATCAATTGTAAAAATATTCCAAAAAATGGAATTGAGCTAGTTTGATGTGGATAGAAATAATAAAGGATTACCAAACTTCTTATTTATTAATGGAAGCAAACTCATTGGCAACAGCATTGCTGTATTATTTATAAGACCTTTTAGCAGCATAGATTTTCCATAAAGTATTTTCATTTTTTACTATTAATACTGTGTTCCATTGTATAGAGCTAGATGGAGCTATAAGATCTATATATATAGTTAAGGGCAATCTCAAATATACCTGTGACAAATACCAACATTTATTTAATAATTGGAATGCTAAAAAAATAGTTTTGGAGATTAACAAAAAAGTGAAACAACAAATATACTGGTAAAAATAATTTGCTAGAGTAGTAATATATATTTAAACATTTACATATAAAGTTCAGTTAACAATTTTAAGTTAATATGGCATCAATATAGTTAATTAAATGTATTTATTCTGACTTTACATTTTAATAGAAAAAGAATTTAACATACATAACACATTTATAGATAAAATATTGAGGGGTATACAATACTATTTTATTTTATTTATTTATATTTTATTTAGGATTCTTATATGCCGCCCTACTCCCTGGGGACTTGTTTTTACTATATTACTACTGGCTGAATATTAACTTACATCCTACCTTTAAAGGTTTTTTTTTACTTTATTTGTTTAACAAATTGGAAGAAAAGCTTCAATATTTCTCCTTGAGCAGAAGCAGGTGCTTTGCATTGCCTGTCAAAATACTTAGTTAACCTGTCAGCATACCAATTCACAGAGTTTGGAAGCTCTTCAATATACAGGACAGGATTTTGCAGGTAGAAGGAGTTTCTCAACAAAGTAAAGTTCAGACTTCTTATTTTTTTTACATATGGTAACATGTTTAGCTGTTTCTGACATAAAATGTATTTTCCAGGGAAGCAGGCTGGACAACATTTGTGTTGTTCCTATTTCTGTTGCTATTATTTTTATGGCTGATATGTTTGAGGTTGATCTGTCCAGTTCTTTGTGACTGAATTTAATTCTGACATAACATACATAATAATATGTAACTGAAATTATTTGTCCATGTACAAAAAGTAATTTGAGCTTTAAGAAAAGTTCCTTGGCATATTGATTCTTTTATAATGGAATTTGTTTGATAAATATGTTTTTAATTCTAGATTTCATCAATATTCCAAATAAATTTTTAACCAGGGCTTATTTCTTTCTTTCTTTTTTTAAAGGAAAGATAAGTCACAATTATTTACTCTCCAAATACCGGTTAGAATCTTACTTCATAATTTGCGACTATATTTATTTTATGAATATGTATTTTCCTGCATATTTCTTTAAATTGGTCCAATTCACTCTATGTATGTAGACCTGTATAACATGGAAGTGGATCTGTCTTGCTAGTAATGCTAGTAATGATTCTGCCCATCCAAAGAGGGCCTGCTGAGAATTCCAGACTTACATGAAATCCAGAGGCTATCAGCTGGACATCAGGCATTCTGAGACATAACCTCAATACTCTAGAATCTGGATCTCTGATGGGAGTTGGTTCCAGAGAGACGGAGCTCCCACAGAGAAGGCTCTCTTGGTTGATGGGACCTGGAGGAGACCAACTCTGTGGGACCTAACCGGTCGTAGGGAGGTATGTGGTAGGATGTGGTTCCGGAGGTAACCTGACCCTGAGTCATGTAGGGCTTTAAAGGTCAAAACCAACACCTTGCCATACATTTAAACAAACCCTCTTCTAAAAAGACTTGAAATTATAAGTGAATACTGTATCTAGTTTCAGAAGAAATTATGGACTGATTGCATGTTGGCCTAACATGTGAATCAAGATTAATTTTGCCTACTTTGATTACACAGTATTGCCTTTTGAAAGTTATGAAATCTGCCATTACTTTTATAGATTTGAGAGTGACTTCTTGAATGCATATTCCTGATCCTGTACACACATTCTCCATAGTGGGTGGAGCCATCCTCCAAGAATGGGTTAAATCTGCCCTCTAGCCAATCAGGACCAAGTCTAGAAAGTATAAATATGACCTCCTCTGGTTTAGCACCCCCTCTTTTAAACTCGGTCCTTAGCCATAACAGGACATGTGCATCCCATCTTGAAGAATCTCCAGTCATCCACTTTCTATGAGGTAAATTCTTCGCATCGCTAAGATAATCTGCAGTGAGTTCCTCCCCAGTGGCAGCTGTCATCAACATCTGGGGAGAGGATGGCTGCTGGCCTAGGCCCAGCTGTCTGCCGGACCTCCAGCCTAGGGAATCTAGCGTTAAAACCTAGCTCTCCCATTCCGGCTGCCAGAGGTTTATTAATAGAGCCCTACACCTTAACTTGGCACTTGTTGCCCTTAAACTCCTGCAGCAACAGAAAGAGGAAAAGCGGAAAAGAAAAATGAGAAGGAGCGGTTTCGACACTGAACGCTATTCATCGCATCAGGAGGAGAGCCAGAAAACGTTAGTCCACAAGCCGCAGAAGCCCAGCGCTTGGGCGGCCATCGGCTCTCTTCCCCCGGCTGGAGCACTTTCTCCCATAGCCGGTCGCAATTGCTGCTCCCAATTGCAAGGCCGCCTCAGCAGATTCCCTTATCTGACAGGCCTACCTCTCCGGCCGTTCCAGCAGAGGCCTTCTGCCAGGCCGAGGTTCCACGCAGGCCCGTTGAAGCGAATAACTGTAAATAGCCTCATCTGCCGATCGGCCAGGCCGCCCCACCGCGCTTGGCGCGAAGGCCGTTGACGCCCGTTAAGGTAATTAACTGCTACTCCGACGTCCATCTTGACAGCGTCCCATCAGCGTGGCCCCAGATCATCTCGATAGCAGGCACACGTGGCTACTCATTCCATGGCAGCTCGCTCGTTTGGCCTACAGCCGCACCCATGAGGCGCTGCACGTCCCCCTCCCCACAGATGACCTGGCGGAGGAGAACAAATCCAGGGAAGCTGCTCAGGGCAATCGGGCTGTCCCAGCAACAAAGGACGCAGAAGGGATGCAGGATTCTCCTTTTCCCTCCCCTAAGCCGTTCGTGGGCAGAACCCCACTAGCGGCGAGTCCCCTGCCATTCCCGATTGATCCAGCATGGCTCTAGTCTACCCCCACAGCCGGAGAACCGACAGGCAACCGTAGGGGATTACGGCCGGGTCTCGTCAGCCTGGGGGAGGGCAAATCAGTGTGGGGGCACACTCCATGAGGTCTAGCGGGCTCGCAATCCTCGGGCCGCGGCCCCGAGCATGTCCCGAACCGTCTGGCAAATTTGCAAACTGCCGGCGATCCTTTACCAACGTGGGCAATACTACACTAAATTGGGCACCAGAGAGGGGCAAACTTCGCACGTTCCTATGGGCAGTTAGGATCAAGGATTTTCCCCCCTTACTTGAATATATCTATATCGGGGATCTCACGGCAGCTATGCAGCCACCGGCAACGCCCCTCCTAACTGCGCCACAACTGAGGCCCTTATTAGATTCCTTGTGCGCAACGCGCAGCCGCATTTAAGGCTTCATCGGCTGCCTTCAGCTATGCTCTGCCCAGCTGCAGCTAGCTGATCTTCACGGGCCCGAGAGCCACATGCAGCCATAGATTCTACGGCTCGTCCGATCAGCAACGGTTCCGTTGGCATTAACACCACTTATAGCCACGCCTCACTGCTGTACATTACTCAGATCCCGGTGAATCAAGAAGAGGCTACATTCAGCCATCACTATCCTCTCACCGGGCTGGATGACCACTGCGAGCGGTCACAGCCTCCTTATGGGTCGGACAAATGGGGAACGTTCCGTAATAATTGGCGCCACTCCTCCCGGCCGCACCTCTGGCGCGTCGCAAACAACCGGCTTCAGAGATGTCTCAGTCAGGCACCGCTTGGGCCCCTTCAGGTTTTATAACGAGCAACGCGGAGCCCAGCAATGGTCCCCTCGACCAGCTAGCAGGGCCTCCCCGGCTCAGTCTCTCGCGGCAGTTTAGTACCTGATCCCCCATGCGGGGGTATTCCCTACGGTACTGCCCCTTCTCAGCTGTCCGGGCTACGGACCTCAGGGGAGGGGCTGTCAGCCTCCCTTTCTGAACGCCCCGATGCACAAGTCGTTAGGGCATGGGACTCGCAGTCCAATAGGGATCCCCTTGCACGACTTCGTGCCTCGCATCACAGCGTAATGTTTTCTTCTTGGAAGGGTCTTCCACCAATGAAACAAAGCCGCCCTGGGAACCTTTCAAGCCCCCATTTTGAGAGTTTGCTCCGCTCCAAGGACCGGCGGTAAACGGGGGCCATGTCATTCAAGGGCAACTAAGTCGCCCAACCTACCTATGACATTGGAACGCCCCGCCTTCCATCTGTTCGGCGGGAAGGTTCCGCGCAGGCGCACCTCGTTCAGATGAGGTCAGGAGGCATCGCGGCTCCGGAAGGGGCTTCCCCGCCCTCCAGCTGGCCCTGCTTACCGCGCGCAGGCACTTAAGTGCTCGTTGATCGGGACCCTCCAGCTGGCCGATCTTGCAGCGCGAGCCTGCGCGGGTCTTTCCGGACCCGCCCACGCCTCCTAATAGCCAGGCGCGTCATCACCGACAGCGGAGGATTCCCTGCCTGTCAGCTGGTATTTGGGGGCCGCTGCGACCGCGACCAGGCCTTCCATAGCATTCAGAGGACACGCACGCCCACGGGGGCGACAGACACCGCCCCCTCAGCCGCATTCTCCCGGTACCCAAGGGGCCTACTGTCTTTCATCGCGTGGAGCCCTGCCTGCATCCTCGCCTCCCAAGAGGGCTCATAAGCCGTCCAGGAATGCAGCCGGCCTATCGGGGCAAATGGACGGACCTGGCTCAGGGGGCTTCGCAGTCTGGGCTATTTCCGACACTTTTATGCTGACAGTGCACTCTCTCTCTCACCAAGACGATCGCCAGCTCACCATGCCCACTAAGGACATTCAATGATGATGTGATCCCAGAGTTCAGAAACGGGTACGAACTGGTGAGATTACGGGGGTAAGCATAGCCTACCACAGCACGCCTGCCACAGTTCACATCCTATGCGGGTATGGACAAGCGGAATATCTTGTTTTAGCTGGATTGTAGCCTACCTCTAATCACGTAGTGTCCAGCCTAGTGCTGGCCGATGGCACATTTGCCTTTCCCATACCCTCCCATCAGGTGGTCTGGTCCAGCTTTGATTCCGCAAGGTAGTCCTTGCTCTCTCCCGGGTTTCCCCAGTCTTGGATCCTGGCCACTCAGGCCAGCTCCCCACCATCCTATGACCCCCGGAGCTTGTTCCGTATGCTGAGGCCGTGCCCGTGTCCAGGCACCCACTGAGTCCCGTGCTAGGGTCCGACACGTCTTTACTAGTAAGACAACTCTGTAATGTGGCCCAGGCACGATTCTGACAACTTGGACCCCAGCTGCCAATGCACCACAGGCACAAGGCCCTACACCATTGTCGTGCGCGCCCCAGCAGTGGCAGGGGCTGTTGAGACCTCCACGTCCTTATTTGTACAGGTCAACGGCACTCCACGCCGCCACCCTCCGCCTGACACCTGATGTAAACGGTCACTATTACCGGCCGCACCTCAGCTACGGGCAGCCAGGGCCTTTCCAGGATCCTTCTGTTGGTCTCCCAGCCATTCATCCCCAGCCCCACTCCGTCCCTCTTTTCCAACTTCCCTCATTACTTACACCTGGGGGGGGGATTTCTTCCCCAAAGACTCAATGAGGAGTCAGGTCGACTGCATAGGTCACGTCACCATAGGACGGAAAGGGCTTGTCCCTTACAGGTAAGCAGTTTCTTGCAGCTGTGCGCCGCAATTCAACCCGCAGCTCCCAGTGGGTGTTTTCCAGTGCTGCCCGTCGGAGGCGGACAGGCCATTTATGTGGATTCATGTACGGTCGACGGAAGGTGTCCATCGCGGCGACTCAGTCTTGAGGGTCCATTCGGGTTGATCTCGCTCTGATGCTCTATCCACACCCCTGTGGCCTTCTGTACTGTATCCAGGGTCTCCAATTCTGGTCAGGGAGATCCTCATGGCGCAAGATACTCGTCATTCCTACCTATTTCATACCACTTCACTTGTAAATTAGCTATAGACCCAGGTGCACCAGTACAGTCACCGATTGCCTTTATTCTTGCCTTCTTGGCTGGAAATAATTCTCAACGGATGAAAACATGTAAAGTCCATGTGGCCACGACATTCCAACATCTGGCCACTGGGTCCTTTCTCGCCTTTCTCTCCAAGGCACACAGACGAGCCGTCACATCGGTTGACACTATGAACAGCGGGATCTTCACTGCCTCTGATTTCCCCGTGGTTAACTATTATTGACACTGTTGTCAGTGTGATTCTTGTGGCTATAGATCGCTGACCGGCCCCTGGGCTTCGCTTCGTGCTGGTCAGCCCCACGGGCGCCCTACCGGGCTTCCCCGCTTGTATTCAGTGCACCTCAGTGGTCTAGACATCGTCGAGGTCCTCCTCATGGGGGCCTCCAGGGCCTGTTACCTTCTATTCATCAGCTGATGCTCCTCGGTTCCCCAGTACGAGCGAGATGGGCCACCGAACACTATTCGTGATCCCACGCCCTTCAGGAACTCCTCCTGACTCGCCCAGATGTGGCCCCACTCCACTCAGGAGCTCTTCTTGATGTGTCAGGATAGATTCTGCCGGTGACTTATCACCTGTCACATTGCCCGTCGGCTCGGCGCTCCCATCCTGGCGTCTGGGTTGGCCGCTCGCCTCCCCTTCCACTCGACCCGCCGCCATTCGGCGGCTCACTCAACGGCACTTCCAGGTTGATTCTTACAGTCTCTCCCGGATCGTCATCGGATATCCAGGCTCACGGAGGAGTGGTTTCATCTATCTCCCCCACCTGGGATCAGCCCGAAATAATCACTTCGAGTACAGGGGCGTGCTATTAACCTTGGCGAACTGCGTCGCCCCGTCGTCGGATAGCGGTTGACAGTCGTTGCAGGCGATTCCCCTGTCCGGGAACCATCGGCGCTGGCAGGGTTCTCTGTAGGAGTTGGCTCTCCCTGGCAGGGTGGTTGGACGGTGATAGTGTCCACCCTTTGCTCTAGGGTTGGTTCCCTGTTCCTTGCTCACCTAGGAGCTTGTTCTCCCTATGGTCTATACTGCCAGTACATGACCGCCAGCTGGACATCAGGCGGGCCTTCCACGTTTGCTTGCACCGCATCTCTAGCTTCAGCGGTCAGAGACGTTCTTTGGATCCTTTCAGCCCTTTTCCATGTGCCACAACGCATCCTTCTCCACGGTGGATCGTTGGACTCCGGCGGCCATTCTTCGGCCTAGGATGGATTGTCATTACCTTGACCTTCCGGACTAATGACACATCCCACACGCAGCACGATCCGCCACCACTGCGTGGCATCTCCCTGCGTCCATTAGGGTGGTTCGTTGTGCAGGCGCCGGACCCTCCACGGCCCCATTCGTCCATCGCTATATATGGGTCACTTGCGCCTCTGAGGAGGTGGCCCTTGGACGTTGGGTGTGACGCCGGGTGGGGCTAGACAGCGGGGGTTCCAGCCAGGTTTACGTGGCCCACCCACGGGACAAGGCTGCTTTGGTATGTCCCATTCTTGGAGGATGGCTCCACCCACTATGGAGAAGGGACGTTGTTTACTTACCTGATACGTCCTTTCTCATAGGGTGGAGCCATCCTCCAAGTCCCACCACTGATATCGGGCCTGGCTGGCATGTCTCTTCTCATTCCTGTATATCTGTTGTTTGATTGACTGGTCCTTTGGGAATGCACGCTGAGTCTGACCTTCGTTCCTCGTTTAAAAGAGGGGGTGCTAAACCAGAGGAGGTCATATTTATACTTTCTAGACTCGGTCCTGATTGGCTAGAGGGCAGATTTAACCCATTCTTGGAGGATGGCTCCACCCTATGAGAAAGGACGTATCAGGTAAGTAAACAACGTCCCTTTTCAATCTAATGTGTTTACGTCTAAGTATTTGCATGTATGTGTATGTACACACACACACACAAACACACACACATTTTTGGGTTAGCGAGTAGCTAATCATGTGTAGCAATATTTTTGTTAATTAGAAAAATTATAGTGATGTTTTACCTTAAAAAGGTTTTTCAAAATCAGTGGTTGTAGCAGTTTTGATCCTGTTAAGGATTTTATAAAATTGATATTTAAAAACATTTTTCATGTGGAAAACAAGAATGTTAACCTTTTTGGTTCCAATAACCTCCTTGTGATTAACATATTCTCCTTCTGCAGTAGGAATAGCAAATTATTAAAACTGAAATTGTATAAAACAAGTTACACATTATGCTTGAGGAGGGAGAATCACTCTTCTTTCAATCATTATCCTTTTCTTCCACATTTCCATCAATCTTGGCTTGCCAAACTATTTCATGCAGTATTTAAAAAACTAATGTAAAAAGCCTTGAATTCCTTGAAACAAAGAGCGGTTGTCATATTTGTACTCAAATTTTTTTCTTATAGACAAATGTGTTCCTGTAATGTTTTTTTTTTTTTGCAGAAATCCAAGGGTACAGAAAGAAAACTGAAGTATTACCGTAATTACAGCTACTATTAAGCAATTATTTTACAATAGATGTATTCCAGTGTCACTGATTTTCCTTTCTGAAATTTTAAATTAGTGCTTCATAAATTCCATAAACAGATTCATGAATGCAAAATTGGGGTACATGGACCCCTTACTTAACAAGTATGTTGCTGTGATGAGCAAAAACAATATCTGAACAAACACATCCTCCATATATTTCTCTTGAGCCTGATATCACCATCAATGTATGAGTATTGAGATATGACTGCTTAGAAACAGACTTTTCCAGTATTCTTTTATGGAATACTTCAGCTAAAAAGCTTTTCCTGGTGCCTACTCTATTACTCATTTTTTGGCACTCATTGAACATATTTATATTCTCTTGGACTAGTCAATATTGTTTTAAAGAGTTTACTTCTGTGGTTTTTTATTTTAAATTGCTTGTGGTATTCTTTTGGTGTCTCTTATTAACAAAAGTTTTACTTGTTCATTGTGTCTCTATTTTTATTTATATGGATTTCACTTTTGTTTTTGTTTTTATTCTAAGAGGTTTTGTTCACAGGGAAACTTGTATATTTTAGAAATTAAATTAGATAAAATTATCCTATCATTGTCTGATTACATTAGAAGTAAAGTTATTGTCTGGACTATCTATATCTTGCATAACTAAAGTATAGCAAATTTATTTTAATAATATATCAAAAATATTTTAATATTGTTTCTTTTCAGAATAATTTCTCATGATAGTTTACAACTTTGCAATACAGAAAATCAATAAAGTAATTAAAAACCTGGCAAAGTTTGGCACATTCACAATACCTAATCAGTTAGCTGTCTTCCTTTTAAATCTCTACCGTATTTTTTGAAGTATAAGACGCACCTTTTTACCCCCCAAAAGAGGGTGAAAACTTTGGTGCGTCTTATACACCGAATGCAGCCCCCCCACCCAGCCCCCCCACCCTTTGGCCTCTGTCTTCCAGCAATTTACCTGCTTGCAGGAAAGAGGGAAGAGCCTGTAAAGCCAAGCAAGTCAGTAGGAGTTTCCCGATGGACAGCTGATTAGGTTTGCCACATGGGAAAATGAAAGTGAAACTAACTACAAAGGCAAATAGCTGGGAGAGACAGGCAGATTTTTATTTTTTGCTGAACTGGATGGAAGGGGGTAAGTGAATAACTATAAATGTCTGTAGAATGTTCAAATTATTAGACTTATTTTTTAAAGACTGCTTTATTGTTCTAGAGCCAGGGGTAATTTTAAGACTTGTGGACTTCAACTCCCAGAATTCCACAGCCAGCTTTGTTAGCTTTGCTGGCTGTGGAATTCTGGGAGTTGAAGTCCACAAGTCTTAAAGTTGCCAAGGTTGGAGAACCCTGTAAATCTAGACAACTTAACAAAATATAGAAGCTTTTTAAAATAAATGCTTGCTCTGAAGAGGCCCAATGCTATTGTATCTTCTTTTAAATAGAGAATAATGTATACTTCCAGAAATTTTAATTAATTTTAACAGCTCTGTACAAGTATAGTATGAAATGTAACAGTGTCCTGTTTAGTATTAGAGTTTGGTTACCTTGGAGTAGATCTATTTAAATAATTGGAAAGAGTTAGTGTGACTACATTTAAGAAAACTTTCTGGCATAATGTACATTTGCTATTTCTTTGCTATTTCTATGGGTCAGGCACACATGCACAGAAATACACAGCAAACAGTGTATATCAGTGGTCCCCAACCCCCGGTCCGTGGCCCGGTACCGGTCCGCAGAACAAATGGTACCGGGCCGCCCTGCTACTGCGTCTTCTGTGCAGTGGCGGCGGCAGGTCCTGCGACTTTTGCGAGTCCTGCGAGTCCCGATAATAAGTGCAGGGACGGGACTCCTGCGTCTGCCGACGTGCCCCGGCCCAGCTGATCAGCGTGGGGGCGGGGCTTCTGTGCGCGGCTCATCGGTATTGAAAGTATATTGAAAGAATAATCAACGTGACGCCGCAAACCCCCCCCCCAGTGGGCCGCGGAAAAATTATCAAACGTTGACAGGTCCACGGCAATAAAAAGGTTGGGGACCACTGGTGTATATCATCTGTGCTGTTTGCTGTTTGCTGTTTGGCAAATTGCTTGGAGGCAGAGGCCTTTTTCCCTTGTTTTCCTCCCCCAAAATTAAGGTGTGTCTTATACTTCGGTGCATCTTATACTCCGAAAAATACGGTAATTCAATTAAAATTGTAGAACTTCAGTGAAAATGAATTTTGAATGTTCTATCTAAAACATAAAGATTCATCAGTAGCAATCATAAAATAAATAAAAACCATTGTACTCTTTTCATCAGATTTGAGAAGAAGATATATATAATCACAAAGTTATATCTTAATCGTATATATAAATATTCAGATTTAAAGGTTATGTGACATCTATTCACCTATAGATACTGCTGTTATAAAAGCATAGTTAAGTCCTTTGGGATGTAATTATTTAATAGCTTTGGATTTCAAAAAACCCACATTCCTCTTCCTCCTGCCAGATATTAGCACAATTAAAGCTTTATTATGATTTCCATGTGGTATATTGAGATGAACAAGGGAAAAACTATTAGTCTACTATTTATTACTGAGTTATGGCAGGGAAGACTTTTCAAATGCCAGGTGCCATCACAAAATTTTGCATGATGGCACGGCTGCCAGAATGAAAGAAAATTAGAATTTTTAGTGGGTGAAATTCCATGACATTGCCCAGTTGTTCAAGATTTCAGATTAGTTGACAATACATTTTGCACAGACTGCACATCTCCTTGAAATTACAGATAGACCTGTTGCATCCCAAGTTGTCTAGATGAGGGAGTTAAATTCAGTATGCAGCAATTTTTGTAGTTTGTGTAATGACATCATTATGCAAATATCACTAATTGACAGAAATTATGTGCTTATATATTTGGTGGAGTAGAAGGAATAATCTACGGTATACTTCTTTCTCCCGATTAGTCTATTAAATAGTGGTTTTATTGTGCTACCACAGGCTAATAAAGACAAATTCTTCAGTTAAAAAAGCTCTGGATTTTTGCAAGGAAAATAGAGAAAATAGAAAAAATAGAAAAATCAGACTCCTCAAAACTACTATGAGCAAATAATACAGAGGAAGTCTTTGCTGTTCTGTAATCCTTATTTAGTTTAGTTCAGTTCAGGGACAAAACCTGCTATCTTTTCCATCAATCATTAGTAGATGTAATGAACACTGGTTTTCCTCTTAATCTTGAAACATATTGAGGCAAGCTGGGGCTTAATAGAACTCAGCAGAACATGTTAAAATGCAGCGTACAATAAGCAGAATTATGGAACACTATAAGCAGAATTATGGAACACTAGAAATTATAATAATGCAAAGCACTGTCATTTTCAGATGTCATGACAAGCCTGGCTTATGGCAAGCAACAAACATGCCTAGATTCCTCCCACTTGAAAGATACAGCTGTAAACCACTCATCCATGACTTACCCGTATTTTTCGGAGTATAAGACGCACCTTTTTGTCCCCTAAAAGAGGGTGGAAATGTCGGTGCGTCTTATACACCAAATACAGCCATTTTGGGGCCTCCCGAAGCCCCGACCCCTAATCCATTTTTTGCGAAAAACGAGCCGTTTTTCGCAAAACTTGGGGCGTTTTTGCCTTCCCCCACCCCCTAGGAGTGCTCTGCAGGCTTCTCCAACCCTCTGCATGCCCTGGTTTTGCAAAAAAACGAGCGAAAAATGAGCCATTTTTGCCAAAATTGGGGCGTTTTTGCTTTCCCCCACCCCCTAGGAGTGCTCTGCAGGCTTCCCAAACCCTCTACTTGCAAAAACTGGAGTGTTTTTGCCTTTTAATTACCCCATCTAGCATGACTGGAGGAGGAATTCTGGGAGTTGAAGTCCACTAGTCTTAAAGCTGTCAAGTTTGAAGACCCCTGGGTTAGAGGTTAGGGGTGCAAGGGTCAACTTCAACTCCCATTTCTGAGCTCGCATGTCTGGAGGAGGAATTCTGGGAGTTGAAGTCCACTAGTCTTAAAGCTGTCAAGTTTGAAGTTTGTAAAAAGTATACATGGTTGTAAAAAGTATTCTGCTACACTGCTATTTTATTAAATAATATATTACTACACCATTTGGTTCTGAATACTTTTTTCCTTGTTTTCCTCCTCTAAAATCTAGATGCGTCTTATACTCCGATGCGTCTTATATTCCGAAAAATACGGTACATTGAAGTTGCAGATCATCTGACTGTTACACGATAGGCTGTTTTAGTTGGAATATAGAAAATATATAAACACTAAAATATGGGTTGTGTTCTATACTTTCTTTTTTGCAATCCTTTTCTTTCTTTTTCTTTTTTCAAAATTAAAAACTACTCCCATTTACCCAAGAATATCTTTTAACAACTGGTTTTACGGTCATCAGTGAACCACAGTCTTTTGTGAATACACTTGCCCCCTTTCATATGTGCACACATGCACAGCCACATACATGTGTGTGTGTTGCAGTTGTGTATATGTATCTGTACCTGTATGTGTACATATGGTACATGGTAAGGTAGAAGTACATTGAGTCATTTGAGGGAAAGTATAGAATAGCATGGTCAGTATAAATGAAGTTAATGGCTCTCTCACAAATAGAAGTTTTGGTCCAAATTGTCATATATCCATATAATCCTGAGTTAATTACTTCAAGAGTATTTTCACATCTTAATCAATAGTTCATCCATTTATGACCTCCTCTCAAAATAATCCTCCTGACTGGTCTTTTGGGCTGTTAATTTGAGATCAAGAACGTATTTTGCAATTAAAATCTGGAAAAACACTGGGAGGAGAGTCTATCTCACACTAGAGTGATTAAGGGAAGACAAGGATGGTTGGTTTCCTGTGCTGGCTTCCCTATTCATTTATAGTTCAACCTATTTCATTATTGACTGGGGCTATGCCATTGTTAATCCAGCCTACAAAAACAAAAAGAATGTATTAAACCCTGTCCAATTATAGACCTATCAATCTGCTAAATAAAATCAGCAAGCATATATCTCTATTTAAAGCTGTTAGGCAGGGTTAAAAGTGGAAGCATCCTAGCTGAGGAGCAGTTGCGTTTCAAAAGAGACCAACCATCTCTGCATTGTTTAGTTCTCCTCCATCTAGCAGAGAAATATTCTTCCCAGCCCATCCATTCTCTTTTTGCAGTCTTCATCAGCTTTAAATCTGGTTTTGATTTAATTCCAAAAGGGGAGACTGTGGGATAAAACAAAGAGGTTTCTCAATACATAAAAGTCTGCATCTATTCATTCAGTCCTTTCATTATAACACCAATTTGAGACTCAGATGTTCCCCCTGGAGGTGTCTCTCTGGTGTGGTCACTACTGAGAGAGGTGCGAGACAGCAATATATTCTAGCCCCTCTTCTATGTAATTTGTACTTCAATCCAATAATTCAGAGCCACCCACTACTCTCCTGCATTAGCAAATTGAGTGATCCCAGCTGTTTTATACGCAGACAACATTGTTATCCTGTCCATCTCCCAGATGGGAATAAAACCTTTGGCCTCTTTCTGTTTAGAAGAAGAAATAGTAATAAATTATTAGAAAACTAAACTATTTTTTCCTCAAACGATCATAAAAACCATAATTGTCAAATCAGTGTGAATGTTATTGAGCATGTTTATTCTCATAAATACCTTAGACCTGTGATGGCGAACTTATGGCACACGTGCCAGAGATGGCACGCAGCGCCCTCTCTGATGGCACATGAACCATCACCCCAGTTCAGCTCTGCCACGCATGCACATGTGCCGCCCGCTGGCCAGCTGGTGTTTGGGTCTCTGCCATGCATGTGTGGGGGCGGGGCACGTGTGGGGGTCATGCGTGCATGCACAGGGGTGCATGCATGGGGTCATGCATGCGCGGGGTGGTGTGTGTGCAGGGGTCATGCATGCATGTGCAGGGATGGGTGCATACTCAGGGTCGAGCAGTCATGTGCAGGGGACGGGGCGCATGCATGGGGAGCACATTGCATTTTGGGGGTTTGTGCACGCACGCACGCTTGCACGCGTGCACTTTGGGCACTCTGACCAAAAAAGGTTAGCCATCACTGCCTTAGACTGTTATTCTAGACCTCATTGTCTGGGAGAAGACATTCTTTATACTTAACAAGTTTCAGTGTAGCTCCACAATGAGATTTTTCCATTTATAAGGAACCCAGTTTATCTATGTAATGTCTTTGTAGCTAAGGTCATCTTATGAACAATCTCAAGTCCTTTCCTTGTTTGGAGAGAAAAGAAGAGCTGTCCATTTCTTTGTTTTGAATAGCTGGAGCCATATGTTTAAATTTCCAATGCTGAGCAGTAAGTGTTTTGATTGTAAGTCTACTTTCTTTGTCCAAATGTCAACTTCTGGAAATAAGTCACAGGGAGTTCCCAATTTAAGGCTATAATTGAACTCAGATTTACTGTTGTAAGTTCTTGCAATTGTAAGTTGAGATAATCACGTGGCCAGAAGTAATTTTCAGTAGTTCTGTAGTGATTTTTAAGCAAATGACACAGAGTTGAGTGAACCCATTCATTTGAATAGCCATTTTTTGCTGAAAACTGGCAAAAAAAAATATCCAAAAAAATAGTAAAAAAATGTCACGAATCATGGTCACTTAACGGCAAAACACTGCGACCTGGCCTAAAACTGACCTGCCTTAAATGTAGTCATATGATTGCAGGGTAGTGGTCATGTTGCAACCATTTGCAATGGCCATTGTAACTTTGTCATAAATAACTGGTCATTATGTGAGGACTAAATGTATAAACATCTGAAAATCTTAAATCTCAAAATTGACAGTGATGCAAAATTGCTGGACTTATCCTTCCAGATTTTTAACAGACTTTCTCTTATATAGTAACATGTTTCTGCAGCTTCTTGCCTTCTTTTGTTTCCTTATGCTGGCACTGTTCTTCAGTGGTTCACTTCCTTTTTGCATGGCCAGTTCCAGTCAGTGGTATAAGAGAACAGAGGGCTAGTCCTAGACTTCTGTTTTAGGAGAAGCGTGTGTGTGTGTGTCTCTACTCCTACTTCATATTTATGTGAAACAGTAAGTGAGGTTAGCCATTGGCACGTGGTTATGTATGCTGATGGTACTCAGCTGTATATCCTGGGCCTCCAAGTGAAGTTGAGTGTTTCTCAGTACATGGAAGCTTTGCCGCCTGAATGGGGGAGAACTGTCTTTAGCAAAGCCCTGAGTAAACTGAGAGACTGTGGATTTTATGGTCTCCCATATCTAATGATTTACCATTTTCTACATTCTGCCTGGGATGACACTCTCCCATTTAGAGTTGGTGTGCAATCTGAGTCTTCAAAGAGGAGGTGGCAGCTAGTACTCTTGTACTTGTACTCCAGTTATACCCTTTTCTAAATAAGGAGGCACTGTTCATGATCACTAATGCCTTAGTTACCTGTAAATTGAACCATTGTAATGTACCCCGAAAAGCTGCAGCTGGTTCAGAATGTGGCCACCTGTGCAGTAGTGAGAGCATCTCAGCATATCCGTGTAACACATATTTGAGCTGTTCTGGCTCCCACTAGGCTTCTGGGTAGAATTCAAGGTGCTGATTGTCACCTTTACAGTCCTATATGGCATTGGGACAGGTTACATTGAGGCCTTGGAAACATGCATTATCTGTTATGGCACCTGCCTTATGGAAAAGCCTCCCCCTGGAGGTACATACAGCTCCAGACCTGTTGTTCTTCAGGAAAGTGATGAAGTCCTGGCTTTTCTCTAGAGATTGGGGCCAGGACGCTGATGGGGCTGGCAGGTGGTGTTTGGTGGTTTAATATGAGTTTTATCAGGGCTTCAACACTGTTTATTGTTTGGTAGTGTATTGTATTTTTGTTTGCCACCCAGAGATCCTTCTGGTAGATGGTTGGCTAGTTATATTTAATAAATAAAATATGCTACTGATCTGGCTAGTTCTGCACAGTTATTTGTACTAACTCCCTCTCTTTAAATCTGGAAAATTTGTATTAAATGTCTTTCATTTTAGTTTTATATACATCTTCTTTTTTACTTGTTTTCTTTTTTTCTAACTGCTGACCCTGTAATTACAATGCAAGTATTCCTTGCTTAACAAGACTGTCGCTAAGCAACATGGTTGTTATGGGAGATATCAAGTGACCGTGATGGATTTATGACCTCAATTCCATGTGATTGTTAAATGAATAACCTGTGGTCATTAAGTGAGACATCATGGACCACAACTCACAATTTTACTACCAATTTTTCCATTGACTTTGCTTGTTGGAAACTGGCTGTAAAGTGTGCAAGTGGCAATCACATGATCACAGGACACTGCAATAGTCATAAACACCTGTTAGTTGAGAAGCGCCTGAATCTTGCCTATATGAACATATCATCAATGCAAGGACCAGTCATAAGCTTGTATTTTCAGCACCATTTTAACTTTGAACGGTTGATAAACCGGGCAGCCATTAAGCAGATCTACCTATAGAGACTTGGTTTGAATATTTAAAGACGCGATTAAATGAACTTTTATTAGATAACTTAAAATCAGTTGGAAACAATTTCTCATTATATTTGGGAGGCTGTTAGATTATAAATTTAGGTCATGTGTTCTGACTTTACAATGTTTGGTTCTGTTCTTTCTCATACAAGCAGTTTTTCTAGAAAGATAGATATTGCTTAGTATATTGAGATCCAACTATTATTTAGTATTTATGGAAGCAAGAACTGCTTGCTATAATATTTTAATACTTTCAAGTATTTCCATCTTCCTATTTCCAGTAATTCCAATTTTGAGGAGGTAACCCCAAGAAATGAAAAGTAGCAACTTGCATTAATATCTAATATTTAAATAGGAGGCTTGATGAACAAAGTGAATTAGCAGATAGGATCAATTGAAAAGGAGAGCTCTTCAGAACTCTTTACTTCTGGAACCATTCCTCTTAAGAGGATTCTTCAGTTTGAGTTTTTTTTTGCCACCTAATTGACATATTTTGAAAATCATGATACTAAGACATATTCTAAATGAATGTTAAGATTATTAGTATTTTAAAGATCACAGAACCTAGTTGGGATACAGTTTCAATCTTTTAATCTTTTTGAAGCATCAACCCATTGCAAAATTATTCTTAGTTATAATCTTTGCAGCTTTGCTCTTTCTACCCCTCCCTTCCCACACAGTTTGAATGAGGTTTTGATCATTTCATTGAAAGATGGTTGAAATAGTTTTTCTTTAACTTCCTGTTACCTACTGTTTCCTCAACCCTCCCCTGTTGGGAGAAAGAATACTCTGCATTCAAATATAGTAATTAGTTTGATGGAATTAAGTTTTGGGTTTGCCTTGAGCTGTGATGTGTTCTGAGTTGGGTTGCTGTTTGGCGATGTGCCAAGCATGGGGAAAAATATTCCTAGTACAGGAAATAAATATGCATATTCAAAATGGTCACTCTGATAGACAACTTCAGTTCCTGAGCACGTTCTTGGGTACTTTGGCTTTTGTTGTAGGGCACAAAAATAGTTGAGGTAGTAGTGCTGAATGCTGTCTATTAACCAACCTCCAGAAAAAAATGGCAAAGAAGCTTATTTTTAATGATAATTTTAAAAAAAGATTGCAGTAGCAAACATTTAAAAAGCGGTTAACTATTTTCTTTTCAGAAAAATTGTCGTAGAAGTACAACAAAGACATAGCAGCAATTAATAGGACTTTTTTTCAGTGTCCAGAATTGTTATTTGAACATTTGGTCTTTGAACATTGCCTTAATTGCTTCTCTCTCTTTTCTCAGAGTAGCTTCAGTTGATAGCAACCAAGATATATTTTATTTATTTATATCCCACTTACTACATTTTATAAATTATTCAAGGTGACAAACATAATATTCCTTCCTCCTCCTATTTTCCCCACACACAAAAAGTGAGATGGGTTGGGCAGAGAGAGTTGTGTGGCCAAAGTCACCCAGCTGGCTTCCATGCCTAAGGTGGGTCTAGAACGCACAGCTCCTGGTTTCTAGCATGGTACCCTAACCATCAGACCAAATTGGTATTTACCCTGCGCAATGATAAATTTGCTAATTTACTCCTATCTCAAATTAAGTTTAATTCAAGAGGGCTGGAAGCTAACTAATGTCACATCAAGTTTGGAAAATGAGATTCTGGGAGGAGCCAGAAAATTATAGGGCTGTTAGTTTAATATTTTTCCTGACAAATTAGTAAACAGTATCAAACAAAGAATAATACATAAGGACATAAAAATACAAACCAGGCTGAAGGAAATTAGCATGGATTTCTTGAATCCTGCTTCACCAACGTTCTAGAGGAACGTTGCATGTGGAAGAAGAGGCAGATATGGCGGGAGCAGAGGGGTGGGCCGCTCTCGGGGAATAAGACCTCGCTGTTTACAAGCGATCCCTTGTTCCGGCCCCTCCGATCCGGTTCCATCGTGCTCAACCCGGATACCTGGCAACCAGGGTTTTCAGGGCCCTGGGCTCAGGATGCTGCTGCTTAACGCCAGGTCAATCGTCAACAAAGCCCCCTTGATACGTGACTTAATCACAGAGGAGGGGGCTGACCTGGTGTGTGTTACCGAGACCTGGCTGGGGCAGGAGGGGGGAGTAGCTCTCTCCGAGATATGCCCAGCCGGTTTCTCGGTGCAGCACCATTCTCGACCCCAGGGAAGGGGGGGAGGAGTGGCAATTATAACGCGTGGAAATCTGCATCCTCGTAGGATCCCTGCCCCGGAGATTGTTGGGTGTGAGATGCTCCTTTTGAAGTTGGACTTAGGGGTACAGGTGGGCCTTTTCTTAACGTACCTGCCTCCCAGCTGCGTAAGCAAGGCCCTGCCTGAGCTGCTCGAGGCAGTAGCCGGCTTGGCAGTTGAGTTCCCCAGGCTTATGGTGCTGGGGGACTTCAACTTGCCATCTGCTGGCGAAACCTCTGGGGCGGCCCAGGAGTTCATGGATTCCATGACAACCATGGACCTGTCCCAAGTAATCCAGGGTCCGACTCATGAGGGTGGTCACACGCTCGACCTAGTGTTTCTTTCGGGGCAGTGGAGAGATGATCTGAAGATAAGGGACTTAGTCATCACCCCACTGTCATGGTCAGATCATTTCCTACTGAGGCTGGATTTCGCAGCCCCATTCCTCCCCCGCAGGGAGGTGGGACCGACTAAGTGGTTCCGCCCCAGGCGCCTAATGGAACCGGAAGGATTCCAGAGGGAACTTGGGGAAATACCTGAAACCCTGGTACACAATTCGGCTGACTCCCTGGTGGCTGCTTGGAACACCGCAGCATCAGGGGCTCTAGACCGAATTGCGCCTAAGCGACCTCTCTATGGCAGTGGATTCCGGAAAGCTCCCTGGTTTACCGAGGAGCTCCGGGAGATGAAACGCCAGAAGAGACGTCTGGAGCGCCGCTGGAGGGCCAGAAAAACCGAGTCTGACCGAACACTATTAAGAATTTACATCAGATCTTATTTAGTGGCGATAAGGGCGGCAAAACGATCCTATTTTTCCGCTCTTATTGCGTCCGCAGATTCTCGCCCAGCCGCCTTGTTTAGGGTGACTCGCTCCCTCCTTGCAAAAGGGGGGAGCAAGGAACACTTACAAGGCAGAGCTGAGGAATTCGCTGAGTTTCTGTCGGATAAAGTCGCTCAGATTCGGTCAAATCTGGACTCCGGCTGGGCAGAGTCCATTGAGTTGACAGGGGCTAGTCTTAGTCCATCATTATGGGAAGAGTTTGGGCCTGTTTCTCCCGAGGATGTGGACAGGGCTGTGGGAGCGATGGGTACCTCCACCTGTTTATTGGACCCGTGCCCCTCCTGGCTGGTTTCGGCTAGCAGAGAGGTAGCACGCGGCTGGATCCAGGCGGTGGTCACCGCTTCTTTGAGAGAGGGATCCGTACCGCAGTCGTTAAAAGCTGCGGTGGTGCGACCCCTCCTGAAGAAGCCTTCCCTGGATCCAGCTGACTTGAAGAACTATCGTCCGGTCTCCAACTTACCTTTTTTAGGGAAAGTTGTGGAGAAGGTGGTGGTTACTCAACTTCTGCAGCTCCTGGATGAAACAGATCATCTAGACCCTTACCAGTCGGGTTTCAGGCGCGGCTACAGTACAGAAACTGCCTTGGTCGCTCTGATGGATGATCTCTGGCGGGCCCGGGATGGGGGAAATTCCTCCATCCTGGTGCTACTTGACCTCTCAGCGGCTTTCGATACCATCGACCATGGTATCCTTCTGCATCGTCTCAGCGAGTTGGGAGTGGGAGGCACCGTTCTGCGGTGGTTCTCCTCTTATCTCGCTGATAGGATGCAGTCGGTGCTGGCAGGGGGGCAGAGATCGTCCCCTAGGCCCCTATTATGTGGGGTGCCTCAGGGGTCGGTTCTCTCGCCCATCCTGTTCAACATCTACATGAAACCGCTGGGGGAGATCATTCGCAGACATGGGGTGTGTTTCCATCAGTACGCTGATGACACCCAGCTGTACATCACCACCCCGTCTGACTTCAGTGAGGCAGTTGATGTAATGTGCCGGTGCCTGGACGACGTCAGGATCTGGATGGGGAGGAACAGACTCAGACTTAATCCCGATAAGACTGAGTGGCTGTGGATATTGCCTCCTAAGGACTACGACAACTGTCCCTCCGTGGTCCTTGAGGGAGCGAAACTGACTCCCTCGGACCAGGTCCGCAACTTGGGGGTTCTTCTAGATCCACAGCTAAAATTGGACCATCATCTTTCAGCTGTGGCTAGAGGGGCCTTTGCACAGGTTCGCCTGGTGCACCAGTTGCGGCCATATTTGGAGAAGGAGGCTCTACTCACGGTCACTCATGCCCTTGTCACCTCTCGCTTGGACTACTGCAATGCGCTCTACATGGGGCTACCCTTGAAGAGTATCCGGAGACTTCAGTTGGTGCAAAATGCGGCTGCGCGTGCTGTGGTGGGTGTGCCAAGGTACACCCACGTGACATCGATACTCCGCCAGCTGCATTGGTTGCCCATCGGTCTCCGGGTCCAATTCAAGGTGTTGATCACCATCTTTAAAGCCCTTCATGGCTTGGGACCAGGTTATCTACGGGACCGCATTCTGCCTCATACTTCCCTTCGACCGGTTAGGGCCCACAGAGTGGGCCTCCTCCAGGTCCCGTCGGCCAAACAATGCCGGCTGGCGGGCCCAAGGGGGAGAGCCTTCTCTGTGGCTGGCCCTGTGCTCTGGAACCAACTTCCACCAGAGACCCGAACTATCCCCACTCTGCTGGCCTTCCGGAAAGCTGTTAAGACATGGCTTTTCCTGCAGGCGGGGGGTAGAGCTTAATTCATTCGAGCCCACCCCCCAAGTATGTATGATGTTGAATGGTTGGTGATGATTCTTTTTATAGTGTGTTTTAATTTTTATATTTGCTTTTAATTAACTTTTTAGATTTTGGTTATTCTTGTATTTTCTCACTGTTGTACGCCGCCCTGAGTCCTTAGGGAGTTGGGCGGCATATAAGAATTCCAAAATAAATAAATAAATAAATAGAGCAGCGGTTCCCAACCTGGGGGTTGGGACCCCTTTGGGGGTCGAATGACCATTTCCCAGGGGTCGCCCCGGCATCCTCAGCTCCCCCCCACTGCCATAAGCCTGGCCATATCACGCCCCACAACCCGCGCCCCCACCCTGCTGCCGCCACTTGTGTTATTTTACCATCTGCGCATGCGCAGCATGCTTTGCGCAGCATGCTTTGCGCATGCACAGAGGATAAAAGAACCCAAATGGCGGTGGCGGGGTGGGTCACAGTGGGGGGGCGGGGTGTGGGTCGCGGCATTAGGAAGGTTGGGAACCACTGTTCTAGAGGCTTTGGAAGAGTTTCAGTAGGCATGTGGATTGAGTTTTTCAACATTAAACCTTTGATTTTAAAAAAAGAGGCTTTGCCAGATTTTCTCATCAATGGCTTCTTAGAAAATTGGTATCCTGGGTTAAAGAGATTTAAAAAAGAGACAAAACAGGGTAGAAGGACCGTTTCCTTAGTGGAGAGAAGTAGAGCAAGTACATTTTCTCAGTGAACTGTTTTGTACCAGTCTTTTAGAAGTTTCTCATAAATTATCTTGAATTGGGGATAAGCAGTGGCCTTGTCAATTTTGCAACGATACTAATAATTTGGGGTGGCAAAAGCCAAAACAGAATAGGAAGAGTTCCAGAAGCATCTCTTTAAAATGGGTGGGAGGACAACCAAATGGGGCTCAGATTAATATAAAGGGATCCATACTGGGGCCAAAAAACTAGGTTCATATTATTGGTAGCTAACCAGGAAAATGATATTGAGAAAATAGTGCATAGTTCAGTGAAGGTGTTGAATGGAGCAATTGGAGGAAATAAAAACAAGGGTCATGCTAGGAATCATTAAGAAAGATATTGAAATAAGCTGTCAGTATGGAAAGGATGGGGTGTGGCCATATCTGAAATAATGTATACATTTATGGTCATCACATTTCAAAAAGGATAGAAAAGAAGTGAAAAAAGTACAGATCAGTTGGGTTGAATATCATAAGAGCAAAAGTTTTTATGAGTATTTTTTGTCACTTTCCCCAAACTTCATTATCCAATGAAGCTGATTGGAAGAGGATTTAAGCAGACAAAAGAAAGCAATTCTTCAAACAGGATATAATTAAACTGGTAGATGTGTTTATGACCTGTGTGGCTTTTTAAGGGATTAAAAGGCAGATCTAAACAGAGCTCTTAGACTTAAAGTTTCAGTGCTCCCTCTGGATTGAGGAGGCAGCATACTTCCAAATACTGGTTGCAGGGGAATAATAACACAGGAGTGTTTCCCCATCTCCTGCTTGTAACTACTGTAGAGGCATTGGATTGACTACAGAACTATGAAAAACAAAGTGCTAGCCTAAAATAGAGCTTTGCCTGATCCAGAATTACTGTTTCTGATAGATACTGAAGAGTATCTGTCATCAGTTCTTCCTCCTGTCTGCAGAAGCTGCATTTAATAGTAAAATTAGAAAGATTACCAATAAGTTAAATGCTGTCCATGAACAGCATGAACAGGCTTTCAGAAAAAAGTCTTCTTTCAATGGTGAGAGATTTATATAAAAGTAGTAGCTAAGTGGATAATGCCACAAAGATTTTAAAATAAGTAGCTCCTATCTATATATAAACGATTATTAGAAATTTCACTTGATTATTATTACATGAGACAATTGAAACATTCTTGTCTTAGAATTCTTCTATTAATCAGTTACATTGTAAGTCAGATTTTTCCATTCTTGCACTCGGAAGCAAAATTCTAAGTAAAGTAAGAAGACATGAGAAGCCCTTTTGTTCCAGGATACTTTAGAGACCACCTGCTCCATTATCACTTTACCCTAAGATATGATGGAAAGATCCTCCTTTATATTCGAACTGACAAGGAAGGCCAGTTGGTAGAGAAAGGTATGGAACTTCCTGTCTAGGGAAGGGATTAGGATCGCATTCTCCTAGGAATCGTAGACCCATCAACATTAGGTCTGCAATTGTTGCAATTATTTTTGGCTTCAGTTTTTGTTTCTTTTTAAAATGGATTTTGTGGTTTAATTCAATTAATTACATTGTTTAGTTGTTACAATATTTCCTAATGGTACATATGCATTAGAATTATGAGACATAAAAAATTATATAGATAAAATATGGATTTGTTTCCATTATGGGGAATTAGTGTTTAGTGGATGCAGTTTAATCTAACTGCAGTTACACGCACACGCACACGCACACACCACTCCAGATCAAGAATATTTCTGTTTGCAAAGAAATTTCACAAAATAAAATATTGAGTGCAAGCAAATTGACTTTTAAATCATGAAAAGTAATATATATCTATTCGAGTAGGTAGAATACTCCCGGTGGCAGGACAGTAATCTTTTGGTATCCAAGGGCAACACATAATATTTTTAGGAAGGTGATGACTGCAATATGGGCTGGGCTGGTAGTTTGAAGAGATTTTTATAATGTTATTTAAATGAGATACTTATACTAGTTTTCACTAGATTTATTTCCTCAAAATGTGGCAAATTTCGATGCCAGATTTCCATGGCCATGGTCAGAGGGTGTTCTAAGGGGCATAGAAAGGAAACTTGTGTGCTATAGCTCCTCCATACTGGAATATCATGTATAAGAGGCTGTTACTATTGTTTTTTCAAGAACACTGTCTGTTCAATATAAATGTTACAGTATGGCATTAGATTTTTTTCCATCTTTGCAGGAGATCCCTTTAATCTCCCCCCCCCCCTGGTAGATTCAGTTATTACACTGCAGGGAACTCTAAGGTCAGATACAGCAGGAAGCTGCCTCTGTTCAGTGTGAGTTAATATATATGATACATGAACTTGTCATAGTTTAAGATGAACCCCTAAAAAATGCATGAATACTCTTAGGATAGATAAGTCAACAAAACATTAGGCAAGTAATTGTAGGTGTGCTTTTTCCAAAGGCCTTTTGCTGTTTTGTTTTCAATAACTTGCCACTTCTTAATTGCCAATGATTTTTATATCTTCGCTTTAAAATATAAATAAATTGCATTAAATTGAACATTAGTCTCCGAATTTCACTTTGAAAGGCCTTACAGCATTTCAAAATATTGACATTTACTATAGTAGCTTTTGCAATATTAATTTCTGTCTGTTTTACCAAAAGTATCACAGTAGATAATTTTCTGTGGAGCTTAGAACTGAAAGTGATCAGGTGGAAAAATTAATGTCTGAATACAGAAGACCTGAACAGCAATGTTTTTTGAAATTCAGTGAGAATCTAATCTTTATATAGCACAAGCTTATCAACTAAAAAAAAACCTTACTGGTTGAAATACAAAGGAAAGGAAAATAAAGTATAAATTAATCCAGCTTTTGCACTATCATTATAGATGAATTATTTCTCATTACTTGGTGATTACTTCAACTTCATAGCATAACAAGGCTTTTTTTTCCTATATTTGGAAGACATTCACATAAGCAATCAAAACGGTGCATAATTTTGGTAAATTGAGTTGCAAAGTAACCAAACTGAATATACAAATCTTTACAATTAGTACCTTTTGCAGGAGGAGAATCTCACAGATTCTCTTTGATTTTTGTTTTGTTTGGAAGCTTTCAGTTTGAATTATCCACCTATGCAAACACATTTTTGTTGTACTAAGTGGAAAAAAAATCTATCTGCTAAAAATTTGTTAGTATAAATTAAGGCTGCTGGTAAGTCTAATTTTAAAGTTTGATTGATTGTATTTTGTAACACCATCAATTGAAGTACCATTTATAATTTCCTGTCTTATAGCATCTAGAAGAAAAATGTGCATCAGATAAAAACTCTTACAACCCTAACAGTCATGAATTGTCTATGTAGAATATTTTAAAATGTTGGTCGGTGACCTCTGAGGTGCTCCTGCTTAATAGTGTTATTTCTGAAGTATAGACAGTAAGATGTCACAAAATTAAAAGACAGTTCAATTGAATTTGTCTTTTTCAGTCAGTTCTTAATTTGAATAATTTTTTTGTTTTACTCCTCTGACATATTTCTCTCTGCAACAGTAAAATTGCTGTCTGCTTGAGAAATGAAATGAAAGTTTAGACTTAATTCAGCAGAACTCAAATTCTAGACAAAAGACAACATACTGATTGGCCTTTGTCTTGCTATCCTTCCTACAACATAGGGATATGAAGGAAGCCATTCCTTACAATTATTAAGTGAAAATGTCATCTATGCATGTTGGATGTCAGTTTCACTGCTGTAATAATTTGATGAACTATTAGGAAGGGAGTTTCTCATGTTGAATGGGGAGTGGATCAGAAGTGGGCTGCACATACTTTAACAACCAGTTTGCTGAAAATGTGAGCGTGCACGGCCGCCCGCTTCGCGCACGCCAGCTTCGCGCGTGGCAATGAGAGTCTTATAAAGAATGGATTGGGATTTCAGCGACATAATACCTTACTCCTTGAGATGCTTGCACGTACATAATACCTTACTCCTTTTGCGCTTGCACGTAATATCTAAAACAAGGCTTTTTCAATGGGGGCGGCTTCCTGCACACCACCTAGGTCAGGCACGGTTAGTAGAACGGGAGAGGCACACAAATCAGCTGGGCTGCGGGGCGGGACGAGCGAGCCGGAAAGTGAGATATCTAGGACCAAATAGCATCGGGGCGGCTGGGTGGGGCCAGCCAGTGCTCGGAACTACTGTTCGGGCGAACTGGTCCGAACCGGCAGCAGCCCACCAGTGGAGTGGATATGAAGACTGTTATAGGCTAATTGGTGATTATGTGAATATGTTCTCTCTATTCTTTTTTTTTTAAGTTTTGAAACAAGTTTTGAAGTGGATTTTTTGGCACCCAACTACCCTGGCAATGATAGTCTTATAGAGAATGGATTGGGTTTTCAGTGACATAATATCTTACTCCTTGAGATGAAAGATAGGAAAACTTGAATTTATTCAAATAAAAGGGCAGCTACCAGGCCTGTTAGGACTCCTAAATTAGTGCTGTACTGGATGTAACTTTTTATATTGGGCAAGTTCCTTTGACTTGGTCAGAGTAACTGCGTAAGCATTGAATAAGAATGTTTTTTTGATGCTTATAATCAAAATAGAAAAGAAATATATCTTTTCATTAATGAGTCTAACTTTAGCTTTCTCCTCTCTTCCCCTAAAATTAATTAAATGCAAAAATATTTTTTCTCCTATGCTCGTATGAAATATGTTGAATCTTACAGGCTTTTTATTTAGTTAATCTGATTGACAGGAATATAAATGAGAGCTGCATGTGGAAGCTTCTAATTTTTCATAAGTAAATGAATTAATTTATCATAGCTGCTCTGTGTTATTGCTGTCTGTGAGCCAGACTGGCCGCTCCTTTTATTTTCCCCATTCTGCCTTCTAAATACTGAATCCATGTCATTGTGTTTGACAGCTTTCCGATTCCCCTGTCACATACAATTTGGTACTAATCACATTTCCTTTGCTTAGTGTCAATGATACAGACCATGCATAATATTTCCCTACGTCCACTGACTTATGTGCCACACAGCTGAAATGTCTTGGGCATTAATCTGATGGAGCTACTGCATTGAAATGCAAAATTGACACTTGAACAGTAAGATAATGTGGTGTGGCAGATGTGCAGTAGATAAGTGGGTTCAGCTAGTGATCTTTATCAAGCTTTGATACATTTTGTTGATCAGTTTCCTGAATACCTTCTTTAAAAATGGAAACTATAATCAGTGCTGGTTCATTAGTTCTCCATTGTTGCTAATAGTATTCTTTCTGCATGGTCAAAACATGAAGAATTAACTTTTCATTACAGTTTTAGAACTGTTGTTAGTTTTTAGTAATATTTCCTACATGTGTTGCTAGGCATGATACTTGTGGGATGACAATCTAATTTTACTCTAAAATAAAATCTGTTATATTCAATTACTTAAATAAGAATTTAAAATATTTGCTCTTGACTTCCTTTGCAGCTTTCTTAGAAGATTCCTTTTTGGATAAACGCTATATTATTAAAAATAATATTAAAATAATATTAAAAATAATTGCCTGCAGCAGTTTTAATATAGTAGATGCATTTATGAAGGATTTTTAAGGACCTTAGGACTAACTCCTATTTAATACATGTTTAATACATGTTCTCAAAATGGGTTTTATGTTTTTTACTTTGTATCTCTGGTTATAGCAATTAAAATTTTATCCTAAGGTTTTCAGTATTGGAGGGATACAGCAAGAAATGAGGAGGCAGAAGATAAACATTTTCAGTTATTCAATTAAAATATTTTCTTCATGGTTTCCATTTTCTAGTAAGTGCTGATAGTTAATTTGTTTTAATAAGACAATAGGACTAGACATTAAAGAGAAATTCAGCAAAACGAGCCTCAATTAATAATAACATGAAAAATTATGAGTACATACCGTATTTTTCGGAGTATAAGACGCACCTTTTTCCTCCCTAAAAGTGGCTGAAAATTTGGGTGCGTCTTATACTTCGAATGTAGCTTTTTTTTCCAGCCCTGACTAGGTGCTAACAGATCTTCCCAGCTCTTACCTTGCAGGCTTTTTCATTGTTACTCTCTCCAAAGAATGTTTTTCCAGCCCTAAGTCTTTGCAGAATTTTTTTTCATTGCTCTACTTGCTCCGAGTAAGTTTTTTTTTAGCCCTAACCAGGTGTTAACGATCTTCCCAGCTCTTACTGGCTTGCAGGTTCTTTCATTGTTATTCTCTCAGAAGAAGGTTTTTTTAAGTCCTAATCAGGAGATAAAATAATGTGCTGAAGCTGACCAGACTAAGGATGTTAGCCAGATGAATACCTGGTAGGCCAGATTGTTTTCCCCTATTTTCCTCCCCAAAAACTAAGGTGTGTCTTATACTCTGGTGCGTCTTATACTCCGAAAAATACGGTATGTAAAAACATCCTGTTTAAAATGTTGATGCTTTAATGTTTGAACTCTTGACCAAACAAAAAAATTAGTGCATTTAATAGAACAAGATTTATCTACCAATAGTTATTATTATATTATTGTGGCATCAACACTTGTTGGAAAGTAAAATGTGTAGTTTACCAGGCTCAATGAGTTAATATGTTGGGAGAATCTAGATTTGGAAGAGTTTGGAGATTAAACAGAAGAATGTGACAAAGGAACTTGGGTGTGGTGTTAAGGATTCTCAGATCTTTGTGCAAGAGGGAACAATTAATCTTAGTGACATTCAAGAAGTAGGCTGGCAGCATGTTGGAACTGGATGGCAAACATGCATTAAAATGTGGTCTTTAGAAATATGGATGGTCTTGTTCAATATGTACCTATTAGGAACTTTAAACCTCCCTCCTCATGTTTTTACATTTTATAGTTCTAATTAGACATAGAACAAAGGCAAACTAATATAAAAGAGGACCTTCTATTAAATTTTGTTAGTAGTTCATACTTTGTTATTTATTAGATTTACATGCTGCCATCCTAATCTGCTATTGAATTAATATTTTATGAAACTATGTGATTACTAATTTTATTGTGCAGTCACATTGTGCTGCTAAAAAGGTTGATAAGTGTACATTCTATCTTATATCTACATCTTTATTCTGGTCTGTTTCCAGTACAGCCTATAAAAAGTATTTATCCACTTGATAATTTCATGCAAAGATTTTGTTCATAATAATGAGAATATATTGAAAAAAAAGACCTAATTTTATATTTAGTTCCAAGTATGTTGTTCTAAAGCTTTATGTTTAATGAGACAAATTTTCTTGACATTTTTTAGACATTTTTGTTTTTAAAATAGATTTCATTACAAGTTTTAAAGCAAACATGAAAACTATCTCAAACTAATAGAAAATGGTGAGGAAAAAAGAGAAAACAAAAAACAAGTGCACTGAGAAAGAATAAAAAGAAGTGTTGGGTTTTCTCTGCAGCAAATATAAAAATGATTACAAACTTATCTCTTACTGTATATTTACAGCAAAAAGCTCACTTACTACTATTATCTATATTTCACTAGTCATCAAAACCAGAAGTCATAAGTGCATTTTTTCAGTTTCATGCAAAAAGTCTATAAGGGGTTTCCAGTCAACCATAAATGTAGATATTGTCTTTTCTCTGATCAAGGAAATTAAATTAGCCAACTCTGTGAGCTCCATCATTTTTGCCAACCAGTCTTCTATTGTGAGTACAATAGTGTCAAACCTTTCCACTTTTGAGCATATGGTAATCTTGCTGCAGTTGTCATATGTAAAAACAAAAATTCATCAGTTTTTACTAGTTACTTTCGTCCCAAGAGAAAAGTCCCCAATTTCAGTTATGCTGAATTAAAATCTTCTGAATTTATGTATGTATTTTATTCCGGGGTGGTTTTTTTTTTTTTTTTTTGGCTTTTTTTATATGTCTACATTTTCTGGACATTTTTGATAGTGCCTAAAAGGGATTATACCGAAATGACCAAATGGAATTCAATTATACGTTGTTGCTATCAGAAATATCTACATATTTGGATAGATGGATTGTACTGAGATTTCAGACAAAATCAATACATTATAAATGAATGTCTCCTTTTCAGCTATATTTTTCAGAATATAAAATACAAATATTCTGTTTAGGCTACAAGAAAGTTGCATGTAAACTCTGGTTTAATCCTTTTATTATGTTAAATTAATATGGGAAAACAAAGTTTGAAAAAAGCAAGGCAGTTTTTTATATTGGAAAACAAAGGTAGAATTTGGAGTGTGTGCATTAGTTCAATTAATAAAAGCAGAGGATGAATGTTTCCAACTTGAGCAGCTGTAACATAAATATGATTTGTGAAGAAGTATAAAGTAGCAATAATTTTTGACATTTGGAATTGAGGCCCAACCACAAGTACTTTAATGCTCTCTTTATGTATAGAGGATTTAGCAGTTAGTTTACACAATAATATGACAACTCCTATTTATAAGTGGTTATTATACATCTAGACCAATTGAGATTACTTGTCATCCATGTCACATTCCCATAATTTTAAAACCACAATTCAATAAAGATTTTGTATATACAATGTATTGGGTATATTGGGTAGCAGTATGTTAGGAAGAAATTTAGGGATTGGTTGAGCTATGATCCCTAATACAACCCTGGATCATATAATGCAGTCTTTTGACATGGGTTCCCATTGGCTATCTGTTATCTCTTAATTTTGTTTTAGAGAACTGATTTGTTTTTCAGATGGTCATATTCTTTTGAACAACATGCCTGTGAAGTGGAAACTGATGGGGTCAAAAGAAATGGACATTGCATACTTTTATAAACACAGAAAGATTACTATTATAATGAGCTGAACAACTGACCTCTTTTGAAATAATTGAACAAGCATTTTTATCACTATAAATGTCAACTGAAGGACAATATATGAAAGTGGCATTTATATTTAATCTTCACTCCTTTACAGTTTGGTAAACTGAGTTAAATATAAATAAATTAATTGCCTAATATAAGATAAACATATAGATAAATTAATTTAACACCCGTCAGTGATTATTCATGTAAATGTTTTTCTTTCTTATTCTTTTTCTTTGTAAGTACTGCTTTTACTACTATTTGAAATTCAGTTTGATTTCTGGATGGCATTGTTAGCTGTGTGTATTAGGTTGAGTACTTCCTTAGTTGCTTTTCGTATCCCAATGTGGCTTGGTCATATAGGTCCTGTGCCAGTAGAGCAACAGGAGTCCCACCTCCAATGTTATTTAGCTACCCTGGAACTTTTGATCACTATAGAGACAATGCCAAGAAATTTCTGCAAACAATTGCTTTTTTCTGCTGTTCTTCCAGTTTTTGCTTTATTTCTTTTTTTCTGCCATATGTGAGAATCCAACATTCCTCTTGAGTAGAATTTCACTCACAACAGCTCCTATTGTTTTAAGATATGTGGGAGGACCTATCTTGTTTGAGAAGTGATCATCTTGATTAACCAAGATATGTTTGAGTATAATTTGTGCGGTGAGCAGGTTTATTAATAATGAATTTCAAGTTCACATTACAAAACTCAATGTACTGGTTTTGTGTACTGATAACAATAATGTATCAGTCAGTGATTGATAGACTCATTGGTAAATCTGTTACTTACTATATGGAAAAGGAAATACAAACTCAAATCTTTAGAAAGATGCGCACTATTGGATATAAACTTGCCATTCTCTTTGGTAGCCCCAATATGATATGTATCAGAGGACTGCAAGAAATTAGTAGTGCTGTTTTTCTAAGTATATATAATTTATTCAATGATATCAATTGAAGAGGCCGAAATAATTCAATATGTCTCCCTTCCTTATTTCATTTGCTATATAGACAAAAAATATTTTTAAAGTATCTGTAAATATATAAGTCAGTGGTGGGATTCAAATTTTTTTACTACCGATTCTGTGGGTGTGGCTTGGTGGGCGTGGCAGGGGAAGGATACTGTAAAATCTCCATTCCCTCTCCACTCCAGGGGAAGGTTACTGCAAAATTCCCCTTTCCTCCCAATCAGCTGGAACTTGGGAGGCAGAGAATAGATGGGTGCGGAGCCAGTCAGAGGTGGTATTTACCGGTTCTCCGAACTACTCAAAATTTCCGCTACTGGTTCTCCAGAACTGATCAGAACCTGCTGAATCCCACCTCTGATATAAGTAAGCTATCTTAAGTCTTTTTAATTAGTATATACTGCCATTTTGGGATCTGACTTTGATTTATAAAGGGTATTATTTTAAATAGTGAAGCTTTTTGGAGTATTCGCTGTTTCACTTACTTTAAACTGAAAGAACATTAATATGAAGTAGCATGAGGAAAACATTTTGTAGCACTTTACTACATATGTAGACTATATAAACAATTATTGATTATTATACTTTGAAAAATAAAAGGCCTTCTGACACAGAATATCATGGATCATCAGAATCTAGGACAAAATCATTATTTTGAAAAGGATAGTAGAAATTATTTATAGAACAATTAAAAATAATGTAATTGTAGTAACAGTACAATTCTTTAGTATTTTCTTAAAGAAACTCTAGAAATTATGTTATATCTCCCCTATTCCTCCAATCATTCTCACTTTTTAAATTATCTAGTATGTTCATAAGAGGTAAAATGCACATTTTTTAAATAGCAGTACTTGATTTGATGAATTTAATTGCATGCAGGTTTTGGTTGTATATGTTGAAACCACTTTTCCTCCTCCCATTTCCAGCTCTAGGGATTAAGAAAAAAAACCAGGAGTATTTTTAAAGCAGTAAACTCATGTAGTTTTGTACACATACACTTACTTAGAAAGAGATTAATAGGATTCTTTTTGCTTTTAGAAACTAATTGAAAGCTAATCATTTTGAAATGTTTGAAATCAGCTGATATAAACTAATTGCCTTGATTTACAATTATATAAATATTTAAACTCTAATATTTCTCTTTCCACTTAAAGGTGTTTATTTGTTCATTTTGTTAAAATGTTGTATTTCGGGCTGTTATTGTCCTGTCGTTTATGATTTTTCATTTGCATGTAGCCTTTATCTTTTCTAATAGATGAACAAAGACACCTCCACTTCCATACTAATGGCAACCTAGCTGTTGCCACCATTCGTATTATCTGAGCCCATATCTATTTGCCATTCTCCTGCATTAAAAAATCTTGGCGGCATAGGACTTACTCTCCTGTTGACTTTAATGAAATGGAATCCAGGAGGACAAACCTCAGGTTAGAAGATCATGTAGATACCCTGTCTTGGTCAGCCTCCTCTCCAAATGTGGAGATAGGAATCAAACTGTCATTTTTTTCTCAGATGATTTCTCAGGGTTTTTAATAGTAAATTTGAGATTAACCTATTTTTTGTATTTGAAGTTTATTTATTTATTTGTTAAATTTATATGCTGCTCATCTTGTGGTTCATGATGATTCCAGATGGCATAAAACATTAGGCATTCAGGTTGCAGAATACTGGGAAGATTGTTTCTGTTTCCTTAACAATAGTATCCACATTATGGAAGGTGGGGAAAATTGGCCCATATGGGAAAGGTTGTTTTTAAGAGATGCAATTGGTCCTGTAAGCCCAAGGAAACCTTAAGTATCTAGTCTATGTTAAGTCCTCCCTCCCCTCCCTTCCTTCCACAGGTACAGCTTACATTTAGAATTTCCTGTTCATCATTGGTTTGACTCTGCATATGTAGAAAAATAATTATTTTGGAACACACTTAGCTTCCATAATGTTCTGTGAGTGAATATACTTTGCTCTCTTCTGCTTGCAACCCTGGTGCACTTTCCAATCTGTTCCTGAGATCCCCTAATCCTCCAGAGCAGATGTGGAAGCGTGGAGGGGTTTGTTTTACTGGCACCTGCCTTTGCATTAGCAAATAGATATTCTTGGAAACAATTCAGAGAGGGTTTTTCACTCTCTCTCTTGATTGATTGCAAACACCCTGAAGTTTGTGACTCATGTTGGAAATCAGTAAAGCTTTAGCTGATTCTGGTGAAAACATTAAAAAAACCTCAATACTTTCACCAGCATGTCAGGGCTTTGGCTAGGATACTGGCATGTAGTTGGTTTCATTCATATTTGCAGTAAATATACTTCCATAGTATCTTGCAATTACTAATGTTTTAATTGGATTGTCCTAGTAATTAGGGAGTGATGTGATTTGCTTCATATTTTAAAGACACTGTATGCTTTAGTATTCATTACTTAAAAGTAATCTAACTTCCATGCAAAATCCTCATTATTATTTCATTTATAAATGAATTCTTATATTCCATCATATATTGAATTAATTTTATTTATATAACTTTTGTTATATAAGAAAGATCCAGACTACAGCAGTTAGAGTTTATGTTTTAATTCCTTTTTGCTTGTATTAATTGTAAGCTAATTTGGGGTACTACCCTTGTCAGAGAAGAGAAGGTCCTTATAGAGAAAAATGAGTCATAGCATAGACCAGGGGTCCCCAAACTTGGCAACTTTAAGATTTGTGGACTTCAACTCCCAGAATTCTCCAGCTGGAGAATTCTGGGAGTTGAAGTCCACAAGTCTGGGAGTTGAAGTCCACAAGTCCACAAGTTTAAAGTTGCCAAGTTTGAAGACTTCTGGCGTAGACTGTATGAATTCCTTAGCTCTAATTTTTCTTAGTTTGGATATAGAACAATATATCTTGATACTATTAATATAGGTGATTAAAAAATCAATTCCTGTCTCTTGTATCAGAAGAAAAGGATTATTGGACTTTAAATTCCGGGCAACATATCCAGTTTTAAGAAGTGTTAGGAGTTGTGTTTTAGCATTATTTGTGTCACTGGTTTTTTTTTTCCTGTAACAATTGTTTCATTTAGATTTGTAGCAAAAAATATGAAATATTATTTGGATCAGTTCTGTTTCTTTTAATGATGACTCATTATATATGATCAAAAAATAATTGTTTGCTCTTAATAAATGTGGTAATTTGAATTGTGTGAGAACATTTTTCAATATTTGATTTTTAATCAATACTGTTTCATATATGTTAGTGTGTTCTGTCTCTGTCTCTGTCTCTGTCTCTGTCTCTCTCTCTCTCTCTCTCTCTCTCTCTCTCTGTGTGTCTCTGTCTCTGTGTCTGTCTGTCTGTCTGTCTGTCTGTCTGTCTGTCTGTGTCTCTCTCTCTCTCTCTCTCATATGTTTGGGGTATGTCTACATCTTTTAGCATTCTATTTTAGAAATCTTAACGTATCTTTCTCTGTGACTTGTGACATCATTTCACAGATTGCCTAGTTTCAGACATTTCAAGGTGCTGGTCTTGAGACTCCTAACAGCATCCACTGTTGTATCTTGTGACCCTAACAATGGACATCTGTGAGTGATTTTAGGGAGCAGTGTTTTCTCTGTAGTAATGCTATGCCTATGGAGTTTCCTTTTTCAGGGAGAATTGTGTATTGTTTGATGTAAAAACCAGATCAGTTTGCTTTTGTTAACTGTTTAGCTTTTATCCTATTTGCCTGTTCTTCTCTGATTTTCCTCCTATCTAGATGGATGGGGATCCTTTCCTTCCTTTGTGGAGTGGTATTTAATGATTTTGCTAGTTGCTTGATTGTAAGATAACATAAAAACACATGTTGTTTAAGATTATCTCCTGAGTTTTGGAGAAGATTAACAGAAAAGGAGGAGAAGGTAGAAAACTCCAATGAATTTATAGCCCACCATGGATTAAAATGAAATAGTAATATGGTGGTATGCCTCCTTGGAGGAATCCTATTCTCACTATGAATGCTTTATAAAATATTGCTTTATTTTACAGTTGATTGCTGTGTATGATGAACAAGATGCATTTCCCAAATCTGATGACACCAATGGTAGCTTAACAGAAGGCAACAGCCCAGATGCTTTTGAGACTGATGTAGCTGCCCAGCTAGCGGCATTTCAACCTATTGGTGGAGAGATAGAAGTGACATCCTCTGCTCTGAAATTAGGTAGGTACCGACTCTTACATTTGTAAGAATGGATTGTTAAGGTAAGAATGTCCCTTGTAATTTTCTTGAGTCTTCCCAAGGATTTATATGCACGAATAAAATATTCTCAATATGCTCCCTTCCGCATGGTAAAGGTCAGTAGTGGGTTCTAAAACCCTTTACTACCGGTTCGCTCGTGCGCGCGCACAATGCTTCTGTGCATGCGCAGAAGCGTCCCGGGCGGGTGGGCGGAGCCTCCCACCGCCGGCGCTACTGGTTCTAAGAACCGGTCCGAACCGGGAGCAACCCACCACTGGTAAAGGTGTGCAAAATCAGTAGTCTCACATCAATATCATTGCCCAATGTTTCTGTTGAAGGAAGATGACTTATTTGGTAATTGTCCTGCAGTTATTCCTAACTCTGTGTTTCTTTTAGTTTAGATACTGGGCTTAGCTTTCCATTTTTTAATCCAGATAATTTAAAATCTTTGACTTCCAGTTGCACTTTTATTGGCAGGATCTATAAGGATTTATTATTTTGTTTGGTATCAAAGCAGTTTATAAAAAAACTAAAATAATGATAAAAAGTAGTATATTAATTATTTAATTAATTAAAAGTTATTGAAGCTTTGTAGCATATATAAACTGAGCCATTGAAACATGTTTTATAAACTTTAAATTTGTCTATTTTTTGTCACATTTTACTGCCTTGCTTTTCAAAGGGAAAGTTGCATACATGTATGTCACCTTTTGGGGGCCTTTGTTTTCAATAGCCAATCATATAAATTGCATCATATAAATACAATATGTAAAACAAAATATCGAAAATGATCTTTTATAAAACTGGTACATATCAAACTCGGAATTGTTTTGTTGCAGATAGTGGCTTTTTTTTAACTCTTCACATTGCATTTTTCTTACATCTTTCTTATTTGGAAGCTAATATGCATTGCATTCTAAGAGATTCAGATAACCAAGAAAAATCCGACTTGTCAACTAGGGACATGGGCAGAGGCATCCAAAATCCAATGAAAGCAAATGCTGAAAAGTCAATCAGGAATAGGATTTTTCCATTTGCAGGTGGGATTTTTTTTTAAAAAAAGGATTTGCTTTTTGCTCTTCTGAGAGTTGGCTGAAAACTAAGTAAGAAAAGAAGTCCAAACTCACAGAAATCTGGCTTGTAAATCAGGGCATTATCAGCAAATTAGATATCAGTGAAGGTACAGTAGATATGGCATAGATTTTATTTTATTTTATGACTGTGATCTCTTAGCCTTTGGACATTTTCAGAGATTCTGAGCTAAGGAAACAAGTCATTTAATCAGGCTCTTCAGAAGCAGGTATTGTGCCTTTGGATTGCTTTCTTGTTTTCTGATCTTGATATACAAAATAAAGTCTTAAATTCTTACGGTCTCAGTGGTCTTCATCCTGGGGAAAGGGACCATTGAGCACATGGCTTCCCATCTGATCAGCTATGGAAAGAAGAAAGAAAGATTGCCTTGACCTTTGCACAAGAAGACCATGGCAAAGAGGGATTGTTCTGGAGATAAAGAGTTGGTGCCGTCATAACCATATTAGCGCTTCTCAAGAACGTTGAGATATGGCTTGAGGATTTAGAGCCTCTTTTGTGGAAGCTAGGAGGGTCCAGTTCATCCTACTCATTTGGGGCATCCCATTGCATAATAACATGAGGCAGACTCAATGCAATCCAGCAGTGCTTACTGATTAGTTGATAAATGATAAAAAGTGGCCATAAAAAACAAAATCCTCAATTTAAGATATTTAACCTTGAGAAACAATACTTTTAGAATTTGTTCCATGTTTTTATATGAAGTTTAATTATTTATTGTGAAGATGAAGGAAGTATTCTGTAGCATTTTCAAAATAATAGAAGTCTAAAATCTCAGGCTGTTTAATGCATGTATTCCATCATTCCTTTTTAGTTGCTTCAAAGATTTAGATTTAGAATAATCGTTTTTTTTAACCATTCATCACTGCCCATTATTTCAGTTTGTTTCCTTTGTCCTTGACTTACTTTATTGTGCTTGTATATGTCAGCATAAATGGTGTGAGTCAAGGATGTCTTCCAGTCTATAAAATACTTCTGGCAATAATAGCTTAAAATGAACACTAGCAGGCATTTCAACAAACTGCTTTTGATATCAATTATAGAGTAATTTAATTGGCTCTTAGGTAGAAATGAAGTATTTTCAAAGTGAACACTCAAGATGTTTAAACATGAATTGTCATTTGATATGGAATCATAAGTTAGATCATACTCATAAAATTACACTTCAAGGTGTGTGCCCTTCCTTGCTTTTTCTCTTCATGTTTTGTTATTATTGAGTGTTTCCTTAAAACATGCTACATGCAAGCAATCTGTAATGCTGCTTTACTGCTCCTTTCATCAGCAAGGTCTTCAGTTGCAATTATCTATATTTTAGTAGCTTCTTTTTAACTAATCAGTGGGATATTCAGCGGAGATGCGCTAGTAGTAAAGGTTTGCTGTCCTTAGAAATCCCACTCACTGAATTTTTTTTAAAAAAATCATCATCTGGTACCTTCCTTTTAAATTCCTCCATGCTTTTTAATCTTTCCCTTTCTGAAGTTGTGTGTATTTTTAAAATCTTTCCTCTGCAATATGGTTTTATTTTGATGTAATTGTACTTTAACTTGTTAAGCTTTTTAAATTATAAGTTTGCTTCTTTGGTACTCTCCTATGTTTTGCTATATTTTTTAAAATTATAATTTTATTGGAAGTTTTAAAAATAAGACTAAATATTAATACAAACTAAAATAGAGTAAGAAGGAAACAAAGGATGAAGTAAAAGAGAAACCTGATATGCAAAAAGAAAAAAAGAATAGAAAAAAAACATATTCTGATTTTTTTTACAACAGTTATTAATACAATTGTAGATTTACTGTATCCCTTTCTCTAAAGTTGCATTGTGACTCTCTTCTTTCTATAAACTACCCTATCTAATTGTCAAAACCATAGATCATAAGTTCATTTTTTTCTGTTTTATGCAAATAGTTCTTAAGCAGTTTCCAGTCAGCGATAAAACATAGATATTGTCAACTTGACCATTTCAGTAAGGTCTACTGCATCATCTTCACCAACCATTTCTGTTGTAGGTACTGCCAAATCTTTCGATCTTTGCACATACAATAATATCACTGCAGTTATTAACAGCAAAAGCTAAGTTCCATGACTTTCTTTCAAATATTTATCCGTCAGTCCCAAGAGTAAAACTTCTGGTTTTAGATCTATATTAATGTTTAAAATCCTCTGAATCAGTATGTTTTACTGTACTCTAACAAGTTATTGTTTTATATTGTGGATGTGTAGAGAGCTTTCTTTCCTGAAAAATATAAAAACATAAGAAATAATTATTTTCTGACTCTTTTTTTAACCTGTTGTTTAGCACATATTCTTCTTGAGGCTTTTTGGAAAAAGAAGCTGAGAAGACAAGTTCTAAAACCATATTTTAAAAAACGTGGCAGAAAGCAAGCAAAAAATGTAAACTTCAAAATAATCTGCCACACATGTACACACACATGTACACCCTGACAAAGTTCTCTTAAAATGTTTGCTTCAACCAAATTGATGTTCATCTGCTGGATTCTTTATGTTTAAGTTAGGGCTCAATATTTATTTGTTAACTGCCGTTCCGTTTGTATTACAGCTCCATTTCAGGCATATGAAAATTCTCCCCACATCTTTCTATCACAGCTTCCTCATGTTGACAAGGATAGGATTTTAAGTGGATGGGAGAGACCATACTTGTCCTGGTCTCCCTGCCACACTTGGAAGTTTCAAAGACCTGAATAGAACTTGCCTTGGAATGGTGTGTGGGAAACTAGGATTGTAGTCACTGCTATTTATAAATGTTAAGCTTCAAAAAAGGAAACTGTACCTCTTAGACTGATGACATATTTTTATGTCAGCCTTTTCAAAGCCATGCTTTCTTTTAAAATAAATTTCAGTGTGTATCTAAGGCACAAAAAAAAGCTACACACTTTCAAAGGAGTGTAAATGGAAAAAAAAATTCTAAAGTCAAGTGATACTACTATTCAGTATACAATACATCAGGCTAGTGGAACATGTAGAAGGAAAAGGACCACAGTAATGAATTAAAAATAATTTTGTGCTGCAAAAGAATAACTGGGACACCCTTCAGCTGTTTGGCAGCTAGCAAAGTAGCAGCAGTTCTGAGCTGGTTGTGATGGTGAGGCCTGAAGGGATGGTGATGGCATCCTGGCGCGAGTGAATTTTTAACAAATGCTGGCGGGCCACACAAGGTTGCTTGGTGGTCCATATGTGGTGCAGAAACAGATCAATGTTTCTAACTTAGATGGATTAAATAATTCCTTGCTATTCTTTAATATTATATTTTGAAGAAAAACCGGAATTATTGATAATTTCTGGAAAGGAAAAAGGGCAGAGGACTTAATCTTTTTCTTTGTGACATCATTTCACGTATTTGTAGTTAATGATAGTGGGATCAATTGGGAAATAGGACAGTCCACTTTTCTCCTTTGTTGCTGGTTACGCAAAAATAACAATTTCTTTTCAAACAAAATGGGAAATAAACTTATCTTCTAATACCTGTCTATCTTTATATCTCTTTCTAAATGCTATTTTCTTTGTATCTTCCATGAGTATCCTATGAGTTTGTTATTATGAACTCATAAGTAAACTTGTAAGATAAACTTATGTTTATTAGCTCTTGTTTCTTTTTTGTTTGTCGCTAGTGTTGAAATTTCATGTCCAAAACATTTTTACTTGTCATGGATATAATAATCTTTTTGTGATTTTGTTGTGGGAATATAAATTTGCAAAGGTGTCAAGTACTGATTGACAATCCTAACCCCAACCTATTTGGTTGGAAAAAGCACAAGATTGATGAAAGAAGTGGAAATAATCAATTGGTGTATTAAACTCACTGGTAGGCAGAAATCTGGCTTCAGCTGCTGCAGGGGCTGTGGTATCTTTCAACATCTGGTTGGTAAGGGGGAAAATGTTACCAATGCTTGTGTTGCTGGATAAGTTGGCAAAGCTCCATTGGTTGCTGCTCATGCTTCTGAATTAGCTCTTCTTGTTGGGGCAATATGCTGACCTTGAAAGCCGCTTATAGAGGGCTGTAAAGCACTGTGAAATGGTATAGAAGTCTAAGTGCTATTGCTATTCTCCCCCCTCCTTCCCAGTATATGCTAACTCCAACCCAGCACATTGACCAAGCTTGTTTTGTCCTTGACATCTTTTGTTTACCTCACCTATCACCTGTGATTTTTTCCCACATGTTATCCTTCCCTCTTTCTTCCCTCCCACACACCCAAATCCAATTCTGGAAGGCTTTTCCTTTGATAGCTGGAGTGTGAATGTGGTTGCTCTAATGTAGCAGCCTCCAAGTCCAGAGGAAAAGACAGCCAAGGGCAAAAAGGGCCCATCCAGACTGCTCTTTGCATTATCTCATCTCAATCTTCTCATTGGTCCTTCAGTCTCCCTTGCTGGAGTTATTTTCTAATCCCCAGATGACCCCATTGCCCTTTTTTTGAACTTGTTTCAAAGTGAGATGATCGTAAACAGATATTTTATACTTCAAAGGGTATAAAATTCTGTTCAAAGCAGAGTAAAGCAAAACAGTTGATTTCTGTGATTTGTGAACTCTATTTCTGATGCTGCAAAATAAAATTATATTTGCTTTTGTGGCGGTCACATTTTACTGCTGCCTCATACAGTATGTGAAATGTAGTCAGGTAGTATAACAAAATCTTTTGTACAGGTATTATTGCCAAGGCAGAAACCCTTTCCTCTAACCTACCAAGTTGTATTGAATTTTATTTCAACATTTATTTTAGATGTAATCACTGGTAGTCCTTAATTTATGACCAGAATTGAGATCAGAATTTCTGTTGCCAATCAAAGTCAAAGTCTTTATTGTCATTGTACATCATGTATACAATGAAATTGGTTAATCAAGATGTTTGTTAAGTGAGTTGACCAGATTTTGATCTTTTTGCCATGATTTTTAAGTGAATTACCACAGTTCTTAAGTGAATCATGAATCCAGCTTTCCCCATTGACTTAGCTTGCTGGAAGCCCACTGGGAAAGTTGCAAATGGAAAATATATGAACCCAGGACACTGCAGCATGATGGTTGCCAAATGGGCAGATTTTGATCATGTG
Source organism: Diadophis punctatus similis (assembly GCA_023053685.1). NCBI lineage: Eukaryota > Metazoa > Chordata > Lepidosauria > Squamata > Dipsadidae > Diadophis > Diadophis punctatus. The sequence goes on along the minus strand of JALIGW010000001.1, from coordinate 169,630,914 downwards.
ATTGTGGGGATGCTAGGATGATCGTAAATGTGAGGACCAGTTATAAATCACTTATTTCAGTGCCATTGTAACTTTGAATGGTCCCTAAGCCAATGGCTGAAGACCACCTTGTATCTATCTCACAAATTTGTGTCCTTTATGAGAAATCTTGCAAACTGTAGAGAAACAGTGAGAGAGTTTTATTTCTGGATCAAAAATCCAAATAAAGGATGAAAAGCATCTTACTTAACATTGAATTGCTACAGGGTAAAGACAATTAAGGTCTAATAGATCCCCCCCCACAAAGTCACTCAAAGTTAATAATATGGAGATAAAAAAATGATATTACTTTGATCTCCTCATTGATTTGGAGGTGGATAAAGAAAACTAGAACTATCTAAAGAATAACACGAAGTGACATTAATTATCACACAGATTTGATAAAAAATTGTAACAAAAACTCATAGCAATCATAACAATAATATCAAAAAGCAGCCAGAAAGGCATCTGACTGTCAGATGATATAGAAACGCTAAAGGAGAAGAGGCGGATCTCAAGAAACCTGAATTAATTATTTAGGTTTTTCTCCACAGAGAAAAAGTATAATACCTTACACCTGAAATGGCTTTTAGAGATAAGGTATCCCAAGTGCTAGGTGACATACAGGTGACAAAAGATCTTCTAGAATTCATTGGCAAATTACAAATTAACAAATCACCTGATTTATATGATAATCTCTCGAGAGTAAAAGGAAAGAACTCAAATGTGAAATTGCTGATATGCTAATATGCAAATAACAGTAATACGCAAATTATCTTTCAAATCAGCCTCTATAATGGGATTGGAAAGCAGCCACTGGAACAATGATTTTTAAAAAGAGATCTAGAAGCGATCCATATAATTATAGGATAGTTAACTATTAATTAGAGGAAAAGCATTATTGAAAGGTAGGATTATTAAACATATAGCAGAAGATTTGCTGAAGAAGTACCAAAGTAGATGTACAAATGGCCGTTGTGCATCTTTAAATGTCTTAGAACATGTGAGAATCAGCCAATGTACAGGAAAAACCCAGGACTCTCAAGAAAAAAAATGTTACAAATTAGTAATTGATTAAAGCATGCAAAAATAGATATTAGGAACAAATAGAGAACTTAAAATAGAGGGGAAAGATACTATATATTTGTTCATCAACCTAATATTTTAAGAAATGTAAAAATAGGGAAATACTTTGTTAGTGGCTACCATCAGAAATGGCCTAGATCCACATATTTTGGTTTCAGTAACGCTATACTATCCCACCTCCACAGTCTTGCTTCCTCATTATGGGGGCAGAGGAGTGCTAGGAGGGATAAGCAAAGAATGCCCGGAATGTTTGCCAAGAATATATAATCCCAGCAAGGTCACCCAAGCCACGATCATCCTAGCTGCTCAGTTAAAGCAGTAGGCAGTAGGCATTTAGGATGACGCTTGATAATAATAATTTTTAAAAGAGAACTGACAAGTAAAAATATCCTATTGATACAAGGATATACAGTAATAACAATAAGTGGAAAGAGAAGTTGGAAAAGTTGTTAGTGATCAGAATATTGTTGGTGAAAGGTTAACTATTAAAATACATTGTTATTTTTAGCAAGCAAAAAAAAAAGCAAACTCACTTCAATGACAACAGCAAAGGCATAATTTCATACTGTGTGGGAGAAGGCAATGTTATTCCTCTACCCCAAAAACTCACATTAATAGAAAATATGAAATATTGACAATAAAATGCCAAATAATGAGCTCCTCAGATCAGATTGCACTCAACATGCTTCTTAGGTAGACCTGAAAGTGTTTTAGAGTACTAATAGTGCTTATGAAATGGCTAGATTTAAGCCTTTGAGATGTCTAGTTGCTGATGTTGCCATGCAGGGAAAGAAAATGTGAAGCTGCAAAGACAGAATTGCAGTGAGCACATGGAATGTAAGAAGTGTGACCATGTTCAGCACTATGAAAGGTGAAATGAATCTATTACACATTTACATCTTAGGCATCAGGGAACTGAGATAGACTGTAATTGGATACTTAATCTTAGAAATTAACAGTATTTACTATTCAGGACATTAAAAAAGGACATAATTATGAAGGTAATAGCAAGAACAGTACTTGCCTATAATGCAATCAATGACTGAATAATATCAGTTAAAGTTGGAATGCCAAAGTTGGAAATATCAAAAAGAGGAACCTAATATTAGCTCAGGAAATTAAAATTAAGCACTAGCAATAGCACTTAGACTTATATACTGCTCCATAATGCTTTACAATAGTCTCTGAGCAGTTTACAGAGTCGGCGTATTGCCCCCAACAATCTGGATCCTCATTTTACTGACCTTGGAAGGATGGAAGACTAAATCAACCTTGAGTCAGTTAGGACTGAACTCCCTGGCTGTGGGCTGAGTTAGCCTGCAGTACTGCACTTTGAGCACTGTGCCACCATGGTTCATAACTCGTAGGCAAATAACTTAACAGTTTCTGCCACTCCATTATTGTCAGAGTTTGTAGCAATCCAGCCAGCACACAAGCAAATCAGCAGGATTCATTATATAGAAGAAACTTCTTTATATACAAAAATATAAAACATGATGCATGTATACAATACCCATGCGGCTCTTGCAACTGGTAGAGAGAAGAAGTAGCAATTACAAGGACAAGAAGTAGAAGCAAGGACACTCAAGCAAAGACAAACAAACTCATATACACAGAACAGTTAAGTTAAGCCACGCCCAGGCTCCGAACCGTCTCACATGGCTCACAACAAATCCTGTGTCTCAGTCACCAAACAGTTCCCATTGGGTGACTTGTTATGACTATTCCAGTTCATAAATTCCTATACACTGACAATTATTTCTGAATTAATAACACAGTCATCAAATAACTAAAATGTCACCTGTATTCAAGACAATTGTATACAGATAGTCCTTGACGTATGACCACAATGGGGACCAGCTTTCTGTTACAAAGTAAGCTGGTTGTTGGGTGAAGCATTATTGATTTTATTACCTGTTTTGCCATGGTGGTTAAGCATATCACCTGTGTTATTAAATGATTCATACAGCTGTTAAGAGAATCTGGCTTCCCCCATTGACTTTGCTTGTTGGAAGCCATCTGAGAAAGTCACAAATGGCAATTCCAGGATACTGTAATCCTTACAAATACATGCTGATTGGCCAAAACCCAAACTTTGATCATGTTTCCCTGGGGATGCTGCAATGGTTGTAAATGCAAGGACCAGTTGTAAGTCACTTTTTTCATTGCTGTTGTAACTTTGAATGGTGCTAAACGAATGGTTGTAAGTCAAGGATTACCTGTATAGAAAGTAAATAGACCACATTATTGGTAGAAGGAAGTAGAAAATCTCAGTTATAATAGCCAGGGACTGAATGAGGAATAGATCACAAATTGGACATATGCAAATTCCACTTTAAGCTGAAATTGAAGAAGAAACTTTCTACAATAATGCTTGGAGCTTAGGTACCCACCATTTTCAAGGAGAACATCAGGAATTACTTCGAAATCTTATTGATAGAGAATCAGAGGAACTTAAGGAACACATTAAAGATGAATGTCAAAATAGACGAAGAAATAGAAGAAAACAAAGTGGATCTCAGAACAAACTATTAAAATTACTAAAAACAGAGTGGGGGGAAAATCCAAAGCCAAGAACGATAAAAATCTCAGAAAGAAACTTAACAAATGGTTTCACCAAGCTGTTAAAAGACAGAATGTCTTCCAGAAGATCTCTAAACTTAGAAGAAGGTTTGTATCATTAATTGAGATTCTAAAGGACACAAATGGACAGATAGTGACTGATTCAAAAAAGATCAAAGAAAAATAGAAGGAATTTCCTGAGAGTCTGTACAATAGAGAAGTTAACATCCAAGATACCTTTGAAGTTATTTCCTATTTACAAAGACCTGTAATATACAGAGACCTCTAAAATGGTTTTAGATTAGCGCTCTGTCATTATCAGTTTGGTAAACCACAATAAGTGATGGAATATTTATAGAATATGGCAAACAAAGGATGAATCAGTACAGCTTCATACTAATTTATGGAAGCAAATCTGGAGAATGACAAATTGGCCAACAAATTGCCGTTAATAGGGTGTGCAAAATTTCTTACAATATCCTTAATTTCTATGTTAGCAAGATAATGCTTAGAATAATCCAAAACAGATTAGAGCCCTACATGGGAAGAAAGAAGCCAAATATTCAAGATGACTTTAGAAAAAATGCAAGAAACATTGATGAAGGGATACCTAAGAAAGTCAAATAATACTAGAAACAAGTCAATATGTACTCCATTGATTATAGAAAGGCAATAGTGATATTGATCATGTAAACTTGTGGAATGTGCTTAGAAAAATGAGAATTTCAGAGCATCTTATTGTCCTAGTGCAAAAGCAATATACAAGTCAGAAAACCACAGTATGTACACAACCTGATGAAAGAGATTAGCTCTAGTTGGCAAAGAAGTGGGATAAGGCACAAATGACTCAAATTAATTATTTCAGACCCAATAATCAAATAATCAGACTTAGTTCTCTGGAAAAGTCTATAATGCAATAAAATATGAAAAGAAAGTGACCAGAACCAAGGTGGATGGGCTTAATTACAATAGTGATGAGTGCACAATTAGAAGACTTAACAAACAACATTAGGAACAAATCCTTCTGGAGAAAATCTGTGGTTCCTTAGAGTCAACACTGACTTGACGCTGCATAATCAGCCAGAATGCTACTTCATCTAGCAGCAGCCTCCATATCTGTGGGCTGGGTCAGAGAAGTAAAAAAATCAAGATAACTGTGATAACTATCCAGTCAATATCTTGCCATGCTAATTAGATTTTCTTATTCAGAGTTGTCAAATTCTAAGGGAAGTGATTCTAGCTACTTGAAGCTCAATAGTTTAAGTGCATATGAGCTGGACTTAATTTCACTCAGGTATTTTGTTTTTATTAAAGAAGCAGTATAAAGTTATTGTTTCAAAAATTAATTTGTTCATTTCTGGCTATTGTATTTCAGTGTTGTTAAATGCTCTTTTATTGTCTAGTTTCTTAAGGTCTCTGTAGCTCCGTTTTACACTCCATTATAACAATTTCGTTCTTTAATGTGAATTAAAAACATGTTGTCCTATTTATGTATGATTAGGATTCCATCTGAATTTTTAAAATTACATATAAATTAAACCTACTTAGTGTTAAGCAAAACCTGAATCTTTTGTAGGTAATTGCAAAATCTAACACTAAATATACAGGAAAGAAAATATGATTACAATAAAAAATCTACATGTTGATAACTTCTGTGCAACTTGTTTATATATTGATAAATATCTCCAAGTCCTGAATTTAGTCCTTTTTGAATAGTTCTTTTTATGATTTGTTATTCTGCAAGTCAAGTCAGAATAAGGGGATCCAGTAATCAGACTATGCCATTCTTTTCATGGGCCTCTGACTGTTTGTGGTCATCTAGGTGGCGCAGTGGTTAAAAGCAGCACTGCAACCTACTTCAGCTGACTACTAGTTCAGCAGTTCAGCTGTTCAAATCTCACCGGCTCAAGGTTGACTCAGCCTCAGATTTCTGAGGTCGGTAAAATGAGGACCCAGATTGTTGGGGGCAATATGCTGAACTCTGTAAACCGCTTTGAGAGGGCTGTAAAGCACTATGAAGCGGTATATAAGTCTAAGTGCTATTGCTATCTAGAGGTCTTCCAGATTTTTTTCAGCCCCACTATATGATGTACTTAATACTAAATGTATAAATAGCAACAAGAAGCCAGAAGGGAAAGAAAAATAATGAACCAGTGAATCTTTCATTTAAGATTTCAAACCAAAATAAAATGGAATTGGTCAGAAAAGGACTATTTGCTCTTACCAAGACACAGTTCATCAAAAATTTGAGCTGGCTCTTGTTTAGAAGAGCATCAAAACTAAAATAGTATTTTAAAAACAGACTGTCTACTCTTATGCAGTGTTACAATATTTTCAAATCTAAATATATGTTTAACATTCAGGGAGTTGTATCTCCTCGTATACAGACTGTTGAGAAATTGATTTTGAAGGAATGAAAAAATGAACAATCTATACTGGCATAATTTACATCGAGAAAAGTTTGAGATAGTATGCCAGTTGGCTAAAGATCCAGATATTATAATTAAATCAGTTGAGTAGAGAAATGCTATGGGAACTAAGAATAGATAGGATTATGACAATGTATCATATAAAATGAGCTTAACGTTCCTGATAACCATGATGGGGTGGTCACTGACCTCGAGCCAGACATCCTGGAATGTGAAGTCAAATGGGCCTTAGGAAGTCTGAGCAACAACAAAGCTAGTGGAGGTGACAGTATTCCAGCTGAGCTATTCAAAACCTTAAAAGACGATGCAGTAAAAGTGCTACACTCAATTTGCCAGCAAATTTGGAAAACTCAACAGTGGCCACAGCACTGGAAAAGGTCAGTTTACATTCCAATTCCAAAGAAAGGCAATGCCAAAGAATGTTCAAACTACCGCACCATTGCACTCATTTCACATGTTAGAAAAGTTATGCTCAGAATCCTACAAGCTAGGCTCCAGTTGTATGTGGACCGAGAACTACCAGAAGTAAGAACTACCAGCAGGATTTTGAAGAGGCAGAGGAACTAGAGATCAAATTGCCAGCATACGCTGGATCATGGAGACAGCTAGGGAGTTCCAGAAAAACATTTACTTCTGCTTCATTGACTATGCTAAAGCCTTTGATCGTGTGGATCACAACAAATTGTGGCAAATTCTTAAAGAGATGGAAGTACCAGACCATCTTATTTGTCTCTTGAGAAACCTATATGCGAGTCAGGAAGCAACAATGAGAACTGGACACCGAACCACTGATTGGTTCAAAATTGAGAAAGGAGTTCGGCAAGGCTGTATACTGTCACCCTGCCTATTTCACTTATATGTAGAGCACATCATGAGAAAGGCGGGGCTAGATGAATCAAAATTTGGAATTAAGATTACCGGGAGAAATATCAACAACCTCAGATATGCAGATGATACCACTCTAATGGCAGAAAGTGAAGAGGAACTAAAGAGCCTCTTGATGCGGGTGAAGAAGGAGAGTGCAAAAGTTGGCTTGAAACTCAACATTAAGAAAACTTAATGGCATCCGGCCCTCTCAATTCCTGGCAAATTGATGGGGAAGAAATGGAGGTAGTGACAGATTTTATTTTCCTGGGCTCCAAGATCACCGCAGATGGGGACTACAGCAAATAAATTAAAAGACACTCGCTCCTGTGGAGGAAAACTAGGGCAAGTCTAGGCAGCATACTAAAAAGCAGAGACATCAACCTGCCAAAAAAAGTGCGTATAGTCCAGGCTATGGTTTTCCCATTGGCAATGTATGGCTGTGAAAGTTTGACCATAAGAAAGGCTGAGCACCAAAGAATTGAGGCCTTTGAACTATGGTGCTGGAGAAGACTACTGTGAGTCACTTGGACTGCAAGGCTATCAAACCGGTCAATCCTAGAGGAGATCAACCCTGACTGCTCTTTAGAAGGCCAGATCCTGAAGATGAAACTCAAATACTTTGGCCACCTAATGAGAAGGACAGACTCACTGGAGAAGAGCCTAATGCTGGGAACGATTGAGGGCAAAAGAAGAAGGGGACGACAGAGAATGAAGTGGCTGGATGGAGTCACAGAAGCAGTCAGCATGAGCTTAAATGGACTCCGGGGGATGGTAGAGGACAGGAAGGCCTGGAGAAACTTTGTCCATGGGGTTGCGATGGGTTGGACATGACTTCGTGACTAACAACATCATCATCATCATATAAAATATTATTAGAGAAAGGTTCATGTATATAGGAAGGACAGTTTTATCAGTACAGTATTGAGGGAGATCAACATTAGGAATTTTTAATAATGGGATACATAGGGCAAATTGTTTATTTTAAATGCATGTACAACATATGTATTCCAGTATTCTATATTCTGCCCCAAATTAAAAAAAGAAAGAAAGAATATCTTTCTCACATGCACGTGCTTTATCAAATTACTTCAGTCATTTAACATGGTTAACATGGTGCAGTTCCATCAATTAAACAATACCATTTACTTGGTCACTGGAAGTGCGCCTTTGCTGTAGCAATGCCTGTCCTTTGACTTGGGTCTCGCTCCCCCCACCCCACCCCCAAAAAACAGTTCCCATCTCACTGATATTTTGAAGACCACTCAACACCTGGCTCTTCAGCCTGCCTATTGGCAAGGATGATTGATGCCCCTTTCTTCCTTTGTGTTTATTTCTGAGTTTGGGGTTTGTTTGTTTTTTGCCATTATTATTCTTTTGTCTTGCGAAGATTTTTCCCCCCTAAATGTTTTTAACAATTGTAAACTGACCAGAATCACATAACATATACATTTTATAAATAATTATTTACTATTATTTCAGACTGTCTAGTCATGATTCTAAATACGGAGAGAGAATATTTCCCCTCTGTTACAATATTAAAACATAGGATCAGCCATTAAAAATTAATATAAGGAGATTTAGAACTGATAAAATAGAACATTTCTTGATAACAGATAATGAAACTCTTGATTTTTAACATCAGATATGATGATTGCAACCTATTCCTTTTAAATGGAAATTGGACTAAATCATGGAGAATCTGCTTATCACAGGCTGCTAATCTTGATGACTGATCCAGTAAAGTAATATGCTTTCTTAATTCCTTTTTACAATTGGGTATGCTATACATTATGGATTTTATTGACACACAACATGTTTTTCTTTCTTTTTCTGACATATTTGGAAATCTCACTCAAAATAATTCTTGTTTTCTTTTCCATACTAAAAAAAAAAAGCAAGAGTTGATTGTTTTGTAAGGTATTCCAAAGTCCTTGTAGAAATATTATCCTGTCCCACTCACACATGCACACACCATGGGTGTTAAAAGTCTTCATTGAGGTTTCCCAAGCCCTGAATACTTTCCCCCAGAAATTCCCTATTTCAATACCAGTGAAACCCCCAAGGGGTTTAATAGTCTAGTCCAGGAAAAACCCAGCAGAACTCCACAGGGCAAAGGTAAGTCCGCAAGGTATGTTCAAAGTTCAAGAGGCATGATCCAAAGTCCAAGGTACAGAATCCAGGTCCAGGAGCAAGTCCAGAATCACAGCGGCTAAAGAATGTATAGCAGTGCATTGATGAGTTGTCCCCAGCGTCGTTTCTCTCCATGTGCCAAGCTAAATAGCCGCTCCACGGTACAGCCTATCAAGAGGGGCGAGGCTAGCACCTCACAAGTAGCCTAGCTGACCTTCATTGCACTTTCCTCCTTAGCCTTTTGTATGTGCTCTCAGATCTTGAGGAGGAAGCAGTTCTTCCTCATCTCCACTGGCCAGCTGCAGCTGCGCTCCCTCTGCCCAAAACCTCTGAGCTTCTCGGCTGCAGCTGTGCCTCTCCTGTCCCTAGCTCAGCCAGCCACTTGTCTGGTTGTCCTCCTGCAACCGCTGCTCCTGGCTCGGAACCTCAGGCAATCTCCTAATGTTCCTCCACATCTTCTCCCAACATCCCTGGGACCAGCTCTTCTTCATTTGAACTGGCATCTGGAGAAGCATCCACGGAAGCTATCATAAATATATAATGTTATAAAAGTGAATGATTGTAAAGTAATCCTAATTAATCAAATATATTCTTTTCTCTCTTTCTAGGTACTCCCCTTTTGGTTAGAAGGAGTAGTGATCCAACTGTGGGACAGCCAGCTGATTTTGTGCCAGGAGCTTCACATGCTAATCTCCATATTTTGAAGTCCTCTGTGTCAGTAAGTATCTTGTGCTTTCAGATTCTGACATTGTTCCTAGCAATATTAGGATTCTTACAAATCCAGTTGTTAAGCAGTTTATATTCTATTAAGCTTTGTTATAATTACTCAAAGAGTGACTTGGCAAAAAAAAAATTCACAAACATCTGGGACAATCTTCCCAATTCGTTTGAGAAAGCTTCTCTGTCCAGTAAAAAACGAATGAAAGAAAGGTATTTGTTCTGAAGCTACAGTACTATTTTGCTCACTGGATTACAACCTCACTTCTTAGTAAAAACTGAAATGCAAAATACTTTAAGCAGAATTCCAATAACGTGTTTCCTTAAATCCTTTTTACAACAACGGGGTATGCTATATGAAAAACTGCTCCTGAAATTTATGAAAATTCTAAAAATGTTTGTCTGATATGAAGACCTACAGTTCTGTATGTGTGGGTATACTTGAAAGAAAGAAAAAAGAGAGGAATTCTGAAGAAATGATGAGTAGAACATCTGATAGTCCTTCTATATACACATGTGTTGTGCAAGTATTATTTTTCATCTCAATGGAATGCAGAAAATTCTAGATGCTATAAAACTCATGATCACAAAAGCAAAACATCTTCAATGTTTTACTAGAAATGAGAAAAATTACTCTTCAGAGCAGTTTCACATAGTTATTAATGTAGCAGCTGCATTTGGTCCCAGCTGGCACTTCTAGTTACACGTATACACACACACACACACACACACACACACACACACACACACACACACACACACACACACACACACCTACATAAATGTATACATTGGTAAAATTTTGTTTATTTGATATAACCACTTGCTCCTTATGTTAAGTTTAATTAAATTTCAGATGAATTAAAAATCAAATAAGATGATTTTAATTCTTATTCTGGTAGCGATGCTTGCTACTGAAATCCAAACTATTTGTATTTGCTGGATTATAGTTAGTGGTAATTTCTAGTATATAACATGTATAATTGCCCAAATCTTCTTCAAACAAAGATCTAATGATTTTGCAAGAATTTAAAATCAAAGTAAACTTAAACACAGAGGAAGTAAAGTTTGATTTGTGCTGATTACATGAACATTTCAATGTTATTTTCTTAACAATAAAATGACATATTTTTCCAAGATTTTTTTTCAACTTCCTAGTTTAGTCTATAACACTGCGATTTTCTTGTGGTATACTATTCAAGTACCAATTAGATTTTATCCTGGTTGACTTTTTAGATTATCCTGCTTATTAAGTGCTGCTGTTTGAGGTGCATTTGAAATAGTACTGTAGTGAGAAAACTTTGTACTACTGTAGTGAGAAAACTAAAATGTGTCTAATAATAGGAAAAAATAAGGAAACTACAATTCAAATAATAAAAATATAAAGCAATGCAGGAACAACTTAAAAGAAACCACTCTGTAGTTATACATATATATGAACCAGTTTGAAACCTAAGAAAACAATATATTTAATGGATCATAAAACGCAGATAAATTCATGGCTTTCATTAAATAAAGATCCCTTGAAAATGGAGCCAAACAAGATAGTAATAGCAATAGCAATAGCACTTAGACTTATATACCGCTTCATAGTGCTTTTACAGCCCTCTCTAAGTGGTTTACAGAGTCAGCATATTGCCCCCAACAATCTGGGTGCTCATTTTACCCACCTCGGAAGGATGGAAGGCTGAGTCAACCTTGAGCCGGTGAGATTTGAACTGCCGAACTGCAGCTAGCAGTCAGCTGAAGTAGCCTGCAGTGCTGCACTCTAACCACTGCGCCACCTCGGCTCCTTAGATAATTCATTAGCTTGACAATTAGCAGAAAAGCCAAACCTGAATTCACTATGTATGGTGTAATTAATTCTTCCAATTAAATGAGTAGTATTAAGGGAGAATAAATGAAAAAAATATATGTCTTAATGAAAAGCTTCATAATAATTACCATAAACCAAGGAAAGAAAGTACTTTTAAAAATAAGTTACAGGTACTAAATTCTGTCAGGAGGATAATGAAAATCTAAATGCAAATATAAGAGTATTATCGAGAAAAAATAGCTAGTTACAAAAAGAAAGAATTCAAATTATAAAGATAAAATAGTATTAATTAATGAAAATGTATAGCATAGACAATTCTAGATCCATGGAACTGAAGAAAAAGCTTACAGCATTAATTTTCATAAAGGGAAATTATACAACAAATGCTCAGCTGTATAGACCAGCTTTCAATGCAGATGATAAAATCATCGCAGGACTTTTAGCAAACAGATTAAATAATTTAATTGGTAACTACACAAATATTAAGCTAGATTGATTAAACAAAAATATTTAATTTATACTAATAGAACTCTCCATATTAGCAATGCACATATAAGCAAAGAAATCCACTCTGGAACTTTCTTGGATGCTGCTGAAGCGTTTAATAGTACGAGTATTCTTGTTTGGCAATGTCTCCTTTATAAATCACCAATATTAAATTGATTGCACCAATCTGTTTTGCATTTTTAGCAAGGTAATTGCTAAACAGGTGATTAGGTATGAGTCTAATGTTTGGAAAAGGTGATCATTCTCCTCTCTATTGTGTGCTTTTGTCATTGAGTTATTTAAACAGTTAAATAACTGGATGGCAATATTGCAAAATTACTTCGTAACTGAATGGTCACTGCCCAAGGATGTCGCCAAGTGAGGTCTATTTCCTGGAAGTGTCCTGGGAGCCAGTCTAGCACTTGAACAAGCATTTCATACTGTGTTTCCCCGAAAATAAGACATGTCCCGAAAATAAGCCCCACAGGGCTTTTCGGGACATGCGTTGAAGTAAGCCACCCCCCGAAAATAAGCCCCCCCAACTACTTCCGCGGAAAGGGGGGGACATGCCGGGAGCTGTTCTTTTTGCGGCGGCCATTCTTTTGGCCGGGAGAGAGAGAGAGAGAGAGAGAGAGAGAGAGAGAGGAGAGAGAGAGAGAGAGAGAGAGAGAGAGAGAGAGAGAGAGAGAGAGAGAGAGAGAGAGAGAGAGAGAGAGAGAGAGAGAGAGAGAGAGAGATCCCTGCGTCGCCGCAGGCAGCAGCGAGTTTCAAAACGCTGCCGGAGGCATCCCAGAACAGCCCAGCCAGTCCTGCGGGGAGGTGCATGTAGCCACCTCTCACTTACTCTCTCTCTCTCTGTCTCTCCCCCGGCCAACGCCGCACAAATAGCAGCTCCCGGCTGGGAGAGCTAGAGCAAGTCCCTTCGGCTCTGCCTCCCAATGCCACCTCCCTCTGCCTCCTGCTGCCTCCCTACCTCCCTCGCTCGCCCGCTGCACAAAGAGCAGCTCCCGGCTGGGAGAGCGAGAGCAAATCCCTTCGGCTCTGCCTCCCAATGCCACCTCCCTCTGCCTCCCGCTGCCGCTGCCTCCCTCCCTCCCTCCCTCGCCTGCTGCACAAAGAGCAGTTCCCGGCTGGGAGAGCGAGAGCAAATCCCTTCGACTCTGCCTCCCAATGCCACCTCCCTCTGCCTCCCACTGCCGCTGCCTCCCTTGCTCGCTCACCCGCCGCACAAATAGCAGCTCCCGGCTGGGAGAGCGAGAGCAAATCCCTTCGGCTCTGCCTTCCAATGCCACCTCCCTCTGCCTCCTGCTGCCACTGCCTCCCTCCCTCCCTTGCTCGTTTGCTCGCCCGCTGCACAAAGAGCAGCTCCTGGCTGGGAGAGCGAGAGCAAGTCCCTTCGGCTCTGCCTGTGGCGGGGGGGAGAGATAGCCGTGCACTCTCTGCGAGACGCTGGTAAGATGAGGGTCTCGCAGCCCGTCCCTCCCCGTCCCTGCCACCACCAAATTGTGCCTGAAGATCTTACCATACCAGCGTCTGGCAGTTCGCCGCTTCTCTTTCTCAGCAGCTCTTAAAATGGGACACTCCTTGAAATGTAAAGGAAAAGTTATAGCGAGTGTGAGCAATTAACAACTTCTCACACTCGCGATAACTTTTCCTTTACTGTACATTTCAAGAAGTTTCCCTGCAAAGACCTGCAGAGAAAGAGAAGCGGCAAGCTGCCAAACACTGGTAAGATGAGCAGCCCGGCCCTCCCCCTCCCCTGCCTCCCCTGCCACCCCCAGGTAGGACACGCATCTCGCAGCTCTCTCCACCGTGAGACACGTGTCCTAGATGCTCGTTCAGAGCGGCTGCTGTCCAGGCTGGATTTGGAAGCCGAAGAGCCGACATTTGGGGGAAAGAAAGACTTCTGCTGTTTCTGCTTTTGATTGCATGGAAGGAAAGCAGCAGAAGTCTTTTTCTTTCCCCCAAACTTCTTCGGCTCTTCGGCTTCCAAATCCAGAAGCAGCGGGGAGGAGGACGCCCGCCTCGCCCTGCCAAGCCCCAGCGTGAGACGCGCGACCTACCTGGTACTTGTCCCGGGACCTCCGTCGTGTTCTTACGGTCTTCTCTCCACGGCAGCCCGTTCTGAAAGAGAACGTCTCGCGAGTTCAAACTCGAAGTCACGCGGCGTTCTTTCAGAACGGGCTGCCATGGAGAGAAGACCATGAGAACGCGATGGAGGTCCCGGGACAAATCGCAGGTAGGACGCCCGCCCGCCCGCCCTGCCAAATCCCAGCGCGAGACGCCCCTCCTACCTGGGACTTGTCCCGGGACCTCCGTCGCGTTCTCACGGTCTTCTCTCCACAGCAGCCCGTTCTGAAAGAGAACGTCTCGCGAGTTCAAACTTGAACTCGCGCGGCGTTCTTTTAGAATGGGCTGCCGTGGAGAGAAGACCATGAGAATGCGACGGAGGTCCCGGGACAAGTCCCAGGTAGGACACCCGCCTCGCCTCCCCCCGCCCTGCCAAACCCCAGCGCGAGATGCCCCTCCTACCTGGGACTTGTCCCGGGACCTCCATCGCGTTCTCACGGTCTTCTCTCCACGGCAGCCCGTTCTGAAAGAGAACGTCTCGTGAGTTCAAACTCGAACTCGCGCGGCGTTCTTTTAGAACGCGCTGCCGTGGAGAGAAGACTGTAAGAACGCGACGGAGGTTCCGGGACAAGTCGCAGGTAGGACGCCCGCCCCGCCTCGCCCCGCCAAGAGAGACGCACCACTTACTGGAGTTTTGCAGCTCCGTGGTCTCTCGGCTTGTCTGTTTGCAAGTTTTTTTCCCTAAAGAGACTAGCCGAGAGACCACGGAGCTGGCAAACTCCAGTAAGTGGTGCGTCTCGTGCCCCGCCCCGCCTGCACCCCGAAAATTATAAGCCACCCCCGAAAATAAGGCCAGGGGCATTTTTTGGGGGGTAAAAAAATATAAGCCCCTGTCTTATTTTCGGGGAAACACGGTAGTTCCATATCCTGCCCAAAGAGAGAGAAATATTTCTTTCCTAAACAATTTTCAAGGAGTAATTTTAACATTTCTTAAACACTTTTTAGAATAATTTCAAGCTATTAGTTTATAGATCAGTGAACTATAGTAGGCGAAAAAATGCATAAAGCTTTTGCTTTAACAGAATTGTCAGTACGGACTTAAATCTCTATTGTAATTTTTAGTTGTTTATCTCCAACATGTAACAAATTAATTGGAAGTTCAAATTGCACAAATTTGTCAATCAAATTGCGTAGATAGTCTGAGTGAAAATAAACAATTTACACTCAATGCTTACCAAAATTATGTTGTAACATGCTCAAGCATGAACCATTTTCAATCTGGTTGTCTAAATTCAGCAAGATTAATAAGCTTCAGGTCTGGTGTTCCTTTGAGATATGAACATAAATATTGCTTCAATTAACTTGAACATGAGTGTTAATTTAACATATACTCCTAAAAATGCAGTAAGATATGTACAAAACTATTTTAGGGTTAGGGTTAGGTCATTTTAGGAATGGAACGTTCCAGAGAATTCCAAAATATTTTGTTTCAATTCTTAATAACATTTGGAAAAAAACCGCTTCAGAAGAGTCAAATTGCTATAGGAAGCAGAATATTTTGTTCCTGAAAATAGGTTTTGCACATCAGTTAACTATTACAATATAAGGAGTTCTCCTTTAGCACTATTGGCGGTGATGGCGACCTATACAGTATATATATAGCTATGGACTAGCTGTAGTCAATCTTGACTTTTCTTTTTCATAGAATAAGTTAACCTGTTAATCAATGGAGGATATTTTATTTATTATATTTATCAAATTTTTAGAACCATTCATTTATCTCACAGAGGGACTCTGGGTGATGTACAAGTGAGCAATATTAAAACACAAAAGACAGTATATAAAATTTACAATTTAAAAAAGCAAGGATATATTAGAAATTAATATTAAAGTTAATTAAAAGGCCGGGGGGGGGGGCTTTCATGGCATAACCAGCCCCATGGTTGCATGGTTTTCTGTGAGCCCCAAGCATAGCTGCAGAGCCATGCCTGCCCACCTCACCTCTGGATGGAGAATGTTCCACAGGACAGTGGCAATGGCAGATAAGGCTCACTTCCTGGACCCCACCAGCTGGAATTCTTTTAAGTGATGGGATGCACAACATGCCTTCCCTGCCTGGCCAGGTAGAATGGGCTGAGTTAATGGGACTGAGACAGTTCTCAATTATAATCTGAACCTCTTACCTGGCTTTAAAGATCATAACCTACACCTTGAATTGGATCCAGAAGCAAACTGCTTCCAGTTTTTACACGTGCTGTTCTTTGGGCGTCCAAGATCGCCCCTTGTGGTCACATTTTGTAACTTTGATAATCTATACTTTCATTAAAAGCATTGTTGAATCTAGCACAGAATGAAATAATCATCACAAAATGACTGTTGTGGGAGACATGAATAGATGAGAAGCAGTAATTTGCCAGAAGGAAGTAGGAAGCTAAGCCCAAGACACTCTCTAACTCAATTTGCTTCAGTAACTGTGGGGGAAAAGTAATTACATTTCAAAACTCTGGCATATAGTTACATTCGCCTTCATTTTCCAAAAATGTGTATGGGACCTGCTGCATGGATCCCCAATACCAGTTTTCATATACCATGTCACACATATCCATCATGTTATTCCCTGTTGAGATAAGCAAACACAGGGAAAAAGTAAGTCAAGAAAATTAATGATGTGAGATAAGAAAAAGAGAATAGGAGATAAGATCCAAACCTACTATGCCACTTGCCAGATGTGCTATAGATACTGACATTAGTAGAGAAAGTATAATCTGAATTATAGGCCTGTTAATGGAATTTCTGCCAAGAGGTGAGGTCAAGGAAAAGTGCCTTTTCAGTTGTGGCCCCATCTCTGGAACACTCTATCACTGGAGGTGAGAACTGCACTCACCCTTTTGGCCCTCTGGAAACATGGTTTTGCCAGTTGCATTAGGGCCACAAGGGGGGCACTTATTGCTGGAAGTGGTTGACAGGGTAAGAAGACCTCATCTCTGTACCATTCATCTCTGGATTCCTTATTTTTTGCATAGTTTAAATTACTAATTTGCGTAAATTTTTATACATTTAATTAAATTTTAACTGTATTTTATATATCTTTATACAATCTATTAGCCATCCAATGTGGCTTCACTGGAGAGATGGGTGGCATATAAATTTAATAAATAAATATTCTAAATTACTAGCCTTAGTTGTAACTTATCACACATGAAGCATTCTCTGCTAACGGTATAAGGATATACTAGGAATTTTAGACATATTTTGACAGGTACATCACAAGCTCAGCCAAAGTCCAGTTTTACCCCAGATATGTTCATGTTATTCTGTGTAAGGTAGGATATGTGATCCAAGAATTAAACAAATAAGCTGTTGTCTGCCTCCCACCAACTTGAAGTACATGCAAGTCAGGTAGGGAGTCTTGAGTGCCCATGCAAACTCTAAAATATATTACATCTTAAGGTAATATACTTGTCATCTGGTATGTTGCTCTTGAACCTCTGCTAAAATATATAGTAGTGAATTAGAGTATGCTCTAGAACAGTGATGGCGAACCTATGGCACGGGTGCCACAGGTGGCACGCGGAGCCATATCTGCTGGCACGCGAGCCGTTGCCCTAGCTCAGCAACAGCGCGCATGTGCGTGCCCGCCAGCTGATTTTTAGCTTGCGCAGAGGCTCTGGGAGGGCGATTTCAGCCTCTGGAGGGCCTCTGGGGTGGCGGGGGGAGCGTTTTTGCACTCCCTAAGCTCCCAAGAAAGCCTCTGGAGCCTGGGGAGGGCGAAAAATGGGCCTACCGGGTCCACTGGAAGTCGGGAAATGGAGGAGTGGGGGGGTCATGCACGCATACACAGGGGGGTGGGGCAAGTGGGGGGGGCTTTGAATTATGGGTGTGGGCACCCACGTACGTGCGATAGCGTGCGCACACACTATTTCGGCACCCGAGGAAAAAAAGGTTCGCCATCACTGCTCTAGTAACTCTGTCTACTTTGGAATTATAGTTAGAAGAATGTTCATATTTCTTTTTATGCATTTTGGATATGAAAAAATTAACTTGAAAAGTTAGTTAATCCATTGCTTGGTGTATTTTAAGTTTCTTTATAAAAAAGGAAAAGAGAAAGGGCAAATGCTAATTGTTCCTATAGTGCTAATTTTAAATTTAAATTACAGGCTATTATGTTTCAGTATTTTAACAGTATAACATCTATCATGTTCCAGCCAAATTAATAGTATTGCATTTTTTTACATATGACAAATGAAATAGTGTTGCATTTCAAAAGTTTGTATTTGAGATAAAGCAAAACCATTCATTTAAAAATCTTAAAGCTATAATGCGTATATTTATAAAAAGGAGGGGAAAGGAATTGTCTTTGAAATAGTATTTAAATTTTATACTATTAAATTATACACATGAACAGAGTGGTTCTTGACCCAGTGAGTTATTAGTTATAGAATATGTATCTCCAGCTGTTCAATTAGGCAGTGGTTAAGCGTCTGATATGTTATCTGTGTCTGTTTTTCAAAAGAATGGAATCACTGTGATTACCATTTTTCTTGGTACTGTTAGTCTAGTCAGATTAGAAAGTATTGCATGCTTACACAAATATTTCTGGTAAAATTTAAAGATACATGTTGTCTTTTATAGATATCTATTGCAGTGATGGCTAACTTTTTTCTCGTCGCATGCCGAAAGCGTGCGCGCCTGCCGGCACCCATAATGCAATGCTTGCGCGACACCCCCCCAGCGCCCCCTGCACATGTGTGTGTGCTCCCATGCTTCCCCCGCCCTCTGCCCAATTATGGACCTTGCAGGCCTCCCTGCAGCCTCCTGGGACCAAAAACAGGCCGAGAGGGGGCGCTGCACCCCCCACACCCAATTTTGGGCCTAGCAGGCCTCCCTGCAGCCTCCTGGTACCAAAAATGGGCTGTGGGGGGAACCACACCCCCCCACTCTCCCCACCCCCCGCACATGCGTGTGTGACCCTCCACCCCCACACATGCGTGCACTTCTTCCGCATGCGCCCTGCCCTCTGCGCATGCACGGCAGTTACCCAAAAATCAGCTGGCCTGCGGGAGGCGTGCATGCGCAGTGGAGCTGAGCTGGGCAACGGCTCGCATGCCCACAGAGAGGCTCGGCATGCCACAGGTTCGCCATCACGGGTCTATTGTATGCATCTAAAGAAACCTACTGTGGAAGATAACATCTTATCAAAGAGATCTATGTATTTTTCTGTCTATGATTGAAATAAATTTCTGTGCTTATTTTAGTCATTCAAAAACTTGTCCTTGTAAAGGGACCTGGGGTGTGCATTCTGATTCTATCCTTCCACTCTTTGGGCTCCTTATATCATGGAATATTGTCATCATTACAGTAGATTCTCATATAGATGTTTTCAATTCCTCAAAGACCTAATAAGGTATCTCTCCCAATGTTAGCAGATAATCTCAATTGCAGATCTGACTTGTTCGAATATTGTAGCAATATTCTTTTACATCACCACATGTCCATGCAGAGGTGGCTCTGTGGCCATATGCTCTTCTGCTATGCTCCTTACAGGAAATCTTGGTTGACATTCATCTGGAGCATTCTGAAGACAAACCTGACCTAAGAGTACAAAGCTTCTTTGCAGCTTCTTTTGCCTGATCAAGATTCTGTGTGTCTTCCTAAGTTCTTTGATTTTGTGCTATTTTTTTCTATTCATTGTACTTGTGACTAAAGAATTGGACTAATTTTGATGATCACCACTATTATTTTTCTTATATTTTATGTTTTACGCTCATCCTTTATTTTATCTATGGATTTTAGTAGTGTGTGTCTCTGAATATATTTGAAGTGTATTATGTGTTCTGGCTGAATGGCTATAATAAAAATTAATCTAATCCTACTTTAAGTGCTCTTTTGGAACATTGGATATTGTGTTGCGAAGAACAAAGATGTCGAGATATGTGGAAGAATGTTCTATAATTTAGGAGATAGCGGGTTGTTTCCTTAATGACTCATTTGTGTTCTAACAGACTCTTGAGTTAGGTAGTACATTTAAAAATGATGCTGATAATAACAAAAGCCCAGTTGCTACTGTATGCATTTAAACACTGGGATTGTGTGTATGAAATTCTTCTAATCAGCATGAGAACTTGTCCAGAGAGTGCTTTTGATGTTTGATTAAATGATCACAGGAACATCTGGAGGGAGTTAGATTTGGAGTTGTTGCTGTGATGTACTGTAGAAGCCAAAACTCTTTTGCAATTTTCATCTGCTGGATAGGGTGGAGAGATGATGCATGACTTTTATTTTCCAATTCTTATTAAGAACAGCTTCCCCCACCCCCTCAGCATAAATAATTATACCTCATAAGCTAATTTTCTTATGCCTTTTATCTAGCCAGCAATATACATTTTGTTATTTTTAAATGGCAAAGCTGTGGTAAATATGAACATGTAAAATTTTCAGCTTAAGTGAAAAGGTGAGCTTTAATGAGATGCATTTTGTGACTTCAACATTACTGATTTCATTGGCTTGGGGAACTGGGGTAAAGTCAAAGCAGGAAGAGATCAAAGTATAGTTTAATAGTTTCTGTCCTTTTCATGACCTGATTTTATTTCTGTAATCTGTACAGTACTTGTTGGATTGTCTGTTTTGCTGTTTTATTTGAGCTTTTAGCTTACAGCTTAGTAGAAAATAGAAAAGTAAAAACTGTTGGTTTGGGGGCATGTTGTGATCAAATCCAACTTTTATTAGGGTCAAAGAGCAACATGAGGGTGGGCTACAGTCAATTAAAACATAAAAATTTTATCAAAGACCACAAAAATAATAATTTCAAAAAATAAAAGATGTAGAACAGATATGTTTGGGGAAAGCTTAATATCTTATAATGTCTCCTATAAGGAAAATTAATCTTGTGTTGAAAATATACCCTGCAATGTGTGAAGGGCAGTGCTTTTTAATCATCTTTGAATTCTAAACAACTCACACCAATATAGCCTAGCGCTGAATAAATGTGTAAAATGTGATTAAAATAATTGGTGTAGTCATCAAGGCAATAACTCCTCAGACATGTTGATTGATACAAGTCCTAATGCAGTGATGGCGAACCTTTTTTTCCTCGGGTGCCGAAAGCTCACGCGCCTGCGCTATTGCACATGCTCGAGTGCCCACACCCATAACTCAATGCTGCCCCGCCACCCATGCATGTGCGCACAATCCCTCCGCTCCCCCATTTCCCGACTTTGGGTGGGCCCGGTAGGTCCGTTTTTGCCTTCCCCAGGCTCCAGAGGCTTCCCTAGAGCCTGTGGAGGGCGAAAACACCCTCTCCCCCCCCCGGAGGCCCTCCAGAGACCGAAAATGCCCTCCCAGAGCCTCCACGTGAGCCGAAAATCAGCTGGCCGGTGCGCACATGTGTGCTGGAGCTGAGCTAGGGCAACGGCTCATGTGCCGGCAGATATGGCTCTGCGTGCCACAGGTGGCACGCGTGCCATAGGTTCGCCATCACTGTCCTAATGTATTGCTTTTTGTAATCTAAATTTAAACAATTGGTTTTATAGCCTGAATCTGCAAAATAGAGTCAGAAAGACTAAGGCTCAGTATAAGCAAAAAATAACATAAATGTGTTCTTTGAGTATGTATAGAATAAGAGGAAAGTCAAGGAAACAGTTGAATCACTAGTTGGTGAAGATGGCAAGATATTGATGGGCCACAGGGAGAAGACTGAATTGTTTAATTCCTATCCTGACTTGCCTGTGCTGCAGATCAAAATAGGCAAGGAATTGGTGAGAGAATACTTAGCTGCTTTGAATGAATTCAGGTTTCCTGGACAGGATGGGTTACACCCCAGAGTGCTTTGGAACTCTGTTACCTCAGAGAGCCAAGAAAATCCTGGAGTACAAGAGAAGTTCCAGAAGACTGGAGAAGAGCCACTATTGTTCCAATCATTGTTGTGTGTTGTCCAGAGTCACCTTCAGTGAGATGGGCGATTATATAGATTTGATTAATAAATAAATGTAATTTGCAATTTTAACTATTCTAAACTCTTAATCCTTTCCCTAGTATTAATGATTCCCTAAATTAATGAACATGTTATAGCACTCACTGAAAACTTTCTCTAAGGTCATGTCCATGGCTCCCTACATGTACTTACATTTCAGTAAGGCATTTGATAAAGTAGACCATAGCTGCTTCTTAATAAACTGGAATGATTTGAGGTATATGGTCCTACTACAAGATGGATTTGCAGCTCAGTGAACAATTGCAGCCAGTGTATGTGGGCCTACATCCACATAAAGGGAGGTATGCAATGGGATACCCCAGAGTGCTGTCTGGGGCCCAGAACTCTTCAAAATCTTCATAAAGTACTTAGATGAGGTAATGGAAGGGATCCTCATACAGTTTGCGGATGATATAAAATGTGGTGGGGCTGGAGGTAGGCTCAAGGTCAAAAGGATGTTGGGGGACTTGAGCACCTGTCCAATAATAGGTTGTTCAATGATAAGAAATGTACAGTTATTGTCAGCCGTCAAAGGTAGACCAGATAGGAAATATGATTAGATGCATTAATTCTATTTTGACAGAATCTAGCAGTACAAACTTCCCCCTGCTATTTTTAGTTGCTTGATGCATTGTCAGGGCCTTCCTAAATTTCTTTTTCTGACGATTAAGCCATTGGGACCTTTTGCGTCTCATACCTGATTGTTTCCTAGGCAACATCTCTTCTTGTCATTCCCCAAGATCATCCATACATTCCATTACAGTTCTGTATTTAGGCAGGTTAAACCAGATGCACAGGTACAAGATAAGCAGTCCCTGGCTCCACAGTAGAACTTGTAAAAAGGCTCTTCATGTCCTGATAGACCACAGATTAAGTATGAGCTGGACATGTGCTGCCAGAAAAGCCAATGCAGTTTTGGACTGCATCAGCAGAGGTATAGCGTCAAAATCATAGGAAGTGAAAGTAAAGCCAGCTCTATGCTGCACTGCATCTGGGATACTATGTCAAATTCTGGCTTCCAAAATCCTACCAAGACCAAATAAAAGTTGGTATGGTTAGCCTAAAGAAGAAAAGGCTAAGGAGACAGAAGAGCAGTCTTCCAATACATGAAGGGATATCATAGGATAAGGGTGTAAATTTGTTCTCTACAGCATACAATGGTAAGACAAGAATTGATGGGTAAAAACCTTATGGCAGGAGATCCAAACTTGAAATAAGGAGAACTGTGAAAGCTATTAAACAGTAGGATAACTTGCTTCCTGAAGTTGTGGGTGTCCCACTGGAGGTTTCAAGAATAGATTGAACAGCCATTTGTTTAAGATGGTATGAGAATTCCTGCACTGGACAGATTAGACTAGGAGACCCCCCCAAGTTCCTTTCAACCTTATGTTTCTATATCAAAGTGGTTAGAAGATTCTCCAATCTGTTGTAGCTGGTGAGCACCAAATTTGGAATTTTGAGAGCACATCTTGAACATTTACCTCAAATCATTGCAATGGAAGAAGGCTTGGCTAGAGGTCGTCATTCACAACTTGTTGACTTCCCAGAAGACAAACTGGTGAATCTTTAAAAAACAGTAACATGCTTGAGGAGCTAAGTGTAAGTCAGAAGTTGGGTATGAATGCCAAGACAGAGGTTAGAATTTAATTAATTGAAGAGCAGAGGCATTCCTTAAAACCAGCAAGGTTTTATTTTACTCCCAGTACTAATTTCAGAGGAGACCATTTAAGACTTTGTAATAAATAATTAGGAAGATGGGTAGAATTTAAACACCCAATTGTGTATTTATTGTGATTAAATACATATCCCAGAGTGCAAGAAAGAAATTCAACTGGTTGTGTGGTAGCTGACTGCATCAATTATGTTGATGTTTCCAACGTGCCTAAGCTTGTTTTCTTTCAGTCTCTTTCTGCTATTTCAGCTTGCTTAAGGTCAGAACTCTGGATTTAGTTTGGATCAGTGAGGTTGATGATCTCCCCTGAAAAATTGAAGGAAGGATGCTAGGAAATAGTGTGCAAATGAACCACATTTGGGAGATTCTGTATTGAATAAATCAACATTAGCAAAAAAATATCGAGCTGCTTTTTCTCTTTTTCCTTTTTTGAAATGCTTTATGCATTTTGGAGGGTGCTTCGTAAGACATCACATCTGAACTAAGGCTCAAATGCCTTCCAAAGTGAAGCAGATTGAGGCTGGCACCTTTTTCTGTTTTAATTTTAAATGGTTATCAGATGCTGAAAAGTACAGAGATAAACAAAGTGCTAAAATTAAATTAAAAGGAGAACAAACAGCATTTTCTGTTGGGGCTTTTGAAATAATATGAATTGATATAGTGGTCCTTTGCCAGAGTAGTAAGTCTGCAAATATTATCCTATCAATCTAAATTGTGTTACTATATATGCAAGAAACAGAAACAAGTCAAAATTGGTTTATCTGTGCCAGAGTTTATATTTTTGCTTGGAACATTGGAACATAAACCAGTTGTTTTTTTTACCTGATTAGTTTTTTCTTTTATTTCCCTTACTTAGATGGGTGGTGGCAAAGCATGTCTAAGGCTACCCTAGCTTGAAAGTAGAACATGTAAAATGTCTGTACTATCTATTTCCTGAAATTGAGGCAAGTATGAATTAAAGGGCATTATAAAACAAATAGAAATGTGAGCAATTATCTTTAATTCTGCTAAGTGCTACAATTATTACCAGCCTGAGTATGCCACTGTTTTCACAATCACAACCTTAGCCTAGCAGAGGCTTAAAATACTTCTTGTCAGTTAGAGCGACAATGAAACTTTACTAGAAGAGATGGCACAGTTGTTTGTCATAGTAGTGACATTTTCGAGAACTTGTCTGTAGAGATTGTAACATCTGTTATAATATAAACAGGAATACTCATTTTTGAGCAATCCAATATGAGTGTAGGGATCTGAATAATTTGAAAATACCTGCTTTCTATAAAGTTTTGGGAAACTATTGTTTACATAGGCTTATTAATAAATACCTTTTTAATGCTGTGCTTGGATCAGATTTGATGTATTTTTCTATTCATATCTGTTCAGTTATGGTGGTAGACCACCATGCAATTAAAACCAAAGGCCATATTAATAATTTGCAATCTTATTCTCATTGCATGTACAAATATTAATGTTAAATGTCATGCTCTTTGTTTAAGGAAATGTATAAATAACCTCCTCCTCCTCCATTTTTCTTTAAAGGGAGGTTTCTTAAATCTGTCAGTAATTTCAAATTAATTTATGCATGTTGGGCATAAAATTATGAAAGACTATTGATTTACATAGATTTTAAGAATGCCTGACTTCCAACAACTTTGGATGTTTCACATGATTAAAAAAGCCAGAACAATAAAGGAACAAATGACGTGTTTCCAAAAAGAGAAAACCGTCATACAAAATACCACAAAATCTCTCAGGGGACTCACCACCCTCTATCTCAAGGCCTGGGAAGATAGCCAGGTTTTCAGTGCATTTTCAAATATCATCAGGATAGAACCATATAGATCTCTAATGTTTCCAAGCCTTTTCTTTTCAAAAGCTGTTTCAATCTCTCCAATTCCACAAGGACATAAATATGTTGCAAAGAGATACTTTGAAATCCTTCTTTTGTAGCAGAACATAAGGTAATAGGGATGTATGGAATATTACAAGCCATTCTGTGGATGGAACACGTAGACCAGTGATGGCGAACCTTTTTTGGTTCGTGTGGCAAAAGGGGGGGCGCGCGCGCGTGGGCCCACACTTATAATTCCATGCGGGGGGCCCTGCGCATGCGTGCGTGACCCACCCGCTCCCGGCATGCGATGGCACGCCTGTTTTTCACTCTCCCTAGGCTTCAGAGCCTTTCTAGGAGCCCGGAGAGGGCAAAAACGGACTTCCCCACCCACCCACCCCCGAGGCAGAAAATGGCCCGTTTGCCAACTTCCGGTTGGACCGGAAGTCCAATTTTTTTGCTCTCCCCAGACTTCAGAGCATTTCTAGGAGCCTTGGGAGGGCAAAAACAGCCTTTCCCACCCCCGGAGGCCCTCCGGAGGCCAGAAATGGCCCATTTCCCAACTTTCCTGAGCTCACGTGCCCACCGATATGGCTCTGTGTGCCACTTGTGGCATGCATGCCATAGGTTTGCCATCACTGATGTAGGCTTGCAATAGTCTGTGCCCAAACCAAACTATGTAAGTTTTAGAAATTTCGCTTGAATATAGAAAGAAACACAACTGTTTTTCAGATATGGTCTTGAAGGCGTTTGCTATGGATAGAAAAGCTTCAGAAGGAAGGAAAGAGAGGGAAAACCTCTGGGACATGTTATTTG
Organism: Diadophis punctatus similis; assembly: GCA_023053685.1. Classification (NCBI taxonomy): domain Eukaryota; kingdom Metazoa; phylum Chordata; class Lepidosauria; order Squamata; family Dipsadidae; genus Diadophis; species Diadophis punctatus. The sequence goes on along the minus strand of JALIGW010000001.1, from coordinate 169,604,445 downwards.
CTTGGCAATGGCAGGTGCAGGTATTATGACTGAGGGGAGTCAGGGAAGAGAAAGAATGGAAGTTGCTGAAGTTCAGAGTGGTAAAGCCAGTGAGATTTGCCCCACTGAGACATCCAAGGCAGTAATTAAGAGGAAGCCAAGGAGGGACAGGAATGTACTGAAATAACAAAGAAGTAGGTGGACTGGTTAGGTATGATAAAAAGTAGATAAAAAGTGCCACACTGGGAGCTGATTTCCTTCTGCAGAGACTATTGCAATAAGGAACAAGTGCAGAGGCTTTCAGATTGGCAGCAGCATCTGTGAGGAGACAGGGAAGGCACTAGAAGCAGGTCGGCCAGGGGGATGTGCTTGCACTGGGACATTCATGGTGGCAACTGAGCAGAGGTAGCAGACAAAGTTTTATTTTGGCCAAACTGTGTCTGGTTCGAAATAGTTCAGCACAACTTCCAGAATGTGAGGGTTTATACGTGAAAATAAACTTATTTCTGTTTTGTGCATACCTAGAGCTCAACTGGTACACTGCTTAGAAAAAAAAATCCCATCTGTTTAGGAATATTTAGCACTCAGAAGTGGTGTATTTTAATCCCGTTAACAGGCTATAGATGTGTATGAGTTTGTGCAAAAATCAGGCACAGCACTGCAAACAGAAAATCATGTGGAACTCTATCATCAACGTATGTATCTTTCTTACAAACTTCACACTGCTGAACTAGATTAAATAATATACACATCTGGAAATATATTGGAGGCGGCAAGCACTCACAGTTTAGAGGCTCCCTGATATACAACATACTTTGTTTTCTGTGGGTGAACCTAACAAAATATTTCCTGCAGAAACATCATCTTCTAATTTGAAAAGAATCAGCCTTCCAAACATACTTGATCTAAGCTACCATATGTCCTTTCCCAATGGTTTTCATGCTCCAGAGATTCCTGTATTCTGATGATGTTATCAATAATAGTGTCATTGTTAGCGCTAGTTAAAATTAAATAAAAATTGAATCCAGAGATTAAAGGTGGTTAGAAAGTCCTGATTACAAGAGTCCTTATTACAATGCAATTAATAAATTGCCAGGTTTCTTAACTCTGATGGAGGGGCTTGGGATATGGGCAGAAGATAAGCTGAATATTCATTGTTCCAATTTTCCTTGACTTTGGTTAATAATATGAATATGTCATCCATTTCTTAATATAATCATTAAGCAAATATAACACTACCTTTAAATATAACACTGCCCTTTATTATATTATATCTTCCTATCCTGTGACAATATTGAGTATAAAAGATCTGGATGTGTATTTTTGCTTCTTTGTTTAAAGATAATGTTTAAACATTGTGTTCATGTCATGGGAGTATATGAAAATTGTAGATTTATTATTGTATTTTAACTTTAATTTAAGAGTGCTGGAGATAAAGTAAATATTAATTATTCAGTAAATTTTAAAAAATCAAAAGGAGAAATAAGAGCAAATATGAGCACTGTTCAGAGTAATTTCTTTAAAAATATGGATTCGATGTACAGTAATACGTAGCTTGTCAGCTGTGGTAGATGAGTGAAGCTACTCTTTCCAGATGCTACTTATTTCAGACTATAATTTTTTTCACAAGTAATATGAGATTAGAAAATAGACCATATAGTGCTGACATTTTGAGCAGAATCAGAATCATATAATTTGTGTTCTTCATTCAGAATAATTATAATTTTCATACCTTTTCAAGAATAGCAATGTTTGAGTGCAGCTACGCCTGCTTTTAAAAGGCATGGGGCAGGTTTATATAAAACTCCATAAATTGGCCCTAGAGAGTTGGGAAAATATTTGTGAAAAGAATGAGGATTGCATGATGAATCTTAGGAGGGGGATGAGAAAAAAACATCTTCCCATTTATTAGGTGAAATATTCACTGGTTTAAAAGCATTTAAATCACCAAAAGTATACTTAGAATCAAAGCCAATGCCCCATGCACCTGTATATTTTCAATATGATCTAAGTGCTATTTGGATAACTTTTTGAATATAAATAAAATTATACTTACACCCTGCAATGCCCTGGCAATTGTAGGGAATTACCATATTGATTGCAATATATTTCATTTGCGAGTTTGAAAACAGCTTTTTAAAAATTCAAAGATTTTACCATCTTATTTCTGCTCAGATAATCGGCTTTGCTGGATAATATTTTTATAAATAGGAAAGTGAAACCAAATGCTTCATTCAGTTTATAGATGCTAAAATGTTATGTGTGACAAACAATGGATCATATATTTAATCTTGACAGTGAGTCACATTTAACTGCTTTTTATGGCTGACCTATGTGAGTTGTGAAAAAGTCTTGAGATGGCAGTGCATGTTCCCAAGGAGGAATTCGCCGAGCAGATAGTTGAATTTAAAGTAACAGCAACCAATAACGTTTTCATGCAATCACATTTAGGTTTTTGATAACTGAGTCACCAACTGTTGTAAAAGTTGTTTATGTGACCTTCTTTTACATTCTTAATTAAAAGAAGTTGAACATTAAAATAAAATTAATATTTGGACAAACATCTTATTAACAATGTTCTTAAACATTCAGCCACTTTCAGCTTGCTTGCTTACTTGAGTCTGGAAGTGTATAGAATCTCAGAATCAGTCATATGTGCAACATTAAGTCTAGACACCACCTTTAAGATGGAAATATGTACAGTAGACTGAAAATATGGAGGCTTATCAGGTAAGCCAGTGGTTCTCAACCTTTTTTTCACCACAGACCCCTTTATACACCTTTTGTAGCCATGGACCATGGCCACGGACCCCAAGACTTAACTCAAGTTTTAAATAATAACATTTCTTCAAACCTTTGTGGATCTCCTGTGACATCGTGGTCCCCCAGGGGTCCATGGACCACAGGTTGAGAGCCAATAGCATAAGCAGTTTAGTTTTGAAAAGTTTAGCTTTACATAAAGACATCGTTATTTGTCAATTGTAATGCACACTATTTATCTAACAATCATTTTTTGTATGATCTATTTTATAGTGTTAGAATCTTTACCTTGAAAATACTTCTTAGTGGGACCATGTGCCTTTATTTGTTTGTTTGTTTGTTTGTTTGTTTGATTGATTTAGAGAGCCAGTTTTATGTAGTAGTTAAGGTATCAGGCAGATGAGCATAAATTCTATTCCCATCTTGGGCATGAAACCAACTGGGTGACTTTGGAGCAGTCACTTTGCCTCATCCTAGGAAGGAGGCAATGGCAAACCACTTCTAAAAAATCTTGCCAAGAAAACTGCAGGGATTTGCCCATACCTCTTCAAGAATCAGACATAATAGAATGGATTTTTTTAAAAGTTTGTTTTATATAACTACCCCTCTCATACAAGTGGCTTACAAGAATTAAAAGCACAGAAAAACCTACAACGTATAACCTCCCTCCCTCCCCCCTCCCTCCCTCCCTCTCTCTCTCTCTCTCAGACACACACACACACACAAAAATTAACAATAGCATACTTCACTCAACCACTTGACCCACATGCCTGGGGAGATAGCCAGGGCTTGCCTTGTGAAAGACTAACAGGACTGGGGCCATTTGAGTCTCCAGGAGCATGCTGTCCCATAAAATATTTGGAAAAGAATTAGTATTGAAAGATTCCCTTTAATAATTAGAATTAGTATCTGATCCCCCCCCCCTTTGTGTCAGTTTTGATTCTTGAGGACTGTGTAGCAGGGGTGCGTTCCTCCTGGTTTGGACTGGTTCACCCGAACCGGTAGCGACCTGCTGGTGATTTCACGATGATGTCACTGAACTGGATCGGTCAGTGCCGGTCCATGGGTGCCGCCATCTTTTTTGAATTTTTTTTCTTGTGCGCATGTGCAGAACCCGAGATTCCGGCACTGTGCATGCGGTCGCCATCTTGTTTTCGGCGTTTTTATTTTTTAATTTTTTCAGTGTTTTTGCACTGCGCATGCACACGTGCGGCCACGTGGCCATGCGGCGCGGGAGGAAGTGAACCGGCAGCGAGGTAAGTTGGAACCCACCCCTGCACTGAGGGAAGGAGCCCCCGAAGCTGCCAGCATTGCAGCTGTCCCCCCTCCCCGCAGCTTGGAGCTCCAAGCGGAAGAGGTGCTCGGCTGTTGCAAAGAAGCAGGAGCTCTGGGTGCGCCATGCCCGCTTCGTTCTCTTTGAGAGCCACTTTGCAAAGCAGCTCTCAAAGAGAATGAAGCTTCTTTGCAACAGCTGAGGACAGAAGAGTTCGCTCAGGACCGATGCCAGCGAGGAAGGCGGCCGGGTCAGAGGGAGGCATAGCCCGAGCTCTCTGGGATGGGTAAACAAGTGTGGGGAGGCGAAGGGGAAAGAGAAGAGAGAGCACTGGGCAGGAGCCAAAGGAGGAGGAGAGCGGCGGTTCTTCTTCGTCCCTACCCGGAGAAGGATGCTCTCAAGGGGGCTCTCCACCCTAACCCAGAGGGAGCCGGGGGTTGCTTTCGCCCTTGGGCAATAGCTCCACCTCCTCCCCTCCTCAAGTCCGGCAAGGAAGCCCACTCCTCCCGCCAGATCTACCCAAGGAAGGAGAGAGAGAGAGCCCGGCGGTTCGGCTGAGCTGCCTCTTCCCCAAGCTAGAAGCAGCAGCAAGCACCAGGCCACCCCCTCTTCCGTGTTAGCCTTAAACTCCACCCCACATTGCCTGAGAAAAGGAGCTTTATTTTCTTGCTCAAGCCGGGGAGCGTAGTGGTTCCGCAGGGCCTTCCGGGTGGGAGGCCTGAGAGAAAATTCCTCTCTTGAGGGCCACCTGCTCGCCCATCCGCCATCCGGGCTGGCCTGGAAGCGGCATGTCCCCTTGTGGCTGGATGCAGGACCCAAGGCAGAGTGGAGATTGAGCAGGTGGCAGCCCAGAGCAGGGCTTGAAAGGTGGCCGAGCCTCGCCTTGTCCCCCCCCCAACCGAGAATCCTGCAGCTGCCACCTCTTTGCAAGTGTAAGAAGCCTGCAGCCATCGATCTTTGCTGGCGTGAGAAGCTTCCAGCCGGTTCTGGCCGGCCAAGAGGAAGCTGCTGCAGAGAGGCTTCAGAGGCCCAGCCTTTCCCCCCCCCTTCTGCCGCCGTAAGTTTTGGGGAGGGAAGTGGGGCGTGTTAAAGAAAAGTAAAAGGGAAGCAGGGGTGGTGGGGTGGGAGAGAGAGAGGCGGGCTGCCTTTAATTTGCTTCGCGTGATGCTAGCGGGGTGGGGCAGGGCGGGAATGAGCTGCCACTTAGTGCAGTCCTGGGGAGGGGAAAGAGAAAGCATCCCTGAGCGGACGTGGTGTTTCGGCAAGGCTTTGCTGGACCTCTGTAGGGTAAGGGCAGCAGCAGCAGTAGCCAGGGCGACGTGCGCTGTTTGTTGTTCCTCTCCACGCTGTAAAAAGCAACCCTTGCCCCAAAGAGGTAGAGGTCCAACGAAAATAAGAGGCTTACCCACCCCGGCATCCAGCACCGGGGATGGCCACTTCAGCAATTGTCGGAGGCTGGAGGCTCTTTTTTTTTCATTCACTCCGTGTTCCTCCTTCATACAAAAAAAAAAAGCCTGCTCTGATCTGGACTCGAATGTCATTTGAAGCAATGCTGTCAGCCTGGAGCATTTCATTTCAGTCTTTGACTGGGTGATGAATTGAACCTCCTCCCCTAAAACGGATGCGACATGGATTGTGGGGTTTTTTGTTTTTTTTTTAGCGACATGGATTGTTCCCCTATGGCTCCCTGCCCACCCTGTCTTGCAACATGCTCTCTGCCCTGAGAAGGTGCAAACCTCTCTGCAGAGCCGCTGAAGTGCTCCTAACATTTTCTCTGCACTGCCCGCGACCGGCTGCGTTTTGTGATTCCGGGCAGCTCAGCGCCAGCCTTTTTGTCAGCTCAGGAAGAAGGGGAACTGGCAGGAGCAGCTGCTGGATACAGGGAGGGAAGAGCTCTGGCTGGGAGCCCAGGCTGCAAAGGGGGGAGCCAGAGCTCTTTCCTCCCTGCATTCGGCAGCTGCTCCTGCCCGTTCCCCTCCTTCCTGAGCTGACATGAAGAGGACTGCGGCTGGCGCTGGACTGCCTGCAAAAGACATTGCACAGCCCCGGTACTGCGCAGGTGGCCCGCTACTCACCTCAGTGCGCAGTGGTGGCAGCAGGAGGAGGAGTCGCTGTCCCCGCCGGTGCTGTTATCCCAGCACAGGAGGGTATCCCGCTTGGGCGCGCATACACATGGGAGAGAAATGAGAGAGAGGATCACCTCTCTATGATTTCTGCCCTTTGTTTGATATCTGACAGAGTTGGTACTATTTGGTTCCTGTTGGTTCAGCAATGCAACTAGTAGAACTCAGAAAGCAGCATTTATTTATTTAACAAAGGAAGTCAGGGATAGAAAGAGGAGGAAGGGAGGAGAAAGGAAGGAAGGAGAGAAAGAGGAGGATGGAAGGAAGGAAGAGAAAGAGAGGGAGGGAGGAAGGAAGGAGAGAAAGAAGGGAGGGAGGAAGGAAGGTAAAATCAGAGGAGGGGAAAGGAAGGTGAAAGGAGGGGGAAGGAATGTAAAATCAGAGGAGGGGGAAGGAAGGAATGTAAAATCAGGAGGCAGGATGGAAGGAAGGAAGGAATAAGGATGTGAAGGGGGTTCATGTGACTGGGAGGGAGTGCGTGATGTCGGGTTGACCATGCCCACCCAGGTTTTGTGGCTCTTGGTGTTTTGTTTTCTGTGGAGAATGGGTCCAAATGGCTCTTTGAGTGTTTAAGGTTGCTGACCCCTGACCTAAACTAACAAAAAAAACCCCACAAATGATTTAATGTGCCTCCTGCATCATTTTTATTACCTCCATGATATTAACCATTCAATTGTTAAGGTATCCAAGACTTCTAAATCCTTTGCTGGCATACTCCTTATAGCAGAGGTAGCAGATCACATGAAGATACATATGAATAAAATCCACTTATATCAATCAGTAGGGCTCATATAGGGTATTAAGAAAGAGAAAGAGAGAGAGACAAGAAAGAGAAAGAGACAAAGTAACCCACCCAGTCACCTGATCACCCAGCTACACCCACCCAATCACACGACCACGAAGCCACGCCCGCCGAGTCACATGACCAGGAAGATACACCTGCCCAGTCACATGACCAGGAAGCCACGCCTGCCCAGTCACATGACCATCAAGCCATGCTCACCATCACATGACCATCAAGCCATGCCCACAAAATAAGCCACGCCCACAGAACCGGCAGCAAAAATAATTTGGAACCCACCCCTGCTGCGTAGGCCCATGTAGTTCTTCAAGGAATATTTCTGAAAGAGGAAATCCCTAAATTTAACATAGGTGAGTATCTGGAACTTTTAAAAAGCCAGATTAAACAGGTTTGCATGATGACTTTGCTACATTTCCTACTTCAAAAAGATGGGAAATGGCAGTGTTGATTTTTCTCAGTTTTGATTCAAAAAGGGATTCAGAGAGGTTGCCCTTCACTGTCACATTCCGAATTGCAATGCAAAAACCACAAAAGGGATATTCTGATTTGGAAGCCCTGCTCACTATTTTTACAGTAATCAAAAGAGTTGGTTTGCAAAATAAGGTGTGTGTGTGTGTATGTGTGTATAAATTTAATATATAAATAATCTTGAAGCAAAAATTTGTGCAAGTGATTAATGGATTCACTTACATGATTCCTTTATACTGTTGATTACTGACGTTTTTTGCTGGCATATGGTTAAAATACATTTTAGTGTAAATAATACCCAAAAAAGTAATATATCAGGAGTCTCTTATCACTTTTTCCAACTAAAAGGCTTAAGCTTTTGTGAGCTCACAACACACTCCTGTTCTTTTGCCATCATAGACTAACACAGCTGTACTCCTACTAAAGCGGTAATGGAAATTAAGTGCTGGCTATGAGTTAGCTTTGGGTTGACTTTGTAATTATGTAGCATCAACTTTTGTGCTTTTAAAAATGGCAGTCATAACCTACCTTATACTGTTGTAATTAATGTTTTTCCGCTTTAAACAAGGATCACAAGTTGAATGTGAAAACACGGAGACATGTACATATATTGCTTCTTTTTGAGTGAAGATCCCAGGGCACTGTCACTGATTATAGCCTTCTTCAATGTGAATGTCTGAATTGCAACTCCAAAAGTTCTCAGCCATGGCCAAACCGACTGGGCAATTCTAAGAGTTGAATCCCACACTTCTGTAAGGCCCCAAGCTGGGAAACATTTTACCTGATATTGTTATTTCTTTGACAAAAATAAGGGGGGAAAAGAGGAGTGCATTCCTTTCCTTTGCAGTCTCCAATACCATTTTAGAGGATGGCAGAAAGAGGAGAGCAAAAGAAAATGCTGCTACAAATATAGAAGTCTGTGTATGTAACATTTCATCTAGTTCTAAACATCAGAGATTGAATAGTGTTTTTTGTTCAATTTTTAAACTTTATTTTAATACAAATAATCCATCTTCCATTAAACAGTGTGTCATCTGGGTACAAATGTTTTGTGCAATAACAGTTGAAGTTTACAGCCATATTCATTATCTTATCTATTCTTAACTTAATACCAATACTTAAGATATCTAATATTATAACAATCCTCTTCTTAACTTAGTTAACACTATTAATTTTTTTTCTATATTTCACTCCTCTACTTTTATTTCTAATTTTCATATTTATTCTCTAACCATCGGTAAAATAACTCCCATATAATATAATATTCAGTTTGTTCTTTCTCTTTAATTGCCAATGTTAACCTATTCATTTCTGCACATTCTAATATTTTCCTAATCACATTCTCCTCTGTAGGAATCTCTGTAGAAGATTTAATAGTTTTTGCCTGTTTCACTTGGTTTATGCCACACCCATACACTAATTTGTTTTTTTCACCTTTACTTGTCTATTTAATCATGTTGGCATTGCTTTATAGCACTACATCTATTTGTAATCTCAAAGAAGATACTGATGTCAGAAAGCATATTTCCTAATGCAAAATGAAATCTGCTGTGGGGTTTATAACATTAATTTTCTCTGAATTAATTATAATTTAGGGATATTAGCAGTAGCTTTCATATTAATTGTCTCAGAATTTTATAACTTTATAATTATGAGAAGTATGTATATTGTATAATATTTTAACCATTATTTTTTTGTAGTTGTGCTGTCCAGTGAGTGTTCCATTTCTTACAAATGCTAGCCTATTCTGCTTTTCTCATTATTTGTTATCTTTAATGATTGTTTTGTTTTATTTCATTACAGGTTATGCCATCATTTTGTCCAATGGTTTATCAGTTTATTTATTCAAAATGTAATTCAATCCTTCAGTACTGATTTCATTGAACATCACATTAAATATCATATCTTACCAAAGGTTATTTTCAGCTATTATGTGCATGCATGGACATGCAAATACATACATGGACATTTAAACCATTATTATAAAATCATGCAAATTTCTTAGAAATAATACTGTTTCCTTTAGTAATTAAAATTTCCAACTTTTTCTCAACATATCAACATGGAATAATTGATTTACATAAGTTTATAAAGAAAATAAAATTGGACTCATTCATATATAGGATAGATAAAATGTATTGAAAACAAGAACATAATTCAACCAGATTTGCAGTATTGTTGTTGTCAGAATGGAAGATTTGTTTATGCTTACTTCTACTGTTGAAAATGAAGTTTCAAAATGCATTAATACAATTTTATCCCACTCTTCAGTATGATAGATAATATTCCTCTGTGGCAGAAAATAAAAGGGTCAGGGAGAGAACTATTTGCACTGCTAATGAAAATTGATGCTCCATTTTTTGTTATAGTCAAAATTCCCTCACATCTCCTATGTACTGTGGCAATAGTTGTCCAGGGGGGAAGGAGGGAGATACATGCAACCTTCATAAAAATTTTGGGGGTTCATAACTGTGAGCTATCCAATGGTATTGTGGGCTTTTATATATATATGACCTGTAGAGAAATGTTGCCTTTTTGTGCATTAGAATTTGGGGGTTGCATTTGCCATAAAAAAAGTCATTATTATTATTATTATTATTATTATTATTATTATTATTATTATTATTATTATTATTATTATTATTATTATCATCATCATCATCATCATCATCATCATCATCATCATCATCATCATCATCATCATCATCATCATAATCTGTGCTGATATGTGACACAGATAGCAATTGCCTTAATTCTCCAGTCTTTGTTGTCCCAAGCTTCCTTCAATAGCAGAGGTCCTTTTGAGTAGATAGGCATATCTAGAATTTTGAGGACATGTTTTGGTCACTCTTATATAATGGCTGTTGTGGTTGCTGTGGCAAATCAACCATACATAAAATAAATCTGTGGCAAGGCAAACTAACTAGATTGTTCCTAACCATCCCTCAAACCTCTCAAGATGCTTTCTCAGCTTGGAATATGCTAGGTTCTACTTATTATTTTACTAAGTAATTTAAAAAAAAAAACAGAGTATGAAGGTGTCATGTGGCCAGATACTTTTACATGAACCAACTCCATGCTGGGGATTTAGATGCATAGAGTTCTTGGCTTCTCATTCCAGGGGAATCTCTGGTTTGGATGCTGTAACATCCAGTAATAGCTGCAGCTGACAGAAGGACTCAGAATACTGTTAGAAGTTGAATTTCTGACAGAATTAATTTAAATGATTGGAAAGCAAGGGGTAATTTTTAAGTACTACAGCAGATAATAATTATTCTATGCTCCACTAAGTTGATTATTATCTTTGGGTGAGATTAGGGAAAAGTAGTCACTCTAAACTAAATATAGATAATTATTTTATGTTGCAAGTATGTAGTTAATTAGAGTAAGAGTATGGTGTTAAATATGCATTGAAGTCTGTCATTAAATTTAAAAGCATACTAGTTATTATTTGATGTATCATATCTCTAATCTATACATCACAACTGTGTTGACATAGGATGTCCTATGTATTTTTAGTCTGACCTAATCAGTTCTACAAGGTCTGTCTTCAAGATGTTCCTGAAGACTGGAAATGATCCTGAGTCCCTCTCTCTCTGTCACACACACACACATACGCGCACAAAAACCAAAAGTCCCAAATGAGATAACAGTGATGACAATAGTAGCTAGCAGTTACCCATTCTGGAACAAAACTCTATAAACAGGTGCATTTAGTCAAGTTTCCCTATTTCTGGTGGCATTCAAGGTACTTGTACTACAGTATGCAATGAAAATATTGGACAATTGGTAAGATGTGATGTCCATGATTAGTTCCTTCCCCATTAGCTGGGTTCTGAAATAAAAATCCTTCAGGTCTATAAAGGTTCAAACAATGTATCATAATCTTCTAAATTGGCCCTTCTCCTGGTTTAGGGAGAAATAATAAAGAAATACTGCAGACATGTTTTTATCTCTTGATAGATCTTTCAAGCCACTCACTACTGAAAAATGTGATCTTTTAAGACAACCTTTTTCAACTAACAAAAAAGAGCAACATTTTTTTTCAACACAGTATTTTTAGAGTGTCTGATTAACCCCTGATCTTGATAAATGAGTAATTTCAGATTTTTTAAATTCAAGATTTACCCTCTTTAAAACAATCCATGAAAAAGTACACCATTAATGATAATATTAATAGGTAGACTTATAATAATACACAGTGTCATGTATTATTAAATCTGTAGTCCTGTTGTTAATTACCACTATTGGGACCAGCTAAGCAAGAAATCATATAACTTTGATTGTTACCCTATGAGGCACCTTTTGCCAATTGAAGATCACAAACAGACATGAGAGTTTTAGTAGTGTTTAGATGTGCATAAATGAAAGCATTGTCCATTATATTTCAAGGTTTAAATTTAAAAATAATTACTGTATCACAATGGAATAAAATCAACATAAAATAGTTAGTGGTATCAATTTAATCCAATTGTGGCAAAGGATCTATGTAATGATTGTGGCTAAAGGTCCAATTGGCCATGGTCTCTATCAGCAAATCTAGGCGTAGCCATGAGTTCAGAATGAGTCCCAAGTTGCAGATTTGCCCATTTGGGAAAATAAAACTCCTCTAAAGTTAAAATCAGACAAAAAAGTGGTTTCTGGATAATCAGGAACTGTGTCTTGTTGGGATTCACATTCACTCTTTCACCCCATCAAACTCCTCATAGCTTCCAGACACTGGGCCATGATAGTCATGGTATCTCTGGCAGTGGTGAAATCCTCCCAGTTCGGCCCGGTTCGGGCGAGTAGGTAGCAGTGATGGCAGCTGGTTCAGAGAACCGGCAGCGATGGCAGTGTGAGGCTCCGCCCCCCACCCCAAAGTCATCACTTCCTGGGGGGGGGTTGTTTACTTTTTAAAGCCTTTTTTCCCTGCCGGTTCGCCTGAAAGAAAGAAAGAGAGAGGGGGGAGGGGGGAGGGAAGGAAGGAAAGAAGGAAGAAAGAAAGAAAGAAAGAAAGAAAGAAAGAAAGAAAGAAAGAAAGAAAGAAAGAAAGAAAAAAGGAAGGAGGAAGGAGGAAGGAGGAAGGAGGAAGGAAGGAAGGAAGAAAGAAAAAAGAGAAAGAAAGAAAGAAAGAAAGAAAGAAAGAAAGAAAGAAAGAAAGAAAGAAAGAAAGAAAGAAAGAAAGGGAGGGAGGGAGGGAGGGAGGGAGGGAGGGAGGGAGGTGTTAGAAGGAAAAAATCAGGACTCACTTTTCAGCCGGGAGATTGCTTGGCAAAGAAGAAAAACAAATGCTGTCGCTTTAAATCAGGAGTCTCTAGACTTAGCAACATGGCTGGCTGAGGATTTTTGGGAGTTGAAGTCCACAAGTCTTAATGTTGCAAACTTTGGAGACACCTGCTTTAAATTGAAAAGCCTTCGGAAGCTGCTCGGAAGGAGGGTTTTAATTGCAGAACTGAAGTGACATTCAGCAGTTCGTTTGTGGGTCAGCTGAACAACAAACTGGATAAAAGGAAGGATTCTTATATGGTTCTATGTTTTTGAAGTTTTGGGGTTTGTGCAATATGGGCTTTGTGTTTCTAAAAGGGTTTGGGTGATTCCCATTGTAGCTAAATGACTTTCGTCTTTTGTCCTGTGTCGGGTCTTGAGTGTGGGGCTGCTTATTCTGATTCTACTACTCTGTTTTGTTAGCTGCCAAATCTTGCCATGCGGACATTTCAAAATATCCCATCTTGAATGGGTTTTCTAGGGATCTGTTTGCCTGCTTGTGTGAATGGAGCCAAACGTCAGGCTTCCATTTTCTATACAGTCATTATCTCATTATCTCTATCGGGCAGGAATGTGGAATGAGCTTCAGGCAGGTTTCTTTGTTAGCAGCTTGATTTTTCCTTGTTTTTCTGGGAGCCTTTTCTTATGAGTAATATTTTATTTGGGGGGGATTTGCTTCCCACAGAAGAAAGAGAGAAAGAAAGAAAGAAAGGAGGAAAGGGAGGGAGGGAGGACCACAAACCTGGCTGGCACTAGACACAGCTTCAGAGGATGCTTTGAAACAGCACAGCAAAGGCTGGAAGGAACCTCAGAGGTCATCTAGTCAAACTGCTTGCTCCCTGGTAAAATGGACTGCTAAATTGGCCGCACCCACCCAGTCATATGACCACCTGGCCACGCCAACCCAGTCACATGACTAAATGGCCATATCCACCGAGCCACGCTCACCAAGCCACGCCCACAGAACCAGTGGCAAAAAAATTAGATTTCACCACTGATCTCTGGCCTTCCCAGGATAGCAGTCTGTAACCAGGGATTGTTGGTGTGTTGATGATACCTGCTCCTGAATTGAGGAAGAATCTATCTCAGATTATTCTCAGATTGCAGGTTTTATGTAATTGGTGTAAAAATAAGGTTGAGGGGACTGAACTCTTATCAGTTCTTACTAGGCAAATAATTGATAACCTGTGGAAGGCAGAGAATCACTACCACACAGTGCTTCTGATCCCAAAGGCTTGTAGATTGTCCAGAAGGTAAAATGACTGATGTTTACACTCAACTGAACTGTTGCTGAACTTTCAAATCCAGAAGAGGTGTATTTCCTCCCATCCAGGGTCTGATAAATAATATTTACTTTTGCCTGATGCATTTATTGAATTTTCAGCTTGTACATTAGGATGTTAAATATAATATCATATTCCATAGAGAGATTAATTATTCTATTATAGTAAGACCATATGCATTTACAAAGATATGGCCCAGGGGTATTCACCTTTTTCAGAACTTGTTCTGATCACTAGTTATGGTGTACAATCTCCAACCATTCGAAGAACATTGCTTCATCAATTTTTGGGGGCAGAATTGGCATGTATGTGGCTCCTACCTTTTGGAATACCATATCCCCTAAGGTAGATCGGCACCAACCCTCCTGACCTTCAGTTAGGGGCCTGAAGATCTGGCTCTTCCAACAGGGGGGGTATCATTCTGGAAGTGGTTAGTAGATTGAGAGAAGACCCCACCCCCATCCCCTGTATTCTTTGTGCTTTTTCTCCCCCTTTTTTAATATTTTGATTATACGTATTATACATTTTAGAATAACTATGATTATTGTTACTACTGTTTTATCTTTTTAATGTTTCTGGTTTTAATGTTTGTAAGCCACTCAGAGTTGCCTCCGGACAAGATGGGTGGCACATAAATCCAATAAATAATAATATTCCACATTTGGAATATCCCAGGTCCTTTGGAAGGATAGGTCGATAAAAATGCCAAATCTAGTCTAAAAATCTGGCTGACTGTATGACGAACCATAATAATAGTAAAGATGAAATATTTGATAGTATTTTAAAAAGGCAATGAGACTGAACTTTGAGCAAAGAGGACAAATAGAATAGAATATCCTGAGGGAAGGCATTAGTAGCTTTTGATAAGGTAGAGGTCAATCAAGAAGAAAAGTTAGTGTGGCAAAATTAGTCATTCCAATATTTCTCGTCAAACACAGTGGGGAAGAAGAAATGGCCAGTTGATTGGTCATTGATGCTCCTATGTCTGTCCTGGATTTGGAATGTAGATTGTCTTGGTTTTCCGATGAATGATCAAGATAGGTAGAGAGATCAGGGAACATTAAGCCTCTTTATATTCCTTGATTTCTCGGGGCTTTTTTCACACTTTTGACGATAATATCATTTTGTAATGCTTGAAGAGATGAAGACCAGAGGCATGACTTTATAGTAATTTTACTCATACATTACTAGCTATTATTGGAAGATTGGGAATGTTTTGCTCGATTTTTCCAAGGGCATCCTGCAAGGTTCCATTTTAATCTGATAAATTACATGCACCCATACTTGGAAGAGGCAGTCCTGGGATAGATGAGCCATAACTGGGAACTTTAGTGTTGGTTATTGCCACACAGTATATCAGGTAGCCTTGAAAATGGTTCAGGAGCTGCAGTTGGCCCAGAATCCAGTAATGCAGATGATAAATGAATATCGTAAAATGATGGAACTTGAAGGGTTCTACATACTGTCAAATGCAACCTCCTACCAACCTCCAAAATGTAAAGATGTGGGCAAACCTTATGTATTTTTTGTTATACATAACCCAATGCAATTTCTCCTTAAGATGTTGAGAAGTTCTACTTGTTGGAAACAGAATGTGTACTTTAATAAATTTGATTTTGACACAATACTATTAAATATATGTATTGTATATGCCCACATATCTCTGTTCTTATATGGCTTAAATTAAATTGAATAAATCAGGTGGTAGTAGAACTTACAAGAAAAACAGGAAAGAAAGTTCAAAGTAACTAAAAACTTCTTTCTTCTATTCCATTTTTTCTCCAATTTAATCATTTTTATATCATACTTTTTAGTGAGACCTATTTCATATTCGTTGAATACATGAATATTACAATCCTATACTCATTTAATGAGGAGTAAATTCCATTGAACTAAATAGGACTTAGACCCCTGTAGTAATTAATCAGGTTGTATTGGTGAGACTATCTCTTTTATAGCATTCTGTCTGCGCCTGTGACAAATTTCATGAACTTTTTTGCTTTGAAATATCTCAGTACCTATGAGGCGCTGGAAGAGTCTTTGATTTATATAAGAGTGTCAAAGACTGTCCAGATATATAGATTTCAGATATTATCTTTATTAGTGTAACATTCTCCTCTTCGCTTTCCTTCTTTGTTCCAAATTGAAGGACCTGTTTTTCACAGCACTTTTTTCAATTATTTAAATAAACTCAAAATAAATATATCATCTCTGTTCATGGCATTCCTCTTTCTCAGATAATTTACCATGTTACACTTATTATTTGCACAGTCAAAGCTGGAGTGATCACGGATGAGAAAATTGTACAGCAGCAGGTTTGTTTCTTTTTTCATGCTGTCAAAGAATCAAAACCCAACACTTAAGTTGCTTTAATGAAAAAATGTTTCTGTAGTGTTTTTGTGTTGCAATAGGTTACTGTCTTAAAATTTCACATTTGTACTAAAAAATGGGGTTAATATAAAAATGACAGCATTTTCTCATCCTGATATTGCATATTTGTACATACTTTCTGCAATTAAAGCTTGGTAGTTGTTATATATTCAGAATAGTTTTATATTCCAGTGTTTGGAGCAAGGAGGGTCAAGAGTAAAAACTGAATTTATATTTCCTTAGCATCTCATTTAAGAGAGAAAAGTTTGGGATTATTTTTCCCCCTTCAATACTGATCCTAGGCAATTGTTTTTAGAGCTACAAAATTGAGAACTTGAAACACAACAGTATGTGTGTAAGTGTGTATGTATCTATGTATGTATTTAAATCTATCTATCTGTCTATCTATCTATCTATCTATCTATCTATCTATCTATCTATCTATCTATCTATCTATCTATCTATCTATCTATATCATTTCTATATCATCTCTATATATCTATCATCTATATATAAATCTAACAGATTTGCTTCTGTGTAGAGCTCTAGCTAGCTAGGGCAAGGTAACTTTAAACCTGTTTAGGGGTTGCAAAGGGAAGAAGGTTTGGGGGAAGTTCAGATGGAAACCTGATTAGCTCTTTGATGCCCTACACTTCTGATATCTTTTCTTGGTTTCCTAATTGCAAATTTGAACTTTTCCTTGTTTTATGACAATGGTTTTGAGAGAGCAGAATAATTGTCTTATTTTCTTTTAAAACCTCCCTAGGAAATGTAAGAAAACTATGTGGTTTATTTCCTTCAAACTCTAATTCCTCTGCACCAGAGGTGGGTTCCTGCCGGAGCTGTCCGGTGCGCAGCTCTGGTAGGGAGCGGCCAATTGCGCAATTTGCGCGCGACCACTCCGGAGCCCTCTCTGCCGGTCCATCGCGTGCGTTGCCATTTTTTCTGTGAATTTTTGGGCGATTTTGCTTCTGCGCATGCGCGGAAGCAAAATCGCGCCAAAATCTCACACGCGCACGTGTCCCCTCATGAGATTTCAGCGCAATTTTGCTTCCGCGCATGTGCAGAAGCAAAATCATGCAAGGGGGCGCATGCGTAGCAAGGGGGCACATGCACGTAGCGAGGGCGCACGTGCCCGAAGCGTGGAAATGTGCGCGCAGCACACCAGCACCGGTAAGGGAACAACCCGCCGCTGCTCTGCACCCAAGATGCAAAGCCATGACATGCTTAAGCAGAACATTTCCATTCCAGTTCAGACCATTTTCTCCATCTTTTCTTTTCTTCTGGTAAACATTTCCTCAGTAATTTATTGGGTTCTATATATCAAACGTTTCAAAGTTATCTTAAAACATCATTATGGGATTATTAAGAACCTAAAATAGTTATATAGGAGCCTGAGAAATCTTAACTATGCAGAAATCACTAGTTTTGCTTTTAGCTAGTGTCTTTCACTTTATTCATTGTGAGACAGAACAACAATCAGTAAAAGATAAGATTCTGGATCATCAAATAACTTGATAAATAACATTCATGTTTAAAAGTAATGAATTAGATAGTTTATTGATTGACTATTCTTACAATCTTATCAATAAAATAAAATAAAGCATAAAATAAAAAGTATTAATCTAATTTCAGAATAAGATAGAAAGGAGGAATTAAAGTGATAAAAAAATACAGAGAGACAGTAATCACATAAATAAATCTCCTTTGCAGGGTACCCCAATTTGTTCAATGTATTGGGTTTGTAGGATGACTGTCTTAGTTATAAATTTAGCAATTCTTACAATATGTACAATTGAGCTCAGGAGGAAATATGATAACCTGTGGTTTGGATCCCAGTAGGCTGTTCTTTCCGAAAGGGAGGTTAAGAATTTAAGCCAGACGGAGGCATATAATTGACAATCAAACAAAATAAGAATTAGGTGAAATGTGTCCAATCTATTTCCCATTTTCTTAATATATGTAGTATTACTTTTTAACCATACTGATATATTGTGAAATACTAATGACTATAAGAAGACATTCCTTAAGATTTTTCTTTCTAAATAAAATAAAAATTTCATATTACTTAAATTACTTTAATACCTTTCTTAATGGTTAGCTGTAATTTTGGATGTTAATCTTCACTCATCTAAGCAGTCCACAATATTTTCATAACCTAAGCAAGTACACATGATTTCTGCTTCTGGCGTTATTGCATCTCTTCAAAATATATCCTTTTCTTCCATACAAATGCATTAGTCATGTTTCTATGAATGTACAATAATTTCTGTAAGGGCAAATAAATGAGTAACTTTCCCTCTCTAGTGTTTCCAGCTGACTCTTAAAGAATGGTGATAAATACAGTAATATAAGATAAAATATTTGAACATCAGTGTTAATGTTCAGTTTTGCAGTTCTCTATAACTATCATTATAAGAGAGCTATGAAGGACCTGGTCAAGAACAATGTGGTATTTAATTGTTTTGGTGGGGTTTTTTTACAGCTTCATTCCTCAATATGATACTGTTGATATAACAGATTTAAAATGCATATTGTTTGTATCTTTTAGTGTTCAGCACAATCATCTTCAGAAGCCTGGGATTTCACTACACATAATGATACACTGACATCTCAGAAAACAAAACTTAATTTCAGGTAAAAAAAAATCCATTTATATTTATATTTCTTCCCCCCCCTCTATTTCTATAATACAAATAAGTCTACAAATTTTTGCTTTTAAGAATGCAAATTTATACATATATTAGTTTAACATACCTACCGTGTTTCCCTGAAAATAAGATCCTGTCTTATTTTTTTTTGAACCCTGAAATAAGCGCTTGGCCTTATTGCCATGCACTCAAAAGCCCGATTGGGTTTATTATCAGGGGATGTCTTATTTTGGGGGAAACAGGGTATTAGAGTAGATAAAGGACTGTAGAAATCTTGTAGTTTAAAAATATTAGCACTTGGTGGATTTCAAGATGTCATAAAGCCTCTGTATTGCCATCTCATTTGGGGTTCAACTACATGATGTTGCCATCTAACTTGGGACTCAATGTCATGATGCAAATCCAAAGTAAAGACCTGCCACTTTCACTTATTTGAAAACCGCTGTAGGAAGAGAGACAACCCTATGTTAAATCCCAACTGGTAATTGTAATCTGGTGTGAGATGAATGGCAAGTGTGGAAAAAATAGGGGGGGAAATGATCATAATTCCTATTACACATAGAATACACATAAATAAGAAACTGTCAACTGTTTCAGCACAATCACATTTAACTACAAAAGGGAATACTTGTAAATATGTGGGATATGATGAAAAAGAAGCTAAGGGGAAAAACCAAGGTGCCAGAATTTTACATAATGCCTGGAGGTTACTTGAGACTTGAGAGGCTTCTATTCCATAGTATAAAAAAGAATCAACCAATACCACCAAGCTATGGAAATTAAAATGGCCCTTTCTGAAATGGACAAAATAAAAAGGAGTACAAACTGAGAGAGAGAAATATGCCAAGCAAGTTAAGGGAAACAATAAGAATGTTTTAGATATACTGTATTTATATCTATATATTTAAAACAATAATAGGGAAGTAATTGATCCATTAGGGTAAGTTATTTTGAGGGGATGATTTGGAAATTGCAAAAAAACCTGAATGAATTATTTGCATATTCTGCATCTACAGAACATATAGATGTACCAACTTGAAATCTTTGAGAAGACTCCATTTCCTTTTTTGGTTTGAGCTCAATGCCCACTTTTTACCTATTCTTTGCTTTCTCTTTTTTAGCTACCGTATTTATCGGCGTATAACACGCAGTTTTAAATCTAAAATTACCAGCCAAAACCCTACCTGCGTGTTATACGCCGGGTCGCAGCTGATGCCGGCGTATAAGACGACTTTTTACCCCTTGAAAATCTCCTCAAAAATCGGGGGTCGTCTTATACGCCGGGTACTAAAACTTCCGACTTGGGGGCAGCTCAAAAACGGCCGCGGGCGCATCCCTGCTGTTCTCCGGCCAAGCGGGCGAAGGAGCCCTGGAGCCCCGACGCCGCTCTGCATCTCGGTCTCTTCGGGCTTGTCCGGCAGCCTGCTGGGAAGGCTGTGACGCAGGGAGGGAAGGAGCTGCTATTGCTGCTCTGGCATGTCTCCCCGGTCACTGTGGCTGTACCGGGGAGCCGCGTCCTTGTTAACAATGGAGACGCTGCGCGGAGCAGAGGCACCTGGCGAGCGAGGCGAGTGGCTGCATCGGCGGCAGGCTCCTGCCCGCGTCTCCCGCCCGCCCGCCTCTCATTCTTTTAAATGCTAAGGCAAGAGGCGGGCAGGCGGGCGGGAGACGTGGGCAGGAGCCTGCCGCCGATGCAGCCACTCGCCTCGCTCGCCAGGCGCCTCTGCTCTGCGCAGCGTCTCCATTGTTAACAAGGACGCGGCTCCCCGGTACAGCCACAGTGACCGGGGAGACATGCCAGAGCGGCAATAGCAGCTCCTTCCCTCCCTGCATCGCAGCCTTCCCAGCAGGCTGCCGGACAAGCCCGAAGAGACCGAGATGCAGAGCGGCGTCGGGGCTCCAGGGCTCCTTCGCCCGCTTGGCCGGAGAACAGGAGGGATGCTGCCGCGGTCGGGGACTCAGTCGGGTGGCTGCAGCCCCGTGGGAGACGGCAACAGAGGTTCCTTCTGGACTTCAAAAAAATAAGACCTCCCCAAAAATGAAAAGAAAATGAGTTTTATTTTCGGGGAAACACAGTAAATGTATTTTACTTACCATGTGTGTCCACTAATAAGATCTAAAACTGTTCCTTGTAAATAGAGAAATCAACCCATTCAAGACCAGTTTAGCTTTTAGCCATGCAAATCAGATTGATTGTCAGATCCCTCCATCCTAGGGAATCATATCCCCAGTGTCAATATAACACAACACTTTTCTTATTTAGTAGAAATGCTTTGTTTGGAAAAATAAAACTTAAAAGGTGAGTTTCTATTACAGCAAGACATGTTTACCTGAATCCCTGCTATAATTAGTAATGAGTTAGATGACAGTTGAACCAGATAAAATAAAAGTAATTTGTTGAAGGATTACAATTCAAGGTAGGTAGTACTCCTTCTGTTTTGAATAGGATTGTAGTGATAGAAATAATAATATATATGTTAATTTAATATAAAACTACACTCTTAGTACAAGTAGAAAAATTTCGTTTTGGGTTAACCATATGCAAACAAAAATTTGGTTAAGTTGTATTTTGGGAATACTGTATTTCATTCTTGTCAAGAGAGAAAAGAAAATACGCTAATTTTGTTTAAGTAATAGAAGTATAAAACATTTTTTGGGAATATATTAGTCTTGAATATTTTAAAATTTTATTATTCTGATACAAGGGTTCTCAGACTATCAGAGTTATCTACATCAAACCTGGTGCTAAGCACAGCTTATGAGAGAAGACATCAAGATAAAGCATACCAATTATCCATAGCTTTCATGCCTTAGGTCAAAATGATTCTTGATAAAGAGAAAACATAACTCTGAATTTCGCACTCTTGGGTGTAACTGAAAATACTATGATTTCAGGAACCATCATTGTCATATTAACATTTTTGTTACTTTCTTAAAGGACACAATTTAAGAAATGAATAGCACAGATGCCTTTTAGCAGAAAATAATTTTGTAGAACCTTTCTTCTTGTGTTTTATTCTGTGGTAGCGTCCAGAGAAGAGGAGCCAGTATAATTCTGTATCATGTTCAAAATGTGATGAAGGCAAAAAAGGAATAAATAGTGGAAAACCCACAGTTTCTACAATAGGGAGTTATAGGGACTTATAGGGAGAGGACTAATATTTCTAATCTTTTTTGCATGGGAAGAAAGCTTTTTCCTATGGGAGGAAAGCTTTTTCCTATGTGCTAATATATTTTCTCAAGAAACAAAATTCCTAAAATGAATCAGTATAAGATGTTACTGGGATATGAAAGTAAAGATGGCATTTTCATTTCATATTTGCCTTATAAGAGGAGTTAATGTTATAGTTCATGTTATAATGTTATAAATATGAATCCAACATTAAGTTCAGAGCTTCCAAGTCATTTATTTTTAATTAAAAAAATTTTTACTCAAATTTTATTGTTAAAATGGGGGTGCGTGTTATACGCCGGTGCGTATTATACGCCGATAAATACGGTAGTTAGTAATTGGTTACAGGAAAGGTCTTCATATCCCATGACCACTAAATCTACTCAACAGTCTTTAATGAGGAACTAAGCAAGTTAAAAACTAGATAGAACTGGAAAAAGCTTAGAAATTTTCATGCAGGTGAAATACTTTTCTTATGAATAAAAGTTGCAACATTAATTGAATAGGGGGACAAAAAGGCTGATAGATAGTGCTCTCCAAGTTTATAAGATGCTGTCACTGGAATATAAAGACTCAGTAAATCTGTATGAAACAGGCAGTTCCTGAAATAAACTGATCCCAAGCTCTTGAGAATATTAAACTATCAACATTTTGAAATATTCTGAGGGGATGGGCTGTTCAAAAATATGAAAAACAAACAAACAAATATGATTCAGTAACTAATTGGCAGTCAGGGCACAACTTTCACGTCACGTGGTGCATATCATAATAAATAACTCTACTGAGTAATCTACACATGGCATTCTCTCTTATGTACAGTCTGTGAAGTACAGTCAAGGGGATCCATCAGTTGAACATATTATAGTAATCTGGTCAGTCTGAATCTCACTTTCCTCCAGCTAATAGCAGTTGGGGTGTGGAGAATATATTTTAATCTTTTAATACTATGATTATGCTTCATTTCTAAGGTTAGGGCTAGAATAAGTCATGATCCAGTCATCTATGACCGAGTCAGAGTACATTACAGTGTGTTATCCTTAGTATTATTTCATGTAAGATACGTTTTATTATAGTGAAATAAAGTTTCAGCAGTATATAACATCATAATTCTCATTCATTGTTGTTTTGATATTTCTTTGGTTTTTTTATTGTACACAGACATTTGTTTTGGTAAATGAGAGCACAGTAGCATACCAAAAGTATTGTAGGTGATCATTGACATTGTTGACATTGACAATTTGAATTGCATAAATAGTGAGCTTAAGAAATTAAAGAAAAAATGGAGGATATCCCTTGTGATATCCCTTTAATGTAGCTGCCACTTTCAATTATGCTCCCTTACATTATCCATTTGGTGTTTATGCATTCAAGAATATTTGTGGCTGGATCAATGACTGGCAAGAAATGAATTTTCTAATGTCATAAAGGATTTTCTCATTTAAATAATATACTGAAAAGTATTTTACTTTTATGTATAATATTGTGAAGCAATTGCAAGTCTCTTAAAAACAAAACTAAGATAAAACAACAACAACAACAACAACTTGGACTGCAAGGTGATCAAACCAGTCAGTCCTAGAGGAGATCAACCCTGACTGCTCTTTAGCAGGCCAGATCCTGAAGATGAAACTTAAATACTTTGGCCACCTAATGAGAAGGAAGGACTCACTGGAGAAAAGCCTGATGCTGGGAACGATTGAGGGCAAAAGAAGAAGGGGATGACAGAGAATGAAGTGGCTGGATGGAGTCACTGAAGCAGCAGGCGTGAGCTTAAATGGACTCCAGAGGATGGTAGAGAACAGGAAGGCCTGGAGGAACGTTGTCCATGGAGTCGCGATGGATCGGACACAACTTCGCGATTAACAACAACAACAACAACAACAACAATTTAAAAAACAGTTTGTATCCGGTAGAACAAAAAGGAAATTATAAAAAATCAAGAGGAACAAAAGATCAGTTGCTCATTGACAAAATGGTACTAAAAAATGCATGACGAAGAAAAAAGAATTTGAATATGGTGTGGATTGATTACAAGAAGGCATTTGACTCACTACCCACAGCTGGATTAACGCCTGTCTGGAAAACTTTGGAATCTGCAAAAATATTTGTACATTTTTGAAAGCAAACATGCAAAAATGGAAAACAGTTCTAACAGCAAATGAGGAGAACAAAGTACATCAAGAAATTGCAGCTTCCTGCAATAACACCAGCGGAACTGCAAAAGACTGCGCTACTCGGAACAACATACATTTTAAGAAGATACTTGGTCATACCTAGGATGCTGGCAGAAACCCGTATCAACCATCAGAGCCAGTCAATGATATTTGTGATATGTTTTTAAATGTTCAGTTGATTGAGTTTCATGTTTAATGAATAAAAGATAATAATAACAACAACAACAACAACAATAATAATAATTAACAACAACAACAACAACAACAACAACAACAACAACAACCTGTATCCAAGAAGTCATGGGAACATAAAGTGGAAAAAGTTGTCGAAAATGAGAAGGTGAAGAACTTGTGGGACTTTTGAATACAGACGGATCGTCATTTGGAACGCCACACCAGATATCACAGTTGTTGAAAACTGAAGTGTACAATTTATTGATATCGCTGTACCAGGAGACACCAGAGTTGAAGAAAAAGAACTGGAAAAAATCACAAAATATCACGACCTGGCCATCGAAACTGGGTGATTATGGATGAAACATGTAACAGTGATACCCATTGTCATCGGGACACTTGGTACCATGTCCAAGAATTTTATAAAACACATCAAGAAATTGCAGCTTCTTGCAATAACACCAGCTGAACTGCAAAAAACTGCGCTACTCAGAACATCGTACATTTGAAGAAGATACTTGGTTGATACCTAGGATGCTGGCAGCAACCCGCATCAACCATCAGCTGCAGTCAATGATATTTGTGCTACATTTTTAAATGTTCAGTTGACTGAGTTTCATGTTTAATGAATAAAAGAGATAATAATAATCTCAAATTATTAGAAACTTGTTAATTATAATTCACTATCATTTTTATCTTCTATAGTGTCCCAGGCTAAACCATTTCTGGAATCAGTTTAAATTTCTATATTACTTTAATAAATAAAGCTATAATAATAGAAATATTATTTTAAAAATTAAAATCCTTCAAATTTGATTTTTCCTCCTTTTACATTTTCTCTATCCCCTCTGCTTCTCTTTAATGTCTTGTCTGATGAAAGTCTTCTGAAGAATTCAAAAGCTTGCATATTATTCTCTGACTTTTCAATTAATTCTTATAGAAGTATTGCTTTAGTAGGTGTTTTGGATTTCCCCCCTTACCTAGAAACATGGCTAGCACTGATTTTTGTTGTATCTTGAAATAAAGTGCTCATTTACACATGCATGACCAACTGAACCTTTTGCTGGGAATATATGAAAAAGGTCTATTTAAAAAGTATTTTTTCTTCAGTTGGTACAGGTTTTGCCTATGCTTTGTCAGTGACCAGTAGTCTCTAATAGCTCATTCACACATGAAAATCTGTGCTGGCTAATGACTGCAATAAAGTATTTCATATATTTTCACATACAAGTTACTCCTTAATGTTCTACTTCCAACCTTCTTCCCAATTGGTGGTGATCTACTCTTTGAAAATACAAATACCCTCTTACTTTCCATATTCATGTCCAGAGAAGCCTCAGCTTTAGCAAAGGTTTTCCTGCATCTTCCATGTTAGTTGTTTAAATCTCAAAAATGCAAAGAAAAGATATATTTTTGCTCATATTGTCTGCTTGTGTGAAACAGTATAATAATAGCGTATGTTGCAAAGCATTCTTTTGACAATATCCCCTGCTGCAGTTAAGTTGGAATAACAGGGTATTTCTTTTCAGTTATATCTGTAAAAATGTAGTAATTGGATCTCTTCCACAAAGACTCTTACCTCAGTAGGAGGTATTTCCCTGAATGTCTTCTATAGCTTCACTAGGATGCCTATATTTGCCTGGACAACCACTTATTATTCCATACTTGACCACATCAGCTTCTCTTCCTGTTCTGTTGTCACTTTAATTTCCTGCAGGGTTGTAGATTTAATCAGTAGCTAATGCATTGTGTTGATTGACTCAATTTCCTGATTAGGTCTATATCACCTCCTTGTTCCTGATATATTCCATGCTGAAATATCAACTCTGGCTAATAATTTCCTAGAACTGCCAGGTAAAAGATGGGGAATGCAGCAGTCTCTAACTGAAAAGTGTGGGCATG
Source organism: Diadophis punctatus similis (assembly GCA_023053685.1). Lineage (NCBI taxonomy): Eukaryota > Metazoa > Chordata > Lepidosauria > Squamata > Dipsadidae > Diadophis > Diadophis punctatus. Next base: position 169,578,067 of record JALIGW010000001.1, on the reverse strand, counting down.
AGGGGCACATTTATATACTAAGCATTATGTCACAATTTTCTCTGCTGTGAACAGAGAAACAAAATTGTTTTCTACAAGCATTCATTGTATTTAGTGCTCTCATGATGCACAATTAAAGTCAATGCTGCCTAGTTTTGAGCTGAGTAGTCCTCATCTTCATCTTTTTTCCTCAAAGATTCTTCTTTATTTTAGAAGATTACTAAATATAAACACAGTATCAGAATATACCTCAATAATAAAATTCCACTAAATGATCAAAGGAAAAAAGAGGGGAAAAACCTGATCCCTCACATGAACCCCCTTCACGTCCATAATAAAATTTAACAATTATAATACTAAAGTGTTACTAAAGAGTTGAACTAAAAACCAAACATATATGGTAAACTTATGGTTAATTACCGGCTTATAAAAACTACCATATAATACTATATTATATATAGTATTATATGGTATAGGAGCTGAGGTGGCGCAGTGGTTAAAAGCAGCACTGCAAGTTCAGCTGACTGCTAGTTCAGCAGTTCAGCTGTTCAAATCTCACCCGCTCAAGGTTGACTCAGCCTTCCATCCTTCTGAGGTCGGTAAAATGAGGACCCAGATTGTTGGGGACAATATGCTGAACTCTGTAAACCACTTAGAGAGGGCTGTAAAGCACTATGAAGCGGTATATAAGTCTAAGTGCTATTGCTATTGCTATTATATTATACTATAATCAGATACAAAAAATAGACACCTAATGATGCCATTGTATTATTGAAATACATAATACTTCATCCTTTGATTAGTAAAAAATATTGTATTTTTCGAGAACAGATAAGTTGCACGTTTCAAAAAGCCGGTTCTTAATGTATGATCACTTTCCCAATTTCTCAGTTTAATTCTTTTGCCCCCCTCTCCCATGCCTGGTATAACCATAATTCCTCATGGACAGTCAGTTTCTAGAGTTTTGATATATAATTCAACATCACATTAGCATACTTAACATTTAGGGATTTCCTCATAAACCTACTTATGTACATTAAAATTATACTCCAGAGAAATTCAAAAGTTTACAAGACCATATTATTTGGGTCGGTGAGTCTTAAAAATTTTGCATCCCCAACAGAGAAAACCTGATGACCATTTTTACAAGTATGCTTCTGGAGAGTCCAGTAATATTTTTGATAAATCAATTTAAAAATAAAATCTGTTGCTAACATATTAACAATTTTAAAGACATACAGTAATGTGGCATTATTGGAAATTTGCCTCATTTTAATCTAGGAAAAATATATGTTGTAAAGAACATTTTTAATAAAGAGTCAAGTGATTAAGGCGCCAGATTAGAAACCAGGAGGCTGTGAGTTCTAGCCCTGCCTAAGCATGAAAATTGGCTGGTTGACCTTGGGCCAGTCACTCTCTCTCAGCCATGACATGTTAAGCTCCAAAAGATATATTGAGATTCTTCTAAATAGTTCCCTTTATTGTTCCTCACATACAAACATCTTACCAAACCAAAGCAGACTACTTGCCCCATAAAACATGTACCCTGGAAACTATAAGGGAGGAGCCATCTTCACCCTTTTTCTCCCACATAAACTGTGCTGTGATTTGCTCCTCTGGAATACATTCCCTCCATCCTGGGAACATGGACAAGATTCCATCACACAATCTTAGTCTCAGAACAAATTGATTAGTCAATTCCTGTCGCAACCAATGGATCAACACTCAGTTGATTTGAAGGAAAAAAACTGCACTTGTAGAAAAACATTGGGAAGAATGTGTAAATGTTTAAACATATGTATATGTTTAAAAAAATAAACCCAGAGGCAGAGTTTATACAGGTCATTACTTTATTTGCAGTTTACATCCCAAACTTAGGATAATAACTTAGGATAATTAGAATAATCTTATATCACTTTATCTGTAATATTTATTATATCCAAAGATCTAAGAAATTATAGTTGTATGTTTTGAAATATAAAAGGAATATTCATGACAGCTAGTCATTATTTAGAAGCTACCTATAAGGATAATGGATTTTTTCCTTGAAGACGTGAAGTCCATGTTGAATACAATTTTGAAATATTTTTATTAAAATACATTATTTTTGAGAAGAGTGGTTTTGCTAAAACCTATGGTTGCAAATAAACATTTCAAAACAAATCAAGAGAAGAGTGATACAACTGGACAAATTTGTGTTTCTCAAATTACACAGGATGTATAGAAAATGTAAATTCAGACACATAATACTGAAAATTGTACTATCCTGTGCACAAATAGAGGCTATTAGCAATCCAGTCCATGCAGTAGTATACAGTACATTTTATTAAATATGTAGAAATAAGTTTGAACTTTGCAATACATTTTATAATGTAGCAGTTATTGACAATTTCCAATGCAGAAGGTTCATTGCTTATCTTTCTCAGAATTATTTGTTTTTCCTCAGCAGAGATTTTTTCTCTCTCTCTGAATTCAAGCTAGTAACCGGAATGGTATTTTTGTGAAGAAATAAATGTCCTTGTTTAATTTTACTGGAATGGTGATGTAATCATATCTTAAATTCCTGAGTCAGTAAGAAGAAAGCTAGTCTGCTGTAGCCATTTAAATTTAGAAATCTTGGCATATCATCAATACCCTCTGCCAGCAATTCACAGAGGAAAATAGTATCTTTGAGTCATATTAGGAGTCAGCTGATGAAGAAGATTCTGTCCTGCATCCCTTTGTGATTTAAAGTATTTATGTGTCACCATCCAGGGAAATGCTATCCCAAAGCAGCTTCCTGAAGTCACTTAGTTAATAGGAAAATGGATAGAAAAACTTTATATTTACAGCTAGTGCATAGTAAATCCATTTATAACGGTGAGGCTACCCTCCCACCCCAGGTATCTGTTCTTTTATTATCTGCTTCTATTTCCATCTTTGTGCCTTAACCCTAGACCAGTGATTCTCAAACATTTTGGTTTTAGGGCCCCTTTGCATGCTTAATAATTTTGGAGCACTCAAAAGAGCTTTTGTTTGTATGAGAAATGAAAACTGATAAATCTTAAAATATTTATTTATTTAACTGCTTGATCCTCTTAGGTCTTGAGGATTTCTAGCAATCTCCCAGACCACACTTGTGAAAGATGCTGCTCTAGACTGCTGCCTCCACCTTAGTCTGCAGTTTATATTTATTCACGTTCATTCATGGAGAGACATGATATGAGATCTGCCTTACAATGAATCTAACCTAAGTCAGTCTCATTTGTGAAATGATTAGCATTTTTTCTAAATTACAGCAAATGCTCAATAAAGAAATCTGGGTTTCTCATTTGAAGTAGACCTTTTTCCAATTATCGTTTATACAGTACAGAATTGGGCCAAATATTCACCTGCCAGCTTCCAGCAATTTTTAAAGTGACTACTTATTAAAAACAGTAAGAAGAATATATATTCCCCTATCTTTTAAACATTTTTTTCAAAAATATAAATAAAGAATTCTGAAAGAAGGAAGTACATAATATGCATAAAGGCATATTTGTTTCCTGAACCATGGCATACTTCAGCCTTTGTTTTGTGAATTATTTTATTATACTGCAATTAGTTTAATTTCATCAATTTAGGTAGCAGAATTCTATAAATTTTTGTTTAAAGCATACCAGAGGTTGATTCACACATTTATTTGTGACCATTTTTATAAGCCTTGAATATTGTAAGAATGCTGAACTGAATATCTGAATGCTGTGGCATGCACAGATACCAATTATAATTTACAATTATAGTCTCCTCAAAAGTATTAAAGATTAATTCAGCCTAGAAGGAGAATTATTGTTTAATAAGTAAATATTGAAGTAGAAAAGTGTGACTGGTGTGATTGGTGAGCTAGCCCAACACTATACATTACAGAATTTTCTGAGATGAAGTTCTCATCTGCTCTGCCTTGTTCTCTGAATCAAAAGAGACCAGTTCTGTAATATTCCTTGGTCTGGCATGTTATGGTATATTTGTCTCCAAGGTGATTTCAAGGGTTATTTCTGCCATTCCTACTCCCCATCCTCACTTTAAAAAAAAATAATTATGTCAGCAGCTCCAGTGTTCATTCAATAGACAGGCATAGTTCAAATACAACAATAAATATTGTATGAACATATATGCACAAATCTAAGAGTAATGCTCTCTCTTTTTCCTCTGTGATTTTTTTTTCTTTTGAAGCAAGTCAGTCTTAAACCAGCTTATTATATTGTGTTTTTAATACATCCCAAAAATCCTTGGGTTATGATGACAATTGAGATGGGAATTTCCTTTGCTAAGTGATGTGGTTGTAAAGTGTGATATCATGTGACCACATCATGTAGTGACATCAATCCCAGTTGCCACCATAATCCCAGGACTGCATGGGTCATTAAGTGAGAAACTCCTATGGCCAAGTCTTAGGAAGAGGTATGCGTCCCAAGAAAGAAAGTTGGTGGGAGAGAGCCACAAGCTGGTGGTTGGTTGGCATAAATGGGTGCTATGAGCTGTGATGGCGCAGTGGTTAGAATGCAGTACTGCAGGCTACTTCTGCTGACTGCCAGCAGTCTGGCAGTTTGATTCTCACTGGCTCAAGGTTGACTCAGCCTTCCATCCTTCCGAGGTCAGTAAAATGAGGACCCAGATTGTTGGGGGCAATATGCTGTTTCTGTAAACCGCTTAGTGAGGGCTGTAAAGCACTGTGAAGTGGTATATAAGTCTAAGTACTATTGCTACAGAGTATGGGTAGATGTGTGAAAAAGCAGCAGGAGTGACCTGACTTTGTTTGTGAGAAGCTGGCAGGGAAGTTAGCAAATGACATTCATTTGATGCTGTATCCCTTGTAATTGAAAACTGGTTGTAAGTGCTTGAATTGCGATCACATGAGCACGGGGAATCTACAAAGGCCATAACTTCACGGACCAGTCACAAGCCTTTGAAAGTTGCTGAACGAGTGGTCATAAACGGAGGACTATTTGTATAGATCTACCTTCATAGATATATCCTCTAAAAGCTTTGGAATAGGCTACATAGATATTAAAAATAAAGAAACAAGCCACAATTTATTCTTTATATTAAAGATATAATAAATATATTGAACAGGAAATGGATTCTTTGGGTCAGAGGTGGGTTCCTACCGGTTCTGACCGGTTCTATAGAACCATTAGTAACTTGGCAGCCTGGGTCACTGGAACCGGCAGGCCTGCCACGCCCCCGAGCAGTTTCTCTTGGCGCCGTAGATGCCACCCTCTTGCTTTTTGCTTCTGCGCATGTGCAGAAGCTTTTTTTAGTACTGTGCATGCATGCGTGCCAAGCGCACCCCTGAACAAACTGGCAGTAGAAGAATCCGGAACCCACCCCTGCTTTGGGTGTTCTACATCTCTCTCTGAGGGAGTAGAACGAATGAAGCAGGAGTCCATGGTTCTATAGTTATGTCTCATTTGATATACTGTATATACATGAATTATATATCATATATATACCATATATATATATCACCCTTTCCTGGTGAAGAGCTGATAGGGAAGAGAACCTGGCCTAGAGGTTAAAATTGCTGCCTTACAAGCAGACTGCCCATGTTCAAATCCCACTAAGGGTATGGCTATCTGACGAGAGCAAAATAGCTCGAAATAGATCTATAATAGTCTCCCTTTATTTTCATTTATCAGCAAAAAATGTTACACACACACACACACACACACACACACACACACACACACACACACATTTCTGAATTATATACTGATCACTTGGAATTTAACATGTTCATGGGGTTTTTTTGTGTTCTATAATAATCTATATATAATACACACACATACACACCTTTAAAAAACACTAATTTTGCATTAAAGAAGGCATCCCTGAATTTAAGATGCACAACAAAAAGAATGCTTAAACAGAAAAATCTCACGCCTCTCCACTGTTGTATTCCTAATAGATCTAAGAATCTAATAGATCTAAAAAGAAAATGTGAATAGATAAATACAGTCCAATTCATGTAGCACATTTTGCATTTGTGGCATATATCATTATGGGTTTTTTAATAAATCAAATTTGATTCATGTGGACAATTTGAATATTAATTATTTCAATATGTGGATATCCAGTTTTGTTGTGCATAGGCTTTGTTGTTTTTTGCTTCAAGTCAGTGGGGCTTTGATTCCTAGCAATTTCCAGTATATTGAAGAAACGCTGTAATCTACCTCATAGAGTATACAGAACAAACTTTATGATCTGGCTATTAAAGGGATGGTCTTATGGAATTTATTTCAGGGATTGGTAAAAGGTATTGAAGTACAATAAGCGCCTCTTACAAGCTCAGAATAATCTTTCTGCTTGTCTTGCTTTCTTTTGAAGCTAATTGATGCTTTTCCATTTTTTTTAGTGGCGTGACAAGAATCGTAGAGATACCTGGGGAAGGAGGCCCACTGGGGATACATGTGGTACCATACTTTTCATCATTAAGTGGAAGGTAAGGGATTTCCATTATGGAGAAGCAAACAAGTAGAAAAAAATAATCAGATTTTTTTTTCAGATATCAACACTAGTATATACTTAACACAATGAACATACTGAAAATCACAATCTTCTTATTCTGTTGAATAGTGAACTTTCCATTATATAAACCTGGGAGCATGAATTAAAATTAATGTTAAAACCAATTCACAATTAAAAGCCTGACCAAAGAGAAGCACCTTTAAAGATCTGTGATCTAGATGTTGAATTGTGAGGATGATTGCAGATTTCACCTTAATAAGGCTAATATTCATTCCCCAAACCATCTGAAGGTGGAGGATGGTCCAACTTCTCAAAAGAGAGTGGCTTTCTCTCATTGAAAGAGCCTAAGAAAGAGTACCTGACCTGACAGGTTGTTCATTGGGATAGCAAAATACTTGCTAGAGGATTGTTCTAGTGAAGTCTGTCAGATAGACCTCCAATATCATCTACTGGATATAGCCAGTGACAAAAAGACCAGAACCAAAACTAGCAGGATTATACTCTGCACTTTTCAGCATAGATCATCTACCAAGGTGAGCACAGCTGACAGGGTAATTTAAATAATCAAGATTATCACATGCAATAGGATTACAAGGTGAAAGTTCTTTGATTTGCTTTCCAGGAGGTGTAAAATTTGAGACTGGTTTATCGTTGTGCAGATCCCTTGTATTATGGATAGGTTTTCTCTGTTTTGTCTCTCTCTTATGGAGGAACACATTCTCTTCCTGCTAAACCAACGAAGATGATCCCTTTAACATTAGGGCCAGTCCGGTATGAACAGTTTAATCAGCTTGGAAGGACAAGAACTGAAAAAGCAGACTGGCTTTAATCTCTTTATACAATGTACTGACATGCTTGAGATTTACTATGCAGAATCCAATAGGCCAAGCTATAACTGAAGTTACACCTCTGTCACCTACCCCAACATGGAATTCAGATTGAGGTTGAGCTGATGAACTTCCTTTGTAAAGAATGATGTAGATTCCTGGTGACGCTACTGGTGACACATTCATACAGCTTTCTTGACAATAGAACAGCAGTGGTTCGTCATTGCCTTTTCCTGAAATAAACTTCCCAGTATATCCTACAACTTTGTCAATAACATATAGTTTAAGAAGTCTTAGCCTTGGTTTTTAATTAGACTATTTGGATCATTTGATAAAACCCAGAAAACTGCTATTGTTTTCAAATTTTCCTCAATAATTTTGAACCCAAATTTAGCTTGGAGAGTACAGCAAAATTGTAATAAAAGCATCCTTTTCATTATAACAACGATATAGCCAACATTTTAGTGGTGAATATCTCCATTTCATGTGAGGTATTTTAATATTTCTAATAAAACTTTAAAGGCAATCTATAGATAATCCAAAGAGCAAAATAAATAGGTAGGCACACAAGTAACTGTAATTCCAAAATGTAAGAAATCAGAGCAAATAAAAACATGTTGTTCAGTCATGGCCTAAGTAGCAATGAGTATCATTAGCATGACAGTACTAAGGCCAGTTGTCTCATGTAGATTTGCATTAGCACTGCTGTGGCTGGATCTCCATCTTCTATAAACAGGTGAAGCTTATTTTTGAGGAAAATAATTACCACATATGTAAACTGAACTTCTGCTTCACAACTATATCCAGTAAACTTTTAATGTTATAAATCTTGGATTTTCACTGGGTATGCTAACCATCTGGTATAGACTGGATATTACTTTCTGCATCAACAATTTTATTGCTTGGGCCTGTTGTAATATCCCTGCATTTCAAAATGTTCTCATGTAGGTTAACTGGACTGATAAACTCAAAAATTCTGGAACTGGAAGAGGAAATCAGTAGGAATGTTAAGTGCACGTGGAAGTAATTTAGGCATTCATAAAGACCATTTGCTTGTCTCATCCAGATTTCTTTAGGAGCCAAGTCCTCTATATCTTTTTGTGAATATTTACAAATGTATTTACAGGTGATGGAGGGAAGCATAGTTTTAAATTAAAGCTTTTATCTAATAGTTGAAATTTCTAAGAGAAAAAGAAAAGTTTTTCAAAGAATTTAAAGTAACATCACAGCCTTTTAGCATCACAGATAGATATTAAAACAAATATTTCTTTGTACATAGTTTAGAAAAGTACCTCTAGCTATTAAGTGGTTTATATTGGCAGACACGATATTCAGATGATCACTGAACAGACTCCCATTCAGAACAGTAGTACTTCCTATGGGTAAAGATTCCTAATTTCTTCATTTTTTTCTAAAATAATACACATTTGCTGATATGCCCTATGTGCTCTTCTTGTCAGACTCTGCAGGCAAAGCTTGGATGGGGAAATTCTGCTTGGAGCAAGCAATCTTGGAGATTGCCAGACTCCAACAATGTAGGACTTTAAAAGTGATCACTATGATCTTGAAGTGCACCTGTAAACAAATGAACAATTAATGTGCTTCCCTACTTTATTACTACTGCATTGCACCTGTTAACAGGTGGACCCCTGCATTTTTCATTTTTTTCATTTTTAAGATGTAGAGTACATTACTGTAGTTCATCCATGACATGAAGAGTGTTGAGTGACTATAGTCAATCAACAAAAGCCTCATCTTCTATCTCCTCCAGCAGAAATGAAGTCAGGGACATCTCGTTTTTTTTCTTAGAAATCATACCTCTGTCCAGATCTGATATTGGAATTTTCCCAACAGCCAACAGCCTGAATCCACAGCCACTTCATCTTGTTGGGGTTGAATCTCAACCCGCTTCTTCCCATCTACAACTTTACAATTTAAGATAAAGGGTCAAGATTTTCACCACAGCTCCTGTATATCCTAGAATGGAGATGCATAACTGAATATTACCAGAAAATATTATTGATTCCAAACCCAGGCCAATCACACAATCCCCCCTAACAACTTTGTGTACAGTAGTTATGAAATAGAGTGGTAGAGAAGACTGATTCCTGAGGCATGGATTAAGCATCTCTATCTTCACATATATTTAAAACTGCCCACTTAGGGTATTTCTTAGGGAGAAATAATTTTAATATATGTTGTAGCTATAGCATTATGGCTACTTTAAACACACACACACACACACACACACACACATATGTATACTCTATGTGTGCATGTGTATGTATACTCACGTATACTCTATGTGTGTGTATGTGTGTGTGTGTGTGTATACACACACACACACACACACACACACACAGAGCCTTACTGCCCAGGTTCAAATCCCAGTAAGGGTATGGCTAGCTGATGAGAGCTAAATAGCTTGAAATAGATCTATACTAGTCTCCCTTCATTTTCATTATCAGTAAAAATGTGTTACATATATACATACATACATACATACATACATACATACATACATACATACATACAGGTGTGCGTGTGTGTGTGTGTACATACACACACACACACACAGAGAGAGATGTATACATCATGGCTATTCTATAAATGTATACAAAGATGTGATGAGTATGAAATTAAAATGATTATTCAGATAATTATAATTATTATAAATTCTTATAAATCTTTGCTACAAATAGAGATAAACTTTCAAGAAGATGCTGGCAGGCATTAAATCTTGAATTTTGTCTTTGTTGTATTAAATTGCACACCTGTTTTGAATGCATTACTATAATTTTTTTATTCTTTTTCTGGTTTTCCTATATTGAAACATTTCTGAATCAGATATTAGGATTATTTTTTGATTTGGTATGTGTATTTTCAAATTTAGGTCCATTTCTATCACATCTTTTCAAAGTATCATAAAATTATAGGAAATGTTTAGCTTTTTAACTTTTTTTTCCAGGCCTTTCTATAGAATAACAAATTAAAAATAAATCTTGGGAGGGGAACTTTTGTGAGACCTTACATCTTTGAATCTAAGTAAAAATCCCAACTGAAGTAGGCCCAGATACAATGTCATTCAGATAAATCTGGAGTTGCGAGGCCATTCCTATCTCTGTCACTTTAGCTGGAAACAATACTTTTGAGACCGACCAATAATCTTCAGGCTTTTCAAGCAAATAAAATGTTCTCTAAATAATCATCTTGTCAGTCTATCTTTAGGCAGAAAGGGAATTCACATCCTATAAGGAAGTACTAATCACACACACACACACACACACACACACACACACACACACACACACACACACACACGAAGAAAGTTCACACTTCTCCAGATCTTCAAAATCAACAAGTGAAAAATTATCCAAACCAGGATAAACATAAAATGTGCTACATCATAATATTCTGCCCCAACACTGGCATCTTAGGCAAAGTGGATTCTTGCAGCTCCCCAGCATTCTGTATACAGTATAGAGATGCTGCACAAAGTAGGAAGAAATTCATATCGGTTTATTTTGCACAGATACAGTGAATACTTAATGGCCTGAAGGGGAAAGGAGAATCTGTGAAAATGATCTATTTTTTTCAAAGAGCACAGAAGCAAATTTTGAATCACAACCTGGTACAGATGATTTCACTTAAATGTATTTAAGTTCACTTAAATGTATTTTACATTTCCTCCAGGATTTTAGGACTCTTCATCCGTGGTATTGAGGAAAATAGCCGGTCTAGGCGGGATGGACTTTTCTATGAAAATGAATGCATTGTTAAAATTAACAATATTGAACTTGCAGATAAAACCTTTGCACAGTAAGTTTTTCTTCATTTTCCTTATTTTTTCCTTGGATTAAAAAAAAAATCATGTTCACTGAAGATCAATTCAAAGTTCCAAAAGTTAAACAATTGAACAAAATAATTTAGATATTTCTTTTTTATCTTTATAGTGTATAGCACTAATATTTTTCGAGTACAGATGTCCTGGAACAAAAGTATTATTTATTTATTTGTGTCCACCTTTATTATTTTTTATAAATTACTCAAGGTGGCAAACATAACCAACCTACCTTTCCTGTCCTATTTTTCCCACAATAACCCTGTGAAGTGAGTTTGACTGAGAGAGATTGACTGGTTCAGAGTCACCCATCTGGCTTTCATGCTTATTTCCTGTTGCTATATACTCAAATATTTTTTCTTAATCTGAACATTTTACTAGTATTTTGTAATATTTCTTTAGTAATCAATCTAAAAACTTCAAAGATTGTTCTTAATAAAGAATAATAAACATCATTAATCCATCTTTTTTAAAACACAAAGAACTCAATTAACAAACTCTTCATTAGTTTTATTTCATGAAAATTAGGTATTTATTTTAAGGCAGCTTTCCATTTTTTGTTCCAACAATATCCAAATTACTTGCATTTCTTTTAAAACTAGACTGTTTTATTATTTCTAAAGTTCACAGGATGTCTGTTCATTTTTCATATGCAGATATCTTAGTAGGAGTTTTAGACAAATTTTGTCTAACATGTGTGTTGAAATTTGAATATATATGTACAACTACAAGTACATAATATATGTAGTCAAAGCAATCTTAGAAGAGATATTTTATAAATGACATATAATGATAAAGGTAAACATTTCCCTTGTCCAGCTGAATCTGACTTTAGGGGGTGATACTCATCCCTGTTTCTTAGTTGAGGGAGCCAGCATTGTCAGAAGACATTTCCATGGTCATGTGGTCAGCATGACTATATGCCGAAGTACACGGAACGATGTTACCTTCCCACCGAAGTGGTATCTACCGGTATTTATCTACTCACATTTGCGTGCTTTTGAACTGCTAGGTTGGCAGGAGCTGGAGCAAGTAACAGGAGCTTACCCCATCACACGGTACTCAGGTCTCAAACTTAGGATATCAGCTTTCCAGCTGACAAGCTCAGTGTCTTTAACCACTGAGTCATCCTGCCCCCTATAAATGACATAATAAGCACTATAAAGTGAATTTTCTTTACTGATTAATTAGTAATATTCCATATATGCTGGTAGTCATCATCTTACAACTGGCCATTTAACAGCAGTTCACAGTCACGGCAGCCTCAGAACGGATCCTTTACATCTCATAAAGCACTTTCAGTTATTGGAAAGCATTATGCCCCCCTCCCCAGTCCATGACCACATTTTGTGTGCATGACAACCTGTTCAGGTTTACAACTGGATGCCAGGTGCCCTGTGATCATGTGATTGCCATTTGCAATCTTTCCTCCTGGTTTCCCCAGAAAATCAATGGGATGCTGGCTAAAAAGCTTCCAATTAGATTGGATGTTGGATTGTTTCCTTTTGTGCAGGGAGGGAAAATCCTCCTGTGTGCTGGAGGAATGGACATGGTTAATGGACTAACCTAATACCCCACCTCCTCTCTGTTTCCTTCCCCTCTTTGTCAAATTTTAACCAGTATTAGTGTTACTATTTTTATATTGGTGTTTTATTGGTTGTAAACCACCTAGAGTCACATCTAGGTAAGATGAACAGCATATATGTTTAACAAATTAATTAATAAGCAGTTACACTGCTTAATTGCTCAGACTGATTTATGTTTTTCCCCCCAAGAGCACAAGATCTTTTCCGCCAAGCAATGAAATCTCAGAACATCATCCTGGAAGTTGTCCCTTCATATGGCCGTGAACAATATGAAAAGTCAGTCATCGCCCCATTGTACTCCCCAAATAAAGCTGAGCATATTTCCAAAGGAAAGTTTCCACCTGTAGCCCACCCAAAGCCGATGATGAAAGACCCAGATTTCTCTGAAGCAAACAGCCTAGAGACTGGTACACATGCATCTTCCAAGAGTCCTAACTTCTCAATAATTAATAGGAAACCTCCATCACCATCTTTATCCCCATTGATGGGGTTTGGCAGCAAGAAAAATGCAAAGAAAATAAGGATTGATCTCAAAAAAGGTAATGGTTATGAGTTGTTAATACTTTCCAAATATGATTTTTTTTACATATGGTTGATGTGGATGTATAAATTTGACTTATTCATTGCAAAAGCAGCTGTCATGCTATTGGAAACAGAAACAAGTGAGCATTTATGCACGGGAGGCAGCTAGCTTCCAAGTATCCAGGGAATTTAAAAAACATGTATGGTATCAGTATATAGCAGACATTGCATTTAAAAATCTTTCTAGTTGGACTTCCTTTACTTTTAAAGTTATTTTTATTTTCAGTCAATAAAGATTATGTCTGCTGGAATGTTATAATAACATGAAATAATAACTCGATACCGCTATACTGCTAAGATTTAGTTGAATAATTTTCAGTATTCCATTGTACAACGCTGGATGTTAAGGTTTTAAGAAGGCTTCTTATGGAATGTTCAGTTTCTACAGTGAACCAGTGTTTCCTGAAATCATATTACAGAACAGAATTAAAAGAATTTAGTTTGAAGTTTGAACACTGAATTATTGCAACAAGATATTTGCATGTTAAATTCAAAGCCACACATCTGTCAGATTAAAAAGGTCAACAATTTACTTCTTCTCAAAGCCCACTTGAGAATGTTCCATTGAGGATTAGGGTAGTCTGTGGATAAGTCTGACACAGCTGACTATTTACTTAAACACTAAATGGTTTACCCATGGCTTGAAAGGCTCAGTTTCTACTTATTTCATTGTTTTTGTCCATAAAATAGTCCAAGAAAGTAAAATAAAGAAATAATGCATTAAATAGCAATTAGAAAGATTTGATACTGCATCAGTTTCCAAACTTTAAACCTTTGCACTTAAAATTATTCCACATTCCATAAAAATATATCATAGGCTTACTCTGAGTACAGCTAGGAGCAAAACTGTTTAAGGAGGTGTCACATTCTTTTTCCTCTCTTTCTGTCCTTCTGTCTTATGCTTATGTATATGTTGTTACTAGGTGTTGGCTGCAAAGAACGCCTTGCAAAGCCTGCATGTAGAGATGACCATGAAAAACAATGTCAAGCTGTATTCCATAACATACTTCAGATATTTCAGATTTCAGATAAATCTGCCCCAAATGAGTTTTAAAAGGTTTTGCCCATGGAACTCTGGGCTGGAGCTGTTAGGCTTCTGGTGAACTCCTCTAATAAATTCTGTCTTAAGTTTTTATCAAAGAAAAACTTCCTTTTTGGCTTTGTGTCTAAGTTAGGACTTTGCTCTAAGCTACTCGGATCTAAAGCTAGCAAAGGTGCTTCAGATATAGTGTGGGCACTGCGGTTTTACCTGTTGTTGCACCGGACTTACACAGTAGCTATATGAGGCTCATTTCAGTTATGGAAATGTTCAGCCTGTGGTTGCCACTTCTGCAGTGTCTCCTGGACTCAAGCAAACACTTTTTTACGTCCACAAGGTTACCATAAAAGTCCAAGAGAAAGGACAGCTCTTTTCAAGAGCCACCAATAGATACAGTGAGGGTGCCCACACCAGAACTGGCCCATTTGGACTTGAATACTGCACACTGTAATAATAATGTAATAAATTGATCAATTAGGTCCAGTGATATCGGATCGGGGGGGTGCAGTTTACGGTGAAGTTCTGGCAGGAGTTCGTCCAGATGATCGGTTCATCTCAAGGTCTTAGTTCAGCCTTCCACCCGAGTACCAATGGGGCAGTTGAGCGGACTAATGCCAGGCTACAAACCAGTAGGCTATATGTTCTAATCCCGCCTTCAGCATGAAAGCCAAGTGGGTGACTTTGGGTCTCTCTCCCCCCCTCTCTCCCTCCCTCCCTCCCTCCCTCCCTCCCTCCCTCCCTCCCTCTCTCTCTCTCTCTCTCTCTCTCTCTCTCTCTCTCTCTCTCTCTCTCTCTCTCTCTCTCTCTTCACCTCACAGGGGTGTTGTTGGGAAACTAGTAGGAGGAAGGAGTATTATGTATATTTGCTGCCTTAATAAAAATAATAAAAGTGGGATAAAAGAAATCCCTATTCTTTATGCAGATTAGAAAATGCTTCCAGATACTTTTTTTCTGTTCTTTTGACCTTTTTTAATGCAATATGTGACTAAAGCTAGTGTTCATTCATTGAGTTACTGCCTGCTTTACATAAGAACAATGTATAGAATGGAAGTGGGCAAGCATATGTTAAAGAATTAACGTTGAATGTGAAGAAATCAGATGAAAGAAACACTTTGTTGCTGCGCAGAAAAGCTGAACAGGTTGTCTTAATTCAGCACTAAAACAAGGAATGGATCCTACTATTCTTACCTAATTGAAAACAAACCCACTTTTAATATAAATATTAAATATTAAAGCTTTGGAGAACAGCCTTCTGTTAGTTGTTGGTTGCCTCATATTTACAGATACTTCTTCTATTCTTTAGGACCTGAAGGACTAGGTTTTACAGTGGTCACCAGGGACTCCTCCATACACGGTCCTGGCCCTATATTTGTAAAGAATATTTTGCCTCGAGGTGCAGCAGTTAAAGATGGCCGTTTGCATTCAGGAGACAGAATACTGGAGGTTGGAAATCTATTCCTCAGCACATATCTTACTATTAAGTGAATTAAACACAGTATTTGGTGAGGGCCATTATATGAAGCTTTTTGGACTGACACAAACCTGTTTAATGTAAAACATAGGCTCAAGTGAATTATAAAATATTCATAATAACCAATTTATTTGCATTTTTGCGAATATAGTTTTGCAAATATAACTGCTTACTCCATTTTTTTAACCAAAACAAGGTTATCATCTTCTTGCCCTATTTATCTAGATAATTGTTAGCTTCTATAATCTGAAGATGAGGTCAGGTTTCTTGGATATTCAAAGCCTATGCTTACATTCATGATACTTTCTCATTTTTGCTTTTAAAATTTGGCTGAGCAAAATTCGGAATTTGGAATTGAGAAATAATAAATGATCCCTGGATATCCCACCTCTAAGAGATGTAAAATTCCTCCTAAATATGCTAACTTTAAGGTTCAACCAATTATGGCTTTCCAGATTCAGACATTTTGGATGATATTGATTATTTGGATCTATTGAAACTGATACAATTGTTATGTAAAAGAAAACCTTCCCAACCATATTCAAACAGGTTTTGGATATATTTGTTAAATATGTTTCTCGCATAATGTGAAAAAAACAACAAAGCAAAGACAAAGCAAGTTTCTCTTGGTATACTTAGCATGCTACAGCTAGAAAGACCTTTCCTCGGTAGCAATTCACCATACTTTACTTCACAAAGGCAAATAGATACAGTGTTTCCCTGAAAATAAGACCCAACTGGAAAATAAGCCCTAGCATGATTTTTCAGGATGCTCATCATATAAACCCTACCCCCCCCAAATAAGCCCCAGTTAAGATCATCAGCCCGACAGATGCATTTAGTACCGTATTTCCCCCCAAATAAGACCTAATCGGAAAACAAGCCCTAATGCGTCTAAAATTAATATAAGAACCAATCTTATTTTCGGGGAAGGTAATCTGCAGTTCTGGATGAAGTGAAATCATACCTAAGTAAAATGACATTGTTGGAGAGTAGTCAAAATTAGAAATCAACATTCAAGTTTAATCTTTGTGACAACATCTGGCTTGGGTGTGAAATATTTTGAAGTATGTCTTCTGTGATAGGCAAACTTAATGTTCCATTCTTACATCTTCTTCAGCATTTTCCTTGAGTTTCATCCAATGCAACTGTAAGCAATATGTCTTCAATAGCCCTGTGCTTTCTTTCATTGGAGGATACGGTGGGGTTGAAGTGGTATTCTTGCAGGGAATATCAGTAGATATATTGATATATAAATTGTTCATATAGAGATCACTGCTAAAGAAGGAAACTTTGAAACACCTGCAAGATGGATGGCTCAGATGGTTTAGGCCAGGGGTGGGCAAACTATGGCTCTTTGAGGACCTGTGGACTTCAACTTCCAGAATTCCTGAGCCAGCCATGCATTCATGGCTGGCTCAGGAATTCTGGGAGTTGAAGTCCACAGGTCCTGAAAGAGGGATAGTTTGCCCACCCCTGGTTTAGGCCCCTCATCCTCAATTTGATACTATGTGGATTAAATTGCTCAATATTTAACAATATATTGTTAACAATTTTTGCTAACTTGCTCATTTATGGTGTTATTAGGTGAATGGTAGAGATACCACTGGCAGAACTCAAGAAGAACTTGTAGCTACTCTGAGAAGCACAAAACAAGGAGAGATAGTTTCCCTGGTCATTGCTCGCCAGGAAGAAACCTTTCTGCCCCGAGAACTGGTAATACTCTTTTAAAAATAAAGTGTGTGGGAAAGTATCACTGTTTATTAAGTAGTTGAAAATGTTAAATTAATGAAGATTTTATGAGGTTACAAAATTGTTTGACAATCAGAATAAGAAGTTGGAATTCTCTTATCTAGATGAAGACACAAAATCAGTATAATGTACCGTAGTACTTCTAAAATTAGGAGGTTATATAAATTGATTGTATTTAACATTAAAAAGTATTTATGATTTTTTTCAAATGCTAGTTTGATAATTTTTGTTATTAGCAAGAGTGATTGCCTTTCATTCTGTTAACATGTAGTGTAGTACAACTTCCTACTCGATAGATTTGTTCAGACAGTTATTTATTTATTTATTTATTTATTTGGCAGTTTTTCTATGCCGCCCTACTCCCTCAGGACTCAGGGCGACGTACAACATTTTATGAAAACTCCAAACAAATAATTAAAAAAGCAATTTTTAAAAACAGTTTAAAAAACATATAAACAACATACATACATGGGGGAGACATCAGATATAAAGTCGTCTCACACTCACCCCGCCTGCAGGAAGAGCCATGGCTTTTCGGAAGGCCAGCAGGGTGGGGATAATTCAAATCTCTGAGGGCAGTTGGTTCCAGAGAGCAGGGGCCCCTACCGAGAAGGCCCTCCCCCTAGGCCCCGCCAGTCGACACTGTTTGGCTGATGGGACCTGGAGGAGACCCACTCTGTGGGACCTGACCGGTCGAAGGGAAGAATGAGGCAGAATGCGGTCCCGGAGATAGCCTGGTCCTAAGCCATGTAGGGCTTTAAAGATGATGATCAGCATCTTGAATTGTACCCAGAGACTAATGGGCAACCAATGCAGCTGGTGGAGTATAGGTGTTACGTGGGTGTACTTTGAAACACCCACCACAGCACGCGCAGCTGCATTTTGCACCAGTTGGAGTCTCCGAATACTCTTCAAGGGCAGCCCCATGTAGAGCGCATTGCAGTAGTCCAATCGAGAGGTGACAAGGGCATGAGTGACCGTGAGTAGAGCCTCCTTCTCCAAGTATGGTCGCAATTGGTGCATCAGGCGAACCTGTGCAAAAGCCCCCCTAGCCACAGCTGCAAGGTGTTGGTCTAATTTTAGCTGTGGATCTAGGAGGACACCCAAATTGCGAACCCGTTCCGAGGGAGTTAATTTTTCTCCCTCAAGAACCAAGGAGGGAAAATCGACATGGTCCTTAGGAGGCAATATCCAGAGCCACTCAGTCTTGTCGGGGTTGAGTCTGAGTCTGTTTCTCCCCATCCAGATCCTAACGTCGTCCAGGCACTGGCACATCACATCAATCACCTCCCTGAATTGAGACGGGGTGGTGATGTACAGCTGGGTGTCATCAGCGTACTGTTGGAAACTCACCCCATGTCTACGGATGATCTCCCCCAGCGGTCTCATGTAAATGTTAAACAGGATGGGAGAGAGGACCGAGCCCTGAGGCACCCCACAAGTCAGGGGCCTATGGGACGACCTCTGCCCACCTGCTAACACTGACTGCATCCTGTCGGCGAGATAAGAGGAGAACCACCGTAAAACGGTGCCTCCCACTCCCAACTCGCCAAGACGATGCAGAAGGATACCATGGTCGATGGTATCGAAAGCCGCTGAGAGGTCAAGTAGCACCAGGATGGAGGAATTACCCCCATCCCGGGCTCGCCAGAGATCATCCATCAGGGCGACCAAGGCGGTTTCTGTGCTGTAACCGCGCCTGAAACCCGACTGATAGGAATCTAGATGGTCCGTTTCCTCCAACAACCGAAGGAGCTGAAAAGCTACCACCTTCTCCACAACTTTACCTATAAAAGGCAAGTAGGAGACCGGACGAAAGTTCTTCAAATCCGCTGGATCCAGGGAAGGCTTCTTGAGGAGGGGTCTGACCATCGCAACTTTTAACGGTTGCGGTACGGATCCCTCCCTCAGAGAAGCGTTGACAACCGCCTGGATCCAGCCGCGTGCCACTTCTCTACTGGCCGAAACCAACCAGGAGGTCCAATAAACAGGTGGCAGAACTCATCGCCCCCACAGCTTATTTAGTCCTCGACTTAAAACCATTTGTTTGGTGACTGTTCAAAGTTAAAATGGCTCTGAAAAAGTGACTTATGACCATTTTTCACACTTCTGACAGTTGCAGCATCCCTATGCTCATGTGATAAAAATTCAGATGCTTGACAACCGACTCATATTTATGATGGTTGCAATGTCCTGGAGTCATATGATGAAATTGTGCAACATTATGACAAAGTCAATAGAGAAAGCCAGATTCACTTAACAACCATGTGGCAAGGAAAGTTGTAAAATGGAGCAAAACTTATTTAACAATTGACTCACTTAACAACAGAAATTCTGGGCTCAATTGTGGCCATAAGTTGAAGACTACCTGTAATACTACTACTTTCTTATACTACTCTTACTTCAAAGAAAACAAACAAACCTGGAAGTCATGCTCATCTAGATAAAGATCTACACCATGATTCTCACTGTTTCCCATTCTGACTTCCAGTGATGTGGTTCTAAGGAGTGCATCCTACACTTCATCCAGCCAATCATGTTCAGAAAGCTCAGTTCTACCCATTTACATTATTACATCGCAGTTTTAGTCTCCTTCATCTTCTTCCTTGTATATGCATAGCAAGGAACAAGGAAGCAATAAAGGAACAAAAATGCAAGACCATCTGTGTATCAGTTCACCCTTCACCGAAACTGTCTGTACCATACATACCAAGTTGTAGTGAATCTGAAGAACAGGGTAACTTATACAGTATTTTAAAATGTAAGGATGTAATGTTTCAAATATTTCATAATTTCTCATATGTTACTTTGCCAAAGATCTATTGCAAAACAGTTGTTTACAATTAGAAGTTGCCTTGCCTAAACAGTCCATAAAGTGACAGAAAAGTCTGTCGCTATTCAGAAGATACTTTTTCTGGAGTAACTGCCATCTCAGAAAAAATGTAAATCTCTTGATTTCCTCTTTGTTGTTTTGATTCTTAAAACATACTTTAAACGTAAAGCATAAAGGAAGGCCAGTACATCCTGTCTTTATCTCATTCTCTCTTCTTGAACGAAAATAAACTCCAGTAAGACTCTTCCTTTTCTATTTCTTAAGAAATCGCTTTTAGTTTATTGCTTTTACCATTAGATAAAAATAATCTAAGACTGTATATCAATGACTGGGCATGCTTTTCTTCCCATTGTTTTTGCTTATTTGTTTGCCGTCCTTTGATACTCTAGTCTATTTTGGACTGACCATTATTGTAATGAGAGGTTACAATGGACTGGTATGCCTACCCCCCCCAAAAGTAGACATTCTACAGAGAGATTTAATGTATATATATATATGTAAGTATGCATGCATGCATACATTTGTAGCTTCTTTTTAATTTTGTTAAGTCTAGACTGAAGTAAATATGTGAACTTGACCTTTTTGATGGATTAATAATGGAGTTTGCTGTTTGCCTGCTGAAATGCTAGGTTTAAGTCAATTTTGAAATTTGAAAAACAATTTTATCTTGTATTTTATCTTGCAGTTTTGCTAGTTGGCAGCTTTATTTGGGTGAGCAGTATCTTTAGGGGGAGGTCCTCCCTCCCTCCACTTAATGAATGTGGAACAATAAAATATAATACTATAATAAAAATGAAACAGTTAAAATCAAAGCCAAAATCGAAGCTAATTAAAATAATTAACAATTAAAAGATTGGCAAAAATGAAGCTGTTTTTTCATCTTCCTAATTACTGGGAGAGTGGTAGCCAAACACACCCCTTTGCAAAGTGCATTTCATAGCCTGAAGAAGACCCTTTCCTGTTAGTTCTCTTCTGGAGAGCCTCTTTTGTTGATCTTTGTAACAAAGATCCCTACTTGCCCCCCCCCCCCAAAAAAGTCTCCTTTTTACAGAGTTTCAGAATAATCTTCGAATGCCAGGAGGGAGGAAAAGCTAAGGCTAGTGGGCAATGTAGTTCAGAATATATATATATATATATATATATATATATATATATATATATATATATATATATATATACATATATATATATATATATATATATATATATATATATATATATATATATATATATATATATATATATATATATATATATATATATATATTCTATATATATTTACTGAAATGATAAAGCCATTTAACATCACACAATGAACCTTGGTGGGTCACAACAACCAATAAAAACTCCAGTATAAAACTAATCTGACCCTTTCCACCAGGCACCAAACAATCCCTACTGTGAACTTCTTGACTCAGCCCCAACCTAGGTCAAGGCTTAGGAGAGAGGCATCCAAATTAGAAATCAAACTACTGTTTTCTTTTCAACCCTCAGTCTTCTTTAGAGAAAAAAAAGTACAAGGAATATTTGGTATTGCTTCTATCCCCTTGTTTCTAATCAATCTTCAGAGTTTTTAGAAATTTACTTTTAACTAATCTTAATCAAGTTTCTTCGAAAATACTATCTTGATCAGTGGAAAAGTAACTTACTCCATTACTTATAAATTTGTGAAGGTTCCTGATGGTGGCATCTATTGTGTGGAACACCTTTCTGATACATATGGATTATTTATTATTACATTGTTTATAGGTGCAATTTAAGACTCAGGTTCATCCAGATTTTTGCTTTTAAATATATTTATTTTTTTATTTTTTTATCTCTCATCAATTTTAATGTATATGCTTTGCTTTACTTCATTTATTGTCCCTCTTTGTTCCTAAGTTTGGGCTAAAGTTTAGCTATTCTATACGGATTGGATCATATTTAGATAATATTTAGATTTGGATAGATATACAAGCAAATATACATGACACAAAACAATGGTTTACTATTTCAAACTGTTTTACTGGGCAATGAGGAAGCCCAGCTGAACAGTGGCAAAATAAAAAGGAATAAATATATTCACTATGATGGTTTCTATTAAAGTTTGTTTCAAAAATCAAAACCAGAAGCACGCACATATTACTGATTCAGCTGGATTCATAAACTTCTTTATAAACATAATATTAATATATATATATATATATATATATATATATATATATATATATATATATATATATATATATATATATGTATATATATATATATATATATATATATATATATATATATATATATATATATATATATATATATATATATATATATATATATATATATATATATATATATATATATATATATATATATATATATATATATATATATACACAAATATATACAATACCACAAGTAGAATTCTTCTTCTTCAATCAGTTACAGGCAGCAGAGAACAGTTAGTTTCATTTCAGCAGCAGACAAGCACAGAATGGACAAGAGAGCAGAGTGGAGACTGGAGCCACACCCAGCCTTAAGCTTAAGTATTCAGTTTCGATTCTCTGCACAGACTCAGAAGTGGTTAGCTCCTATTGGCTTATTCAGTTGCTATGCCTATTCATTGGCTAACCTTGTTAACATGGCTCTCCCAGTCATGAATATTCTAACAGTTTCACCTGAACAGATGATTGTTGTCTTTATAATTTTGCTCTCATGATGCACTTGGCATAGATAGTGGGGTTGTACTGGGAAAAAAATATTTGGGAGGCTAACTACCTTTCTGTAATTGATGTATATTTACTACTACTAGGTTATAAACAGTGACTCCTCTGCTTCACTGTTGCATTTTAAAGCACTCTAGGAAAATGCATTTTTATATGAGCAAGCAAAGAATCATAGTTACATTTATAATTTCTGGGTGTACATTTTAATCCATGAACTAAGGATTA
Organism: Diadophis punctatus similis; assembly: GCA_023053685.1. Classification (NCBI taxonomy): domain Eukaryota; kingdom Metazoa; phylum Chordata; class Lepidosauria; order Squamata; family Dipsadidae; genus Diadophis; species Diadophis punctatus. Next base: position 169,554,744 of record JALIGW010000001.1, on the reverse strand, counting down.
ATTATCTTTCAAGAGGACAAGTTGCTCCTCACTGGCTTAATTCTGATCTCAAAAGGCAGGGACACTGGATAGTTTCAATCTGGCCTTCAATTAAATTGCTTTTTATTTCTTTCAAAGAGTGATGCACAGGTGTTAGGCCTCATAATAATGAAGATATTTGAATTCTAAAGCAATATAAAATATAGCTCTGTTTACTCATTCTACAGCTACATAACAGCACGTTTAATAACATACTGGCTGAAAAAAGGCTCAATTGCTTAGGCATGCTTTAAATCTGTTGATATCTGAAACTAGGATGGTTGATATTGTGTGCTAAAATGTTAGTAGTAGTCTTGATTTTCATCTTAAATATAGTATTGTCTATTATTTTTGCTATCATAAGACAAGTACCGTGTTTCCCCTAAAATAAGACCCTGTCTGATATTTTTTTGAACCCTGAAATAAGCCCTTGGCCTTATTGCCATGCACTCAAAAGCCCGATTGGGCTTATTATCAGGGGATGTCTTATTTTGAGGGAAATAGGGTATATATTTTATAGGCAGAAAATATGTGGAAGGAATAATACAGATTTTTTTTTACTTGAGTGGTCTTCTGAGTAGTAGGATAATTTAGTCTGGATAGTATGTTCAGGGGAGAAAGTCTGGAAAATAAAGGACATAAAATATGCTGACTGCTAAAGGCCCTGAGCCTTTACCTCAGCCGCAGCCACTATGTAGGGTGCCCAAAGGAGCATAGATTGAGGAAGAAATAGGTGGGTGGGAGGGAGTTGAGGTGTCCCTGTGATCGTAAGTGTCCTTCCAGTTGTAAATGCGATGGGTCTGAATTTTGTTCACATGGTTCTTGGGGTGCTGCAGGGCACGGGTTGTAAGTCCTTTCATTCAGCAGCATCATAACTTCAAACGGTCATTGAATGAATGGCCATAAATCTAGGAGTATCTACTGATTGAAGTCTTATGGCAGCAGTGGCTAATAGACTAATAATGAGAATTAGTGACCCTTCAGATGTTCCTGAAGTAAATCTCTCAGCATTTACCATTTATGCTGCTAGGTTGGTTTGCGAACAATTATAATTCAGCAACATTTAAAGAGTTACAGTTGTGCAGTCTGCTCTGCAAAAACTTTTGCAATCTTCCATCCTTGTTTTAAGGATTTATTTTTTACAGATTATATTTATATGTAGATAATGCAGTTTTAGGAATATTGTGTACACAAAAGACAAATATATTGCCCTATTTTAATAAATATGTAAATATTGATATATAACACCATATAGTGCAACAGCATAGTTTCTTTTAGGTTAATAATGTATTTCAAGATTAATATTTTGTGATTCCTTTGCATTCTCACTAACCACTTCCCTCTTTTTGTCCTTGAAACAATCTTGATGAGACATATAGATATACACCTACATGTAGTCCTCGCTAACTGACCACTCTTCAGAGAACGTTCAACGTTGTGATGGCACTGAAAAACTGGGACTTGTGACCAGTCCTTAAAATTCTGGTCAATGCAGCACCCCCTCGCCCGTTATTGTAATTCAGGCACTTGGCAACTCACTCCTACTTAAAACATTTGCAGCATCCTGTGGTCATTTGTTACCTTTCCACAATGGCTTCCCATAAGCACACACAATGGGAAAGTCAGTAAAGGTCACAAGTTGCTCTGGTTAGTCCCTGACTTTCGAGCGCTTGGGCTGCGCTGTTCAGTTCCCACCATTCCTGGGCTTGCATTGTGTCTCACGATCCACTTCTAACTTTCCTCCGCTTATGCTGCGCCATCTGTACCTCAGCCTTCCTATACTTCCACTCTGCTGTGCCATCCATCCCCTGGTCTTTTGCTGCTCATACCCTGCTGCACCATTCACACCCCAGTCTTTGTCTGCTCATGTCATACCAAACACCCTCTGGCCTTCTGGCATTTGCACCCTGCCACACTATCCATCCCCCAGCTTTCTTGTGCTTGCACCATCCCTCTTTGTCCTCCAGTACTCTTGTGTGGCCTACATTAGGTGTTCCAAGCTGTCTCCTGGCCTCCCCCAACTCCTGCAGTGGCCTTTTCCATCTCCTATCAGCATCTCCACAGTATTGCCGTTCTCCTTACCTGACCCTTCCCACTTAATGACCCACAATTCCTTTAGTTACAATGGCAGTTGGGAGTACTGGGGTGGTTGTTAAGGAATGTGGTCAGTGATGTCATACTTTATGACATCATTTAGCAATAGTAATGCTAGACCCAATTGTCATCATAACCTGGGTACTACCTGTATTAATAAAATAGGGCTATCATATCTGGGTTGCAAAAATCCAAATAACCTTTAGATGGTAGCAAAAATATACAGAAAACATTAACTCTTTTTTGTTCTCATCGTTACAGCCTTGGTCTGGTAAACTTAAATAAAGATACTTCCTGTGTCAAATTGGATGTGCTTTAACATAATTTTGGGGGAACTTCTGAACATAAAATAAGTTTTGTGAAACTTATTTCTGGCGTAGGAAAGGATGACTCTTGATTGGATTAAAGGATAGGTCTTACTTAAGTACAAGTTCAGCAAACACACATATCAAATTGCTATATGAAATGTTTTCATATTATAAGAGCAGTGAAACCCAGATTATTGTTTGAGAATGCTTGAAAAGGAATGAGAGAATCTTAAAACTCCTTTGTAAAGATCAGCAAAATAAAATTGGTATCAATCACAAACTCTCCTCTTATTATCCATTTAGCCAAATGTTACGGTAATGCGTGCCAGCTATTGACAATGTAACAGCTGGGGTTACTAGCGGGTTCCAAAACTCAGGATTATTTTAATTTGCTTAATTATCAGAATCTACAGATTTCCTTGTGATTAATATATTTTATAAAATACATTTGGTTTTTCAGCTACATAATAAATACTAAGTTGACTTCTCTGAAAATAATTTAAAGATTATGAGGATGGGTAAGGAACAGTTTGATATTAACCTGATAATATTAACCTGATATGTTTCTGCTTTTAAAAAAAAAAGAATGAAGAAACATTCAACTGTTCCACTCAAATCAGTCTATCATTTCCAAGAAAGATTGATTATGAGCCTACTTTTTTTAAAAAAATCAATTTAAGTATTGTTTCTATTCTTGCTCCAAAGAAAGTAAGACTCTTTTAGTGGAAGCTATCAAGTTTAATGCAGCTGTATAAATGTCCTAAGCAATATTAGTGTGAAAGAAGCCTTTGTTTTAATGATGGCTATATTTATCATTGCGTTCCTATCCCATCTTTTCTCCTGAGAACTCAAGACAGCATTCATTTCATTCTCCATCCTGTGAGGAGCCAGCAGTCAGGATGGGTTGTCTCCGCCTACCAGCAGTTGAGGACCGAGTCACTTTTTTTCTTAAATCCCCTGGATCCGCCCCTTTGAGGCCCAGTTATGACTCGTCCTCAGCAGAGTAGGACGTGGCGAAAACAGCTCATCCCAACTGCTGGTTCCAACACCTTCACAGACAACTAAAGAAGATCAGGTTGTACTGGATTTAATTTAACTTAACCTATTTGGATTGATTTAACTGAAGTATTGGTGAGCGAGGGGAATGTGGCAAGCACGCTGTGGCTTTTAGCCTAGACTGCCACGTGGGGGCTTTTGGCCTCAAGCCTAACCCCCCCTGAACCCCCCCATCCCCTCAGCCGGGATCGATCGCTCTGCGGCTGCAACCAGGTTTCCAAGCCGTTTGGGCTCGCTCCGGCTCTGGTTGTAAAGGGCTCATCCCGTGGCCGCCCCCTCGCTCAGTACTTCCAAAAACAAAAGGAGCGATTTGCCGAAGTTGATCGGGGAGCGCGCAGGCGGCATTTCAATCGAGCCGGCTGCAACGCTGGGAAGCCAACTGCCGGAGCCTCGCTCGCGGTCGGCTTCCGCTTTGAATTGGGCGCCATTCTCAGGCCTCCGAAGATCGGCAGCGCTTCCAGGGACTCTCTAGGATCGCCCCCTGTACTTCCTGGCTCTGGGGGGAAACCGAAAGTAGAAGACGCCACGAGGTCTCAGTTGCTCATAGTCGGCTGCCTGCGCTTATCTTCAGCTCCGTTCTAGCGGCATTCCTATAGACGATCAGCATTCCCTGGGGGCCTCTCTCTTTATTCTCCCTCGTAGAAGAAGGCAGGGATCGCCAAGGGATCTTGGCTGAATAAGGGGGGGGAGAGGCAGCCCTGCAATCCAGGCAGTGGGTTTAATCCCCAGGGATCCTTCTCAGGATTTAAATGGCAAAAGGAATGCCCCCAGCCCCCTCTAAGCCTGGGGGGAAAAGGAAGCACAAAACCAACCGGCCAAATGATGATGAGGCTGCAGCCTCTTCTTCTCAGTCCTGCAAGGCCACATCTACAAGGGCAGAACAGCGCAGGGACCGCGCCCTGCAGAAGATTCACAACAGGGCAGCTAATGAAAATGCATCCCAAGCCTCTGCCTCCAGACCTGAACAGGCCCTGGGCCTAGACGCCACAGTTCCCCAGATTTCTCCCAATCTATGGGGTCCAGGGGGTTTGGGTGTTGCATCTCCCACCTCACAACCTGCCACAGCTCAGGAGACCACTCAGAGCACCCAACCTTCTCTGCCTCCTGGTCAGGAGGGGGCCCAGCCCCCTCCCCCACCTTCATCTGTGGCCCAGGGGATTGAGCCCTCCCTCCCTCCAGCTTCAGCTCAGGGCCCGCCGGCTCTCCCCTTTGACCCTTCTATAATCCAACAATGGATTGCCTCAGCGGTCCAGACCAGTATTACTGCTAACCTCCAAAACCTGGCAGCTTCTCTGCCTACATTAGGCTCTGGCACTTCCTCCCCTCAGCTGGATCCTCAACCAGGAACCAGCGCTGACTTCCTGGCAGCGGATCAGTTATCCAACATTTCTGAGGATGAGAATCTTGATGACTTTCCGGTGACCCAGATGGATACCATGGGAGATCTATCTGAGGATGAAGTAGCAGGCCCCTCTCAACCACCGTCGGCAGCTCTTTTTCCGCCGGGTCTGTACAAGTCTTTGTTAAGCAAGGCCAGGGCGGCTGCCGGCCTAGCGGCCCCGGCCGCTCCAGCACCCTCGCTAACTACACCATTGGGGCCTATCTTCTCTTCGGTCACTCCGGAACCGGATTCTGTGCCGGCACCTTCGCTATTCATAGATACAATAAGAAACCAGTGGGCCGCTCCGGCAACTGGGCCTAATCCCACATCTCTGGAACGTCAGTTCTTCAGCGTAGCTTCTGAATTGGGGGACATTCTTGAGGTTCCCGCAGTAGATCCACCTGTCTTAGCACTCCACGCCCAAACCACACTTCCCAGCGAATCTGAGGAGAACCTCAAGCCTGAAGATCGGAAGGTGGAACAGGCCCTGGTGCGCGCACACCAGGCGGCAGCCTGGGCCATCAAGGCAGCGTCCACTTCCTCCTTCTTCGCCAGGGTGGCTCTCCTTTGGGTGAAACAATTACAAGACCTTATTCCTGAATCCAACATAAGAGCACATCAGGACCTTAACAAAGTCTTCGCTACCTGCCAGTTTCTTGCAGACTCCACGCTATATACGTCCAAATTCGCATCAAAAGCGATGGCTTCCACCCTCATGGCCAGACGCATGCATTGGTTAAAACAGTGGCCAGTGGAGACTCGCCACAAGTGGCGTCTAGCGTCTAAGCCTCTTAAAGGCAAACAGCTCTTCGGGGATTCCCTGGATCCATTTCTCATTGAATCTAAAGACAAGAGGAAGATTCTACTGTCGCTCTCTCGCAGAGGTATTCCTCGCCAGACCCCCTACTTCAGGCGGCCCTTTGGCCACACTGACCAGGGATCCAGCTTTCCCCGGTCCCCAGGTCAGTACTCGGGTAGGTTCCGTTCCCGTCAGGATAGGGCCGGGAGGGGAAGACAATTCAGGAAGAACTTCCGTGGCGGCGCCGGAGGGCGCCCCGCTAAGAGGGGGAAATAGTAGTTTCTCCCCTATGACCGCTCCCATTGGGGGGCGGCTGAAATATTTTGCTGATTGTTGGGAGTCAACAACAGATGATGCTTGGGTCCTCAACACGATTCGACACGGCCTGTCTTTGGAATTCCTTTCCCTTCCCCCGGGAGCCTTCATCCGGTGTCCCACGGCCAGGAACCCCGCCAAACGGGCTCTCATGGCCGAGGCGGTGCAACACCTGCTAGATATTAGGGCAATTCAGCAGGTGCCCCCTGACGAATACTTTCAGGGATTTTATTCCATCCTCTTTGTGGTACCCAAGGCTTCGGGGGGCTGGAGGGCGATTTTAGATCTCAAACGGCTAAACCGTCACATAGTCTACAAAAAATTCCGGGTGCATTCTTTAAAATCCATCTTGGCTTGCATCCGGCCGGGGGACTTCATGGCCTCCTTGGACTTGACGGAGGCCTACTTACATATTCCCATTGCTCATCATCACCGTCGGTACCTTAGATTCTGCTATGCCAATCAACATTTCCAATATAGAGCCCTCCCCTTTGGTCTCTCCTCTGCTCCCAGAGTTTTCACAAAGGTCCTCTCCGTCTTGGCGGGTCACCTTCGGGCCCTACCTATTAGAGTCCAATGTTACCTGGACGACATTCTGGTGCATGCTTCTTCCGAAGCAGTGGCACGACAGCATCTTCACACCGTCACACAGGTTCTCTCTATCCATGGGTTTTCCATCAACCTCGCTAAAAGTCAGTTGTCCCCATCGACGTCTATCCTTCATTTGGGCTCTATTATTGACTCCTCACAAGGTAGGGTGTTCTTATCCCCAGAGAGACAGGTTAGTCTTCAGGTTCTGTCCTCTCAGGTTCAAAGAGCGGGTTCTTCCCTCCTTCTTACCTTATCCTCTCTACTAGGCAAAATGGTATCGTGCATCTCCATTGTTCCCTGGGCTAGGTTGCATGCCCGGGAATTGCAGTGGTTCCTTCTTCCCTTTCAGAAGGCGCACCTCGGATCATCTCTTCGCAAGGTCTGCCTACCTCTTCCGGTTCGTCGCTCCCTCACCTGGTGGCGCTCTCCCGCTCTCGCAAAAGGTACCCTGTTCTTTCCTCAAGACCAAATTACAGTTACAACAGACGCAAGTCTATCAGGATGGGGCGCCCATTGCGAGGGCGCCACAGCACAAGGTCTGTGGTCAGAAGCGCAAGCCAGGTGCTCCATCAACTGGCTTGAGCTGCACGCCGCCTTCCTCGCGTTGAAGCATTTCCGTCGCGTGCTAGCAGGGTCTCATGTGCTTCTGCTAACGGACAACGTCACCACCAAGGCGCATGTCAACCGCCAGGGGGGCACCCGGTCCCGGACCCTAATGGACGAGGCGAGGAAGGTCGGTCTCTGGGCGGAACGGCACCTCTCGTCCTTGACGTCGGAGCACATTTCGGGGGTAGCCAATGTCCAAGCGGACTGGCTGAGCCGGTCAACGGTGGACCAAGCCGAGTGGCGCCTGGATCCGTCAGTATTCCAGTCCATCGTGAACAGGTTCGGCAGGCCACTAGTGGATCTTTTCGCGACACCAGAGAATTCCCAATTACACCGCTTCTTCACCAGATATCAAATGCAGGGGTCGGAGGGGACCAACGCCCTCCTCTGTCGCTGGCCCGAGGGACTTCTCTACGCTTTTCCTCCTCTCCCCATCCTTCCGTTGGTCCTCAGGAAACTGATGCAGGAGGAAGCGGAGATAATCTTAATTGCTCCGTTCTGGCCACGGCAACCATGGTTTGCCGAACTCGTGGCTCTCTCGGTAAGGGCCCACTGGACCTTGCCCCCCCTCCCGAACCTTCTCAGTCAGGGACCCGTCTTCCACCCGGACCCCAGGTGGTGCCAACTGACCGCCTGGCGCTTGAGCGGAGCGGCTTGAGGCGACAATCCTACGATCCCGATGTCATCTTTTACATCCAGGCATCTCGCCGCCCGTCTACTAACCGTATTTATTCTGCGACCTGGCAGGCCTTCTGCTCCTGGTGTGCATCTCAGCATCTCTCTCCTATCGACGTGCCCCTTCCAATGGTCCTGCGCTTCCTCAAACAGGGCTTGGATAAGGGCCTTTCTCCCAACACACTATGCCGTCAGCTCGCAGCCTTGTCCTCAGTCTTGTCGTGCGGTCACTGGGACTCCCTGTCCCATATCCCGACCGTTTGACGATTTCTGAAGGGGGTCACCAACTGTCATCCTCCTGCGATCCACAGGTACCCATCCTGGGATCTTCCGTGGGTTCTACAATCTTTGACGGGGGCCCCGTACGAACCGTTACGAGAAGCTTCTCTCCGGCATCTATCCCTCAAGGTCGCGTTCCTTCTCGCCATCACCTCGGCTCGCAGGATTTCTGAGCTCGCGGCTCTTTCTGTCCGGGACGATCTCTGCATATTCCACACTGACAGAGTCGTCCTCCGTTTGGATCCTACCTTCCTTCCGAAGGTCAACTCCCCCTTTCACCGCGCACAAGAACTCATTCTACCATCTTTCTGCCCTGCCCCGTCCCATCCTTCCGAGCGGGTTTGGCACACCTTGGACGTCCGCCGGGCCCTGCGCATCTACATCAGCCGCACTCGCCCATTCCGCCGGACAGAAGAACTGCTTGTGACATTCTTGCCCCAGTCAATGGGCCTCAAAGCTTCGTCGGCTACGATCGGGCGCTGGATCAGAGTGGCGATTGCTAAGGCCTACGACATGGCCGCACTTCAGCGACCCGCGGGCATCACAGCGCATTCTACGAGAAGTGCGGCGACCTCAGCTGCCTGGGCAACTCAATGCCCATTGGAGGACTTATGCAGGGCGGCAATCTGGGCGTCGCCTACTCCATTCATAAGACACTACAGGATTGACAAATACGCATCGGCTGATGCGGCCTTCGGGCGAAGGGTGCTGCAAAGAGTTCTCCTCAACAACGCTTCATCTTCCTGTCCCTCCCATGGGTAATACTACTTTGGTATGTCCCATCCTGACTGCTGGCTCCTCACAGGATGGAGAATGAGCGTTGACTTACCTGATACGCTCTTTCTCATCAGGAGGAGCCAGCAGTCAGCTCCCTCCCTGTTCATGGCACGTTGTTTAAGTTGCATCACTACGGAGAGGTCTCTGTTTCGACCGGGGAGGACGTTGATTCCGGAACGTCAGTTTCTTCCAGTTTCTCCAGTTTCAGCTTGCACTGTTTTCTACAAAAAAAAAAAAAAAAGAAACCATCTTCGGGGTCACCTTGGCTTACCTTTGACTCCAACACTCCACGAACCAGTCTACAACCAGTTGGGATGAGACATCCATCGGATCTGCGGTTTTCGCCACATCGAGTCTTCCCTTCGGATTTGTCATAACTGGGCCTCAAAGGGGCGGATCCAGGGGATTTAAGAAAAAAAGTGACTCGGTCCTCAACTGCTGGTAGGCGGAGACAACCCATCCTGACTGCTGGCTCCTCCTGATGAGAAAGAGCGTATCAGGTAAGTCAACGCTCAATCCCCGCTAAAACAGTCTTGTGACATAGATTGGGTGAAGGGGGAGAGGATCCGGTCCAGAGACATTTAGTGAATTTTGTAGACAAATGGGAATACAAACCCAGGTTACACATTCACGTACACCCATAGTAGTGTGAATGAATAATAATATTCACCTATATTTGGTTTAGCCTTCATGTACATTAATATCCTTTTAATATTTGGGGCAGTTTTCAAAGCATAAGTTTCATTGTAAGATTAGGGTTTTTTAAATCCTGAAAAGGATTAAGGTTTTTCCATTAAAGGAGAATAAGTAATTATGTAGGTTCTCAACTGCAACAGTCACTGGAGTTCTCTGGCGATTTCAAATTATGAATCTACGATGCAAAGTTTAATAAAACCATCGATACTGAGTATACAATTCCTTATATTTTTGAATTGATATACTTGCACATATGTATGTGAAATGCCAAGAAGCTTTATTTTCCAAAGAGTTACCATAAGCAACATGCTTGTACAGAAGGAATAGTAGGGAAAAGTAAACAATCATTTCATATCTGGTAAGGTGGGCAAAAGAAGCTATGAGAGAGGTAAGGAAATGTGGTTTGCACCCTGAGTTCTGTTCTTCACCTCCTGGAGCAGACCTTCCTGTCATGTGCTGCTTTTCCCATCTACCACGTCTTACTCACATTGCCTCCAAGAAATCAAGGAGTGGCTTTGCAACATATGGTGGGAACTTAACATCAGCTTGAATACACCAGCCAAATCTTGAAGGACTTTCCCCCTTGCCCCACTTTCCTCTTTCCTTCTGATATTAGGATACAACATTTTATAACCATTTGCTGAGCTTCAGGTAGAAGAAATAATATCTGACATTTTCCCATCGTTTTCTAAGATTTAAGGGATGGAACAGTACAAAGCAAATGTCAACTCGATACTTAGTACTTATGCTTACAATGTACTAAAGAATATGAAGGGGTATAATCTGAAAGTGTTTATGGCTGTGCCTGATAGAATGGACTGTGTGGTTTGAGTAGAATACAATCCCAGGAGGCAGGAAGTTGGTAGTTCCCAATTAGTGGGCAGAAGATCATTGGTTCCTCGTAATCAGAGGCTCCTTAGAAGTTAGAAGATTGTCAATTCCTGACAGTACTGTGTGAATGGACCCCAAATTAAGTGAACAGATTGATTCTAGACCCAATCTGTTGGGTCTAAACACAAGAAATGTACATGGTACGCAGTATGAGAATCATATGGAGGATTTCAGTTGTTAGAGAGCCAAATCATGCAACCAGGAAAGGCTTAGGAAATAAATGGCTGTAATGCTTTAACTTTCTTGCAGATTAGACACCTCTAAACATGTTTCTCCCTTAAAATATACCTTGGGGGGGGGGTTGAACTAATGTGGATTTCTGCTGCTCTAGACTTAGTAAACAACTTGCCAGCCTGATGGAGTCTTTAAAGCCGATGAAGCTCATTCTGAACTGATTCAATGGAAGGATTTCGGTTTTGCTTTTTTGTTGAACACCTGATAGAGTTTTAGGTTTGGGAGACCACTGAAGTCTTCTGATGGGATAATAGCCTTTGGCAAGGCAGGTTCTCTCAGTAATCCACTTCTTAGATTTGTTGTTTAGGTAAAATGAGATCAAAGGCAGGTTGCAATGTTCCTCTACTGCTTAAGCAGCAAAGTTACCCACAGCATCATAATTGCTTTTTAAAGACCTTGTTAAATGACTTTGCCTCGGCTGGTGACAGCACCTGGGCTCAGGAACTAAAGTGGGGGTGGGTGGGTTGGCACTGATTAGTACTTGAATGGCAGATCTCCTGAGTATACTAGACCCCTAGGCTAGACTAGGAAGTCCAAAAACACCCTGGAAGAAGGAAAAGTCAACCACTTCTGTTGTCAGAAAATTGCATGGTTTTTTTTCCTGAAATCACAAGGTGTTGTTTCACTACTGGGTTTGACTTTAAAAACAAATTATCTGAGACATATGGGTGTCTGAGAAAGAGGGCTACGTCATTTTTTTTCTCCTCCCATCTTTGAGTTCATCTTGGCTCCTGGAAAATGCTTGGACTAGTACCTGCAATTGTCTTGCCAAGGTTTTTTGAAAATGTTTTTTCTTGCTTGGCTCCTAGGACTGAGCGAGAGGGACTGGCCCGAAGTCACTCAGTTGGCTTCACGCTTAAGACAGGACTGAAACTCACACAGCCTCCCAGTTTCTAATATAGAGCTTTTGACCACTACACCAAAGCACTGCTATGTTAACATCAGTTATTACTAATAAATCAGTAAGCATACAAATGTTTTGCTTTTACAGTATTCATGGTATAATACTTGCCTTTATGAAGGGAGGATTATTTGGTGAAAAGAAAAGAATTAGATTCATTTTTTGTGTGTGTTGCAGCACCCAGTCTAGATTGGAGAGCCTTGACACTACTGTAATTTCGAAAGAAGACACATTGGATAACATGCAGAATCAGATCCATTCTACCAACATTATCATGTTAACATTCATGGAACATTTTACAAATACCACCAAATTGTTTCTGGGTGGTCAACATTTTAAATAGAAATCAGAAATATAATAGTATAGTGAACTTAAGAGCAAATATTTTATATTTTCGGTATTTATCTAAGCTAATGGTTATCATGGATTCAATATCCTGCTTGTTTGAATCACATGTTTTGGAAAAGAATACCAAGGGAGTGTGAATTCATAAGCCTTTGAAAATGATACGTTTTAAAGTCCATTGCCTTTTGCTCTCAGATCTGAATGACACCCAGGGGAATATGTTTCTCTTATCAGAGCCCAGCAGTCAGGCAAGAGGGCAGCCAGCACACATTCAAGAGGCCAGGGTGGTGTGTGCTGGTCAAGGACATCTAACAGTTAGTAAAAAGTCTCTGGCTGTGTTAAATAGATGATGTTTCCTTCCTGGCTTTGTAAAGGCTTTTTTGGCCCCCAGAACAATAAAGATAACTAAGACAGCCCTTCTGTCAAGGGAGATGTGCATTAGATTACCGTAAATTCTCAGTTAGACAGTACAGTGGTCAATGAGTGTTGGTATTCTTAGATTAAATAACAAGATTTAATTGAAAAGTGGTCTCGGGAGAGAAAGAAGCTTTAGATAGTATTGATCATACATTAAAATCATCTGGACAAAGAAGGATTTATGTGACAGAGAATATGTTTCATTTCATTTTTAAATAATTGTTAGCAAAGACCAGATGCACATTTTGCTGGAACTGAAACTAAGGATTTCTAAAGTAATGCATCGGAAGTTAGTTTCACATCCATTCCCTCCAATGATTGGGTTAACAAAATTAGCAGAGTTAGGAGTCATACTAATTCCAAATAGACTATAGCTTCTGTTAAATAAAAATGATTAAGTCATCTGCTGGTGCACAAAGTTTCTTGACCGGTTTAAGAAACTTAGAGAAAGGGGAAATAAGTAGATGACCATCCCTGACAAAAATCTGTTTTGTCTATTACTATTGGTATAGTATGGTATAGTATACTATTGGTATAGTATAGTATAGTATACTATTGGTATAAAATGGTATAGAGCTAGGGAGGAAAAGTTATTTATTTATTTATTATTTGGGAACTATTTACAGTTGTCTGATTTGAATCTATGGCAGTCTCAGAATTCTAGAAGCTTTCTTAGCCTAAATCAACACTGTGCTCTTTTTTGTGGCTATTTCTATTTCATAAAAAAATATTTCTAACAAGTTGTTTGTGAAAACAAAATAATAATAAATCTTAACTATGGGATGTTTTCATTATCAAAGTAAACAAAACAGTTTACAGTAAAAGAGTGTGGTAGGTATGTATTTTACTTATGGCTTGTCAAAAAGATGGGAATCCAGATAATATATGACAATGATGGCAAACCTTTTTTGGTTTGTGTGCCAAAAGGGGGGTCATGGGGGGGTCGCGTGCGTGCATGCCCACACCCATAATTCCATTCCCCCCCCATGCATGACACCCCCCGCTCCTGGCACGCAATCGAACGCCCATTTTTCGCTCTCCTCAGGCTTCAGAGCCTTTCTAGGAGCCTGGGGAGGGCGAAAACGGTCTTTCCCACCCCCACCATCGAGGCCCTCCGGAGGCCAGAAATGGTCCATTTGCCAAGTTCCAGTTGAACTGGGAGTTCTGTTGTTTTGCTCCCCCAGGCTTCAGAGCCTTTCTAGGAGCCTGGGGAGGGCGAAAATGGCCTCCCCCCCGGAAGTCCTCTGGAGGCTGGAAACGTTCCGTTTGCCAACTTCTTCAAGTTGGGAAACAGGCCATTTCTGGCCTCCGGAGGGCCTCCAGGAGGGTGGGGAAGGCCGTTTTTGCCCTCCCCGGGCTCCTAGAAAGTCTCTGGAGCTTGGGGAGAGCAAAAAATGGGCCTTCCCCACCCCCTCCGGAGGCTGAAAACAGGCTGTTTCCTGACTCCTAGGGGAGCAAAAAAAAAGGGAACTTCTGGTTCAACCGGAAGTTGGCAAATGGAACTTTTCCAGCCTTCGGAGGACCTCCATGGGGGGGGGAGGCCGTTTTCACCCTTCCCAGGCTCCTAGAAAGGCTCTTGAGCTTGGGGAGAGCAAAAACAGGCCTTCCCCACCCCCTCCGGAGGCTGAAAACAGGCTGTTTCCCGACTCCTAGTGGGCCCAAAAGGTCTGAAAATCAGCTGGCCGGCGCGCGCATGCGCTCCGAACCTGAGCTCGCGTGCCCACCAATATGGCTCTGCATGCCACTTGTGGCATGCCTGCCATAGGTTCGCGATCATGGATATATGAATTAATCAAACCAGAATTGTGTTTTAAGAGAGAGAGCAGTGAATTAAAGATCTGTACTTAGAAATACAGAAAACAGATTTTTGTTTCTAATGCTAGGAAGAGGGACAGTAGGTGTGTAAGTGTATTGGTAATGATAACTGGTTATTTGATTTCTTAATCTTTTTAAGGAAAATGTTTCCTCATAAATCTGTTCTTTATATGAATCAGTATTATTTATGCAGAAATTTTCTTTGCGTTGCTTTAATAAATTATTGATGCAATGACAGATTGCAGCCAGTACAAAGAATAAACGTATTTATTAGAGTTTTGATTTACTGGCATATGTAAAATCACATTATATTTAAATTCAAAAAGTCTTATTCTGCAATTCATTCAAGTCCAGTTGTCAAGTTTCATATATCCTGGATGTAATAAGGGATTGCATTTTTACAACTACAATTATTTGCAGTTGTTTTGGACTGCAGAATTGTCAGGTAATGACAAATAGTATAAAATGGATGGAGAAAATATTCTTGGAAATATATTTGCAAATCTTCTTGCCTAATGAGATGAAGTCCAGACTACTTGTAAACGAGGTATTTCACATGGTTTATCAGTAAACTTGCTTAGTGTTTTCTAGCATGCTTTTATAGTATCCTTATATCATCTAGCATGATTATATTGCATTAGTGTTTTCTGAAAATACTTTTATTTTATGTTACTTTGGTCAGAATGTATTAATATACATTGTATTGGTATTGTATTACTTACTTCAGTTTACTTTTGTGCCTCTTCTGATATATATTTTTTGCGGTCAGCAGTATGAAATGTTGAAAGAAAAGTAGATGAGGTAGAATGGAGAATGACAATATAAGCCATTGTGTTCCAAGTGTTTGGGACATTCCATGTTAGTTACCAAGTAAAACAATAATAAAATATTCACTAAACATAAGTGAATATTAAATATTATTCATAGTTTCTGTGATTCATGTATATGGTTCCCTATGTGCTTAGTAGCCATATTTATAACTTTTAAAATAAAACTTGATGTTGTCAACCAGTACCCCATATGGCATTTAAAAAGTTACTTCTAATTGATTTCCTCTCTAAAGATCTAAATCCCTTCATAGATGTAAGTTATTTTGCAGTCATGAGCTTCTTGGTAATGGATCCTCATCTGTTTTAGATATCTGATTATTGTTGGATTTTAGAAGTAGACATTTCAAATCTTACTCTTAGGCTTGACTCTTAGCATGACTCTGCTCAAGAGAAAGAGGTATATAAAACCTTCGTTCCTCTCCTTCATTTCTAGCTTTTTGCCGCCTTTCAGTATCTAAATCTAGCATATTATAAAAATCAACTTGAAAGTTCTACGATTAAGAAAATGTCCTTGACATTATAAATCATTATCTACTATCTCTGTACCATCACCGCTCTCATTGTTTGAGTAGTCAGCTTCTTTATCTCACTCTCCTGCAATTCCCACAACTAGTTATTGTGCTCCATAGGATCCATGTCAAGAACAATCAGTGACCCAGTGGTACCCAGTGACATTGGGTACCATTTCCCCACATCTTCTGAAGAGGACATGTTGGAGGATTCTACATCTGAGCCAGAGGACTCATTTCTCTAAAAGCAGAAGTAGAAATGCAGACAAATCTTACTTGAAAATTTCAATTTCTACAACAAGCAGTGCAAATGGTACATTTTTAGACATTAAAATGCAGCAACATGTTGTTTGATGCTGCACTTTCTGTCTCAATTGTGGTGGTCCTGGCCCTTTTGAAAATTGATAAGGACTCTTGACTAAGCCATTATCCATGGAAGTGCAAATATGTAGTAGTGCCTGATGAGAAGGTCAAAGGATTAGATCAATGGGAGTGGCCTCAGAAAAGATGAAGATTTATTACATTAAGAAATGGAGGCAATGCAACAGGGGCTTACAGAGAAAGCAACTTTCCAGAAGAGAATCTAAAAGCAGGCCTAATAAACCACTGTCAGAAGCAAATAATATTCTGCACCTCCTGAACTTAAAACAATTCTCAGGCTGCAGATTGAATAGCCTCTGAGCCTTCAGAACTGAGAAAGAGGCACTGTGGAACAGGGGAAGGATGAACACAGCTGTATCCTGCATGAAGACAAAGAGAGGAATTATGATAGTTACTAACTCAGTGCTATGAAGAATCGAAACAAATGTGCCATGATCAAACCCATGACCTTCTGTTTTCTGTCATTATTTTAAACCAATAAAAAATAATAATTAAAAAAACCATGACCTTGCAATATATATTGTAATAATTGTCATGAATGTCTATGGAGATTCTCAGTCATCCAGGTCATGGTTGTCTCAAAGGTGCTTTTTCAAGAGGCAACTGGGCTTTACGGTTTTTCTTTGAAGATGTTTCACTTCTCATCCAAGAAGCTTCTTCAGCTCATAAATGACATGAAACTTACAACACTCATCAAATCAATGTGTGAGAACATGAGAGTAACCCAGCTGGATGTGCCTTAGGCTTATATAGCCAAAATTCCATCTTATAGAATGGTGGACCAACCAATTTACAGGAGAAAAAGGAAGGTGCTACCAAAGCCATGGTTCCAGTCTCCCTCCAGCCAAAAAAGAATTTGAGGCAAGAGAACAGATCAGGGACCAGATACAAGGAGCAGTTGTACAGAAAACCTACAGAACCAATTATAGCAAAAATTTGTCAATAGAGAACATGTCACATCAGGCTTGTTCCCCTTTGGGCAATGCTGGATCTGGAAGTGCAGTAAGATGGAAAATACATCCAGAATAGAGTAGTTAAGGACAAAGTAGAACACAGTGGATTGTTCTTGTGTCAAGAGAAGAATGCTATAAAACCCTTTGCTTTGCTGATGAGAACTTGTCTGGGTCGCTTCTCACTCAGCACCCTATTCCTGCTGACTAAATCATGATAATTACATCTACCCTCAGTTGGGGTCCTCAGTGCTCCAACAAAAAGGTTGTAAAGCTATACTAGTTGTGTGCCAGCCACAGAATAGAACCTTTCCAATCTTTCTATCTCTCTACATTTGTTGAGTTGGAACTATTTCCCTTGAATTATTCCTGAAAATGAATGGGGGAAAAAAAGAGAATGGGACAGTCACTACCACTACATTAAAAGAGGAAATAACATGGAGAAGACACATCAGTCTGGAGCAGAACAGATTAAGTGTGAGATCTAATGCCTTAGGCAAGACTTATTTCTCTAATACTGCATTTAGCAACTAACATGGGATTAACTGAAATAAATACAGTCCACACTTTATGCAGCCTACAGTAATCCTTTTCCACATATATGCCAAACTATCACTTGATAGTCCTGAAGAAATTGAGCCATGAGTAATTACCCTGCAGGACAAAGATAAGAGAGTAAATGTTGGGATTAAGTTCAGGCAAGTAGATCTATTTGGGGTTCAGGATGCAAGAGTAATAAATTGCAAGGCAGTAGAAGAACTTTTCTCAAATAGTGAACTTTATACTGGAAGCTGTGCCTACTAATATTATGCCCATTCTAAAACATATCCAAAAAAGAAACCTTTGGATTTCTTACAAATACAGCACCTCTTTGCTATACATTAAAGCAGCCTCTCTTTTTTCCAGAAAACCTTTTGAAAAACAATTTTGGCCATTTTAAGGAGCTGATCAATTAAAGTCAATGAGACTTCTTTTTTTCAGGCTCACGTGAAAGCCTGAAAAGAGAGAGGCTGCTTTAATGAATAGCAGAAGGTAGCTGTGCTCATGCTAGGCCTAACATACTTCTTCAAATTACTGTCAAAGAACTGGCGTTCATGAAGATTGATTTGGCTGCAAAGTTGTCCAGTTGTGGTGAGCTACTCTGAAATGGGCTTTCTCTTCTAAGTGAACCCTTCAGCACCTCTATAGCTTTTAATAAGCTTAATTATTGTAGAGTGTGTGTGTCTAGATGAGACTCTTAGGCAAATTGTCCCAAGGATTTTGCTCATCATTTGTAAAAAGTCGGTGAGGTGGCCTAACACATATTCCTCCTCTGAGGAGTTTTGAGGCTGTATCTTTTACAATCTTTCATTCAATATGATCCATAAATGAACTATTATATGTTGGTATATGCATTTAGTATTAATCATGCAACAACAATAAAAAAGAGTAGTTGCTCTCATAAATTATTTGGTGGGCAGATCATTTCCAGACTGTTTTCTAAAGAATATTACGGATAACAAACTTAGTATTAGTGGAAAGCTATCAGCAATCTAGTGTTTGAAAATGATTCAGGAGATTTATATTTGTCATTTTACTCCAGCACATTTAACAACTATTTCGCTACAGCTAGTATTCTGAATAATCTGATCATAACCAAAAGATTGTTTCAAAGAGCTAATCTGACCAATAATTCTGTTTTAATAAACTAATGAATCTTAGAAGAAGTATGAAACATAAGAGCACCCAAAATTGCATGTTTTACTATTGAATATTTTTTTGGAATTTAATTATATAGCTACATTGCAGGAGCAAAGTTGTATTTCAAGTTGTTTTTAGCATCCTTTTCTAAATTATACTTTTTAACTTTTAAAGAAAAGTATTATTTGGGAAGAAGCCAGCAATGGCTTCTATTAGTTACGACCATTTTTTTTAATATGTATGAAATAAATATTAGAATACTCATATTGAATAGTTAATTATAGATTAAAGTGCAAAATTTATGATAAAAAGTATAAAGAGCATAGTTATACAAAATATTGTTATAGAATGGCATTGCAATACATATATTGATTTAACTGTGGTATTGCCATTATTTTTACTGCACTAGTGGAAATGGAAAGAAAAAATTAGCAGTTTAGTACAACTTAACAAAATTAACAGATGCACTTATCTAAATAAAATACGATATAGAAATAAACTGCTATGTCAAAGTGTTTCTTAAGAAACCTGCATAGTTTGCTTGTTAGGAAAAATTAACTATGGGGTATTTATAGTATGATGCAAGATCTTCATTGCTGTTTTTCTAAGTTAATAATGTGGTCATAGATTTCTCTGTAATTCTTAAGTTTTTTTAAGAGGATATGTGATCATTTCTTTATTTTGGAGTAATATGTCTATCTTATTAGCATATTAAAAGTTGGGCATACTGTGAAAGTATGATAATTACAACTCTGTGTTGATAGGGAGGCACCTGAGAACATATTAAGGTAGTAAAGTAAGAGTACACTCTACTTCTAGGAGACTTAGAAATTCATGACCTCCATTAGTCATCATGGATTCAGTTGGTTTGTGAATGGAGATGATGAAGATGAAGATGAAGGACATTGTGCATAGACTTTTGCTATGATCAGATCACTTCCTTATATGGATAAGCTCCTGGCTGCTGATGACCTCCATAAGTGGCTTTGGATATTGCCTCCTAAGGACCATGACAATTGTCCCTCCTTGACGTTCGAGGGAGCGAAACTGACCCCCTCGGATCAGGCTCGCAACTCGGGGGTCCTCCTAGATCCACAGCTAAAATTGGATCACCATCTCTCCGCTGTGGCTAGGGGGTCCTTTGCACAGGTTCGCCTGGTGCACCAGTTGTGGCCATACTTGGAGAAGGAGGCTCTACTCACGGTCACTCATGCCCTTGTCACCTCGCGCCTGGACTACTGCAACGCGCTCTACATGGGGCTACCCTTGAAGAGTATCCGGAGACTTCAGCTGGTGCAAAATGCGGCTGCGCGTGCTGTGGTGGGTGTGCCAAGGTACACCCACGTGACACCTGTACTCTGCCAGCTGCACTGGTTGCCCATCGGTCTCCGGGTCCAATTCAAGGTGTTGATCACCATCTTTAAAGCCCTTCATGGCTTAGGACCAGGTTATCTCCGGGACCGCATTCTGCCTCACACTTCCCTTCGACCGGTTAGGGCCCACAGAGTTGGCCTCCTCCAGGTCCCATCGGCTAAGCAATGTCGCCTGGCGGGCCCTAGGGGGAAAGCCTTCTCTGTGGCAGGCCCCGTGCTCTGGAACCAACTTCCCCCAGAGACCCGAACTATCCCCACCCTACTGGCCTTCCGGAAAGCTGTTAAGACATGGCTTTTCCTGCAGGCAGGGGGTGGAGCGTAATCCATCTGAGCTCACCCCCAAGTATGTATGAAGTCGAATTGATTAAATGTTTTTAAGATTATGGTTTTTTAATTTTCATATTTGTTTTAAATGCTTATATTGGTTTCTTGTATTTTTACTGTTGTACGCCGCCCGGAGTCCTTCGGGAGTTGGGCGGCATATAAGAAATACCAATAAATAAATAAATAAATAAATAAATAAATAAATAAATAAATAAATAAATAAATAAATAAGTGATAGTGGTGATTAAAATGGTTTCTCTTAAGTGTCTCATGGATTCTAATGAATTCTGACAACCGGAATCCTAGGTATTTTTCAAGCACCGTGGCAGGCAATTATGCTGAACCTCTTATTATGTTCTTGTTCTCAAAGGCAAGATGTAATATTTGAGCAACTTGTTTCCAAATCCTGGGAACTTTGGCCTTATCGGGGAGTTCCAGGAAATCAAGTTACAGAAGTTCATATTTAAATGGTTGTCCACTAGGACTCCAAGATCCCTCTCACAGTTACTACTGTTGAGCAACGTACCACATATACTGTAGCTGTGCATTTTGTTTTTCTTGCCTAAATGTAGAACCTTACTTTTTTCACCATTGAATTTCATTTTGTTAGATAGCGCCCAATGTTCAAGTCTGTCAAGATCCTTCTGTATCTTGAGCCTATCTTCTGGAGTGTTGGCTATTCCTGCCAGTTTGGTGTCATCTGCAAATTTGATGAGTTCCCCATCTATCCCCTCATCCAAGTCATTGATGAAGATGTTGAAGAGTATTATTATCGATATCTGAGGGCAGGATAACAAATTATTGATATCTGAGGGAAGGATAACACTGGTCTACAAATTTTGGGAAATTATTGATCTCCAAGATAAAATGTGTTAATTTTACATATTTTGATTAGATGAATTAGAAAACAGGTGATAAAGGTTGGCTAAAGTTTTCAAGATATTTCACAATAAAGATTTATACACAGGCGAGTATATTTGCCTACAAGGGAGGGAGGTGTCTAATGATTATGATGCCTCGTAACTTTTTGACAAAGTACGGTAGAACAATGAAAATGGTACCACATTTATCTACTTTGAGAACAGCAAAGCAGATGACTATGAAAAACGTGGAAAATTTGCTGAGGTCCTGTAAAGCACTTGATGCAAACATGTCACTGAAATTTCACTTCTTACACTTGCATTTAGAACATTTCCTTTTGAACTGTGGGGAAGTGAATGATGAGCATGGGGAGAGGATATCACCAGGATATCACAGGCATGGAGAAATGATACCGAGGGAAATGGAGTCTGTCCATGCTTGCCAATTACTGCTGGAATCTCCCCAGGGATGATCCTACTGCAGTTCACAAGAGAAAAGCCAAAAAGCGCAGTTTAGATACCAAATAAAGACGGAATCTTGTCGTTTAATCTGAAGTTAGAGCTTGTCAGTTTTTCATGGAAAAAGCATGAAAATGTTACATGAAAAACCAACAGATGAATGGAAAGTTATGTTATTGCTATCAATAAAAAGATAAATTTATAATGATTGGTGTGGCACCATTCTCATTGCTATATCATATTTTGCAGAAAAGTTATGGAGCATAATCGCACATCCCCGTCGTAATTTTAAATTATTTTGATTCAATTTTGACCTGAAGCTGTATCTTGGAAACTGGAGCCAATTAATAGGACTTAATTTTCCTTTATTAGTGACCCAATTCTGGTAAAGTTAAGCTACTTTCATTTCTGAGGCTTTCTTCTTGTAGAGCAGTGTAATTTGGAAAGGAGAGAAGGTGCTAAATATTACAGTTTATATTAAATTCACACAAAATTTGGAATGATCTCCATAAAATTCTTCAGCTAGTCAAGGAGGAAGGGATCAACAAGGCAATTATTATGAGGCATTTATAATTATTTTTCTGATTCACTTATTTTCACTTGATAACCATTGTTGTGGTTTATGGCATGACAGCCCACAGCTGACATCGTGAGGCTTAAATATCAGCAGATCTATTTATACTAGACAGTCATTGTTTTTTATTAAAATGATTTCAAGCTTTCATATGGTACAATATATTAGTACATTTCAGTGTACACCTTATTTTCTAAAATACTAATTATACAATTCTGTCTTTAAATGTTTAAAATGTACATAGTGTACATGCATCTTTCATTTTTGAGACTAGCTTTGGGTGTAGAAAAAAACAGTAGAGATAAGCTGTTAGATTATGCAGCAGCATATTATTAATATCAACATCAAATCATTTTTATGTTTTCCAATTAAACAATGCATTCATTAAATGAATGAAATATTTGTTCTTGTTATATACAAATTGACATTTATAGTTCAGTAGAGCCTGACTTTTTCTCTTTCTTTGAAATAACATGCTTTTCAAATTGAAGACTTGTTGTTTATTTTTGTTTTTCACAGGAACAAAAATAAACAATTTTAATTTGCAATATTGGTGGATGTGTTATTGCTCACTGATATGAGTGGCATTTCCATAAAGGAAGTTCTAAGAAAGTGAGATCCTATAAATATTACTTTATATATATATATATATATAAGGAGATTGAGTTTCTTACCGGATTCTTGATTGTGGGAATCATAAAGTGAGTGTAAGAAATTTGAAGAAGTAGCAATAAAAATGGCTGTGAAATACATCATATGCAATAAAGACAAAGCTTGTCAATAAAAGAAAGGGAGAAAGGTTTGCAGTATCCCTACAGTCCTCCTTCTGCCTGAAAATTTTAGGCATAAAATATAGAATACACTGTTTATTAACATGTTTATTAAACAGAAAACAGCATAAAATAGTGTATGTTGTAGATGGAGATCATGTTAATCTAGGGTAGAAAAACATCAGTAATCTGAAAGCACCTTTTCCAATTAATAAATTTAATTAAAAAGCATAAGCTTTCACTGTTAGTTGGGGAAAATGCTAACACATCTAAAATAACCAATTGCCCTAAAATAGTAAATATCAATCATGTGATGATCAACATATTTAAAATATTTTAACCATTATAATGAATCGATATACTGCGCGTACTGTAAATGATATGAAACAGTTTTGATGACTCTTAATTCAACTCATCACCAGACTTCTTTGCTGTTCTTGTATGACATCACAGTTCTTTCCCCTGCTAATGCTATCACTCTTGTTAATGACTCGGAGAATACATGACTGCATCCAATGATTCCTTCAGGGCTGTATGATAAAAAGTTAGTTTGCCTCTGTATCACTTTTTACTTCTAAAATGCAAACATTTGAAATACTTTGAAATAAATATTGCTTGGCCTACATTTCAAGACAGACTCTTCATTCTGATTCCCAATTAAAATGTAGTTAAAATGAAAGACATTCCCTGTCTCTTGAGGTATTCCTCTCCATTCTTAATCTTGTATGGTCAGAGGGAAAAAAGTACTTACCTGCTATTTTTAATCAACATGTTTTGCTTTCTCTGTTCATCCAACAGAAAGGAGAACCATGTTGCAACGTTTTTTCCTTCGAGGCAACAGAGCAATTGACTTTCGAAATTCCTTTGAATGATTCGGGTTCAGCTGGACTTGGCGTGAGCTTAAAAGGCAACAAATCTCGAGAGACAGGGGCAGATCTTGGAATTTTCATCAAATCTATCATCCATGGTGGTGCTGCATATAAGGTATTTTATTTATATTACTTTTGTCTTGAGTATGGTGAAAATCCATTTAGTTTGGTATGATCTGTAATTATTTTGATATTGGCTCTTGGAAACATCAGATAGGAATTTTCCATATTACCCCAAAATACCTTGTTTTGGATGTATTTTGAATATAAAACTAAAATAGATTGAGATTGTTATATCATTTTTGTTTAGTTTGATTTATCAAATATTTTTACTAACATTACCTCAGTAAGAAATATACATAAATGTATATATCCTACTTCATATACCTTTCTATTATATAGTATTAACAACTACATTTGTTATTTTGATGCTAAATGAAGTTATTTCAATCCTTTTGAATCTTAAAATAATTTTTGCTCCTTTTGAAAAGGATGAATAAGTAATATTTTTTGTAGGAATGAGATAAATTATTGTTTTACATTTCAGTGAAGGTATTTATATATTGTGGAATGCACCTTAGCAAATAACAATATTGGAAAATGTTTGCACTTATAGAGTAGGTTCCTTGAGTTTTCATGTTTTAATTAAAAGATTCACACATGACAAACTTGTCTTAAATATCAAGTCACTAGGGCACCTGCATGAAAACATGCAACACAGATGGAGCCATAAATCAGCACAAACGAAATCAAGAGTCTCATTTCTAAGTATTAAAAGAAGTAATGTATCTGGTCCATGAATTCAAAAAGTATATATTCTGTCTGCACAGAAAATTAAAACTGCTTGATTATATTTAAATAAATAAAACAGTACTGTGGAATTAATTATATTAAAGGCAGCATTAAAGACAAAAATGTTTGTAGAAAAAGAGGAGGCAGCGATGATGATGATCTGCATTTTTTTTATCATGTTGTAGTGCTGTTACAAGG
This sequence comes from Diadophis punctatus similis, assembly GCA_023053685.1. NCBI lineage: Eukaryota > Metazoa > Chordata > Lepidosauria > Squamata > Dipsadidae > Diadophis > Diadophis punctatus. Next base: position 169,529,977 of record JALIGW010000001.1, on the reverse strand, counting down.
CTATACTATTGGCTATATTATTTGTTTGTTTATGAATTGGGAATGAAAATTTACAAATTCTATCTTATTAATTTAATAGTATAAATGTGATTTTTATAACGTTTTCAGTTCCTGAAGATTATATTTCCCTTAAAAACAGTTGTTTAAAAAATGTGTGTTTCTTTACTTTTGAGGAGAAAGATAATTTCCAATATAATCTATGCATTGTAGGATATCTATTAAGTAATATTAAATAAATGGTAGGTGTTCAGTACTTGTTTAGATTTATCTCACTTTCCTCAAGATAATCATCCATATTTTTGTATTTAAACATTTATTTGCAACAATAGGTTTTAGCAAAATACATACAAAATTATAGCAATCATATCAGTTCAATACATCCCCGTAGTATTAACATCACTGTTTGTCAACGTGTGCATTTGTGTCTTTCTTGCCAACAATCCAAACAATTGTATTGTTACATGTTTATGCTTTCAATATAAAATAGATTTTTCTTCTTCTAAACTAGATTGATTTAGTTGGGTTAACAAGGGTGTGATGAATCTAGTTCTGGGTTTTTGTTAATGTTTGCAATGTAATCTTCCACCTATAAGTTACTACAAATACATAAACGTGTGTATTTGGTAATCCTTTATATCTCCCATCCATATAGGCTGTTTGAAAGTGAAGTTCTTTAAAGGGAACAGGGGAACAACATTCTCAGAGAATGTATGTAAGAGACTGTAAATATTATGACATTCCTTATCTATCTTTAAAAAGTTGGTGCCACTTATTTAACTTAAGCTTACATACCTGCTCTCTATCTTGGATAAAATCTTTAAAAAATAAGTGGTATCTCAATAATATATAATACTTTATGTCACTCAGAAGTTCCTGATCTACCGTAACAAGAATTGTGTGAGTAGAACAGATTCATCCATCTATTCTCAATAAATATTTCGTGAAGGCATTATTTTTTCAGATTAAGTATCAGCCATGAGAACTAGTTTCCTATAATATAAAACTATTCCTTTCTTTACCCTTATATTTATTGATGGAAGGGCCGCATCTAATCTCAATATTGCTGCAGATATACATGGGGGAAATTGATCTTCAAAATTTAACCTGGACCACTTCTAATTCTTCTAGATTGAAATCCCAAATTGGAGCCCCATATATATCAACTGTGATATTGTTTTACCTCCAAAAGATCCTATACTAACTGTCCTCTTTTTGAGTAGAAGATAGAGCAAATGGTTCTCATTGATCTCATAGCCATTGTTCTTGTTGATGTGGTATGAATCATCCATATTATGTATATGCACATAAGTGTATAATCATATTCGTGTTCTTAAACTTTGACATTTGTTTAATGAATATTTGACATGGAGTTGTCTGTTTGTTTTTTGAATTACCTGATAATAAATAAACAGAAGAGAACTGAGAAGAAAATTATGCATTTAACCACTGGAATTTAAATTGTTACCAATAGTGCTTCTTAATATTATGAAACAATTTATTTTAACACAAATTAAAATGGTAGTGTGGATGTAGTACTATTAAGTTCAGAATTTTGTTTCTTGTTTAAATGTTTGAAAACTTGTATCTTTGGTGTGGTGTAATAATCTAAGTCTGTTCTCAGCCACATTATCCTGTGACTGGTTATTGACAAATTTGGTTCTATCATGATTAGGAACGTAGTTTTTCCAAGACTACTGGAATTAGATATTTTTATATACCACGCAAAATGTTTTAGTACATCAACTCTACCTCTTATTCCTATACACTTTAATATACCAATTCTTTTATCCATGGAAATATACAGATTATTTTTAAAGGTAAACTTAAAAAAATAAAAGCAAAACTTTGGGCAGAAACTTGATTTTCCATTTGCTAATAACCTTTTCATTCCATTATTCCCCCCTTTGTTTTCACAAGCGATAAGCATTATGTTATTTGAATTTAATATATCTGATTTCTCTTACTCTGATAAGTAGCTCAAGGAACTTTCCCCCAAACCAAACATATTGGAGAATATAGTGTTTGAGAAGATTAAGCTGGGACTTCTATATGTGTAGAGTTCAGGGTACAATTAGTCATCTAAATGCTTCACAATATCAATTTTAAAACGGCTTGGTATGGTCACCAATGCATTTCATGTTTCTCGCTGCTACTGATCAAATGTAATTTTTTTTCTTTAAATTCTTCCTAAGCTTATAGATATTGTCCGCTTTAATAAATTACATTAATTAAAATCATTTTTACAGATAATTTATAAAAGAGAAGAGAATTTGAATGTGAAGCTACCCTGATATATGGTTTTCCAAAATGTCTTGGGGTAGCATCTAAAAAAGAGGTTAATGCTATATTTTCAGGAAAAGAAATACTGTTCTTACTTATAAAGAAAAAATGATGTTTTGTAAAATGACTGTTCTTGCAGTTGCTGGACGTAACTTATTCATTGTGAAGAATAAGCACCTCTTATAATAATGGAAAGCTCAAAATAGTGGATATGTATTGAATTTATTGAAGCTATGGATTTTAGAGATGAACACTCTAAAACTTGTAGCATACTTTGTTAAATTGATTTCCTTCATGTCATAAACAGGCCTATTTTTGGTGACCTCCAAAGTCTTCAGATTCTTTAGTTTGGAGAGGCGATGTATGAAAGTAGTTGTGAGGATTTGCATTGGTTTATATGCACTTGCTACTGATGCCTTTATGGGTATCAATAAAGATGCAGCAGAAGCTATTTAACAAGCAACATACTAAGAGGTGCCTATGCAAAATCTGGTATCATTTTTTCAATATATATCAGATATATATGGATATATATACATGGATTTGATTATACTTGAAAAAAAATCTGGCAGCAGCAGGATCTGCAAGATCTCACCGCTTTAGTCAGAATGATGAAAGCAATATGTCAGTGTCATATTGCAAGCTCCTCCCCAATGGGGCATGTGTGTGATTTTGTGACAAATGTAGAAAACGAATGAGGCTTTCATCACACTGCTGCTTTCATCAGTGTGAACCTTCCATTGCCTCCCTTGTGGGTGCCTGGCAGCAAGTACAGATTATATACTAACAGATGTATTTAATCTGGAAAGACAGCCTTGAGACTGATTATGAGCAACCACAGACACAAGGTCTGCAGTACTTTTTATTCTCCTTTTCTTTCTGTTTCTTTTTTTGGTAACACCCTACATATTGAATTGTTCATTATTTGAAAGTTTGGAAGTTCTTTTCTTTTAACATTAAGCTGGAATGCTATTAAACTTGTCTCAGATGGTAGACTAGATTGAACAAATCTCTTTGAGAATTCTTCAGAATGAAGACATCTTCAAGTTTCTTCAGGAATATTTTTTCCCAACAGTTTCAGATAGCAATTCATGTTTTGCCATAAAAAATAGTAGAATTCATGAAAGCTCTTGCATAATTGTAAGCGCCAGTGGTTGAAAGGCCTGATCTAGCAAGCTATCAGCCTCAGAAGTCAGCAGTCAATCAAGCAAGCAGTTCTCCTGGACTTGCTACCCCTACTCAAGGAGCAGGTGATTGTCATAGCCAGGAAGGCCTTTGCACAGCTATGAGTTATGTACTAGGTTACGCCCATTTCTGGACCAATGTGCCCTTTCTCACAGTCATCCACACCCTGATCACCTCCCATCTGGATGTTTGTAATGTGTTCTACATGGGACTGCCTTTGAAGAGTAGTTGGAAGCTTCAGTTGGTTCAGAATGGTATGTTTTATTAGTTTCCGACGGGTTGTATCTGGACTAACCTCTAAACTACTCCTGTTGCATCCAGATATCAAGCAAAACATCACTTCTATTTTCTGGAGTGTGCCTACATTTGTAAAGTCCTTTGTCTGCCTTTCTGCTAGGCACAAAAGAACAGGACTACACTTGAAATTCCAGTTAAACTGATTTATTACTACTCATGTCTATGCATAAGAATCTACTCTGGTGTTAGATAAGGATCAATGGAATTCATGAGGGTTAGACTTAGTCCATTTGTGACTATGTAGAGACTCTAGGCTGTTGTCTCTTTTGACTCCACCCTCAGGTTCTACCACACCTTCACTTAACACTTTCTTTATAATTAACTGCAATACTAAACATCAGTAAATCACTTGTAGATTGAGCCAGTGCATTTGCTCAGTCTGAAACAGGACACTGATGAAAAAAAGCTTTATTATTTGTCAATTCCTAAACATATTTGGCATATAATTGCCTTGTATTTCCTCCTATTTATATCTTTTAAAAAAATCATACAAGATTCTCTTGCAGTTGAAAGCCCTTGAGCATTGATTAAAGCCAATCTTGAATGGAAGGTTTGTGTGCTGACAGTTCTCTTCATCCATATTGATCAAAATCTAAAAAGATTAGAGGCAGGCTAATGTGACCCCTATTTTCAAAAAGACAAAAAGAAAATATGACTTATACTAATGATAGGCCTTTGAGTTTACTGAGTACCTCAAGCAATTGTATGCTAGAAGATTCAGTTACAGGAACTGGGCATGGCTAGTCTAGTGAAGAGAAGGACCAGAAGAGACATGATAGCAGTGTTCCAATACTTGAGGGGCTGCCACAGAAAGGAGCGGGGCAGGGTGTTCAGCTTATTTTCCAAAGCATTTGAAGGCCAGACAAGGATGGAGAGGAGAGATTCAATCTAGAAATAAGGAGAAATTTTCTGACAGTGAGAACAATCAACCAATGGAACAGCTTGCCTTTGGAAGTTGTGGGAGCTTCATCACTGGAGGCTTTCAAGAAGAGATAGGACTGCCATTTGTCAGAAATGAGGTAGGGTCTCCTGTTTGGGCCGGGGGTTGAACTAAATAACCTACAGTTGGTCCCTTCCAACTCTGTTATTCTGTTATACTACATATGGCTCAGTCATTCATATTGCATAACCAGTTAGCTGGCAGGATTTAGGATTGATTAAGTGATAATTGATCACTCTGTCAATATATCATTAAAAACAGCTCATTTTTGGTTGCCTATCAATTTTATAAAGCAGTGCTGCCTAATCCACTGGATATTTGGTCTAAATTATCAAAATTGCATGTTGAAGTTCAAAAATATATTGATGTGTAATTCCTGTTGAAATCAATAGAAGTAGAAGTACAATATAGAATACTGTCTATAAAATTGAACTTTAGATCTTAAAGCTTTTGTATTATGATGGCTAATTGGACAATTGGGGTTTCTGTTTTATATTTTGCTAGGTATTTTATTGTGTTATTGTTGTACAGTATGTTTATCAGAGGGATTAATGTTGAGCAATAGTACTAATAGTTTATTGAATTGATACATTCCTGTTACCTTACCAATAAAATAAAATAAAATACAGTACACAGTCTAGTTCCAAAATAAAATAGGAGGAAATAGAATGATGAAATACATACTGTATGTGGCAATACAAGGAGTCAGTAATCAGTTAAATGAATCTCCCTTACAGGGTACCCCAAATATTAAGAAATAAAGAGAGCAGAATATGATCTCATAGTTGCATCCTAATGACTACATACAGAGAAGAATTGCCTGGCTTCCCTTTACTACTGAACATTCATGTTACATCAGAAACTAATACTAAATAGAGGAAACCATTGATGTCACTTCTTCCATTGACCATTGTGGCATGGAACCAATATCCCAGGGATGTTGGAGGGAATAGGAACATGCATCATCTTATTGTTGACACCATTATTTTGATGATCTATTTCTGAATCAGAACCAACATCCTTAAGAATTAATTCACCTGAGAGTAAGGGTAAAGTTGAGAACCAGTGTTCCCAGGCCAATAATAGTAGTTACATACTACAATGAAGTCTTAGCTTCTAAACCACCAAGTGCATACCAAACAGTCTATTAATTCATGGGAGGGGAGGAAGAAAATACAAATAAATTTAAACCATAGTAGATGTAAGAAGGAAAGTGGATGTAGATTGGATGTGAGCAGTCAATTGTTTTATGAACTGTGGTGGTGCAATAGTTAGAATGCAGTACTGCAGGCTAATTCTACTGACTGCCAGCAATTCGATTCTCATCAGCTCAAGATTGACTAAGCCTTCCATCCTTCTGAGGTCGGTAAAATGAGGACCCAAATTGTTGGGGGCAATATGCTGTAAACTGCTTAGAGAGGGCTGTAAAGCACTGTGAAGTGATATATAAGTCTAAGTGCTATTGTTATTGCTATTGATTTCATTTTTGTTTGCAGTAAAAATTCTTACCTACATGAATCATATCTGTAGGATCTCTCCCATACTCTCTCTCTCTCCCATACTTCTTTCATACAAAGAAGGTTGAGAGAGCCAGACTATGGCCTTGATGTCCTTATAATAGACTAATTTGCATTGATTGTTCCCCCCTCCAGTGAAGCTAGCAAAACAATTGTCTATCAACTCCTGACATCATGGATAACAGACTGTAGGTCTCAATGTAACAGATAGAAACGAACTGCTGGAACTGATACAACCAAACAACTGTTGAAACCTCCCCTCTGATAAAGGAGATAATCAGAAGGCAGAAATAATTACATCTGATCAACTCTTAAATTCAGAGAAATTAATAGGAGGCCAAGCAAGAACTGATAACATGCTAGAAAATCAATTCTTTTTGCCACAAATCCAGCAAATGATGAAATCAATAGATGACTCAATTTTTCAGTTTGTACATTATTAAGCATATACCCCAGGATCCTTCATCCTGTTTCTAACATTATTAAAAGCATTAATGACCCATGGAAGAAGAAACCAAAGAAACCAATTGGAGGAGTAAAAGTTTCTATTATAACACCCAATGCCAAATTCTTTAGTGGTGAAGGAAATTTGCAATGTTAAATCAGTAATGCAGGCTAGATACCATGGGCAGATGAACCTCTACCATGCAAGCTCTCCTCTTCAGAATTTCCAACCACCTGGTGCCCTTGGCAAGCTATCAACTGTTTCTGTGGAAGAAGAATATCTGTTTTCATTATTTTCCAATAGATAAGGAAGAGCTAGCCTTGATATTCAAGCAGAAGCTATCCGTTTCTCAGAACAACAGATAAATTTTGCCAGCTATGTAGCTGTCTGTATTGCAAATTCAGTAGGAAGGAAAATAGCTTTGAAACAAAATACCTGGCTGTGGTAAGGTCTATTCTCAGCAGTCCCTAACTGAACTGAGGACTATACTTTTGATGGAGAGAATCTCTCCAAGTCATTTCTAGGTCACTTCCTAGTGGCACTTTAACTCTCAAACTTTCCACTTTGAAAAAAATGTCAGTATTTAATTTCTTAGTTACCACTCTCATGCTGAACTGAAATGCTCTGTAAAAGTAGGCTCAGGGGCAGAATTTAGAAAAGAACAGGTAATCAAAATTCCAAGTTAAAAATTCATTATACATATATAATGTAAAATGAATATATTGGAAATAAACTACTTCTAGATGTGACTGTCTAAAGTGTTCAAGATAATTAACATCATTTCAGAAGCTAATTTAGCTCCATTGTCCCAATGTGTTTGTCAATACATTGTTGACATGCAAACATTATAACTTATTTGAATGTATCTGAAAATATCTTGTGGAATGTTGAATGTGACCGATTAGTAGCAATATAAAAAGTTTCTAAGATGTATAAATGTTTGCAATATATCAAGGGGGCAATGTTTTGATGCATGATGGTTGGGTCAATCTACTGTATCTCTTTCCAAAACATGTTTTACTAGTTTAATCTGGTTGTTAGATGACATCATTAGTTCCCTCATTAATAAAGTAAAATAAAATAAAATGTTCTTTAATTTTCTAATCTATTTGTTCTTACTTTTCATTTTCTCCTTAGGTACTGAGTTTGGTACATTACTATTATAACAGCTTCAGTGACTGTTTATTAAAATAGATAGACAGACAGACTTGGCAGCAATGTAACATGAATATATTGAATGCCTTGCGGGGGATATTAAAATTGAAAATACACATTTTATGGACTGCTAAGACATATGAGAGATGTAAGCAACTCTGACAAGTGCTTATAGAAAACTCTTAATGAATGCATGATTGAATCAAATTCATTGTAAGCAGGCTAATGGTTTTTCAATGCTACTTCCTCATCTGTGAGACCTTTTGAACTGTAGACCCTTCTAATCCATATTAGGTTTCTTCAAATTTATGTCATCATTGTGAATAATTTGAGTTGCAATGTCTCTAAGAGTGATCTTTTTTAAAAAATAAAATAACGATTGCTATATCAATTGCTATTTCAGCTATGTATTTCAGACCTAGAGGTATAATCCCCTAGATTTTAAATAGGTAGTCACATAAAGGTAATTTTTACAACCTAAAATAATTTCAAAAAATTAGCTCTTTTTTCATGTTATTTCTCTTTATTCTATGAGTTAAGTGCTTTTTGCCCGGCAAATAAGAACTGAGCATTGGGGTGGTACATACCTCATGCCAGAGGTAGGTTTCAGCAGGTTCTGACCAGTTCTGGAGAACCGGTAGCGGAAATTTTGAGTAGTCCGGAGAACCAGTAGCAGAAATTTTGAGTAGTTCGGAGAACCAGTAAATACCACCTCTGACTGGCCCTGCCCCCATCTGTTCTCTGCCTCCCGAGTCCCAGCCGATCAGGAGGAAATGGGGATTTTGCAGTAACCTTCCCCTGGAGTGGTGTGGGAATGGAGATTTTACAGTATCCTTCCCCTGCCATGCCCACCAAGCCATGCCACGTCCAAGCCACGACCACAGAACCGGTAGTAAAAAAAATTGAATCCCACCATTGGGATTGGTAGTAAAAAAAAAGAATCCCACCATTGCCTCATGCCAACATCAATATGCACATTTGGTTAATGCTGTCTGATGGCTTAATTAACATTTCAGATTCTCTTAAAAATGTAAGAATAAATGATGGCATACTTCATTTTAAAAGATAACATAAAGGATCTACTAAAGATGGAAAAATTGTGTGCTGGCCTCTTTTTACTTACCACATGTTTATGTTATTAAGGCAATGAGTGCCTAGGATATGGATGACACAATATGACAATTTCAGGGCAGGGCTTTTTAAATAATACACACAAGCTTTGTCCCTTTATATGATGACATTAAGAATTGGAATATAGTGTTTAAAGTCTTATGCAATTGTATGTGTTGCCAGTTCCTCCAATCTTTTTTGAGGAGGAAAGATTGCAGGATAGGTTTCTCGATCAGAAACAAATGTTTATTGTGCTTACTTACAGAGCCGAGTTGGTGCAGTGGTTAAATGCAGCACTGCAGGCTACTGCTAGTTCAGCAGTTCAGCTGTTCAAATCTCACCGGCTCAAGGTTGACTCAGCCTTCCATCCTTCCGAGGTGGGTAAAATGAGGACCCAGATTGTTGGGGGCAATATGCTGAACTCTGTAAACCGCTTAGAGAGGGCTGTAAAGCATTATGAAGCGGTATATAAGTCTAAGTGCTATTGCTATTGCTATTGCTACTCAGTTCCCACTCTGGGCAACCTAAAATACTGTGGGATTTTTAAAATTTATAATTAAAAAACCAATGTTCTCCTGTGCGCTGCTTGGAGAGTCCAAGCATGGGTTATCTTCACATCTGATTGGCCAGGGACTGAGTTGCAATTTCTTTAAAATGTTCCTCCGGCCGAGCTCCAGTTTTTTCAACTCAGTCGGCCAGCCAGAGTCGCAGCAACTCTTCCTCCTGCATCAAAGTGCCCAGACAGGTCCTGCGCTCATTGGAATGGTGGGTATCACCCACCATGGAGAAGGGTTCGTTATTTCGGGAGCCGGCACAACTGGTCCTGACATCCGACGCCAGCCTATTTAGTTGGGGCACCCACCTCAACAACAAGGTCGCTCAGGGTCATTGGTCACGACGAGACCTACTCAATGATATCAATTGGCTGGAGCTGAGGGCGGCCAACCTGGCGATCCGCCATTTCCAATGGGATCTCTCCGATCACCACATCCTTCTGCTGATGGACAATGTCACAGCGAAGGCGCATGTGAACAGACAAGGGGGCACACACTCTAGGTTGTTGATGCACAAAGCACAGAGCTTATGCACCTGGGCGGAGTCTCACCTGCGCTCCTTACGAATGGATCATATTTCGGGAGTGGCAAACACACAGGCAGACTGGTTGAGCAGGACAACGCCTGACCAGTCCGAATGGCAATTCCACCCAGCTCTTTTCAGCCAGATCGTGGACAGGTTCGGTCGACCGTCACTGGACTTGTTCGCCAGCCCTCAGAATGCGCAGCTTCCACGCTTTCTCTCCCGGTTCCAGCAGTGGAAGGGACCAATGCCCTACGGCTTCCCTGGCCGGTGGAACTATTGTATGCCTTCCCTCCGACCCCACTGATTCCACGGGTTGTCAGGAAGGTCATGGAGGAGGAAGCAGAGGTGATTCTCATGGCTCCTCAGTGGCCGAGGAGGCCATGGTTCGCAGACCTGATGATGCTGTCCGTCTCGCATCCTTGGAGAATTCCCCCTCACGAGATCTCCCTTCGCCAAGGAGTCACGCGGCACCCAGACCCCCAGTGGCTCAAATTAGCCATTTGGCTGTTGAGCGGGAGATGCTCAGGGGAGGACACTATTCGGGGGATGTAATTACCACCATTCTAGCCTTTAGAAGAGCGTTGACAACCAGGATATACGAGGCTACCAGGACGGCCTTTACTCATTGGTGTGCCACTTGGAACTTATTACCTACCGCGGCCACGTTACCTACCGCGGCCACGCGGCCAAAAGTCCAGGTTTTGGACTTCCCACAGGTGGGGTTGGTCAAAGGCCTATCCACCAATACCCTTTGCAGACAGATGGCGGCCTTGGTCACCGTCGTTCAGGGCGAGGGCGCCACCACTCTCTCGCATCACCCAAGAATCCGTAGTTTTTTTAAAGGAGTTTACAACTTGCGACCGCTCCCTGTTTACAGGTACCCTACCTGGGACCTGTCAGTTGTACTACAAGCACTCACGACATCTCCATTTGAGCCTCTCCATGATGTTACTATTAGACTGTTGACTTTCAAAGTTGCCTTTCTAGTTGCCATAATCTTGGCACGCAGGATTTTGGAGCTTGCTGCCCTGTTGGTACGCCAGGACTTATGTATTTTTCATGCCGACTGGGTGGTCCTTTGATTAGACCCTATATTTGTTCTGAAGGTCAATACCTTATTTCACAGAACTCAGGAAGTTATTCTGCCGGACTTCTGTCCGAATCTTAGGCATCTGAATGAGAGACGTTGACATACGTTAGACATTCACCGGGCGTTACGCAAATTGTCAACTGGACGGAAAGATTCAGATGCTCGGAGGCGCTCTTTGTTTCCTTTCAACCCAGGACGATGAGCAAGAAAGTATCACCATCCACCATCGGTCATTGGCTGAAGGTCTGCATTGCGTTGGCCTATGAACGTCAGGCCAGACCACTTCCTCACCACATCACAGCGCACTCGACAAGGAGTGCGGCCACCATGGCGGTGTAGGCTATGCAGGCCTCTATCCTCGAGATTTGTAGAGCAGCCACGTGGCCTTCGCCATCGCCATTTGTGAGGAATTACAAACTGGACATGTTCGCCTCAGCGGAGGCGGCGTTTGGGAGACGAGTGTTGCAACGGGTTCTACCAGCCGAGGGGGCCCTGGACCAATCTGTTTCCCGTCCTACATCAATTTAGCTTAGGTATATCCCATGCTTGGACTCTCCAAGCAGCACACAGGAGAATGAACGTTGGCTTACCTGGAAGTTCGTTCTATGTGCGCTGCAGGAGAGTCCAGTCCCACCCTGGTTCTGGTATGGTCTGGGGTCCAGGAGTGGTTGGTGTATCAGATGGACTGCGTCTTCTCCAGATCCGGGTCTTTGTTGAAAAAACTGGAGCTCAGCCGGAGGAACGGGCGTGGCCAAAGAAATTGCAACTCAGTCACTGGCCAATCAGATGAGAAGATAACCCATGCTTGGACTCTCCCGCAGCGCACTTAGAATGAACGTTCAGGTAAGCCAACGTTCATTCTAATTAAATCAGTACAAAGATGTAACATTTAAACAATCAAACAAAGCAAAAGGCAGATGTTCCTAACCTTTCCTCTTTGTAGGTAAATTTAAAGATTGGGACAGCCACACATAGTGACCCAACAAATATGCTTCTGACTGTGAAAGGATTCTGAAAAGGCATTTTCTAAAGAATTGAAAGTCCAGGAAAACACTTTAAGGAGAGCACAGTCTTGGAAATAGTCTGTTCCTAAGTGATGTCAGTGTTTATACAACATGACTAGTACTTTGAATTGTTCCTGGAAATAGATCAGAATAATCTCTTCTCTACACCACCTGACCCTAAGCAATAATCTGGCTACAGGATTCTGTAGTTTCCAAACAAATTTCAAAGGCAGAACATTTTACTGAAGTCCAAACAGAGCATAATTAAGGCTCAGATCATTATATTTAATTCTGACATCTCCAATAACGCACATACATAACAAATCTAGTAGTACATTGAATCTTCAGATGCGAGACTTCAAAGAAAGTATGATTTCACCCCAAATTTCATTCCCTGAGCTGATTTTTAGACTGACCAGGGAGATTTGTCTGGATTGCACTTCAGTTTAATTGCCTTTATCCAATTCATGGCCAACAACATAATACATTGAGTTAGAGTTTAAATAGTTTGTTTAGATATCTTTTCTGTGTAATAATGACACGAACTCCAAACTTCTGGGCCAGTGGTTGTCAGATAATTTATCTTAGATTCCACCAAATACTCTATAAAAAAATCTTGTCCTACCATGACAAAAACAAGTAGGCATATTTTCCAAGAGGGCATGTTTATGTGTACAAATAATTTTATTGTTACGTTCAAAAAGTATGGTTATACATAGCAATGCTTCCGCCTTGTATATATATATAGAAGTGAAGTTCCAACAAGCTTTATTGAGTTTAGTTCTGACCAGAATTAAACTTGGATGGTGGTTTTTATTGTATTTGCTAAGAAAATAATTTGACATACTTTTCCTTTAATAGTCTGAAAAAGATGGCGGAAAAAGCCTAAAGTCATAATAGAATGAAGGGCCACTAAGTCTTATTGGTGCCAAATGATTGCCAATAAATGCCAGTAGACTTGTGAGTTTAGAAAAGGAAGCTAACTCTGGATGCATTAAGGTGCTGCCTATTGCTATTTCCTTCCTCTTCCTCTTCTTCCTCCATCTGATGTTGGCCTATAACTTCCTTGATAGACTGAGCAGGAGTTGGGATAACTAGCCTACTGAAGCCACCTACCACCTCTGGCTTCTAACACATGGAAAACTCAAGAAGAGGCAACTTATGGATTTGGCAATGTATGCAAAAGAAGTATGCTGGATTCAACGAGGGGGCTGATGTAGCAGAACCTCCAGGCCTGAAAGAGTCATGATGTGAAAGGCTGGAAGGGGACCGGATACACTGACAGCTCTGAGCCACATGCATTGACTGGGGAAGCTCTATAAGCTGACTTTGAATGACTTCTTGAAAGCTTTTGCATATTATTGGTCTTAGACCAGAGTTACCCAACTTTTCCGGCTTTGTGGACTGGTGGTGGGGGGAGAGGGGATGGTTCCATGTGAGTGGTGGGCAAGTGCGCACATACAGCTCCATTTGCGCAAGTGGCAAGCACGCACTCCTGCTGCTTGCACAAATAAAGCCCACACGTATTTCTCCGCTGCTCATGCAAGTGGGGATGCGCACACGCTGGCGCATGGGATGCGCACAACTGGCGCACACCCACCAGTTCCACGGCCTGGTTCTGAACGGCTCAAGGCCCAGTAATGGGTCATGGCCCTGGGGTTAGGGACACCTGTCTTATACCACTGAGAGAAGAACTTGGACATACTGTTCATGTATGCTTGGACCTTTGATTTGTAGTGAATATGTTGGCTATAGATTTTTATTTTGTTTTAGAAAGGTTTGGAGAATTGTAACAAGAAGAACACTCTTGATTTTTTAAATTTACTACAAGGAAACTTGAATTGAATTTTGCTATATCTTGATTATGGCAATGAGATATTCATTGTTTTGATTTTTTTCAGCAAGCTGCAACAAAATGCTTTGAGCAAATACAAGACTGCTGCTACCTTTAAATTCTTTATTAAACCAAGTATTGTAACTAGAAAGTCATTAATAAATATTACATTTCTGCTCATTTTCCTTGCCATTCAGATCAAATCAATCTTTTTATGGTCAAAGATCAGCTTAAATGGAGGGTAGGGTACAAGGAATTTTAAAGCACAAAAAATATAAAAAGAAAATTAAATAAGTTACAAAATATAAAAACAAGTACCCATTGTTTTAAAACTGGATTCTGATATATTATCCATCGCATCTTTCTATGCAGCAATTGTAGTGAATATCTAAGCCATATATTCCATCCATAACCAAAACGTGAAAGATACATACTCATCATGACTTTCAAATTAATTGTGAACAAAGTAGAAACAAATTCATTCTTTGCTTTAGCAGATAATTACCATTTGTGTTCCATTTGTGTTCTTTTAAATATTCCAATTTTACCCACATTCTCGAAAATTTTAGTAGTGCTCAACATTTCTTCTCATACAAGAACCCCTGCTCCAACAGCTTGGACCACACCTTATTTCAAAAACATTATTGATTTTTAAACCTTTTTTTTTTCTATCTTGCTTTTAGGTTTCTTAGCAATAATACACTGGGCAAATGCTGTGGGTCGATTATAATAACAAACTTCTCTTTGTGACATGTTTTCTTCTATGCATTTTAAAAATAAAATCTGTAACTTTGGACTTGGATGACTAAGCTAATTATTTTAAAAATAGCTAATAGCTCTTGTCATTGACACATAATTAATGGTTGTTACAAGTGTGCCACGCCTCTGAAAAAAGATTTTTTCTTTTTACATTCAGACACACACACACACATACACGGAAAGATTCACATTTACAAATATTCCATTTAGGTGCTTTAAGTGAATTTTTTTATTTTTATTTTTACTATTTAATGCTTTTAATTGCTGGTGTGTGTAATAAAAATAGATTGGTTGATTGAAATAATATTTTTATAGAGAAAATGTATTGTATTGTATTGTTATATTGTTCAAAGGTCATGCATCAAAAAGTAAGGAAAGAAGAAAAAAAGAATATGATAAGCAATGTGAACATTTAATATAATTTATATAATAAATTTTATCTGGGGGCTGACTTTTGTTATACTCCGGATGTCAGAGTTGGGCATAAGGTTGAGAAATCCTGGGTTCTCAGAAATTGGCTCCTTTGGGTATTTAGTATGCTCTTTTTATTTTTATGTGTTGAAGAATGCAAAATAGATTTTAGAATATACTTATAGCAATAGTAATCATGAAAATTCTGCTAATAGGGTGTTTTAATGTGATGGAGATATGTGTTTTTGGAGTATATAGAATTTTATGGAAACTTTAATACTTCATTTTAAACAAAAAGAATTTAACACATTGTTGACTGATACTTTAAAAATTTTTAAAAATGGGGCTGTCTCTTTTTGCAGGATGGGCGGTTACGAATAAATGACCAGCTTATTGCAGTAAATAGTGACTCTTTGCTTGGAAAATCAAACCACGAAGCCATGGAGACTTTGAGGCGTTCTATGTCTATGGAAGGAAATATTCGTGGCATGATACAACTGGTAGTTCTCAGGAGGCCAGAAAGGCAAATTGAAATGGTAGGTGAAACATTTTTTTTATCCACCTATCTTTGTATCTATTATATGAAACATTGAACTGGGATTGCTGTAATTAACAGTGACATCTACCAACCTTGATCGTTGATACAGAATGCTAAACCATTATGTTTTTGAGAACTGCTAAATAGGAAAAGATTCATCTCAGATATGAGTAAAGAAACCATAATTTTTTTATTTAATGTTGATTTTTTCCTTCTTTCTTTGTGAAAATTCATAGGTTGTCCAAGACGGGCATATTCTCATGTATTTCCAGTTTTCTTACTATTATCAAGAAATGCAGCACAAAATACAAGTTTTACCTTTTTCAGCAGACTTTCACCGTTACACTTTTGGTTCAGCCACTTCTAAACCGTCCCAATGAAGACTTGTTGTCATTATTTCTTTTACTATTGCCTTCCAAATACTTGAACAAAATTATCAGCTGACAAAGATTTGCCTGAAATTTCATAGATATATAGAGTTAAATTGTCAAACATTTATTTAGTTAGTGATGAAGGGCTTTGTGAAAATTCTTTTGACCAATACATCACTAGGCCCATAAATCTTTCTCCCCCTCTTTTTATCACTTAGCCAGCAAACCCAGATGAGAATAGAATAGAATGGAATGGAATGGAATGGAATGGAATGGAATGGAATGGAATGGAATGGAATGGAATAGAATAGAATAACAGAGTTGGAAAGGATCTTGGAGGTCTTCTAGTCCAACCCCCTCCTCAGGCAGGAAACCCTATACCCTTGTGTTAAAATGTAAATGATAAGTACAGTACAGTTTGTCTTACATCTTATTTTCTATAATGCACTAACAGGAATTATCAGATTATTTTTCATGCTATCCATGAAAAACCAAACATTGTTCCCAAATTGCAAAGAAAAATATGTATTTTTTGGTAAATGATTGCTAATGGTTGAGCTATGATTTTCAATTCATATTTTTGCAACTTCCTCAGTCTTAACTGTATCAAGGTGCATATATGTATTATGGTTTCTCTTATGAAAACAGAGGTATGAAATGCAATATACCATTTCCAAATGCCTTGTAAAAAATGCCTAATGAGCATCTTATTGAGTCTAACTCATTTTAAACAGTATTTTTTAAAATAAAATATGCTTGCAGTTCAATTGTAATTCCATTTAGATCTAAAAAGTATAGCAAAAAGAGCAATGACCTGTTCTTTCTGTTGCCTGTTTAAAAATCCATTATTATTTTTATTGGCTGGGACACTAATGGCATCTTTTCATGACTGTTCTGTTTCACTAACTGAGGACCCTAATTAGGTGGTGTACTGATCAGTTGTTGAGCTATTGATTTTGTTGTTTATCAAAGACCTAGAAAAGCAAGTTTTCATCTCATTGCTGTTAATTTAAAAGTACCTCCGCATGAGGTACCTGCATTTGCTTCAAGCTTAATGTATTTTTAACCCCAGAAAAGAATTACAAATTGTAGTGTAAAGGACATATAGTAAGCTTATGGGGTTTTTTACCTTTTTTTTTAAAGTTGAGAAGAGATGCTGTACTGGCTAAAATGCCTTATTACTTATTAATAGAAACTTTAATATTCTAATTAAATAGCTTCTATATGATTTCCTACAATAAGGTTGGATTTCGCAGCCCCATTCCTCCCCCGCAGGGAGGCGGGACCGACTAGGTGGTTCCGCCCCAGGCGCCTAATGGAACCGGAAGGATTCCAGAGGGAACTTGGGGAAATACCTGAAACCCTGGTACACAATTCGGCTGATTCCATGGTGGCTGCTTGGAACACCGCAGCATCAGGGGCTTTAGACCGAATTGCGCCTAAGCGACCTCTCTATGGCAGTGGATCCCGGAAAGCTCCCTGGTTTACCGAGGAGCTCCGGGAGATGAAACGCCAGAAGAGACGTCTGGAGCGCCGCTGGAGGGCCAGAAAAACCGAGTCTGACCGAACACTATTAAGAATTTACATCAGATCTTATTTAGTGGCGATAAGGGCGGCAAAACGATCCTATTTTTCCGCTCTTATTGCGTCCGCAGATTCTCGTCCAGCCGCCTTGTTTAGGGTGACTCGCTCCCTTCTTGCAAAAGGGGGGAGCGAGGAACACTTACAAGGCAGAGCTGAGGAATTCGCTGAGTTTCTGTCGGATAAAGTCGCTCAGATTCGGTTGAACCTGGACTCTGGCTGGGCAGAGTCCATAGAGTTGACAGGGGCTAGTCTTAGTCCACCATTATGGGAAGAGTTTGGGCCTGTTTTTCCCGAGGATGTGGACAGGGCTGTGGGAGCGATGGGTACCTCCACCTGTTTATTGGACCCGTGCCCCTCCTGGCTGGTCTCGGCCAGCAGGGAGGTGGCACGCGGCTGGATCCAGGCGGTGGTCACCGCTTCTTTGAGAGAGGGATCTGTGCCGCAGTTGTTAAAAGCTGCGGTGGTGCGACCCCTCCTGAAGAAGCCTTCCCTGGATCCAGCTGACTTGAAGAACTATCGTCCGGTCTCCAACTTACCTTTTCTAGGGAAAGTTGTGGAGAAGGTGGTGGTTACTCAGCTTCTGCAGCTCCTGGATGAAACAGATCATCTAGATCCTTACCAGTCGGGTTTCAGGCGCGGCTACAGTACAGAAACTGCCTTGGTCGCTCTGATGGATGATCTCTGGTGGGCCCGGGATGGGGGGAACTCCTCCATCCTGGTGCTACTTGACCTCTCAGCGGCTTTCGATACCATCGACCATGGTATCCTTCTGCATCGCCTCGGCGAGTTGGGAGTGGGAGGCACCGTTTTGCGGTGGTTCTCCTCTTATCTCGCCGATCGGATGCAGTCGGTGCTGGCAGGAGGGCAGAGATCGTCCCCTAGGCCCCTATCATGTGGGGTGCCTCAGGGGTCGGTTCTCTCGCCCATCCTGTTTAATATCTACATGAAACCGCTGGGGGAGATCATTCGCAGACATGGGGTGTGTTTCCATCAGTACGCTGATGACACCCAGCTGTACATCACCACCCCGTCTGACTTCATTGAGGCAGTTGATGTAATGTGCCGGTGCCTGGACGACGTTAAGATCTGGATGGGGAGGAACAGACTCAGACTTAATCCCAACAAGACTGAGTGGCTGTGGATATTGCCTCCTAAGGACCATGACAACTGTCCCTCCTTGGTCTTTGAGGGAGCGAAACTGACTCCCTCGGATCAGGTCCGCAACTTGGGGGTCCTCCTAGATCCACAGCTAAAATTGGACCATCATCTTTCTGCTGTGGCTAGGGGGGCCTTTGCACAGGTTCGCCTGGTGCACCAGTTGCGGCCATATTTGGAGAAGGAGGCTCTACTCACGGTCACTCATGCCCTTGTCACCTCTCGCTTGGACTACTGCAATGCGCTCTACATGGGGCTACCCTTGAAGAGTATCCGGAGACTTCAGTTGGTGCAAAATGCGGCTGCGCGTGCTGTGGTGGGTGTGCCAAGGTACACCCACGTGACATCGATACTCCGCCAGCTGCATTGGTTGCCCATCGGTCTCCGGGTCCAATTCAATGTGTTGATCACCATCTTTAAAGCCCTTCATGGCTTAGGACCAGGCTATCTACGGGACCACATTCTGCCTCATACTTCCCTCCGACCGGTTAGGGCCCACAGAGTTGGCCTCCTCCAGGTCCCCTCGGCCAAGCAATGCCGGCTGGCGGGCCCAAGTGGGAGAGCCTTCTCTGTGGCCGGCCCCGTGCTCTGGAACCAACTTCCCCCAGAGACCCGAACTATCCCCACTCTGCTGGCCTTCCGAAAAGCCATTAAGACATGGCTTTTCCTGCAGGCGGGGGGGTAGAGCTTAATTCACTCGAGCTCACCCCCCAAGTATGTATGATGTTGAATGGTTGTTGATGATCTTTTTATACTGTGTTTTAATTTTTATATTTGCTTTTAACTAACATTTTAGATTTGGTTATTCTTGTATTTTTCACTGTTGTACGCCACCCTGAGTCCTCAGGGAGTTGGGCGGCATATAAGAATTCCAAAATAAATAAATAAATAAATAATAATACTTTCAGTAAAGTGCTGAGGAATATTCCCACTCCTGCTAGTCTAGATCAGGAGCATTAGAATGCTAGGTCAAGCTCTCACAAGGGTTGGATAAAAAGGGAAAAATGAAAAAAATTGGGATTTAGTTGAAAATTAGTTTGATAATCAGTTTCCACTGCAAGACTATATTTTTATTGGCAGATATTATCTTTATGTGTCTTATATACAGATAGAATTATACAGATGTTTTTAAGTCTCTGATTACTGAAACTCTCAAAAATATGTCAAAAGATAAAGAAGGAGGGGGAAAACAAAATCGGCAACCTGGAGAGTATAATAGAAGGAAAAGCAAATAATTCAATACATCACGTAAGAATAAAAAGAAAAAAGACTTCAAGAGCAAAATGCAAGAGATAAAAATGAGTTATTCATAATATTTTGGAATGAGATTTGGAAATACTAGAATATTTAAAGGAAGATAACTTTATTTACAACAAACTACGGGAGAAATGGGTTAGGAAACATAACACAAGGGAGGGAGGTTTTAAGAGGAAAACTGGTGGAACATGAACAGAGTGTTTGCACACCAATTAGATAAAGGGATCATTCAGTATTTATTTGTTTGTTTGTTTGTTTGTTTGTTTGTTTTTCATACTTCTTAACCACACATCTCCCTTGTATTATAATTTGTTATATATTATACAGATTACTTAGGTTTAAATAAGTAAATAAAATGTATTAGATACTTCAGACGTATAGTTTACAACAAAATTAAACTTGATAAATAAAGAATCCAGTGAATAGAATGAGATATTTAAAGTATGATGAAAGAAAAAATAAAGTTCAGACGTACTTTATCAGTGTTGGTCAAAGGTAATAGGATTAAATTGAGGCAGAGGCAGTTCAATTGCTAGTATATGACTAGTGTTGACAATGGAATTATCTGAATGAGCATTTTAGCAGATTATTTACATTACCATATTTTTCGGAGTATAAGACGCACCGAAGTATAAGATGCACCTTAGTTTTGGGGGAGGAAAACAAGGGAAAAAGGCCTCTGCCTCCAAGCAATTTGGCAAACAGCAAACAGCATAGATGATATACACTGCTTGCTGTGTATTTCTGTGCATGTGTGCCTGACCCATAGAAATAGCAAAGAATTGGAGAAATGTACATTATGCCAGAAAGTTTTCTTAAATGTAGTCACACTAACTCTTCCCAATTATTTAAATAGATCTACTCCAAGGTAACTAAACTCTAATACTAAACAGGACACTTACATTTCAGACTATACTTGTACAGAGCTGTTAAAATTAATTAAAATTTCTGGAAGTATACATTATTCTCTATTTAAAAGAAGATACAATAGCATTGGGCCTCTTCAGAGCAAGCATTTATTTTAAAAACTTCTTTATTTTGTTAAGTTGTCTAGATTTACAGGGATCTCCAACCTTGGCAACTTTAAGACTTGTGGACTTCAACTCCCAGAATTCCACAGCCAGCAAAGCTAACAAAGCTGGCTGTTGAATTCTGGGAGTTGAAGTCCACAAGTCTTAAAGTTGCCAAGGTTGGAGACCCCTGGCTCTAGAACAATAATAAAGCAGTCTTTAAAAAATAAGTCTAATAATTTGAACATTCTACAGACATTTATAGTTATTCACTTACCCCCTTCCATCCAGTTCAGCAAAAAATAAAAATCTACATGTCTCTTCCAGCTATTTGCCTCATTGTAGTTAGTTTCACTTTCATTTTCCCATGTGGCAAACCTAATCAGCTGTAGATCGGGAAACTGCTACTGATTTGCTTGGCTTTGCAGGTTCTTCCCTCTTTCCTGCAAGCAGGTAAATTGCTGGAAGACAGAGGCCAAAGAGTGGGGGTGGGTGGGTGGGTGGGGCTGCATAAGACGCACCCAAGTTTTCACCCTCTTTTGGGGAGTAAAAAGGTGCATCTTATACTCCGAAAAATATGGTAAATGCTTTGGGTGTGTAGATGATTAAAGAAAATATAGCAACATACCTAAACTAGAGCAACAGAATTCTTATCTGAATATGGTTAAAAAAGAAATAAAAAATGAATAGCAATAGTAAATAGTAACACTCTAAATAGTAACACTTTAAATAGTAACACTCTAAATAGTAACACTTAGTGATGGCTAGATAGCCCAACTTACCAGGGACTTGATCATAAATGTGGATAATGGAACCTTTGCCAAGAATATTTTAGACCATAGCCTAGCAGGAAGCATCTGGGGATGGTCTGACGACATATTTAATCAATACTGTGGGAACCTAGATAGCATTTTTTCTACCTGCATTAAATGCATATATAGAGAAATCTGCAATGCACAAATACTAGTTGCTTCAATCAACTAAATAAACTTTTCTCCATGAGTATCTCTTGGATGTGGAAGGGGGGAAAATGGTCCATACCACTAACTCTTTATTTTATTTATTTATTTGGAAATTTTATATTGCCACCTACCCTGTTTCCCCCAAAATAAGACATCCCCTGATAATAAGCCCAATCGGGCTTTTGAGTTCATGGCAATAAGGCCAAGCGCTTATTTCAGGGTTCAAAAAAATATAAGACAGGGTCTTATTTTCGGGGAAACATGGTACTCACTCACGACAACTCAAGATGGCTTACAGGAAATAAAAAACACAATATAGAAGAAATAAAAATAATAAAAATAATATAATAATCCCCTACCCCACAAAACACACTCATATCAGCCATTTAATGGGCTCCATCTGACTCTGGGTTCCCCAGGCCCGCTGGCAGAACCACGTCTCTAGAGTCTTCTGAAAGAGTGTCAGAGTGGGGGCCAGTCTAATATCCAGAGGGATATTCCAGAGGGAGCAAGCCACCAGAGAAGGCCCTTCTACTGGTTTCTGCTAGATGTATCTCCTTAGAGGACAGGACTCGCAACATTCCTTGCCTCCCCGCTCTAGTGGGTTGGGTAGATGTGATCTGCAAGAGATGGTCCCTCAGATAACCTAGCCCCAAGCCATGAAGAGTTTTAAAGGTGAAAACCAGCACCTTGAATTAGCAATAGCAATAGCACTTAGACTTATATGCCGACTGGCGGGGCCACGGGGGAGGGCCTTCTCTGTGGGAGCCCCGTCCCTCTGGAACCAACTTCCACCAGAGATCCGGACTATCCCCACCCTTCTGGCCTTCCGTAAAGCCTTAAAAACATGGCTCTTCCGGCAGATGGGGTGAATAGGATAATCAAATTCCCCCTGAATGTTGTGTTTATAATGTTTTCTTTTTAACTATATTTTAACTTAAATTATGATTATTGTTTTTAAATGTACGCTTCTTACTCATGCTGTACGCCGCCCTGAGTCCCACGGGATTGGGCGGCATATAAGAGCGTCTAATAAATAAATAAATAAATAAATAAATAAATAAATATATACCGCTTCATAGTGCTTTACAGCTCTCTCTAAGCGGTTTACAGAGTTCAGCCTATTGCCCCCAACAATCTGGGTCCTCATTTTACCCACCTCGGAAGGATGGAAGGCTGAGTCAACCTTGAGCCTAGTGAGATTTGAACAGCTGAACTGCTGAACTAGCAATCAGCTGAAGGTCGCAATGCTGCTTTTAACCACTGCGCTATCTCAGCTCCTGAGATATTGCACCCGGAAGGAAATTGGCAACCAATGCAGCTCCCTCAGGAGAGGTAACACATGTGCACACTGAGTTCTGCACAAAACCATGTGGGCTACTGCATTTTGAACTAACTGGAGCTTCCGGATGCTTTTCAAGGGCAGCCCCATGTAGAGATCATTGCAAGTGACTAGGCTTGAGTAGGGATTGTTGGTCCAGGAAAGCGAATAGCTGGCACACAACCCGCAGTTGTGCAAAGGC
Organism: Diadophis punctatus similis; assembly: GCA_023053685.1. Classification (NCBI taxonomy): domain Eukaryota; kingdom Metazoa; phylum Chordata; class Lepidosauria; order Squamata; family Dipsadidae; genus Diadophis; species Diadophis punctatus. Next base: position 169,506,470 of record JALIGW010000001.1, on the reverse strand, counting down.
CCTCCTGGCCATGACTGTTACCTGCTCGAAGAGCAGGAGTTGCGAGTCCAAGAGAACCCCTAGATTACACACTGGGTCTGTTTGGGGCAGTGCCACCCTATCTAAGACCAAAGGTGGCAGTTCTGCATGGACCAAAGAACCCCAAAACAAGAGCAACTAGGTCTTGCCTAGGTTCAGTTTTAACCCGTTGCTCCCCATCCAGCCTCTAAGAGCCTCCAGGCACTGTGAAAAGGAGGTCACAGTATTAATTAATTCACCACTGGCTGAGATACACAACTGAGTATCATCAGCATATTGGTGATATCTCAGTCCATGGTGACGAAGGATCTCACCCAATGGCTTCATGTAGTTATTGAATAGGAACAGAGAGAGTACTGAGCCCTGCGGGTACTTTGCTGATCTTTTGGGTTGTTACTACAATGCCCTGGATGTGGCATCGATATCTTATGCCAGTCTGCTCTCCAAAGTCCTGAAAAAGATTTGTTGATCATTTCTTTTGCTGTAATATATAAATGTGGTTAAAGTAGGGGATTGGCTAGCCATCCTGAAGTGGTGTAGGTAAAGTTGCCCTTTTTGAACACCAATGAATGATCTGAAGATGCCCAAGGCCCCCAAAGCTGCATGCTGGTAAATTTCTTCCTGAAAAAGAGAAGAGGACTATATCATACCAGCCTAAGATAAACTGCTGACCAGCATAACTTAACCCATTTAATTCTCAGTAGGAAGGGAATCTAGATATAGCAAGGCACACATTTGCTACCACTGAAGGCTGCATGTATAACCTGTAGAGAGATGCTTAACTTTGAAATGCTTGGATAGGCACACATAATTCAAGCTTTTGTTTTGTTCTTTTATTGCTACTTCTCTATTACCATCACTTATCAGAATGGCCTGAGGGAAGTAGGAAAGAAAGGGGAAAGTAACTGATTTGCTTAGCTGCTGTAAAGCTGTGGAAATGAAATACTGTTTACATTGCTTTACATGCCCGCAAATGGAAGTACTAATTTGCATTATCATGGTAATAAAAAGAAAAAAAAATAACAGGAAGATATTGTGTGCTGTCCATTAGACCAATTCCAATGAACCCACGAGACCCTTATGACAATGGCCGCCTCAGCTTATACCTAGAGAAGGATAATGAGTCTTTGTGATAAAAAAAACTAAAAAACTACCAATCTAGAAAGATGTAAAGGAAAAATGGGATTTTCCTCTTTTTCCACTCCTCAGATATATATTGAAACTATGAGGAAGGTTCCAGAATAGATAGACATGAACAAAATGTGGCATCCAGATTATTTTCTGATTATTGCTTTTTAGAGGAACAGATTCTTGACAATGAATGGTTTATAAGCCTTATTTTAAATGTGAACCTAGAGTCTTATCTTGGTTTGTTTTTATGCTTTGTACAAAACTTTTTCCAAATGCACTGTTGGGATAGCCAAAAACAAAAAAACTCTTCAGACTTGAGAGTAGATAGCCCAAAAGAGGTGAATATGTGAACTTTACATTCCAAGACACACAGTTGTTCCACAACCTGAAGAATATTGAAGAACCATAAGTTAGGAGATGACTATAGTAACTTACCTAATTAATTTCAGAGGGCCCTAGACTCTAGCCTAATTTTAATGATAGTTTTAACCAACTATTGTATCCTGAATGCTAGAAACACGTCCTGTGATTACAGTTCTGCAAAACAAAGCCCAATGTGTCAATGCTTTGCAAATAGTTTTAAAAGAAGGAAATGTGCTTTTCATTGTTGTGAAAATAGGATTTTTATAGCTAATCTGTGAAAATTAAGAACAGTTAATCTGTATTTTAAATTAATATTTTAATTCCATTTAGTAAGTTGTTTATTTTTACAACAGAAATGTCAGAAGAAATTTGGAATGGTTATTGATGTGAAAGATAAAAACTTTATAAAGCCAGATACATTGGCATATGATTTAGGGGTATGCCATTTGTTTCCAAAGCCATTCTGGTGTGCATTCATTACAGCACATATGTGGCAGCCACTGAGAGAAGGGAACCAGCTGGCTGTCAAAAAATTACCATTGGCACAGTTTTTCTTGTCTTGACAAGACTACAAGCTGCCTTCACAGATGGAGTAATAATGGGAAGCCAGTTGTGGTCAGAAGATGCATTACATGTATTTTGCCTCTCACTATATAATATGGGACTTTGCTAAATATTCAGTAGTTTTCTTTTTTTTTTTAGCCCTCCAATAAAAATAACCCCTCTCAAAAGAACTATTTGAATGTTTTCTGCCATTGTTTCTCATGGATGCTGCTCCTTTATTCCCTTTTGTATCCTTTTTTTAAAATTACTTATCATAATAGCTATGACTGGTGTTAACTTGCCAATCAGATTTGCCATTAGAGGCAGCTGATAGTCAATTAAGTGTTAGAGCACACTGAAACAAATGATGGCAGACTAAATGAATACAAAAATATATTCACCAAGAATACCAATAATTCTCAGAAAAAAGAACAAATAGTTAGAAGGCAAAGCCCATATTCCTTGCCCAGGTCTCATTTAGAGACTTGAAAAAATGAGGGATATTTGTGGAAGAAATTTAATGCTGCTTCATCTAGTTGTGATCTCTTGGGTGCCACTTTACATCTCACAATGACACTACTCAGTTACATGGAGATGGCTACCTTGAATACTGATAAGTGCTGCCAATCTTTCCTTAAGCTTTGCTGGTTAATTCAACATATTAGTGCTTCTTGCAATTTACACACTTCAATAGTGTGTAATCACTGCAGTGATCACTGCAGAGATCACAAGAGACATAGCCAGGAGAAGCAAGTGAGTACCTGAAGCAGCTAGTGTAGCTGCTGAGTCCAACTCCAAGGGCATGATGATAATTAAAGGTACTTTGTCTTCATGCTTCACTCAGAACTTCCAAATTTAGTGGAGAACTTAAGGCTGGAACTCAGGCAGGAGTGTTTCTTAGTGCTGTTTGCCAACCAGTTCTGCCCCCAATCAACTGAAGGGTATGAACACCCACGATGCGATCGTGGGTGACACCCCTGCCTTAATCCCTTCCTTAAAGTCCTTCCCATGCATTAGTCCATTTATATCAATTTGGAAAAGACACCTTAACTATCCAACATCTTCCCCCAAAAGCCAAAATTCTGAGCCCCACCCAGTCTAGTGACATAATGCTATTGGCCATGTCTCAGACAGCCCTTAGTATCATCTGCATGAGGTATGGCTGTTCAACACAAGCACATTGCCTTAGTGGATCAAATCACAGGAATTTGTTCCAGTTGCAATTTCCTTTTAAAATTATTAACTATTTTAAACATCTCAAAGGTGCTTTTTCAAAAGGCAAGTGGACTGTTTTTTCCTTGAAGAAAACTGTTTTAAATGTAGGTGTGTTTATATTCAAGTCTGAGTGTTCACAACATACAATAAACGTTTTGGAAACAATGCATAGATTGGGTGGTTTCTAAGAAATTGACAAAGTGTTGCATTATTACCTTAAAGACTGCCAGATTTATTATGTTATATACCTTGGTGAATCACTGTCAACTACCAGATGCATTGTTTTACATCTGACAGTAGGGATTTGTAGCTCACCAGAAGCTCCAGCCAGCGCAGAGAGTGATAAGAGTATCTTAGAGTTATGGGTCAACAACTTCTGGAGGGTTGTTATAAAACATTCAAGTGTTATATTACCGTAATAAATAAGATTTTATTTTGTTCTAGGAATGCAAAGAACCTGATATATTATTTCCTAAAGCAGAGGTTGAAGGGAATATTAATTTCACAAGCACTCCTAAGCAAAGTGATGCTGCTGTACAGTGTTTTGTCACATATTGCCCACAGGAGAAGTTAAAAGGTAAACACTATTCATTGGGCTTGGCTTCTGCCTTTAACGTTTCAAGTGTGTGAGTGTGGGGGGGTGTCACTGTATTATTTTCAGAAACTCATAACAACCTAGAAAATAATTAGCTAAAGTGCAGATTGCAAAATATCTTAAGATTTTATGAATGGTGGAAGAGCTGACTCTGACTTGATGAATTGGTTTCTTGGCATAAATTCCAGCTTTAAATGGTTTCCAACTTGGTGCTATAAAACAAACTTAGAAATACAAATTGCAATTTCAGTATTTATTTTCTATCAATCTTAAATAACTCCATTGTTCCTAAACTTAGATAAGAAGTTCAGATGTGGTATATAATTTTTGTTGTATTGATATATTTGTAATTACTTATTTTAAATAATATCCTGCATATATTAGCTGTTTTGAAAATGTGATAATGTGATAATGTGATAAAAATCACATTAACTTTTTTTCTTAATCTTTAGTTGTTCTAATTTTTAAAAATAATTTACCAAAGACAGTTTGGATATGTTAATATTCAAATAGTGATGTTGTAGGTTAGCATTCTTTTTTTCTGGGATGTTAAAATATATTAATTTTTAATCAAAGGTAAATGATTAAAAATAACAAGTTCTTGTATATAAAATTAAGGACCAAAATCTAAAACTGAAAATTCCATTACATAAACAATGGAAAATTAAAAACGGGGAAGGAATGGATGGGGAAGGTTATATGCTCTAGTCTTCCCTTGCTACCTCACATTTGTTTAACAGTGTGTTTTAGACTTGGATCTAAAACTGAATGGGTAATTTTGCCCTGAGAAAGAGATTCCAAAACAGATGATGAGAGACAGCTATTCAGAGACAAAAGCCTTCCCAGGGAATTGGCAGAACGTTCCCTACTCCCACCCCTATGTTAATATATTTTCTAAAACTCCAGGCAATACAATTCTAAATTTAGAGTGTCGAACTATCTCTCTTAATTACATATTTCCTCCTCTCATTATTTAGGACTTCAAGCACATTTTTTAAATTTTAATACTTCCCTTTAACTTGGGAATGTGGTGCACCCCAGATCCAAAGACAAAATTAAGTTGTTGGCTTTGGATCTGAAGCACAACACATTCCCTACCTTTGACCACGTTCTTATATTATAGAGCAGTGGTTCCCAACGTGGGGCCCATGCCTCACAGGGGGGCAATTTGATTTTTAATGGGGACAATTGGAACCTTGTTTAAACCACGTTAATGGTCTTTTAGGCTTCCTCTGCGTGAGTAGGAGTTCACTTTTTGAATAGTAAGAATTATATGTCACGGGGGGATCAGGATTTTAGATATGCTTAGGTGGGGCATGGCCAAAAAAAGGTTGGGAACCACTGTTATAGAGGAAGAACTCAGCAAATCTGGGCTAAAATAATTGGGATAGGAGAAAATATTCTTGATACAAATGCATATAGGATAGCTCTATTCCTTGATAGCATGAGAAAACCCAATTGTTAATATGCTTTTAAGAACAGAGGGAGTTGTTGCTTCTGGCATGTTGTGGTTATGCTGGCTTGAATCCAATGCTATCTTTGCATTAAGAGAAATTCTCTGCTAATCCAGCAGGAGAAAAGAAAGGAGACCCAAAGTTCAGACATCTCTTTGCCTTAATTACATTTTAAGATGCTTCAGGACCCATACAATTTCATTTGCTACATCCTTTATGCCATCTTCTTCATTCAAAAGAGGCAAATTTAGAGGTGTCTTTCCATGAATGAAATTCAGGATATCCAATAGAAGCCATGGTTCAAGGAAGAAGAGGAAGCCAGTCAAATTATCCCCCTCCCCACCATCTCCTGTACCACTTTCTTTTCTAATGGGTTTTCCAACTTTTAGGAGGTGCTGGAGGAAAATCAATTGGAACAAACTGCTTTGCTGCTTCAGTTAGTGAAACTGACTGGCTCCATCCCTATGTTTTTCACATTTCAATGCAGGTTGTGTAGACTTGCAATCAATCTTAGGCTTTATTATTTACAATTATTTAGCAGTTTAAAACAACAACAACAACAAAAACTTTTCTCCCTTTTAAACTAGTGAAATGAAGAAAGGTTAGAATTGGAAATTGAGATTACATTTTCTGTGTAAAAAATTGGAAATTCAGTTTGGTTTCTGAGATCCATGCCACTGTGCCTACTTCATTAAGGTATACCACATTATTGCACTCAGAAAAACCTGAGACAGTCCTCTGGGTTTCAACCTGTCCACACCTGCAGCTATATTGCCAGTCCATTAGGCTACTGCCATTTCAAAGAATGAACTTCATAGATCTAGTCCAACTTCCTACTGAGATAGGCGGCATTCACAGCATTAATTCATTTTCTCATTGTACTCAC